>OZ010794.1:228639154-229839154 GCA_963932465.1 Maratus speciosus | reverse complement strand
CAGATTGTAATGAACGAGCATAGTCTTTCAGAAAAATTATCAATTGAACTAACGTTGGAAGCTCGTCATTTTTTAACTGGCGTTCCCACCATAATTTAATATTATGATCAACTTTTTGCAATATTAAATAAATCAACAAAGTTTCTGAAAAGTCACTTACCTTTTGATCTAAGATTTCGAATGAGCGGACACATTCGTTTGTCATATCTACCAAATTAAGTATTGCTGCGGGTGCATCACCTTGCACGAATGGAAAATTTAATAATTTTCTAATGTGGCTGTATATTAATTCACGTTTGTTAGAATATCTTTCAGATAGCAAGTCCCATGCGATACTATACTTCGAATCTTCAATAGGTATTGATTTTATTATTTTCAAAGCGTCTCCTTGACAAGATAATTTCAAGTATTGCAGCTTCTGAGCTGGCGATAGATTTGCATTATTATGTATACTCGCATTGAATAAATCTTTAAAACTCAACCATTCACTAATTTGACCACTAAATGATGGTAGAGAAAGCTTTGGTAATTTTATTTCATTAACTTCCTTCTTCGGATTGTTCACATTTATTTTTCTCGCTGTAATTGCATGTTCGATTTTTGCTATCAATTCATCAAAGATGTCTTGCTGTTCGTCCTTTTCTTCTATAAATGAATCGATGTCGTTTTCTTCACAAGCAGAAAAAATCGTTTTAAACAACACCTTCAACTCTTCCTCTAATTTTTCTGTTTCCCTTTTTAATAACTGAAGTTGCTCTAATTCACACACATTCAGATCAGTTTTAAGAAATTTGTTTTTCAATCTCGTTATTGAAGATTTCAACACTCGTTTATCAGTTTCTAAGTTTTTATCCATTTTTCTCTCTCAGTATTCTAATTTGGCACAGTTCCAATGATTTCACGCTTTCACTTTCGAACGAAATTTAGATATGCATCATTCTTTGCACTTAGTTCGTTTTAACTCCGGTTTTAGACGACCAAATGTACTTTGTAGGTTTTTTTAATTAAGCAGTAGACTGTATACACTAACTTTTTCCACTATTTAATTGAAAGCTTTCACAATTTCACAAATAAATTATCCGCTTAGGGATCACAACACACTCTCATCGAGATCCACAAACTCGACTGACACAGAAAAGAATATCAACAATAAATTCCCTGCGCAGAGGGAAAACAGAGTACGTGTTTTCATTTATCCCTACGCAGAGGGAAAAGGGCTGGAATATTCAGTTTCACTTTAGCACAACTGAAATACATGCAATTACGAATTGTAAAAGCAATTTAAAACTAAACACTACTTATGTATGTAATAAAGGATCAGTCAAATTTAGCGGCGGAATTATGGTAGAAAGTCTGTAAAAAAATAAAATACTTTAGAGTATTTGGCACGAAAAGACGAAAACCTCACGCGATTTGGCGAGCAGTACTTATCCTTGCCAAAAGCAAACTATTTTAATGCACCTGAAAATTGTTTGTTAATTGATTTTTAGAATGCGTGTAAAAAGTATTTAATGAATTTAAACAAACAATGAGAGAGTTTCATAAATACATTTTTTTGTATTACATATTTATGTTGCTTGTTATTTAATTTTATTACTTTAAAAACAATTTCATATATAAAAAATACTTTCGTATATTTAAGCGTATTCTAAAATAAAGGCAAGATTCATTTACCAGTTATTCATTTCAATATCAAAGAATTCGCCGTTTCCATAGCAACAAAATTGAATCGACAATGCTCAATTGGACTTAATTTTGAGACATTGAAACAAATTTAATTTATTTTAATTTTGTTTTAATTCGTAAAATTTGATATTTAACTTTCATTATAAATATGTATATATATATACATGAAAAAACTATAGTTAAATCAAACTAAAACTGACAAAACTAAAATTATTTACATAAAATTTATTTAAATAAGTTCAATATGAAACATTTTTATCTTAAAGAGTATTCGACATAAAAAAGCATTTTTCGAAATTTCATTTCATCGCCAACCGATGATAAATCGCCAACTAAACGAAATTTTCATTATTGTTTTACTAACGTTCTATCGAGGTTCCGCCAAAATTTTTTCTATAAACATATATATCCACATGAGAAAAACACTCTAATTTTTTCAGATTTTTCTGAATATGCCCGTATGGAGACCTTCCTTGTAAGCAAAGAGAAAACATATTACAACATTTACATTATCTAAGAACCAAGAAAAAATTGGAATTTATTAAAGTACAAAAAAGAGAAATGTAGTTTTAAAATTAAATTAAAAACTCAAAATACAAAATTTTACACAAGAAGTAATGCATAAGAATGAAGATTGGATAAAAGTAATATTTATTGATGAACAAAAAATTAGGTGGAGCAGAATTAAATGGAGTAGATCGCTGACGATTTGAATGGTATGATTAGTGATGAGAACATTTTTTTTCCTGTTTGCTACTGCAGTTATAATAACAATTCTGGTATTACTACTTTATTAACTTATTTTTTAAAAGATTATACTGATTTAAGTGACTAAAATATTCTATTTGATGATAGCAAATTAGCAATTTAAAACATTTCAATTGTGAATGAATGATATCAAAATACTTATTTTTGAAGAGAAGGAATGGGATGCAATTACTTCAGAAAAACTGTCTGCATTATATTTTTTTATACCATAATTTTCCCTGCCTATATTTATGTAAAAGTCATTGAAAAGATAGAACATAAAAACAAACCTTAAATTCTGGAACAAACTTAGTAAATTCTTGTTGCCAGTTATGTAACGTAGAAGCAGGTGCAATTACAAGAAATGGCCCCCAAATTGCTTGTACCTAAATAAAACAAATACCAGTTTGTTAACAGTATACAAAATAATTATACAGATATGAAATCCTTCTATATATATAAAAAAAGTAATGCTTTGAAAAGGGACCAATGAAAATCTGCGTAGATACCGTGAAAGGCATCTGATTGGTAAGGGCTTTCTGATGCTATAAGGGGGTTACCAAGGGAGGGGCCAAAAATTAGTCGCCAAAAGTGATGCCAACTTGGCAGCGCTATTTCCAGTATTTCGCCAAATTCCCATAGACCCCCACTGAAATCCAATAGGGTTTACTTGCTTGCAGAAAATTAACAAATTAGGATATTTCAATGCAATAAAAACTATTATTGGCTTATGAATACAGCTTAATTGAACTATTTACATTATTTTTAAGCTCAAACACTATTTCAGGGGTGATAGTGACTTTGAGTGAAAAACCCTGAAAATTATCAATGCAAAATATACCAATATCAATTTACATAACAACTGATGCTGCAACAGCATGGCAATCAAATTACATATTTTTCAGCTATTGTTTGAAATATACAATTATAAAAAAACATAATTTGGCAAACTTACATTAATTTCACTGAAAGCTATTGAATTCTAGAATCAGTAAATAAATTTATTCCAAGTACTCATGAAACAAGTACAAATTATGCATAAAGAGTGGGATCTCTTAGTAGATTTAATGCAAGTCATATATATGTCACCTAGTTATTTGAAAACAGTAAAAAATGTCAAAGCCAATCCAATTTTACTTTTAAGTGGCTAAGTATTAGAGAAAAAAAAAGAAAAATAAATATACAAATAAAAATAGAAATTTTGATTGTTTTTTTAGTTTTGCTCTTACACAAGGGAAATTTCTTTTTCCTGCTTTCGAGATCCTTTGACGAAATTAGTATTTTTTCTGCGATCATTTGGTGAAATTTGCGTTTTTTTTTCGTTTCCTTAACGAAATTTGACCTTTTTCTGCGATCCTCTGACGATATTTCCGTTTTTTCCGCGATCTTTAGACGAAAATCGCGATTTTCCCGTGATTCTTTAAAGAAATTGATGGGTTTTTTTCCCTGTGATCCTTTAAACGAAATTTTTGTTTTTCAAGTGATCGTTTGACGATACTTCAGTTTTTTTCTCAATCTTTTGATGAAAATCGCGTTTTTTTAAGACCCTTAGTGAAATTTGTGCTTTTTTCGCGATTATTTGACGAAATTTGTGTTAATTTCGAGATTTTTTGACGAAATTCGCATTTTTTCAGCAATCCTATGATGAAATTGTTAATTTTTTTGAGCAAACGATTGAGGAATTGATTTTTTTTCGATGACCATTTGTCGAAATTCATGATAATTTTTAATATCCGAATTTTCCACTAAACATAACGATCTTATAAACTCGGAAGGATCGATCTAAAAACCCCGAAATCTGGGGTACACCCTGAACACAATCACCCCTGCTATTTACAATATTCGTAACACTATATAATTTTTATTCAATATGTAATTATTCAAATAAATTATAAATTTTACCTTTTTTTAACGATTTTATATTTAATGATTCTTTTAATTATGAAACTCTGTAACCTCTAATGATTACCTGCTTGGAGATAAGGAAATAAATTCGTCAGGAGTTGGGGAGGAGCGCATTTATATCAAGTAGAATCTAAAAATTAAAAGCATAGAAAATGAGGAATTGCGAAACAATTTCTTCTGGGGGTTAGCTAGAAAATAAGGTTTGCTTCGCGATATCAAAACTCGCGAAGCGATTACACGACGGTGTGTGTGTGTGTGTTGGTGAGCGTAGCGAGCAGAGGGGGTGGAGGCCTCTTAGTGATTTAAAAAAAAAAAAAAAAAAAATGGTAATTGATAATTACAGTTAGGTCATAAATCTTTATCAACTCTCTAGGTGACATTTATTATTTAAATCATAAATACTAATTAATGTCAAATTTAGAACTGACTGTTGGTGATGCAATCAGGCTTGCGTGAAGTGTGTTGCCACACAAAACCACACCCTTTAAAAATACTGATCCAATAAAGTTAAAGAATCTGCCTATTTGACCATTTCATCCTCTACTGGAAGAAATCAGAATATAAAAGAAGGTCTCATGGTAGCATTTGAAGTGTTCTACTGACCTCGGGAAAATGTAAGTATCTATAAGTAACATAAAGGGCTCGCGGGACCTCTGATCGGACATAAAAAGATGCCTGTAAGAAAGAACTGGTAATAAAGATGCTCACTCCAATATCGAGGTCTTGGCTCCCAATTATTCATTTTCAATACATCTCATACCAAGATATCACATATATAGAAACAATGAAAGCAAGATAATAACATGAGGATTTAAATGCACAAATTCATATACAGTAAAACTCCCATTACGGAAACTCCAAAATAGCAGATACCTCTCTAAAGAGTGGACAATTGGATATAGATTAGGAAAACAAAAAACAAAGCTGTGTGGCCATGTTTCAAACATATTTATTTTCTGAATTTACTCAAATACTTTATTTAAATAAATAAAAAAGAATATGTTTATTTCTATTGATGCACAGCTCATGCAGAATTTTTTAATGCATATTCAGAGGTGCATATTCTTGAAATTACAGTAAGTTATGAAAAAGTGATTTTAATAAACGTAACAAAATATGTATTACACTAATTTTTATAGCGAATAAAAACATTTTTTAAGGATTTTGAATTGGAGAGTATGTGAAAAATTGTTAATAAAATAATTACAAAAGGAAGACTGAGACAAACTTGCCTTAACTAGAGTAGCTAAAAAAGCAATAGTCTGGACAGTTTTCCCAAGACCCATTTCATCAGCAAGTATACCGTTAATACCTTTATCATATAGACTGTATAACCAGTTCATTCCCTAAAAGTAAAATAAAAGCACTTTACACAAAAATTTTATTTACATTCATAAAATTGAAAAGATACTCTCACTTTCGGAACCAGTTTTGAAAGTGAAAGTACCTGTATTTAAAAAATCTGCAACCAAAATGGAAAAAGTACAAAATGGCCCTATTAGACATCACGCTCAACTCAGAGTGTCTATTCCAGATCAGATTTCCCATCTAGATTTTGTGATGTTACACACAAAAACTCTTGAGAGTGGAATTTTCACAACTGTTTCTGGAGTAACAACTACTGAATTGATAAACAAATTCATGCAAAATTTACAAATTGTTGAACATTTTACATGCTAAACATTTTGGCCAATCAGTTTGGAATTCTTTATCATATCACCCACAGTTAAATACAGATTGCTTTAACATATTTTAATTCAGTAGAAAGTTTCAGTGAAGCTGGAGTTGAAAATGCCCAAGTTACAAGGAATTATTGAAAAGGGAGAGAGAAAATTATTTGCATAACAGGTCAGGGTTGCAAAAAAGCCGGCTAAAATTAAAAAAAGCCAGGCCGGTGGCTTTTATTGGTTTTAACCGGCTTTTTTTGGCCATAATTGGCTTTTATACAATAAAGCATTGTAATTATAAACTACACATTTTAAAGTGTTTTTAATTAGTTTTAATGACATTTAATTGATTTACAGTTTAATAAGTAACCCAATTTCTCAATAATGAGGACATAATACTGGAATAAAACTTAGATGATTTTGCTAGTGATTTGTATTCAGAATTGCAAATATGTCTGCTAAATTTTAAAAGGGCCATACCAACTGCCAATTTTTTTATTTTTACTGCTTTATAAAATTAAAGAGGACAATGGTTACTTAGTTATGTTTTATTACTTAATTTTAAGAGCTATTAATATACAAGTCTTATTTTATTTCTAGCAAACATTTAAAATTATACATAGTCATATTAATAAACACCACCATTTCTCACTATTAAAAACATTATGAATAGCATATGCATGAATATGCGTAGCAACAAGCTTTTCAAAATTTTATTTTGAGAATTTTTTTTTTTTTTTTTTTTTTTTTTGTTTAAATGCTCTATTTTTTATACACTTATGTACCACTCTCCTCAAATAAAACATCTTTTCTAATTTCTCGTTTCCATTTTGATATGTTATATTTTATCATTAAGGCTGTTAAATCCAAAATGGCAACTTTCTGACCTAAGTTTTAATTTATTTTTGTTCAGAAATGCATGAAACTAGCAGATGTTGTTGTTCAGAAACTATGTAATTGCACTGTTTTTTCTGGGTTTTTTTTTTGCAAACGCAATAGATTTTTCAGAAAATAGTGTCAAAGTGAGCGTTTTGAACTGAATTTCCACACGAAAGAAGAAACCACTCAGAAAAGGGTGAAAAAACGTGTTTGTCACGTGATCAAAATCTCTTTATAGCTCAATAGGTAACTGATGGATCAAAAAATGGAAAACACTGTTCGATTCCAAATCGCTTTCATGTTTCATGGTCAGGCTTTCGAATTTTACATCTTTCCGTTAAAAAATGAATTTGTAAATGTGTCAAAACATTTTGCGCTTGTTGAGCAGAACAGTTAAGAACAGTTTTAATTAAATATAATCTTTAAAATGTGTAGTATATGTGGAGCTATATAATACAGAATTTCAAAACACCAGTTTGGAGCCTAACATTTTCAATGTTTATATATATATATATATATATATATATATATACAGCGTTCGAAATCCTTGGTGGTCCGCTGGTCCGAGACCACTAAAAATTCAATCGGACCACTAATTTAAAAAATTTAGTGGTCCGCAGGGCCAGTAACTTTTTTCCCTCTCTGACAGGTAAATGTAAATTTTCCCGTCCCTGAGAAAACCGAAACCAAACACGAACCACTGAATTTTATTTTATTTAAAAAAAATAAATATATAAAAAAATGCAGTAAAACTTAGTCAGTTGAAATAAATAGTCGAAAATAAAATACATAATTAATAATTTTATAGTTTTTGTTTATGTACTGTTTATTTAATTTTTAGCAAATCATAATTTTATATTTTATTATGCTGCCGAAAATTTTGGATAACTGAAGTTTAGTTTATGTTCTAGGAGGAGGAGGGGAAGGGTGTCACTCAAAGGGTTAAAGGTACTTAGTAGAATTTTATGTAGCGGACCAGTGACGATGTGTGCGGACCAGTGACTTTTTTTTTTGCAAATTCTACCGCTGTATATATATATATTTTTTTTTTTTTCAGAGATAATGTGTTCACAGTTGTCTTCTAGAAGTTATAAAGACTTATTTATTTGATAAAATTTAATAGAAGTCTATTATTTTTTTTAGTAGAAAATATTTATAAATGTATTAAAAATTAATTGATCCAAATTTAAAACAAATTTACTGTAAACCAACTTTAAAAAATAAAAACTGGCTTCTTTCAATAAAAGCCGGCTTTTTTTAAGTGGTTAAAACCAAAAAAAGCCGGCCGGCTTTTTTTGGCCTGGCTAAAAGCCAGCAACCCTGTAACAGGTTGAAATAATCTTTGCATTGCAGTACTTATAAAGAACAAAATTTGATTTTCCTGGCACTAAAATTTTAAATTGTTAGTTTTATAATAAGAAATTTTTTCCTAATTTTTCCTTAGAAGTTTCAAATCTTTGCAACTCTTCCTCAGAGTTTTCAAATTTCCCTCACTTTCTCAAGAATGGTAAACTTTCCTGATTTTTGCAGTCCCTATACATTTCCCTGACTTTTTTCAGGTAATCCAGATGGCTAGACACCCTGCCAGCTATCCTATGCAAAAAAACATATAAAAATATACAAATTTAAATAAGAAATTCGAAAACAACCTGCCCATAGATTTAACATTATCAAGCGGATGTTTTCAAGTGAGTGGAGATTCTCCTAAAGTGCGATTTTTTTTGCCTCAAAAATACTGAAAATCTATCGCGTGTTAAGCGAGATCACATAATAAATGTGATATTTTTTGTATTAAACTTATGGACGATGCTCAAGGGACAGAACGTTTCAAGCGGGATTGTGTATTAACTGTGAAAGTCTTAATCGGGTTCGACTGTAGTTCTATCTACAACAAGGCCTAGAGTCGTTATTTTCCCCTTTTTTATTTCATGCTAACCTTGGCTGTAGGACTCAATTACGGAAGATTAGAAAATCTATCATAATTCTTAACTAATCTTTTTGGATGATGTGCCATAGTTGGACTGCATCCTAACATATTTTAGAGAGTATAGTTTGGTGAAATATAGAACTTTTGGCAGCCATTTAATGATAATTACATTCCCTTTAAATATATTTGCTGTCAGTATCAGTAATTTTTAGACCTGGGTGTGCAAGCTGATTGAAATTCTTGACTTTCTATTAGATGCTGATCTCTGTCCAATCTTATTCTCTGATTGCCCTCTTTTCATGATACAGTTCAGGAGTTTTCATAACTACATAACTCAGAGACTTCAGCATTTATGCAGAAATTTTAAAACAATTAAGTACTGTTCTGTAATTAAGTTCATCGGCAAATTGATGTATTTATCAACTATGATTTTGTGCATACAGCAGTTTTTTTCTTTTGGTTAAATAATGCTTTAATGGTACTCATAATCACATTAAACTTTTATGTCCTGAATTATAAATCAGAAATTTGCTCTTCTTCAATAATTATCTTTGTTAAAGCCTGAAGATATCCAAAACAAGTTAATAATAACTAGAGATCGACCGAAAACTCTGTTTCATTTTCGGCTTAAAACTTGACAAACTATATATATTCCAAAAATCTCATTTCTTCCTTCGAAAATTTTCAACATGACTCACTTATCTGAGCTGTATCGGCTCAAATTAGACACTCTTTATTTATTACTATGAACTTCGCTGCTTATAATTATCAGTCATGACTGACTCACATAAGTGCAAATTATAAAGCAAGCAATGCATATATGACTAAACTTTGAAAACACTTTTGACGTGCTGCAGTCTTAACAGTAATAGAAAACTTTTAGTTTGAAACCGCAGAACTGTTCTGAATGCTCTTTGAGAAAGTTCTAGTATACTAGATGATCATTTACAAAAAACATTATAAAAGGCAAATAGGGATATGTTACCCAAGACATTTTTTAAATAGAGCAAATTTGTATAATTAGAAAATCGTTCTGGGTCGTTGATAAACGAATTTTATTTTATTTTATATGAAAATAAAAAGTTTTGGTCACAGGCATAGATAGAGAGCGAATGTTCCACACATATAATTAATTAATAGTTATATATATTTATGTATTGATAAATTACTTAAAATATTTTTGGACAGTTTCGTTTTCGGCCATACATAGGAGTATTACCGAAATTCGGTTCTGATTCATCCTTAATAATAACAATTTTGATTTTAGATAGATTTTTAAATAAAACTGATTTAATAAATCGATAATCATTATTTTGTCATTCAAGTCTGGCCAGCAGTGATAAGTCTATCAGGTGAAGTAGATGATGTGCTTCACCCTAATTTAACTGAAAATATTTTACTTAAATGTTCATTCTTTTTCTATTTATTTAATTCAAATTTGCACCAAATTTTTAATAAATAAGAATTACAGTGCGATTGATTGGCACAATAAAACTGCACCTGTTTCATTTGTTACTGTGACAAATTTGACACTAGAAACCAGGTTTTCTAAAATACTTCACTAGAACTGTTGTGGTTCAGAAGAAAATACAAATTGACACACAAAATATGACATGTTTTTCCTTTTTCCAATTATTACTTGCAGTAAACTGCAAATAAAATATTTATTGTCATATGTATCTTAGTAATTAGCGATTTTAGTATGCATTCTGCTAATGATACCGTGTTTAATTTCTTGCAGACACTATCTGATGGAAAAAGAAAATTGAAGATAGAAAAAGGTGCATTTTTTCATAAAAGAATAGAACAATTAACAGCAAAGGAGGGAGAAAAGACAGGCTGAAGATTCAGATTCCAGGCAATTGTTGATTTTTGAGAATTGTTCGTTCACTCATAATCAATATTAAAAGTTAGATTCAATGCAACACAATGAAAAAGCTTACTTTCAACTGATATGACTTGAGTTTTCCAACAAACATTGATGGTTGAGGATGCTCAATCTCATTTTCAATTAATGGATTAGCTAGCTTGAAATTATCATCAACTACAATGAAAAGTATAAAGGACACTTTTAGAAATTACAGAAAAAGCTAAATCCCATTTCAAAAAAGTTTAATTTCTGAAGAATACAATGTTTTATGCAAAAGAAAGTAATAATTAAAAAAAAAAAAAAAATCCAAGGATGAAAAAAATATGCAAACTTGTTAGCCCCCTCAAAGCCAACAAACCAGGAGAAATCAGGAGACTTTTCTGAGAAATAACCTCCTCACCTTCTCCCATATTAAAACCTTTAACACTGGCTTAATTAAATATTTGAGGGTAAAATAACACCCCTATCAAAATAAGAATAACATTCACATACAACTTTTATTTTCAATACACCAAGATTAGTTATTAAGAATCCATATATATATATTTTTTCAATTTAAAGCTTACATACTGGTACGACAGAATGGGTGCAAGTTTAAAATTTGGCGAAGCCTGAAAGTATTTTGAACCTCCCCCCACTGAATGAGCACATACGCACGTGCCGATGCACCACTTAGACAAAACACAATGCGTTAAATACGAGGGCCGTTTTTTTTTCAACCTCCGTTTGCACAGCATCAACGTTAGGCGAGCGGCAGGAAGTCGGTATGCGCATAGAGCGACGGCGCATGTTCCCCACATCACCCTCTTTGACTGCCTTTTCATTGACGCCATTGTGAGGCGAGCTGTAGCCACGTAAACATGGCTGCCTTAATTGATTCTCCCGCCAAGTGCGAATTGCGAAGTGTTATTCGATTCCTGCAAGCTGAAGGGAATAGTGCAGCTGAAATTCATCGAAGAATGAGCAGAGTGTATGGAGAAAGCTTTATAAGCGATGGTGTTGTGCGTGAATGATGCCGAAAATTTAAAGATGGCCGAACCGATGTGCATGATGAAGGAGGTCAAGGACGCAAGTCTGTAGCCACAGACAACCTTGTTCAACGAGTGGACGAAGAAGTTAGAGGAAACCGAAGGTTCACTATAAATGATTTGTCCATAAAATTTCCAGAAGTCTCGAGGTCTTCTCTGTACACTATTGTGACGGAACATTTAGGCTACAGAAAAATTTGTGCTCGCTGGGTCCCAAAGATGTTGACGGACAACCACAAAACACGACGAATGGGCTCAGCCTTGACATTCCTCACCCGTTATGACGCTGAAGGAGAAGACTTTTTGAAATCAATTGTGACAGGTGATGAGACCTGGGTTCAGTATGACACACCTGAAACAAAACGTCAATCTCAACAATGGATGCATACGAACTCGCCAAACAGACCAAAAAAGTTCAAACAAACCTTCAACAACAGAAAGATTATGGCTACAGTGTTCTGGGATCAAAAAGGTGTGTTGCTTGTTGAGTTCATGCAGCCAGGGACGACGATTACTTCAGCTGTTTATTGTGAAACTTTACGACGGTTACGCAGAGCCATTCAGAACAAAAGAAGAGGCATGCTGACTTCTGGAATTGTTCTGATCCATGACAACGCCCGTCCTCACACTGCTGCTGTAACCCAACGTCTACTTCAGCATTTTCAGTGGGAAATTTTCGATCACCCGGCATACAGTCCCGACCTAGCTCCGAGTGACTACCATCTTTTCCCTGAACTTAAAAAGTGGCTAGGAGGGAAGCATTTTCAAAGTAACGTGGAGCTTCAAGACAGCGTCAAGAATCATTTGAATTCATTGGCAGACACTTTTTATGAAGAGAGTATTGGAAAGCTTGTCCACAGGTACGACAAGTGCCCCAATTTACAAGGTGATTATGTTGAAAAATAACCATAAGTGTACATAACTTTTAGTAATAAAATGATCTTTCTATATATGCTTGTCTTTTTCTTATGGCCCATCGGAGGTTGAAAAAAAAACGGCCCTCGTATTATATGCAGTAAAATTCAATTATGTTGAAATGAATTTAAAAAAAATAAGTGCAAATGCATGTAATTTAAAACATTCATATTCATGTAAACAGTATTTGAAAAGTTTAATTCATACAGGCTACAGGTAAAAATAATAAAGTTGACATGATATGACACATAAAATTGTGAAATACTCAAGAATGTGCATGGGCACACTTTACACAATGTTTTTGTAATTTAAAAACTATCTTCTCATAAATGACATTAAAAAAAATATATATACATATTATATGTATATTACCTCAAATATCTGCAGATCAATCTTGCTAATTTCTGTCTATTTCTTTTTCTTTCTTTTTTTAAAATCTTTGATTACAAAACACAGTTTGAAAAATATCCCATTCATATCTACTTTTAGATTACAAATAATACTAAGTTCACTATCTTAACAACTAGTAATTAACAATATGCAGTTTAAGAGGCTATTTCAGTCAAATGAAAAGATGCATTCGCTAATGCTAATCCTATGGAAGAAATTTATAAAGATATCTCAGTCGCATTTCAATATTTTTAAATGATTTCTTTTGTATTGAATAGTTGAGATCGATCTGTATGCCGGCCGTTTTTTACTTTTTCGATTGCAGATATTTTTTATGAGGATGCTTTTACTTTCGAAACCGGTTCCGAAAATGAAAGAGTCCTCATGAGAAATATCTGTAAACAAAATCAAAAAAGTAAATAACGGCCTTTGTACAGATCGATCTCAACTATTCAATGCAAAAGAAGTCATTTAAAAATATTGAAATGCGACCGAGATATCTTAATAAATTTCTTCCATAGAATTAGCATTGGCGAACGGGTGTTTTCGTTGGAAATTAATAAATTGCAGAAAAATGGGTATGAAGCAAAAATTTTACAGTTTACTGCATGCAGAAGCAAGAGTAAAAAAAAAAAAAAGGTGCTCAATCATTTCAGGAATAAATATCGAACTAAATAAAAGTACCTTAAAAGAAAGTTTAAAAAAAAAAACTCAAAGAATACTAAAATACAAATTACACTGATGATAGAAGTATAAATTACAGCAAATGAAATTATTCCAGTTTTATCATATTTTCATTTTATTTCTGCTAGCATTAACAATATTTTTATTTCTGGAATTAGCATCAATTTAACAAAATTCACCAGAATTATAAAAAGAAGAAAGTCAATTGGATATCTTCTTTTTATAAAAGTAGGAAACATTCATTTGTGTTTTTTCCCGACCATTTAAAAATCGCATTTTTCTGTGATCCTTTTAATGAAATTCGCGTTTTTGCCGATCATTTTAATGAAACTCGCATTTTTTCCACTATCCTTTTACAAAATGTGTGTTTTTTTCCATGATCTTTAGCCGAAATTTGCATCCCCCCCCCCCCGATCTTTAGCCGAAATTTGCGTTTTTTTTTTTTTTTTTTTCCCACGACTTTCCAATGAAATTCACATATTTTACACAATCTTTTGATGAAATTCGTGTTTTTTCCAGGATCATTTGATGAAAATCACGTTTTTTCTGCAATCCTTTGAAGAAAATCGTATTTATTTTAATTCCTTCCTTTTTCAACCTTCCTCTGTAAGCTTTTGTTTCTCGCGTAACATTTCGTTTCATTTTAAAATGATAAACATAGTTTTTAAATCTGTACTTCCGGTAAAAGATTTCGGTGCTTCTTAGTTATCCCGTCGACCAAATTGTAAGATTAATTGCAAATAATGGTTGCCATTAATTAATTCTAAAATTAAATGCCAATAATGGCCAATAAAACCATTAATTCGACATTTTATTTGCATTTTTATTAATGTTTTACTAATTTATTTGTTCTTTCCTTATTTAAAATAAAAAATTATGTCTATGTGTATAATTTGGTGAGTGGTTTGGCAATTTATATAATTTGACGAAATTGGTCGATGGGATAACTAAGAATTCTTTGGAACATTCTATAACCTTCTATTTCTGAGGTAATTTCCTCTTTGTAGCCCCACCCCTAGCCAATCATATTCAAATCAGTTTAATACGTAATTTCAAAAATTGTAACACTTTACTACTATTTGCAATCTTATCGTAATGAAATCTATAAAATTTCCTCTAATTTAAAGCAGTTTTTCATGTCCTATATCATTTCGAATTGTGCCAGCGCAAGGCCTCTAGCATCTTTGTCCCTGCCAAATTGGCGTCTTTCATTTACTACGGCAACCCTTTCTCTCTTTTACATCGCAGCGGTTTTGCGCAGACAGTTGGGTTCAGATTTCAATGCAGAATGGTTCCTCCTTTGCCATTCTGTGAAGATTCATATGCGTGCAACGGAAATAGTAAATGTTTTTTTTTGGTAAATTAAGATGATGTGATTGGCTGCATTATTTTCTTCTGTTTGCGGTATGGATAATATTTTCCACAAATGGAGATGTATCGATGATTCTTCAGAAATAAAGTGGGTAGAATCCTACCGAATGGCTGCATATCATGAGTTATTCTTTTTCATTCAACTGGTGCTGTGGTTAGAATTTCTGAATGGATGCTAAAAATCATCTTACGCTTTTTTCTTTTGAGGAATGCCTCCACACTCCCGAAGAGAAATATTACATGTTCTCATAAATATGTTCTTATGAAAAAACATCGATTGTGTATTTTTCATCATGAAAAAGGTACATCTAAAAATAAGAGTAGTCCTTTGTAAATATGCTCTTTTTTTCCCCCCAAGAGAGTTTCATTAAAAATAAAGATATTTTCGTTGATGATTTTTTGTGAGAGAATTTTCTTTCACTAATGCGTCCATCACTGTTTTTGTTTTCAGATCTCTTCAGGTAATACTTATTTTGTTTTTATTTTCTTTTATATCTGCATATTTATTTTAACGAATCATTTTTTAAATGATTGTCATGTCAAGAGTGGTCTTCTGTGGCCATAGCTCAACACTATATTTTGCTCAATGATCACAAGATTTAATTGTTAAGAGTATTACTATTATTCAGTGCTAAAAAATGAAACTGTATGATAATATTCATTTCACATTTTATCATCCAACCATCACAACCGTGTCTATTTCATGATTCTTTGGCAGAGATTGCACCATTTTCGCGATCCTCTGACAGAGACTGCGTCATTTTCGCGATCCTCTGACAGAGACTGCGTCATTTTCACAATTCTTTGACAGAAATTGCGTTTTTCCACGATCCTTTGACAAAAATCGAGTTTTTTCTGCAATCTTTTCACGGAAATGTTGTCTTTTCAACGATCATTTGACGAAAATCACGTTTTTTAAGCAATTCTTTGGCGAAAATACTTTGACAGAAAGCGTTTTATTTCGTGATCTTTTGACAAAAATAGTGTTTTTCCTGCAACATTTTGACGTAAATCGCATCTTTTTTGTGATCATTTGACAGGCTTTTTTTTTGCGATCCTTTGAGAAAAATCATGTTTTTTCCGCAGTATTTTGATGGAAATTTAACATCAGTATTCAGTCTCATTGCTCAAAAACCCCACTCATATACTCATACATCTAATGCATTTATTCATTCATCCTCATTATTAATTTTATTTCATAGTTTTTAGTTAAAAGATCGTTTCACTTTGTTTACATATTACACAATAGTAAATGCAACTTTTTCTTTTTTTAAATACACTTTCGTTATTATATTTAATTGTTAACTTTCCCTTTAATAGTTTGTTGTCCAGGTTTTTGCTTTACAATAGGTTTTGTTTGAGTTTATTTTACTTTAAAAGTTTATTAGTGTTTTATAGCTCTTTCACGGCATGACAGTTGAACACAGTATCGATTACGTCGTAATCGATTCAGTTGGTTTGCTGTATGGCACCAGATGGCAGCATATCGCGAATCATCCGATTCGTCAATATATTTTACTTATTCATGAAGTTTGTGTTCACGTCACGTCACAGAACATTCTAGCGAATAGGCGTTTCTCCGGCACGTGTCATCGACCGAATGGTATTTATACTGCGGTCGGAGCATTCAACGGCGGACGCATGTCTGAGTTTTAAGCAAGTTTTTTTAAGGGGGGGGGGGGGGAGGGAAAGAGAGATCCTGTAACGAAAATCGTGTCTTTTTCGCAATCCTTGGACGGAGATCAAGGTCTTTTTCGCGATTTTTTGATGGAGACTGTGTCATTTTTAACATCCTTTGACAGAGATTGCATCTTTTTTGAGATCCTTTGACAGAGATTGCGTCTTTTTTGCAATCCTTTGATGGCGATTGCATTTTTTTCGCGAACCTTTGATGGCAATTGCATTTTTTTTCGCGAACCTTTGACAGAAAGGTTTTTTTTCCACGATCCTTAGACAGAAATCCCAATGTTTCCGTGGAAAAGTAAGATTGTCTGAAAAAAAATATCAGCTGGGATTTTGAGATTCTAACCAAAATTTTAAACGGGTTGGTTGAAAAGTGGAGTTATTTTAAGACAGATTCTTACACATTTTGCACAAATCTTAAGAAATCTAAAAACGGATTGTTCTTTTTCATCCTTGGAGATTTTTCGGGCCCACTTCCGTCCTCAAGAATTTTCAAAAGACTGAATTCCGTCCTGTGGATGAAAAACTTGCACTGTGTCTCGTGAACTGATCTGCCATGAAGTTACCCTTCGCAGGGACGATTTTGGATGAAAGAGACCACAGAAGAAAGGCGTGCTTTCATTGCCATTCAAATGAGCCAACACATTCTTTGAAAACCGAATGAGATTGGGGAGGGGGGGGGGGGCTCTGGGACTTTTTAGATTGTAACCAAAATTTTAAACAGGATGGTCAAAAAGGAAGTTATTTTAAGCCAGATTTTTAAACATTTTCCTGAGATTCTTAAGTATTTTTCTAACAAATCGCCATATTTAACATTTATTAAAATTAGTAATAACTGCATTTAATATTAAATAGTTAACACTACTTCAAATTAATAATTATTAAACAATTAACTCTGTAATTAAGAACATATTATGCATTTTTAACCTTTAATTATTAAAATGATAATTAATAATGTAGTATTCATTTTAGAAAGAAAAAGGGGCAGGATGCTAGTTCCAAAAAAGGGCACTATTTCATGAGGAAGTATATTAGTAATGTGTTTAGTAATGATATACGATAAAAATAGAGAATAATTTTTAGTATGATAAAGTGTCCTTAATTTTTGATAATTTTATGAATTACAAATGGAAAAATACAATTAAATAACAACATGTTTTAATAATATCCTGTTTTTTCTAAAGAAATAAAGTTCTATTATTTTTGCAAGATCTTGGGCACATGAATCTAGAAATACTGTTCAATGGAGACGTTCTTTTACAAGAAATCTCTGGCTACAACTACAGGTGAATTTAACTATTTTTTCTTCTTTAAAAGCAGTGTGCTGCACCCTTTAAAAAAAATGGTCTAGAAGAAACAGTAAGTAATTACAGAATTAATAAAAACTGCAAATAAGTAATTTCATCAACTAGTAGCAAAACTAACAAATATTATTTGCAGCTCGTTTTGCATTTGTACTTAAAAAATTACTGTTAATCACCAAAATGTAAACTTGCATTCATGTATGTGTATACTAACCAAAAAAATTATGAAAATGAGTTAAACCCATTCATACATACACACAGAATAAATAAATTCTGTATAGACAGTAATATATATATATATATAAGGATAGCCAGTTATATCTAAAATCCTCAAAATATTTAAATAACAGCATTATTACCTCTCAGTGGGGATTATTAGCTTTCAGAGGTGTTCAATTTTTTTTGGGGGGGGGAGGGGGGGGGGCGTTGCTGCCTTTTCAATACCTAATTAATTTTTTTATTTAGTACAGTCCACTCCCTCTAATCCGCAACTCTATAATCTGCAAACGCCTATAATCCACACTATATTTTAGATGTAAACAAACAGTTAAAATCTTTTCTTAAGCAAGATATTTTACACTTTAACCAAAATAAAAGTTGACAGATCTGATGAATTTATTAAGAAATTTTAATGAATTTCTGCATTAATTAGAAGGAAATGTTTTTGTTTATCTTATCCTTGTAAATAACTATTAGACTGCTATATTCTGAACACATTTGCTGGCTATATAAAAGATAAAATTGCTTTCAAAGAAGGGTTTAGCTCTTGATGATAATTATCCTAATTTTTTTTAAAACAAACTTTTGTTACTGATCAAAATATCCTGACTCTTAAAAGGCTGCAAGATTAAATTACAGAGTATAAATTAAAAGCTATAAAGCAAACTACTATCACTGCGATGTTTGATAGATTTAAAAATAAGTAGAAATATTTTTTCTATTAATTTTGTAGTATATCATTTAAATTTATTTCTAATATAGAAAATAGTTTTTTAATATAAAAAAGGCATTTCCTTTCATTTCTGTGTTATTTATTAACAGTGCGATTTCTATATTTGTTGATAAATTCAAATATTAGAATGCAAACAAAGAAATGACCTATAATCTGCAAAAGCCTTGGTCCCGACCTGTGCGGATTACAGGGAGTGTACTGTATCTATGAGTTACAAAAAAAACATTTATTCAACCTATACCAAAGAAGCTCTTGCTGTGTTTAACATTTTTATACCAATTAGTTCTTTTTTTCTTATGCATTCATTGCCAATTTAGCTGTTGAGCAGATGCTGCAGCTTTCATTTTTCTTTAACTTGGAATTGCTATTAATTCATTATTACAAAAGTAGAAAGAGAAACTTAAGACATTGACTATTTATTCTTTTACTTGCAGAAATTTATTACACTTGCTATGTTTATTTTGTATAAAATAACGCATACTGATTTCCTAAAGGAAATCATGACAGTGCAAATTATATTAGATTTAAATATCATTTTGAAATGAAACTGTTTGATGTTGGATAAAAGCAATACTTTTGACAAACTTAACTGTTTTTAATTTTTTAAAATACTCAGGAATTAAGCTTGGAAACAATTATTTAAAGCTCTTTTTTTGTTTATTCATAAGTTAAAATACCTGTGGAAAATTTCAAATTATGTTCATCTTAGATTTTAGTAGTTTTTATTTTTTACATTTTAAATATCTAGAAAATTTTTGATTTTAATCAATGATTTAAATCGTTGACACCCTAACCAAAAACAACCAGTTTTAATGATTTTATTAATAATTTCATCAATTTTAAATTTAAACATACTTTTTAATGCATTGTACATTATCAATCTGCTTTTAGATTCCAACATGTTTTACTACACCTCCTTTACCATGAGAAATTGTGAAATCGAAACATGCTGTGCATTTATGCATGCAAAGTTACTTTCACTGATAATACTATATAATCAAAACAATCTAATATATAAAAATGACAATTTGTCTGTCTGTAATTCTATACAAATCCACAGTTTGGAATTCAGAACTGCGAAATGTTACGTTCATGTATATTAAAACATGTCCGAGGCAACTGAAGTAATCTGGAATCAAACTAATTTATAGTCAATTTTTAATTAATAAAAAAACACCAATTTAACAGAAATTTCCTATCAAATTTAAACATTTTTTGTTATAGCAGTTGCCAACAATTAAATATCCACAATAAAAATCTTACCATAGCAATTACCAGGGTTCATACTCTATTTGAATAACAAAATTCCCTGACTTTTCCAGGTTTTCCAGACCATATTTCTTACAATTCCCTGACCACAACTCACGACATTTTTAGAAATACGAATTACAATTTTAGATCTTAATGATTGAAGTTATACAAAAAGAGAGAATAGATTGATACATTAATAAGAATAAAATGGAAATTTAACTCAAATACAAAAAAAAATTAAATAAATAAATAAAATATAACTTGGATGGATTCAAAATATAATTTTAGTCATATAGCTGAATTTATACATACTAGGGGACTCTGCCCACTGCTCACTAACGCTCGTCAACCCCCGTGAATTGCGACACAATTCATACTGGGATTGCTGCGCGTCCCCAGCTCGATAATTCTTTTATCCCGACCCATAATCCTTTTAAATTATGAAATTCTCAAACAAATTTAAGATAAAAAACAGTAATTGAAAACTTTGCTGAAATCAAAATTAAAAATGCATTTAGTTGGTGCCACCAATAAATAAATCATTTTAATATTATGAAATTTACCAATGTTCTAAATGTAAAATAATTAACTGAAAAAAAAATTACCTTGGAACACAATTTAAAATTCATTGCGCATAATATTGCAGAGCACGGCTTACATCCATTTCGAAAATATCTTGGAAAAACACTAATTGATACCAAGATAGTTCAACATAAATCAATAAACACTATCTAAAGTTCATTCGCCGTGAAAAATACAATATCTCACAAATACTTGGCAAGTTAACAAAATGTAAATAACACGTTTTCTGATGTGTCTAAAAGAAACTTTTGATCAAAAAGCTGATTTTTTGAATGCATCACGTGACCGTAAAATGAAACAATGGCCATTGATATTCTTACATCTGCCAAAAGATCATACTGTGTTTAAAAGAGCTCCCGCTCTAAATTTTAATTTGCTGCATTAGATGTAAAGGCCAGTGAATATGACGTCATACTGACAAAATCGTACTAAAATATTTCAGTTTTATATAAACTCTAAAGCTCATGACATTATTGGGAGTTCCCAATAAACTGTTCCTGTGTATTTCTTCGCTTTTGCTGCATTATTTTCCGGGAGGTAATTCCTTCACACTATGGAAATCTTTCCCAGAAATCGGTTGCTTGTTTGAAACAATTCTACCATGTGCCATGATACTTTTAGAGCCTGTATGAGAATGAATCCTTTCTTTTAAATATGACATCCTTTTCACCATCAGAACCATTCTGCCCTTCCGAGAGAGCGTTATTTAAGCAATTCTTTTAAAATTCCAGAGTTTCATTAAATATTCATTTTAATTAATTGGAAATTATGTAATTTTTCAGAAATATTTTATTTTGTGTATACCAAGAACCTTTAAATAAATAGCAAGAATCCAGTCTATTTATGTGCAGGAATATGATGTCATCACTGACACAGTTATAGTAAAATATTTTAATTCATGGATGAAAATGTATCTTGTTTTCTGAATGACGTCATTATCTTCATCGGAAACATTTCATTTTCAATATTGCTTATTATGAAAGATTATTCATTGTCATTTTATTTACACAGATTACTTAATATTGATTTTTAATAAATAATCTGTGTTCTGCTCTTACGTGATTAGTGCATAATTAAACAGAATCATTTTAATGTGTTTACATTTTATGAAAACCATTGAAATTTTTCTTTTAAATATGACGTGAGTTTAAGTGGTGAAATCACTCTTCTGATTGGTGGAATGTAATAAGGCAAATTAATTGTGTTACTGCAGTTGTTGCCAAACGGCAAGCAACTAAATCATCCCTATTTTAGCACTACGCAAGAGAAATATATATATGGATCAAACATTCAAATTTTTTTGGACAGTTCTGCTATCATATCATTTATTTGCGTTGTTTCAGACGCAGTTTGTTGTGCAAGTTTTAATTTTTTGTCTTTCAACATTTTATTTTCAGCTACAGCTTTTCTTTTTTCCATTTCTTTATTGCTTGCTTCATAATTTTCTTTCTTTTTTTTTTAAATTTAAATATTCTTGATATCTCACCTTCATGATATCTCGACAAATTTGTATAGCTAAAACATCTTCATGTTAAAAATGTGAATTTATCGAAAATTCTATTTGCAAGTGACAAATATGAACTTTTTTGCAGACGGATCTCGGAAATCTGAACACGCGAAAGTGCATACACACAAAAAGATTACCTGACTTTTCCAGGTTTTAGCAAAAAATTGTAGTTTTCCCTGATTTTTCCATGACTTTTTGATCAATTTTCATTTTCCCTGACAATACCCTGTTTTCCAGTCGCGTAGGAACCCTGATTGCTTTTCTATTGCAAGATTTCTGCATGAAAAATGAAATAAATAATTTGACGAATTAAAAAAGTTAATATTACGTCATAATTTTTCTATTGCAAAATGAAAAAAATGATAAAAACCTGATTATGGAAATATTGGCCTATTTTAACATTTTGAGGTTCTTTGAATTTGTTTTTGTCATTTTTAAATCTATTCCATATATATACATGTGTGTATGCTGTGTATATTAGAATTTAACAACGGTATAGGTCCTTAGAGCTCATTCTTAGTGAAATATGTGCAACAAGATTTGACTGCCACACACAAACAAACAGATTTGAAAGTTAAAAGAAAGCATGCAAAAACAGCATTTTTGTGCAAGATTCGTGTACTGAAGGAAGAAAAATATGTTGACAAGTATTTGTCCGCTCAGAATTTGTTGAAATTGCTTTTTATAAACAAACATTCTTAAAATCCCGGATAACGACAGGTAATTCAGTTAGTTTGATATAAATGGGTGAAAAGTTGCTGCATTTTTTTTTCAAGATCATAATTAAACATTAATAAATAAATAAAAAAATGACAAAATTAAAATTAAATTGATCATGAGATCATGGCTGCAAGAAGGCCACACAAGCAAAGACTGACAACTTTTCTGGGTATTAGGAATAACTAAATGAAAATAAGCTAGAAGATTTCTATGTCTTGAATTAAAGTAAAAATTGATCTCACACGATAAATGTTATGAAAACTTCTTGACAGTAAAATTGCTCTTATTTAAGTAAATAAATTTATTAAGAATTAAACTCTTGCACCCATGCAATGAGATTCCAAAACAGTAAATTGAAGAAAACAAAACGTATATCTTAGTTGCTAAAACCCATGACACTTAATGCTCATTGAGTAGTTACAAAATAACATTTTTAACTACACCCCACTTACACAATCAGGAGTGAAGTGCAGGGTATACAGAGGTATACACCGTATACCTTCTAGACTTTAACAACTAAAACACACAATATGCGAAAAATATGAAATCCATAAGAAACGCATAAATTCAAAATTTCTGAAAAATTCTCCCCTGTAACATGAGCTTATAAAATAATATTTAGAAATTGCACATGGCCGAAAATAGCATTCTCACAGACTTTTGAGTCAGCTAACCATAACAATTTGTCTAATTAACAAAAATTATAACCACATGAAATAACAATAGCAAATGATTCGTAAAACAGCGATTGTAAAATCCTTCGTATATCCTCTAATAACGTTTAGAATTATAATAAATTTTAACAGAAAAAGAGGTAAACACTTACACTCTCGTTGTACATCACAGGGTTCCTTTTTAATAGTTGGTAACATAGCGTCAAATGCTGTAGTCTAGAAGCAAAAAGGAGTAAAGGAAATTATATATATACAATCACACTGGGGTTGCCATATTATATTATTAACAAATGATAAAACATTAAAAATTCAAAACAGTATGCTCATCCCTTCCAGGCACAGAAAAATTCTGTTCGTAAAAAGATGAAATGATTGACTGACACCAGAATTTACAAACAAAAGCAAAATTTTATTAAAATATTCCTGGTGCTGCTTATGAATTTAAAATTAAATTTCGGTGATCACATTATGCGACCACAACAATTCAGAGTTAAACTACGTTTCTGCAGAAAAGATGATGCACAGTAATTATGAAGTTATTAATTGAGGCTTTAATCTTTGGCATCACATAATGAAAAAATGATGAAAATTGTGCCACTAGGATGCAATTAGTTTTTTTTTCCCCCAGCAAAATCTAAATATAACATATTTTTTACTGTCACAAAATTTACATGCATACTTTTCATATTCACTATTTTAAAAATATTTTAAGGTGCAATAGATTATTAATAAATATAGTCCTAAACTTGATGTCAAGTGTGCCAGTTACAATTTTGCATGTAAACATTCACACTCTTTAATTGCGATTCTAATCTGAGTGCCTGCGAAATCCAAAAATTTACTTTTAGACATATTCATAGTAAAATATTTAGTTTTATCAAAGAAAATATTTCACTTTTACAATGACATCATTTTCATCCACTGATTTATGAGTAAAAACGTGTTTTAAACTGTGAAGTCATTTTTTGTTCAAAAGTTTTTAAAAAGTTGTATTTAAATGCAATACCCATAATGATAAGGTAATTCCCATTCTTTCCCTTCTCTCTTTCAACAATGGAAGTCACCCGATTGCACCAGTGTGAAGAAATTTCATAAAAACTATTAGAATTAAAATAATATAAATGTAAAATTTTCAATTTGGTTTCATTTAAATTCACAAAAATATAGAAAGTATTTTTTTTAAATGCACTAAAAACTAGAAAAGTCTTGAAATTTTTAAAAAAATGCACAGACTTTTGGTGAGCTTGATTATGGAAGATTAATAGATTCAAATGGGAATTTTGCCAAATTAGCCAGCTATCGCATGGAAGCTTATTTTTGTTGCCAAATTTGGTGATATTTCATCAAGTAGGGTAAAATTTGACGCTACTGTGGTAATGTTGTCATAAGTACTTTCCAACAAATACTAATTGTTGAAGCTGATGCTGATTTCTCCATAGGAAATGAAACGTAACCGTTAAGTAAATCCCCCCCCCCCTCCCTCCTTCCTAGAAATCAAAATTGGAAAAATCAATGTCCAAATTCATGTATTGCCCTCAGGGATACATATATTCCAAATTTTAAAGTTCTGTGTCAACAGGAAGTGGTTGAAAAATGAGTCACAAGATTTGATTGCCACACACAAACATAATTGTAAGTTAAAGCAAAGCATGTAAAAATACAAAAATAGGATAATTTTTAAAATAGCAAGTCAGGTACATCTACAAATAAAGTGCTTTCATTTAAAAAAATAAGAAAACTCAGGCCAGATGACTGAAAAAACAGCCTTGCCTTTTAAATATATAGATAAGTATAGGGCAGAGTTAAGTTTTTTTTAAGGCAAAAGTAGGCATGCTCAGAATGGGAATGGAACAATAGCAAAAGTAGTAATTTCAAAATGGGAGAATTTAGGTGACTGGTTATTTATTGTTACAGTAAAGTAATATTTTGAGCAGAAAAAGTAAAAAGAATTATAAAGATTTTAAACTGTGTGGTATGGTGCGTGTTTAAAGGGGGAGGGGAAGAGGAGGGTTGAATTTAGATGAGAAAAAAGAAAAAAAAAATCAGTAATAAAAAGAAAATTATATTTGTTTAAAACTAACAACTTTATGCCCTTAAACTAGGTGAAATATAATACCTTATCCAAATGAGCTTTAAATGCATTGTCAGCATTCTTTAGGGCCAATGCTTTCATTTCTTCTGGATCTGAAATTTACAGAAAAAACATTGAAAAACTGTTTGCTATGTAGCATTGTAGATATTGCATTTTCATGAAAATCTATTATAAATAACAACAAAAATAGAAAGGTTGACACTGAAACAAGATAATTTTTCCTACCTCTTTTAAGTTTACCAGGAAGTTAAAAAAAAATAAATAAATAAATAAAGGGCCACATATGAATTTTTTCATGACCACAAGAAATTATATGCAAACTTTACAGATATTAAAATAACATTAGGAATCTCACATAAAAAACATTGCGTAAGGTGAAAACTATCAAAACATACAATTAACACACTGACTGTGAAGCATTATTTGCAATTGCTAGCTAACATGATCAGGGGTCTGTCCAGGCAGGGTGTCTACAGAAATTCTAAAAAAAAAGTTCCCTGATTTTTCCATGATTTTCCTGACTATTTTTATCAGACTTCCCTGATTTCCATTGTTAACAATACACATACGGTATTTTTTCATGTATGCTGATTCCTCGTATAACACACTTATCCAGCTTGCTAATATCTCATTTGGGAGAAAGCCATAAAAATTGCCTAATATTTATTAAGTATTGGTTGACAGTTTTATAAATCCAAACTTAACTAACTTCATAGTGTCCAACTTCATTAATCCAACATCATATAGAAGTCAATGGATATAAGGTGACCAGAAAGTTTCCTCATTTTCTGAAAAATATTCAATTCTAAGACTTATCTAAATCTGATGGTATAACTAATTGGATTAAGCTGGCCACTTGGTCAGGTTATGCTAATGTATCATTTAAAATTTTTAAAAATGTGTACATTGCCTTCAATATAAGTGCTATGTACAGAAAATCAGGACATCTGATCACCTTAATTTACGTTAAATATTAAAAACTCATACCATGTGCATCTTTTAAAAAATATTGTGAAAGATTAATCAGCATGTAAAAAAATATGGTACATAAAATAGATCAATCAGTCTCGTTGGCAAGATGAAAATGCAAATATTTCCGCAATATAGACAAATTTCCCTGATTTTCCAGTACTTTTACAAAGTTCCCTGACATTTCCCCGATTTTTCCAGAGTGATAAACCTCCCTGATTTTTCCATGATTCCCTGATTTCCAGATTCTGTAGACACCCTGCCAGGCTTTTTTCCCAGGGTCCTGTTTTTGTGAAAAGCTTTTTACATTTCTGAAAAATCTAGTCATAATTTTGTGAATTTGAAATTATCATTATATTCAAGTTCTTGTTTATACATTTTTAAGGAGATACATGTATGTAAAATTCAAATACGTGACGGGTCAGATTTTACTTTTAAATGATTAAATTTGTGAAATGTTCATTTTGGACATAGAAAATTTAGGCAAAGAATTTTGTGAAGGGTCCTGTTTTAAGGTGAAAACTTTTGTGAAGGGTCCTGTTTTGAGATGAAATCTTTTGTGAAGGGTCCTTTAACCCTCCGACTGTCTTGGAAAAGGGTAAAATTGTAATGTTGTTTTCTCTGCATTTGGTTTTAAATGCTAAAAAGTGATTCTTTGAACATTTTATAAAAAAAAACTTAATAACGAATATGAATGCAATCCTTGGAAGTATTAATCATTGTTCAATGTATTAAAAATACATTAAATCAATAGAATTATATCACTTTCAATATTGCTTGTATTGCAGTGAAACCTGGGGCTTAGTGAACGTATTAACACAGGCTTGTCAGTGAGGGGGTTAAAGGACTCTATTCCTAAACATATCCCTGATGATCTGGTTTATAAGCGAGAAAAACTCCACGACTATAAAAATTTTATTACTATAAAATAGATGGTGCATTAACTCTTTTTGACATATGTTATTACTTAGACACAGATGTGCATCATTAATACCATGTTTGAAATGTTCATTTTCAGTACTGCAGAGCTGCAAACTTTAGCAAAAGAAAAAACAGGAGATTCTCCACAGTTTAAAGGAAGATTTTTTTTTTTTTTAAGTGAATTTACATAATAAAAAGTTATTTTACAATTCATTTAAAATAGATTAATGATTGACTCAGTAACTTAAATATAATCATTAATTCATGAAAGGAGGGGAGGATTGTACTTTGTGCCAATATATTAAAAAGAGAGAACCAACATTACAAAACACAAATATAAGTAAGTTTAAAACGCATATAGCTATTTCGAAGCCTCTAAAGACTTCATCATCAGTGCTTAAAAATTAAAGATAATATTAAATTAAAACTTTTGAATAAAAGAGAGGGGAGACAGAATCAGAGATGTGTAACTCACATTTAACCGTCAACAGCAAAATGAAACTCACTGTTGACAAACAGCCAGAGTCGGTCTCACGCGCACACAGGGAGACCCATCAAAATTGCCCAGATGTTCCAGGAGAGTTCAAACAAAGAGGAGAAAAAAAGGGAGGGGAGGGAAGCGGACAAATTAAAGAAATTGAAATCATATCTTTGAAAAATTTGGCGTGCTGGACAAATCGTTTACTAAGCTGTTTGAATGTTTCCATATGTGATAGGCTTCCCGAAAGTCAAAATCGTAAATTGATGAGCAATTTGGTATTATTTAGGCTTTGGAAAATTTAAAATTATGATTGTTGGACCAGCAGTAATTAGCAATAGCGGAATGTTTGATGTCACAATGTGTGGGGATCCACTTCCAGCACTATGCATTTTCCTGCGGCCATGACTTTTTTTCGCGATCTTTTGACGAAATTTGCGTTGTTTTTCTGCGATTCTTTGACGAAATTTGCGTTTTTTCGCAATCTTTTTGATAGAAATATTTGCCATCCTGATCTTATCACTTTCTGGCAGTATCTTCTTCTTTATCTTTCTACTTTCATTTAACAGGTTTGTTTACATTCTATTAAATCCCTCTTCTATTAAAACCCTTCCGTTTCACTTTTATTTCACATACTTATTTCTAAGTCCTAGCTATTATCAATCTTTGCGTGATCTGATGTTATTTTCCATATGACAATGTTTTGCCAATCACCACGAGATGGCGTTGCTCCAGCTGCTACCACATTGTCATCATGGCGTTTCGGCACGATGACTCCTCATTCGAGAATCATCGGCCGTCTGCTCTTTCCATTGCGTAATGGGCTTGATTTTGTTTCGCCGCCTAGGATAAATACGTTCCATTACTTTCTTTCAGTACCTAAAATTTTCCAGATTGTCATCTGGGATGTCTCGTCTAAATATGTTGCCTTGTTTCTTTACTTTATGTTGATAATTAATGTTTGTCGAAATGTAAGTTTAAATATAAATGTTACTAATATATTTATGATCAAGTCTCTTCTACAATTATGGTAAATCTCGTTGACCCAAGCATGTGTTCGTCTCATTTAAGTCTTCGCTTCATCACTCGAGGTGTTTATCTGTTTGTCGAAGTTAGCGGCCCTTTCAATAAATGTCCTAACGTTGGACTCGTATTTTAGCTACCGTCTCCATTGAAGTGAAGAGTAGTAATGGGGTCGCAGTGTCTTCAATGGTGGAGTGAGATCAACGGAGTGTTTACGTTTAGTCAAGGTCAACGATGTTTTTCGGAATAAGTTATTTTTACAATAGTTCCGTTATCTTCCATAAGGATATGAGATTTGAATTGAAGCTTTATTCTAGATTACTGCTAACCACAGGAATGATTGTTGTCTTCTTTAAATAGCCATGAAGTTAGTTCTTTTATTTTAATATGCATTTAAAGCTAATAGATATAATGTGAGTCGTAAGTTGTTTAATTATTGCTTTTATTATGTTAAAGTTTATTTCATGTTTTATTCTGTTTTAAATAAATGTCAGTTTGTTTTTAAACTTACTTGTATTTATTTCACCATCTTACTTTATTTTCTTAGTTATTTGCTTTTCAGATTTTCAACTTTACTGCTTTTTCACTTACTAGGCTTAGGGACTTACAGTAACGCTTTCATTGCTTAAAATATTATCTCTGCTGCTTACTTAATTCTTAATCTCTTAAAATTTAACCCATCACTTTTGCCGAAATCTGCAGGTTTTTTCGTGATCTTTTGACGAAATTTGCAGTTTTTTCACGTGTTTTTGACGAAGTTTGAGGGTATTTTCGCGATTCTTTGACGAAATTTACGTTCCGGGATCCTTTGACGAAAATCACAAATTTTTCGAGATCCTATAATGTTATCTACTGAGATTGGGAAAGAACAATTTTCTTTTTTTCAGAAGTACATTTCTGGAAATTTTAAAGCACGAACGACAAACGGGAGAAAATCATACTTAAACGTAAAAATGGGAGATTGGGCTAAAGAGCGGGAGTCTCCCGCAAAAAACGAGAGAGTTGGCAGCTCTAGTAAAACCCCGATAATTCAGATTAATTGGGACCAGACCAAATCCGGAGAATGAGAAAAAATGAAATAAAATAAAACATACTTACAGAAAATCACCTTTATATTAAAACTAGAAAGATACCCCGTCAAAAATGACGGAAAATCAGATATAGAGATAGGTACAACACAGTGAAAAAGTTGCTAGAAAATATGTTGCCAAATTTCATATTCTCACCAAGGTCATTTTCTCTATCTCGTCAAAGCCCCTATACTGGAAAAGTAACTAAAGCACATTAAAATCGGGCAGTTAGGAAATCGGATAGTATAGCGCCACCAGTGGAGGTTATTTTATTAATGCATTGGTATGAAGGTGTAAAGACGTACATTTTCGTATATTACACTTTAAATTCTGACCCATAGATTTTGAAAAAAATAAAGACCCTTAAATGCGTGAAGTTTAAATTAAATTGCATTTTAAATTAAAATACGGTGAGCTCGAATGAAAGATTAATGGTTTTAAATGGGAATCTCGCTAAATTAGGCAGCCATCACCAAGTTGGCTTCATATATGGCAACTTATTTGTCGCCAAAATTGGCAATATTTCTTAAAATTTGGCGATAATTAGCCAAGTTGGCCAACCATTGGCACTATTGCGGTAACCCGCCATTAGTATTTTTCAACAACTACTCATTGAGGCGGTCCACCCGGAATTGTGAGGGACACACAGAGACTTGGATTTTATATAAACGAGTTGGAACCCGTCGAAATTCGACAAACTAAAATGTTAGAAAGGAACTTCAGATCGAATTTATAACAAAGCTACAAAAATAATTACAATAAAAAATTCATCTAACATTGGTTGTCTCACTCTTAAAACAAATAATATCTTTAACCTAAAATTACCAAAATATTATTTCCACAAATTTCAACTTCTTAAATTATTGAAAAATTAAACTCTATTAGAATACATAATCAAGATGAGTAATTATTATGAATTTATCGATTGAGGCTCTTATGTTTGTTTTTACGGGATGAAAAATCAGTAAAAAGGATTTCGCTTTGTCACATCATAAAATCTAAACTGTATGTTATTTTCGCATTTTCATAATTTACTTTACGCACCATTCAAATTCACAATTTGAAAGTATTTTAACGCGCATTTACATTATTAATGAATGTATTTCCAAACTTACAGTCAGGTTTCGCCGATACAACTTTTCATGTGAACATTCGCACGAACTTTAAGTTCTAATCTCAGTACCCGCTAAAAAAAAAAAAAAAAAAAAAAATGCAATTTAACAAATTACAACGACCATTTGGAAAATGATTTTTTCAAAGACTAAATCATCTTTTATCAAAATAAATGATCGTATTGTTTTAAATATGACATCATTTTTACTCACTGAATCATTTTGCCTAGCGTCTCAAACTCAGTATCAGCGTAATGTAAAAATATTGAAATGTAACTGATTTATGAAGAAGAATGCATGCTCCTTTTTAATGTTTGACATCATTTTCTGTTCAAAAATTACAAAAAAGTTACTTTTATTTGTAATGTGAAAATGGCATCAATAAGGATATAATCAATAAAAATAATAAAATTGGACTATTTTCCCTTTACTTTCAATATAAATGGAGTACTTCAGTTGCCACAATTACAAAATTTGTATTAAAAACAACTAAAAAATTAATATCTCAAAAATAAATTGAGATACAGCTTTCAAACAAATTGCGTTTAAAAGAGCATTTTTTTCCTTATACGATGGTGTTAAAATTTAAACTGTGCGATGTTTAGAAGTTTAAAAATTTGCCGTAGATATAATTGCAAAACCAAAATTTTATTTAAAATTTCAAAGTGTTGCCATTCGCAAAATGACGTATGCGTTACGCACAGATATGTTTGTCCTTTATAATATAGATAGATTGAATGTTTACAGACAGTAAAAATGTTTACTTTGTAATTATAAAGTAAGTAATCTTCTGCCGTGCCAGTTTTGTATACCTTTGCGGGCTGCATGGTCACGCATCCACTTGAGCATAAGAAGTTAGTTGGGTGTAACCTCTACCTGACATTCAAAATAAACCATTAATTGTTCTAAATGACACGTTGCTTCATTATGGCTAATAGCTTTTGGTTGATCGTCATTGATACTGTATCATCTTTATTTTCATTTTCTCAGTTGTGCACAAAGCGATTATTTTGTCATCTGTAAGTGAGGCGTAACTTCCATTATTTTTCGTAACCTTCGTAATTATTTACTCCCCCTCCACTACATTCAACAGCTATTATTGACTAAAGTTTTATAAATATATAAAACATCTTTGCTTATATATAAACTATCAATGCAGCGAGTTGAAAGAATCTATAAATTTAAACCAGCTGGGAAAGCACCAGCTTGTCCCAAGTAGAAATAAAGCATGTTAAACTTCCCTTAATGATATGTTAAAATTCTGTTTTCTTGGACCAAATCTTAGAGTTGTCTAACCCACCCATAAACACTGTCCCCCCCCATGCCCCCTATGCTGTAAAAAATTTACAGTGGAAAATCTCAACTTTTATTTATAAGCAGCTGTTTTTATATATAATTACTATTTATAAATGTGTGGGCTTTTTTCACCTTAATTAGTGTGAGCCCTTTTTTCATGGAGATTTTTCCAGGGGTGATTTTTACCGTGAGGATTTTTTCCACCTACCGAACATTACAATATTTACAAACTAATTTTGCTGCATTCTACTTGGGTATAGATAAAACAGCATTGGAATCGTGCTCCTTACTTTTTAATAATTATATTTTCTTATCTTTAAAATTATCATTTTTAGAAAGTTCTCAATCTAAGACATCTTGCATAACTAATTATTCCTTGTAAATTTGATTTAATAATAAAAATAATAATAAATGTGAATCCATATCTGTATTTAACTGCATCTTTTGCTTTAATTGATTTATATTTATGGTGATGATACAGTTAATAATTACTTAAGTTAAAATATCAACACCTTGGATTATAACTCATTTATATAAAGCAAGTTATAGTTTAGACTTTATTGTTTGGAAATTTTTAAAAATCATCTCAGAAATATATTTCCTTTGCTTATTTTAGTGCTAACAGAAATTTACCTCTTTAGCAGAATGCGTTCTTTGAAAGGGATTAGTCCAGGGGTATAGGGGTTGTAATAAATCATGAATGTGGGAAGGTCTACCCTTTGGAAGTAATCACAATGGCCTTCAGTAGGGTATTGTTTGCTAGGAAATACTGAAGAGGGAAAGCAGTTTTCTCAGATTCATTGCTAAGCGTTTTGAAAACAATCTTTAACCACTTACAAACACACAAAGCATCTCCCTGTGAAACCATTTCCGAACCAAAAAATTGCACAGAGCTTAACCGAGAATGGTTTGAATAGAAAACTGCGAAAATTAGAATTGCCAAACTTAAAGTGATACATTGTTGTTTCTTTGAAAGATAATATCAAAGAGTTTAAATAAGAATGCTTGAGGTATTCTCCAGAAAAGATTTCAGAAAAAACTTTTTTATTCAGAATACGAGGATGAAATAAATGAATGTTATGGAAATTTACCGAAATTTGCTCAAACTTGAAGAAAAATCGACCAGACTGATCCGGATTAACCGGAGATCCAAATTAGCGGGGTTCCACTATACTGATAGACACGGATCCACATCCACTTGTATAGGAAATGAACAATGCAAATTTGATTTGTTTTCCCTTCTTTTATTCAGCAAAGCAAAAAATATTTCAAACATAAGATCATATTACATATATTTTGTTTATCAATATTTTTATTTTTTATAGATCAAAATGAACCAAAGGATTGGAAAATACCACTTGGCCCAGGGATGGCTTAATTTTTCCCAGCCTGAAAAAACTGGCTTTAATATAATTTATTTATTACTAGCTGTACCCGGCCACGCATTGCTGTGGCTCAGTCTGGCTAAATGGAAAAGAAAGAAAAGAGAAAGTGAACGTTTCTAATATGTTTAATTTCACAATACTTGTGGTTGTGGGTATACAATATTTTTGTTGTTACATTGTCTGTGAAGATATAGAGATTGTCTGATTTGCCGAAGAACACGAAAGATATAATTGCCCGTGTGAGAAGCAATTTATGTCTAGATCTAAACCGCAAAATTTTAAAGCTTGGCCCTCAGGGGGTGCAGCAAATATTCAAAAAAATTTAGGGAGGAATTTTAGGGATTAGGCAATGAAATTTTAGGGATATTTTAGGGCTAATTTACGTCCACCATACCCGGTGATTTTTCAACACAGCAAATAAATTCTCAGAAAATTCTGGGCTAAAATTTTTGTCATGTTCAAAATTTCAAAGTAAACATTCAATGGTTCTAAACATACGTCAAATACAGAGCAAATAATAACAACAACAATAAAGTAAAGAAATAATTTAGTTACCTTCATTTTTCTATATCTAACAGCTTTATAAGATGTTTCTTTAATAAATCTTATATGATTTCTTGCAATCTTGTTTGGTATTTTCACAAAAATATTTTTCAGATACTTGAATTTTATATACTTGAATACAAAACAAAATTATTTCATTTTCATTAATTTTTTAACTACTTTTCAGCAGTTAAAACACCCTGTTTGTTTCCACTTAGTTACCAATGTGATAATTCACGTCTTTAATATTAAATTATTTAAATTTGGCTGAAACTAAATGCATTCCTTGTTTTTTTTTTCTTTTAAACATCTCAAACACATAGTTAAATGAAATACAAAGAATATCGAATTGTTTAGAAAAAAAAAAGACAAAGAAATAATCATAATATGCTTTACTGTACCATATAAAACAAATTTCAAAATTTTATTTTGTTTCACATTTAATAATCTTCATCAAAAGTTGGGCTTTCTCGATTTCAATTACTTAGAGAATAAATGTGTTCATTGCTAAAATTTTAAAATCTCAAAAGCAAATGAAACACAAAGAATTAAATTGAGTTAAAAACTCAAAGGCATAGTTGGAAACACAAAGAATAAAATTAAATTGAATAAAATGAATTACATTAAATTGTTTAAAAATAAGTAATTAAAATGCTGTATATTGTATCGTAGAAAATAAATTTCGATTTTATTTAGTTTCACATTTGATTCTCTTCTTTAAAATCTGCGTTTTCTCCATTTCAATCACTGATAATCTTGCTTCTAATTTTTTAAGTTGCTCAGTTGCTTGTGAAATCAAAGTTGATGAAACTGTTGTTTCAACATTATTTTTTTCACTTATACTTTTGGTTAATCTTTCTGTTCCCTCAGCTATTAATCCTAGGGCAATACTTTTTTCTTCTTTTATATGACTGATCTCAGCATCAATTTCATTTATCTTCATATCCATATCACATTTTCTTTTTAGATTCATTTGCCTTTCAGACTTCTCTTTTTCTGTTTTCTTTTTCTCTTTCATTAGCTTTTCTTCTTTTTCTTTCTGTCTGTCCATGTATTGCTGATAAGCTTTATGTGAATTCTTAACATCATTTAACAAGGAAGTTGTAATAGGTACTTTACTCACTCCTCCATAATTTTTAAGAGCATCTTTTACAAATCTCAAACTTTTTATTGTATGTTCACTGAAACCACCTTTTAGCATAGAATTGTTTATAGAAAATCCCCTCTCAGGATCCGCATTACCATGAGGTAAAACAAGTACAGTTTTAATTAAACTTAAAAAGTTACGATACTTTATTTCTTTGTTGCTGTTTACTATACTTTCTAAACTGTGCCAATAGACATCAATTCTAGAGTCAGAATTTTGTAAGAGAATCTCTTGTGCTTGGTCATCACATTTCAATAATTTCCATTCTTCACGGATATTATCAATAATATTTTCAGAAAAATGCAAGTATTTGGCTATTCTTGAAATAGCATACAATCCATGTGTAATATCCTTTTTTACATCTAATGGCCTAAAAATGTCCATATCTTTTAATATTTGATTGCAGTATGGGAAATTTGATCTCATATAATCTACTGTACTAAAAATAGCTTTCCTGACAGCCATTAAAAATAACTTTTTATCATTTTCACTTACCTTCTCAATGAGGTTTTTTGCCCTCATACCAATTTCAATATCATTTAACTTTTTCCAATTGTCTTTATTATCCAATTTTACTACTTCTAAGTCATTTCCTTCTTTTTTTGCAACCACACTGTCCTTCAAAACTTGGGTCATTATATTTCTGATCAAGTTGTTCATTTCTTCATACAGAACATGGATTTTAGGAGATGCACTTTGAAAACTCAGAGAAAAGTTTTCAAAATATTTATGTGTAAATATAAGAAATGCTAAAAAACTTGGCATGATTGGATTTTTTAATGCTGCACATATTCGTTTGTATCTTTCTGTATTAAGATGTTTTGCTTGAGATTTCTGCGAAGGTAGGAATTTCAAGAAATATTCACACATATTTTCCCACTGATCTAAAAGTCTCTGTGCGACAGGTCCTGTTGTTAGCCAACGACTACTAACATGCTTCAGGAAAAATTTTGCAGTTTCTTGCGTCACTTCTTCTATACATAGGTAGTCCTCTCTCCTGGCAGCACTATATTTAAGAAAAAAATGAACATCTGTGGCAAATTCATCAAAACTTACTACATCCAAAGCATTCAGTAAATGTTTAAACGAATTGTTTGCGACATGAAGGTTACAGGCTCCTAAAGCTACAGTCTCTTTTCCACATTCATCTCTCATTTTGTCATTGAATTTTCGAAGGAGACTTTTATTTATATTTGGATTGTCCATAGACAAGCAAATTATATCATTCAAAGAAATGTTGAACGATGATAAAACATCTAACAATTCCCTTAAAATAATATCGGCAGTTGCATGTCCGAGAAAAACGCTTGTCAAATATCTACAAGATACTACACTAAAATCAGCAGACCAATACCTGGCATAGACATCCAACTGCCGTTTAACTTGTGCATTCGTTGTTTCATCAAATGAAATCGTAAACTTTGTTGCACAGGAAGAAAGATCTTTTTTTAGGAGCTCTTGAAAGTTTTTGTATATTCCGTGTGATATCACATACGCAACTTTCTTCTCTTTCAACTGCATTTTTGAGGCAATTATGGAATCTGGGAACATTTCTGGGAACAATTCAACAGTTTCTGAGCAAGATTTGAAAGAAATATTGCTTTCGGCAACTCTAAGTGCCCAGAGAGTTTCTGCCTTGGCAACTTGCATATCCTGAGACAGCGCATTTTCATCGTTGCAATTAACTTTTTGCACAATAGATTCTGAAATATGAGATTTATTTTTAAATCTAGCGTTAAACTTAAGTTTGTGTTTTTTTCCCCCTGTGGTGAGACTTCACTTGGCAAAAACCACCGCTGGAAATTTCGAACTTTTCAACACATAAATTGCATTTTGCAGAATATATATTATCTTCCACCACGCAACACCATTCTTTTATAAAAACTCCATCGAGCTCTTTTTCAAGCCAAGTTTCTTGGAATTTGGTTTTTCCATGTGGCATTTTCTTCAAATTTCGATCACGACCACGTTGTTTTTAAAATGTCGAGAAGTGAAAGAACAGATCGAACCGGAATGAACTGTACATTTGGCGTTTGCGTTCTTTGTTACTAGAAAAGGCGTTCTTTGATACCAGAAAATAGAAGCTTTAAAGCCATTCGACGCGCAACAGCTACGTCTTTGCTAGTACACGCCCACTTACTTTTGAACAACCAATGAAAATGCCTAATACGAATCGGCCTTGACGATCTCGATACAAAGCAAAACTAATTTTGTTTACCAGTCATTTGTAAACAGAAATAGTTATCGGAAGCAAATTTTAGGGAAACAAAAAAAATTTTAGTACAATTTTAGGAATTTTAGGGCTATTAGAAAATTTTAGGAATTACAGGGCGAATGCGATCCCTGGGCCCTAAGCTTTGTTGATGGAGATTGCAATTAACTATTTGATTGGCATTTGTAATATCTTAAATTGAAATTTTGCATCCATTGCAATCAAAGTAATGCGAGGAAAGAGGACATCTTCACCTTTGAAAGGTCCTGCGAAGATTGTTGCTTCTACGACGTCGTTCATTATTTTTTTACTGCAAGCCGTGTGCCGTTGCAAAGATTTGGCCTGTGAATATTTCACAACTTCATAATTGGCAGGCCGATTGTCAATTGCAGTACATGCGGTGGTATCCCTGGCATATAGAGTGAATTGAAAAGATATGTGCCGAGTTAAACTTACAGCATTGAGCTTACAGGCTATTCACATTAATTGTATATTATAAACTTATTTCAAAGCATAATGCCCATTGAAAAATAAATTAAGGGGGATTACACCCCATTTCCCTATGTTAGGTAATAGAAACTTTTAAAATATTAAATTAGAAACTTTAAAATATTTAATTAGTCACTTTAAAATATTTAATTAGTTAATCATTATTAATTATTCAAAATTCAGTTTCAGTTAAATTTCACTTTAAAACAATTCTATTTATTCTACAAAAAAGATCGTTAATTAAAATCAATAATAAAACAATAAATTTTAATTTTAATAATTTCAGTCTAAATAAATATTTCTTTTATAATTTTCAAATATTAAATTCAAAATTTAAACATAACGATCTTTTCATTCAAAATCTTTAACCTAATGTTCTTTTATTTAAATCTCTTCTCTTCTTTGTGTGGCAACACCGTCACTCGCACGCTCAACGGTTTTTTGATTCGAGATAGCGTCCTTCCGGAGCGTCTCTCCCTCTCTCTGCCATAAGTTGCTGCGATGTGAGGTCACATATTTTTTTTTTTCCATCCCTTCGGGGATTTTGACCGCTAGGTTAATATGCCATTAAATTATATCAATAGGATTCATCCGAAGTCTAATTAAAACAACATAAGATATATTTAAAATTTAATAAAATTAATTGCCAAAAGTGAGGAGTTTAACAAGAATGTGTTTAAAGCAACGCTATCAACCGTACATTGGAGTTTGACAGGAATATGTCTGGCGGCAATGCCATTGGAGCTTCTTATTGGTCACCACTGGATTATACCACAAAACATATTTAATCGTCCAAATGCAGCTATTAATAGGAGCTGTATTTCATGTCAATTTCAAGGACTTCTTATCTAATATCACTGAATCACCGGAGGTGAGCCCTACCGTAAGTGTAACCAACAATTCTCTCATCGGAACGTCCCGGGTAATGTACTTTTTCAATTCGTATATATGCTTTCTTCCTGAAATCTTGAAAGAAATAAAATCAATATGATTGAATATTTGAAAAACAAACCTTTTCTGATCTCATCTAGTATGAACAATTGATTTGATAAACTGTTCTTGGACGATAAGGTGAATCATCAATGAACAAAAATCAAATGACTTTCTTTCCCAACGTTAATAGATGAATTTGTAATTTGTTTTGGATAGGTAGTGTGATTAGATAGATTGAAATTAAATGAAATCAATTATGTCACTTTAAATGTTGCCGGATGTTATACTTCGTTGATTTGAATATGCTCTGTGGATTCCTTTTATAAATGCATATGGATTTCAATAATGCTATATATATTTAAGTGAATACAATATTTAATTTAGTGCACTAAATCTACCCTTCCCATCCCCTTTTCTTTTCATTTATATTTTAATAAAATAATAGCTTTAATAACTGTGTGTCTATTGAGTTTTTTTTTTGTATGACATATTTATTGAATATAATGTTTAATGTGCCAAACGAATCAATAGAATCAAACAAATAAATATTAAATATTTCGATTGATAAAACAATTATCAAAGAATTATATTGGCACTTCTGCATTTATGAGTTAAGGGTTTTCAGATGAATACTGCACAGTTCGGGTGAGTACTACTTCAATTATTATTTAATATCCATCATGTATATTACTCTTTTTTTTCATAATGCACTGTACTTCTTATTTATTTTCCACTATAATCACAAGCCTCCTCTTCCTCTTTTAAATTAAATAATTCTTTCTTTAAAAATATTTAAAATCTATTCTTTTTATTATATTTCTTTTTCTTATCTAACACCAACCAACAAACCTCCAAATATAATCAGGGAAACTACTTATCAGAATAAACCGGTATACCAAATTAAAGCAAATCAGATAATTCTGCATGAAAAACCGATTTATCTAAATTAAGGGGGGATTAGCCCATTTCGCCCCTTTATACTTAATCAATGAATTCCCAAAACAAATCAGGGAAGCGCCTTATCAGATAGAACGTATTTACAAAATTTGAAGCAAATCGAATAATTCTACATAAAAAACCAAGTTATCTGAATTAAGGGGGGCAATTAGCTCCCTGTTCCCTTTTGCACAACCAATAAAACACCAAAACTAATCAAGGAAGTGCCTTATCAGAATAAACGTATTTACAAAATTTGAAGCAAATCGTAAAATTCTGCATGAAAAACCAATTTATCTAAATTAAGGGAGGATTAACCCCCCGTTCCCATTTTATACTTAACCAATGAACTCCCAAAACTAAACAGGGAAACGCCTTATCAGAATAAAACTATTAAGAAAATTTGAAGCAAATCGGATATTTCTATCAAGAGTTATCACGTTACATACATACGTACGTACATACATACAGAACCTGCGGGGGCACATTAGCTTTCAGGCTTTAATAGCCTGTGAACTAAAAAGAAAAAAACACGAACTAAAAAAACGAAGAAAAAACAAATATAAAAAATACTGACAAAATATTTCAGTAATGTGTCCCTCCAGAGGGCATAGTGAGGGGGGTGATGCATAATATGAAAGAGTGGTCAAAAGGCTTTCTAATGATATATCACATGATGGGCGTCGAAAAATATTTAGAAAGTGCCCTGGCGGATGAAATTGGGGGAGACGGATGCGAGGTTCATAATAGTAATATAAAAACACGCATGCATTCAAATGCAACATAATCAGTGAATTTTAAAGAAATTGGTAAAGAACTTTCAGAGGTTTAAGATTTCGTACAAACGAACATTTAAATTTTTTTTTTATATAGAAATGTGCCCCCATGGGGGGAAAGTGGGATGAGTGGTATGGTAGGTGCATAATATGAAAGAGTAGTCAAAGGGCTTTCTAATGATATGTCATATGACGTGTTTCTGAAAAAATTAAAGCGCCCTCTGGTGGTGGTGAGGAAATTGGAGGAGGGAGAAGTGAGGTCCGTGATAGGAATATAAAAACCTGCGCGTATTCGAATGCAATGCAATCCATGAATTTCAAAGCAATCAGTGAAGAACTTTCGGAGGTTTAAGATTTTGTACAAACGAACATTTATATTTTTATTTACATAGAAATGTGCCATCATGTGGGGAAAGTGAGGGGAGCGAGATGCGAGTGCATAATATGAAACAGTAGTCCAAGGGATTTCTAATGATATATAACATGATGGGTTTTGGAAAAAATTTAAAAAGGGCTCCCTGGTGGGGGTGGGAGGATTCATAATAAGTATATAACAACACTTCCGTATTTGAATGCAACTCAACCCGTGAATCTAAAAACAATTGGTGAAGAACTTTCGGATATTAGCGATTTTAAACAAACGAACATTTACATTTTTATTTATATAGATTACATAATATTAAATATATTATCACAGATGTAGCATTTTTAAAAATACTGGTGAAGCCCAAATTGCACTGCTTCACAAAAACTTGAAAGATTGCGATGGAAAAATAATTATCTCTATAACACACATTGAATAAAGTTATTTAAAATGGTCCGATATTGGGAAACAAACTGACTGAATGTTCTTGTTTGGTAACTTTTAAAGTTAGTAGTAACAAATAAACAAGTTTAAAAAACAACTAGAAAAGATTTAAAGAAAAAAAAAAAAAAATTGTGCGAGTAAGTCAGAAAGAAAAGTGAAAATGCTTCACTGGTGGAAATAATCAACAAGGGCCGCCATTGGTTGTTTGTTTTTCAAACTTCTGTACATTGTATGTTCAAACAATTTCCCTGTGATGATGATTTCTTCTGTTCTTGCACAGCATATCCGGCATTTTATAATTTTGAGTATCTTCTCAGTTCTTTACATTTTCAATTTACTTCAAAGGCTTCACTTTTTGCTTTAAAAACCCTCAATGTTGAAGACCTTACTGTTGGTGCCACACTTGCATAGTACTTCTGTTAGAGTTCATTCTAGGTGTTTTTCGCGGGGCGGGCTGCCCTTCTATACAAAATTTGACGCCCCAATGCCCCCACTGTCCAAAATCCCTGCCCCGCGAGCCATATCACTTGGAAAATCGACCGAGGGAAAAATAGCACCCTTTATGCTAATTTCAACACTTATTTCAAGCAAACTCTAACTATTTGTAAACATTATATAATGTCCTAGCCCCATTTTGCTCCTAATTTGTTCTTTTTTACCCCCTCCCCCCCCCAACATCCTCATACAGACAACAATTATTTTCAGTAAAATTCCAGCACCGACGCAGTCATAAATTTCTCTCTGTCTCTATATCCCGTTTCGCAGCTACCATGAAAATTAGACCGAAATAAGGGAGAGACCCCCCCCCGGAAAGGTCCTTTGACGAAATTGGCCTTTTTTCGAGATTCTCTGACGAAATTGGTTTTTTTCAGCGAACATTTCTCAAAATTTGTGATATAGTTTATGTCCAAATTTTCAGATTTATGACAGATTTTTAATTTTTGGAAAAGAATCAACCCCTGCACTGCAAAGTGTCATGAATGGGGTAAAGTGTTTTAGCAAAGACTTTTTAGGGGGGGCGGGGGGTCAGGGAGAGAAGAGCTATTAGTTGATTATTTATCATTACATTAATGTGCCTTTCTTTTTCTCTAAAGTGGCCTTTTATGGCAAAGTGCACCCTGCCTGCCCTTGATCCTAGAATGAACTCTGCTTCCGTCAAGGGATTTATTGCATTGTATCTTTATCTAAACTTGATATTATTGTAAACTAAAAAATATCTTTAGAATACAAAATTTCTCATTCAGTATATTTATCTTAATTTATGCATTTTGTTGTTGTCAGGGATGAGAATTGCAAAAAAGCAAAAAGTCTGAAACCACGCGCAAACAAAAAATCGTACCACATTTTATCCGTGAAAGATACCAAACGAAGAAAGAAATAAAACCAGGGTCTGATTTCCGGGCAAATGGAGACAAGCACACAAACCTGTATACTACATTACAGGAGTGAAAATAGCCAAATTACACACAGCTCTTAAAACATTGAGTGTAGGTCATATGAAATGCTAGACTTATCAGAATCATGACCGCTCCTGAAAATGAAATAATTTAATTAAGAATAGAGTTTTTGTGTGCCATAATTTGAATAAATTTTTTAGCAAAAAATATGAAAAACTTAGTGAAAATCACAATGGTTAGTTATTTTTGGTCACACGGGCTAATTAAACCAGGACCTACAGCCAGCTTATGTTAATTCTGAATCAGGAGCGATTCTGAGTAAAAAAAAAAAAAAAAATTTAAATTCACAGCAAATTTTCTGAAAGGTTACAAAAAAGGGGGGAAGGGGAGGATACACTAAAAGCACTAAATACATGTATTTTTCGCGCCATTTTGACGAAATTTGCAGCTTTTTCGCGATCTTTTGATGAAATTTGCAGCTTTTTCGCGATCTATTGATGAAATTTACCATTATTTCGCGATCTTTTGACTAATTTTGCTGCTTTCTCGCGATCTTTTGACAAAATTTTCTGCTTTTTCGCGATCTTTTGACGAAAGTTTCTGCCTTTTCGCGATCTTTTGACGAAAGTTTCTGCTTTTTCGCGATCTTTTGACAAAATTTGCCGCTTTATCGCGATCTTTTGACGAAATTTGCCATTTTTATCACGATCTTTGGACGAAATTTGCGATCGTTTGGTGACATTTACCGCTTTTTTGCGATATTTTGACAAAATTTGTCGCTTTTTCGCGATTTTTTGACAAAATTTACCGTTTTTTCATCACCTTTGAATGTTCTTTCGAAATCGGAAGAAAAGCGGAATCGATAGGAAAGTGAAAATTTCGGAAAATAACAAAATTTTGCAGGAGAAAAAATACGGAATCCTCGGAAAAAAAAGGCGGAATTTCGAGGAAAAAAAAAAGCGGAAATTCCTTGAAATAACAAAAAAGCGGAAATCCGCCAAAAGACGGAAAATTCTCATCCCTGTGTTGTTTAAATACCTTAATTGATTAAACAACTTTTTTTCTTCTTTTTTTTTAGAATGCTCTTTACTAAAAATTTCTTGACCATTACTGAACTTTAAAACATTTTGATTTATTTGTATTATCACAGTGGCTCTTTGATTCATAATGGGAAAAATATGATGGAAAAATTAGTTAAAGAAAATAATGTAGTGTATATACAATTGGGAAATGATAATTATAACTCTTAATTATAAACTATTTGTATTAAAAAATACCAAAAAAAGATATTTGTTCTATTAATATAGTTTAAAGTAATTTTGCCTTTATTTAGGCTTAATTGAAGTACATTGCATATATTTTTAAACAAACAAAAATATTTATAAATAAGAATTAAAAATAAGTTAATGTGAATATGAGAAGAACTTGTATGAATAATTCTAGTACTTATCACATAATTAACAAATCAGATAAGAAAACATTTGAACAATTTTTTTAACTACTACTGCTAATTGTCAGTAAGGCAAAAATTTAAAGTATTTGAAGGAATTCTATAAGATTAGAAATATCTAATAAAACAAAAAATTACAAATAAAACAGTAAATAATTGACTATTTAAATCCAATTTTTACTTGTAAAAGACAGATACACCAAACTTTACAATATTAATTATTTTTAAATTTCAAACTTCCTTTTAGACTATCATAAAATGACTTTACAAATTTCAAAACTTTCATTGGGGAGGGGAGGGGGGGGGGGGAATTTTAAAGGATTAATGTTTATTTTTTTAAATCATCCATTTGTTTATTTTTTTAAATCATCCATTTGTTTATTTTTTTAAATCATCCCTATTACAAAACAACAACAAAAAATAAGACATGGAAAATTGTTTGAAACCCTGAATAAACCTGATAAAACCACTGGTTGAGTTTTTTCAAAAAAAATCTGGAGTTGTTTTGACAACCTTGCTTGGCCCAGGATAACACAAATACACACACAAAAAACAGGTGACAAATACAGCAAGTGGGATACTTTTCCGTATATGCATTTCAAAACACAAAATATTAATTCTGCATTTACTTACATTACATTATTTAATCTTGTAAAATTTTCAACTTATATCACGATCTTGATATCTTGACATTTTACATAAAATTAGCAAAATAGGTGCCTTTTTTGTAAAATTGCTGCTTATTTGATAGAAATAATTATTTTAAAGTCATTTCTTGTTTAATAAAGACATTATAGTCACATGGAGACAAAAATAAAAGGAAATAGCAGCCCTGTATTTTTTTTTTCTTTACAATTTATGATGATCAAATAACTAAGACACAGTTACAAGATGATTGAACTGGTTAATCAATGAATATAGAATGTTTTCTTTTGGCATTACAATTCATGTACTATTAGAACAAAAAACTGACTTTCAATCCAACAGTCCAATTTACGACAAAATAATTAAAGGCTTACCATAATTGTCATCATCTTTCAGAAAGGAGCTAGATGGTGCTTCAGTTTCCTTTTTAGGCTCATCCAACTGTCTAAGAATTTGCTCTTGTTGTATATCTTGAAGTCCATTTATTTTTCTACTCATGAAATGAGCATATAATTCTGTTTGGGTAATCAGGAAGTTTAACTTTCTCTGTTGACGTTTTGCCTGAGAGAAAGGAAATTTATTAAGGATCGTAAAAAACTAATAGATCTTGTTAAAAAGAAACCAAACAATGCAACAGATTTTTTTTATATTGGTATTTTTCTTTAGTAAAAACTTAATTTATTGGTCATGTCATGTATTTGTTACTGCCAAAATGACATCAGCGTTACTAAAGCACATGTTTTTGTTTTATAACGTAGATTGTATTATGTGTAAATTGCTTAAAATTTTAATTGAGTTGCACATAGACTGAAAAATATTCATGCTGGAAAATACTTTCAAGATCCATAAGAAAAATCAGTAAATTGAGATAGATTTTTGAAAGTATCTTTTTTTGTCTATTCTGTTATGTCTTAAAAACATTACATAACATTTCCAATTCAAAATTAACACAATTTTTACATAAATAAAAATTTTATACCTTGTTTATTAAAATAAAACTTCAAATTCAATCTCAACTTAATAAATTTATTTCTCAAAAAGTAAAATAAAAATTCTCAATAATATCTCCTATTTAAAATTAATTTCCATTATTTATCATTATTTATTAAATTAAACAATTTCATTTACTTTTAGCAATCTATAAATTTGTATTTATTTTTCAAACATCGCGATATCAGCCTGACAGCAATATTAACGAAGTTTTAAATATAAAACCTTTATTCTTAAATATTTGAATTTCAAATCATATTTATTGGATTTTAATATTTATTATCATTTTTCTGGCAAAAGTTCAGCGTAATTGCTTTTCAACTTTGCCTAATAAACAAGATAATATATTTCTATCTTTAAAATGGTACAGGCTTTTGGTTTTTGAATTCATACATCGACATTATGCCCATGCAGAACGGAAAAGTAACTTTCTCCTAGCAATCTATGTTTTAACGGCCATTTTTCTAAAAAGCTCTGCTGGAGATCGCATGGAGATGCGAGACAAGTTATTGAACTCCCGGTTCTAAGAATTAATGTGGAGAGACATACTTCGTAGAAGACTGAGATTGGTATGTTTGATTCGCAACTGCCGAAATCGTCATAAAAAATCATTTTTTTTTTTCGGGAGTTGAATTTAAAAACGAGAGTTTCTCTTTCTCTTCACTGTTGGGCGAAAGCCCCAGTGAGTGTAGCAGACAATGTAGATGGATCAATTTAATTACGATTCAATTTCTTTGAGCATAGTGCAATGTGTAAAACTATAAAAGATGATTTGGGTGTAACATTGTATATGCTGAAGTTTTTAGAAGTATTCTGATTTCCAATATTTATCATGAGCGCGCTGATAAACTGCACTGTTTTAAAAATATTTTCCCAATTGCTTTCAGTAATGGACACTGATTTTCATACGTTTTATTTTCAAATGAAAATTTATTCAAACAAACTGGTACTGGAGACACACCAGTGAGTACCCACTGCCTTCGGCAGTGTATGCCAGCATGTTAGGCACACTCCGGTCTGGTTTGTTTTTAAATGCAAGATGTGCGTAGCCTGGACCTTAAAAGTCTTTTACAGTTACAAGGTACTCTTACAGTTCTGAAATATATTCTTACCTCACGGAATTTTCAAATTCTGGTGCTTAATTTGCACCAGAACTCAGCTCCAGTACTTGTTTGTGTTCAGTCAATGAAATATAAATATGTGGGTGTAGGCGATGATACACTATAGTTTATTAGTGCAGAAAATTTTAGCTCCAGTACTTTGTGTTGGAATTTAAGCCCTGAGTATAGATATATGTATTTTAAATGAACATTATTTTAAATGCAATGTGTTGAATGTGAATGCTGACATTGAAACATTAGATGATTTATATATAAACCTGGCTAACAGATAAATACCAACTATCCTGAAATATAGTACTGGGCGATTAACCGATACATCGTGAGATATCGATTTAAATCATAAATCGTCAAACTAATTTCCTGATCTTTGAATTAGCGATGCATCACAGACACATTGGGATCGTAAATGAATGGGAGAGTACAGGGAAGACTGGTTTTGCCTTCGATGTGAGTAAACAATGTGTGCATAGCTAGACATCGATGATGTACAAGACCAATGCCAGAAGGGGAGACCAGTTTCTCCTTCAATCATCGAAGTAGATAAACAATGCAATCCAAAATCGCTGCATGCTTCGTATTTTCAAGTCTATTTTTCTAGCTGTATGAACGCACCACGATGTTCATTTGAGAAAATACGGTGATGCAAAGCAAAATGTACATTTCCCCTAGGTCACATCACTCTGACTCTAAACATGCATGATAACAAATAGAGCCAGTTGATTTTTCATCTTGTATTGACAGGAAAAGAGGATTGGTTCATTTGTTTATTTTGATAGGATAACCCCACCCCCCCCCTTTTTAAGAAAAAAATAAGTAAAACATAACATTAAATAAATGTATAAATTAAAAGAGTTAGTAAATGTAATAATTTTGCTGGCAACTGAGAAGGGAAAAACCCCAAGACACTTGTAACAAAAGTCTAACATTGTGATTTTGTGACATCACTCAGTCCTACAGAAAAATTATCTAATAGTGTAAGTCCTACGAAAATCTGTTCAGCAGACCTCAAGTTATAAAACTGCCAGACCAGAGTTTGCGGCTGGACAATGGATTAAATCTGATAAAAAATCCATCTCGTAGTTGCTGAAATTAGCATGGAGATACAGACACTTTCAGGGCCTCTTGTTTTATAATATATATGAAAAAGAAATGGGACAAAGAATGTACCTCTCTTAGTTCAATATCTAATCTAAGTTGTTCTTGAGCTTCTTTTTCTGCTCGCCTTCTGTGTTCCTTTTCCACCTTTTCATATCTTTTCCAGTAAAGTAGCATTTCTTTTGTTAAACGACGTGCACGTCCAGAAACATTAACAATCTTTTGCGACATTAAAGCAGACTTCCTAACTTCTCTCTGACAAGCTTGAGCAAGCTAAAGAAAGTAGAAATAAACACTGTAAGAAAACAAAATAAAAAAATTTCTAATGAATTGCCACTTTAAAGACTGAAAATACACAGAAAATTAATTTGATGCTGATGTAAAAAAGGGCTGAATTATTGATTTACTAAGAGTTTAATTCACAGTAAGTGATTATTTATGAGTATCTTTCTTACCTTTTTCTTTCTTTTTTTTAATAGTTTCATAAATGATGAGCGCAATTAATGTTAATTTTAAATATAACACTCATGGTGTTTCCAGACGAATTTTGATCCTGAAAAATGTTAAGGGAGTTTTTTCCTCAATCCGTTGATGAAATTTGTGTTTTTTCACAATCATTTGATGAAATTTGCACCTTTTCGCGGTCCTTTGGTGAAATTTGTGTTTCGCAATCTTTTGACCTTTTTTTTTCTCCCTTGACCCTTTGACAAAATTTACCTTTTCCCTGCAATTGATCATTTGCTTAATTTTTTTTTTTTTTTTTTTTTTTTTTTTTTTTTTTTTTTTTTAAATCCTTTGACGAAATTTGCATGTCTCAATGCAATCATTTTACAAAATTCATGGATTTCAGTGATCCGTCAATGAAAAAGTTTCTTCTTTTAGGGTTTCGTTCATCTGATTTAGGGTCTTGCTCATTTAGGGTCATCGCTGATTTAGGATCTCATTTTTTAGGGTCTCGCTCCTCTGTCTGTCTGCCCATCACAGAGCCTGTTCTCAGAAACTATATATGTTGGAGACTTGGAAATTTTGCATACTTAAAGCTGAACACCTCACATCAAACGACAAATCATAACATTTTGAAAAAGTCGTATATTTACTAGTCTGGGCTCTAACTTGTGTCAGAGTCCCTAATTAAGTTGAAGACTTGAAATTTTGCATACTTATAGCTAAACACTTGCGATTGCACGAAAAATCATAAAAATTTCAAAAAGTCTTACATTATTTAGCCCTCTGGGCTCTAACTTGTGTATTTTAAGCAATTTTTCTAACCTCCCCCCCTCTCACTGCACCCGGTGGGTACTTTTCTAACTTTTGCCGGCACCCCTTTGACCACTCTTTCATATTATGCACATAGCCTTACATCTTTCAGTTCCACTTTCTATTGCCAGGGGGCGCCTACCTATCTCGGGTATGGGCCTGATCCACTCGACTAATATATCTACGGATAGGTTGTAAAACGGAATTTTGTTCGGATAGAGGTTTGAAGAATAGTGTGCTTAATGTGGAACTAACAGATTTTGCAAAAGGATAAAATGTTTTGAAAGGAATATTAAACGAAACCCTCTGTGCGATCTGTGATCACACTTACTCACTTGTTTGTTTTTACAATCCTTTGACGAAATCCGCGATCAGTTCAGGAAATTCATGTTTTTTCTTCTATCATTTGACAAAATTAGTGTGGTTTTTAAGATTCTTTGACGAAATTCATATTCTTTCCCCCAGTCCTTTCACAAAATTTGTTTTTTCACTACCATATGACAAAATTAGCATTTTCCCTGTGATCCTTTGACAAAATTGGTGATTTATCTACGAACAATTGATAAAAGTTTTTTTTTTTTTTTTTGGGGGGGGGGGGGGGACGACCATTTGTTGAAATTCACAATACTTTTCTAATGTCTGATGACTTATTTTTTAACAAGTTTCTGAAAATTTAACAGGCATGGCACCTTCATTGTCATTTTGAATGGGGATTCAAATGTTGGTTTCATACATTTTATACATTTGAATTCCTTTATTTACAATAGATTAATGTCAAATAGAAATAAATTTGTATTACTTCAGTAAAATAATTGCATCTTCATTAACTTTTTTGCATGTCTAAAAGTTATTAAGAAAAATATGAAAGTAGCCATATTACCACATGTTTGTAAAAATGTAAATAAATATTATCTTCAACAATTTAAATAGGATGCATAGCACTAACAACGTGTTTTTAATTTTACCACAGCCATCACAATTTCAGTTTGAAATAAGAGCAGCCATCATAACAACTTGTGAACACATTAATATAGGAAATATTATATACTCAGATTGCAGATGATACTAATCCCAAGTGTTAATGGACGCAGGTTTTCAACATTATACATTTTTTTAGAACTGGAATACAGTACAGAACCATTCATCCGCAATGCTTGGGGTCAGATGTATTCCGGATAACTGGTTTTTCCGGTTAACTGGTTGTGCATTAAAGCAGCATCCATTTGATAAGTTTTGTGGAATATGTGTGGTTGTGGCATTATTTCTCATTTTAAATTATTAGATTACTTGGATTAAAAATCAGTGCAAGAAAGATCAAAGGTTAACCAGAGTTTAAAAGAAGGTAATTTATGGGAATCCCTTAGGAACAAAAATTCTTCTGTTTCCTCTGCATAAAAATTATAACATCTAAAATACAACTAAATATGTTTTCTTTTCAAATACAAGATGTTGTCATCAAACTATACAATTGTTTCAAGCAAAGCCTATGTCAAACTGGCAGTGTATGACACCTTTTTCTGCAAAGATTCTGAAATCAGTCTATCAGAAATATCATTCTGGATAACTGGTTTTCCGGTTAACTGGCTTCCGGATAAATGGTTCCATACTGTATAATGAAAATACACAATTGAGAGTGTTAAGGCAAACTACAAAATATTGTGGCACTGCGTATCAACATATATTCTTTTTGCTGAATTTATCTGGAGGAAAAAACAGGGGTGTGTGAAGGGAGGTAGAAGACTTGTTTCATGAAATTTTGCCTGAAATAGCAAATCTGCGGCTGAATATGACTGATAGTCCAAAAATTAATTTCAAATCATAAAGTCAAAGGGGTGGAAAAGTCATTAAGTTATAACAGTTTATTAAATAAAATAACCTAATTAATGTTTATTGCATTTTCAAAAAATTCAGAATAATTAAACTTATTTAATTGGTATCATTATACTACAACTTCTCTGTCTTAAACAGAGCCAAGATATTGCACGTAGTCAGGACTGACCTTTACATTGAGATAAATTAAAAAAAAAAAAAAAAAAAAATTACAATATGCTGCTACAAAATCAATTGCAATTTCTCTAATTCTAATATCACAAAATGCATTAACCCTCTCGCTGCGCAACCCGAGAGTTTCTCGGGCAACGTAAAAGTAGCAAAATTTGCATAACTCGAGATTTCATTGGGGATGCATTTTTTCCGTCTAATTAACCCTCCTTGATCATTCTCACCAGTTACTTTTTATTGTAAATTTTGCCTTATCTAATCCAGCATTTTCCAGATTAAATCAGAAAATTTTTGTTTTGAAAAACCATTAAATAATTAATTACAAATAAATCTTCATTAAGACTCCAAAATCATTATATAAAATAACAAATCTATATTAAATTACCTTCAAATCATTATACTATTCATAAATACTCATTAAGAGCCACAATCATAAATAAATTAGATTTTCTATCATGATCAATTTTATAATGTTTGTTTCATAATATAAACATTCTTTGTTTTCCATCCAATACATTATCATTATGGAATTAGATTATGAACAATAAAATTGATTAGGGCATTAATTACACCAAAACAGCATCCACCACAAATTGTATTGGTGAAAAAATAGTTTTCTTTGTTTATATAATACTAGCTGCCTGCTCGCCTGTGATGAATGACCCTTAAATTAACCTCCAATTTGCATGATTTTATATCTTAAGACTTCATTTCATCTGAATTTATATTTTTAAATGAAAAAAATATTGAAAGTATATGCTATTTTGGTATTTTATTTTCTGCATAATTTGATTTTTGGAGTCTATAAGCAGTGCGAGTGACACAACGAGAAATTCAGATTTTTACTGATTTCGTTGAAATTTCACACATTTTGTTTTGTAAAAAATATTTCTACCTGTCAGAAGGTTTAAAAATTTTTTGTAGGTGATGTAAATCTGATCTATTGAGATGCTCTAAAACGATTGTGTTAAAATACTGATGTCTAGTTACTTTAAGCATAGAAAAAATATAGCCTACGTGAGGCGTGAAGTGAGCAGAGTTCGCCGGTGTATTAGAAAGGGTTAAAATTCAATTTTTTAAAAAAAACCGATTACACAATCGATGAGAAGAAGGTTTTAGCTTTAAGAACATATTTTTGGTTTGTTGGTACCTTTAAAATTCCATCATGGGGAGGCATTGCAATAAGGGAGAAAAATGACCCTTTTTGAAAATTTTTTTTTTTCAAGGGGTTAAAACTCCGATCTCTTAGAATATGTCTTCGTTTTAACTTTACTAAGTGGTTTGGACAATGTTTGTTAATAAATACCCCCAAAATTTTCTTTTTCATTCTTCATTTTCATCAGATGCGTAAATAAGCCTTCAGCGCATGCACCACAGCTTTTCCCTTCTTGCAACGACCGAGATGAGCTTTTAATGAGAGTGAGACATGATTATTAATTAATAACTCAACTAATTATTAGCATTTAAAAATTCTAAGTCTCTGGTGCATCATGGGGCACTTTGGGCTAGTCTCACAAAATTTTTCAGCCCCGTACGCATCGTAGATTCTCCTAGCCATCTCACACAGACACACATTGTTATATTAGTATAAGATTGGATAAGTTGAGATAAAAGTACAATCTTTTAACTAATCCTTCTTTATTAATAAATAAGTAACATCATCTATTCATATATACCTAAGATTTTACAGAAAGATTTACACAATATTTTTTAAATATAAAATGAATATTTAAAATAATGAATTTGAGTTAAACTGACCTTTTTTGCAGTAGTTAAAGTTTCTTTGTGCGCTGCAAATATTTGCTTCTGGGTCTATAAGAGAGAAAAAATTTAAGTACTAATATATATATATATATATATATTAGTTTTATGAAATAAAATTTATTTGAAAGAATTCTTTAATTTATGTACGGAGAGTGTAAGAGAGAAATTTACTAACTCGTCCAATTTCTTTCTTCCCAATAGCTATCCATAATTTTTTCCTTTTAGCATTCATTACAGCTTCATGTGATGAGTTTTTCTTTTTAGTATGTTTATGATGAGCTCCTTCAGATATTTCATTTTTTTTCATTTTACCATCACCTTTTTTCACATTTGCATGTCCTTCCTAGAGAATATGAAGTATAACTATATACTTTGTTACAAATTAAAATAAATATCAAATGCAAAAGTTGCTAAAAAAGAATCTGTATAAAATAGAAAACTGAAATGGAATATTTCATGGTATCAGCGAAGTCAATGATTCAATAATAACTGCTTTATGTAGCTATGTTGAGTTGTAATAACAGGAATGTCACTCAGAAAATAACAAAAAAGAGGAAATAACATGTAAAAGTAAAATTCACAACATTTATGCCTAAGTTTTGTATTGAATATAAAATAGTCTCAAATTTCTCTTGTTAAAATGTTTTAGTAATTTCTGTAATAAATATTAAGTGTGATTGTGGGTTCATGGAAAAATACCCGAAATTTTAGCGAGAATACTGTTGACACTAGAACAATAGGACTCAGTTAGAGGAGGGGGGGGGGGGAATAAAAAAAACACTTTTAAAATAAGGCAATACTGTTCAAAAAACATTCTGCACTGGTTTGTTTAGAGTAACCTTTTATATATAATACTCATCCACAAATACATACTGGTTTGTAAAGATGAAAATAAGCACTCGCCAGTCGCCACGCGGCGACTAAACGTGAAAAACTGGCGACTAAAAGTATGGAAAGTACCGGCCAAATGCAGGATTTTCCAAAAGGGATTTCGTCACAGAATCTCGCAAAAAAACTCTGCGAATTTCGTCGAAAGATCACGAAAAAGCACACATTTCGTCAAATGATTGCGAAAAAAACGTAAATTTTGTCAAATGATTGCGAAAAAAACGTAAATTTTGTCGAAGGATCCACGGAAAAAAAAAAAACGCGTATTTCGTCAAAAAATCGCCAAAAAAAAAAAAAAAAAAAAAAACGAGACCTTTATCAAAAGATCGCGAAAAAACCCGCACATTCCGTCGAAGGATCGCGAAAAAACCTGCACTTCGTCAAAGGATCGTTAAAGAAAACAGAATTTCGTCAATAAATCGCAAAAGAAAGCGAATTTCGTTAAAGAAACGCGAAAAAAACGAGACCTTTGACAACAGATCGCAGAAAAAACGAGGCTTTGTTAAAAGATAGCAGAAAAAAACCGCATATTTCGTGAAACTCTAATTTCGTCAATAGATCGCTAAGAAGCCCAAATTTCGTCAAACGATCTCGTAAAAAACGCGAATATTGTAAGTAATCGTGTAAACAATGCAAATATCGTCAATGGATCGCGTAAAAAACGTGAATTTCGTCAACAGATCGCAGAAAAAATGCGAATTTTTTTCAAAGAATGGCATAAAAACGAGAATTTTGTCAAGGAATCGCGAAAAAACCCTCACATTTCGTCAAAGAATCGCGAAAAAGACACATATTTTGTCAAAGAAAGGCAAAAAAAAAAAAAAAAAAACCATGCACATTTCGTTAATAGATCACTATAAAATGCGAATTTTGTTAAAATATCGTGAAAAAAACGCATAATTAGTACCAGGAGGGACGCCCCCCCCCCCCTTTACATTTCAGATTATTATTATTATTTTTTTTTAAGTACCTAAGCATAGTCGGACTTAGGTAGTTAGCTATATAAGCATGTTGCACATAACTTTGCTGTTAACTTACTTTAAAATTTTAAATCGATTGGAAATTAGTATCTCAAGTTTATTCAGGGGTGATTCTGTTCCGGATTTTCTGAAAAATTGAGTCAGCCATTTCGGAAAATTTAAAAAAATCGGTCATAAATCCGAAAATTCGGACGTAAAATATATCGTGAATTTCGACAAATGGTCGCAGAAAAAAATCAATTTCGTCAATTTTTTGATGAAAAATCAGCAATTTTGTCAACGGATCGCGGGAACACGCGAATATCGTTAGAAGATCGCGAAAAAATGGCGAATTTTGTCAGAGGATCGCATAAAAACGGCAAATTTTGTCATAAGATCGTAAAAAAAAAAAAAAAATTTCTCGTAAGATTGCGAAAAAAAAAAAGAGAAATTTCTCATAAGATCGCGAAAAAAAACGAGAAATTTCGTCATAAGATCGCGAAAAAACGAGAAATTTCGTCATAAGATCGCGGAAAAGCGGCAAATTTCGTCATAAGATAGCGAAAAAGCGGCAAATTTCGCCATAAGATCGCGAAAAAGTGGCAAATTTCGCCAAAAGATCGCTTAAAAGCGGCAAATTTCGTCAAAAGATCGCGAAAAAAAGCAAATTTCTTCAAAAGATCGCAAAAAACCCCACAAATTTCGTCAAAGCAGTGGCGTGAAAAAAACATAGTTTGTGCCGGGAGAGGATTTCTGTCCCCCACCTCTGTTGTAAACCTTTCAGAAAATTTGCTGAGAATTTTAGAATTTTTTTTTTTTTTTTTACTCAGAATCACCCCTGTTTATTAAAACAATATGAATTAATATATTTTTATTTAGTACATAAATTACTTATTTACTCCAAAATCATATATTTTTAAATTAAATATTCAGTGACATAAATGTATTTACTGGCTACTAAAAAAAAATCAACCTACCGGCCAGTGGCCACTAAGCAAAATTCCTTATTTTCATCTATACTGGTTTGATACTTTCTTTAAATAAAGAATATTTATTATCAAACCTTCTATTTTTAAGGGGACTCTTCACTCACTTGAAAACACCCGTTCGCTAATGTTAAAACTACGGGCAGATTGTTTTCAAATTTCTTGTTTAAATTTGAATATTTTTAAATGATTTTTTTTTTTTTTTTTTTTTTTTTTTGCATATGATAGCTAAGGTTGATCTCTAATACCGGTTTTGAAAGTGAAAGTAACTTTTTTAAAAATATCTGCGAACAAAATCGAAAAAGGGTTCTATTAGAGATGGAGCTCAGCTATCCTGTGCAAAAAAAAAAAAAAAATTGTATAAAAATTTTCAAATTTAAATGAAAAACTCTAAATCCACCTGCCCATGGGTCATTCCATGTCAAATCAACCAAAAAATTTCAATTTTCAACCTGACCATTTCAGATTTCAATGAAACTGTCAAGGATCAGTCTCTCCAGTGATATAAATGAGAATACATTTTTATAATTTTTTTATCGCGTTAAATTTTCATACAATTAATTATTTTTAATTTTGAAAATTCATCATTTTTTGGGTTGCATATTTTTTTCAATTTTGAATTTCTCAAGTTCTATCACGCATACAGAATTTTATGACCCCTCATTTTAAAGAGAATTTTATAAGTTTTAATTTGATACCCAAGTTGACTATGCTCAGTTAAAAAAATTAATTAAAATTTTTTTAAATTTAAAATTTAAAAAAAAATTCAGATAATGTTTTTTAAAAATTTTGAAAAAAATGTATGTTTGTTGTAATATTATAAGCTAAAATTTCTGAAATTTTTAGAGTGGGATCTCATTGGGATCAAGAGTTATGAAATAAAAACTGAAAATTACCATTCAAATAATACATAAACAACAACATAGCTAGAATTAGATTGTTATTTGAATGGTAATTTTCAGTTTTTATTTCATAACTCTTGATCCCATTGAGATCCCACTCTAAAAATTTCAGAAATTTAAGCTTATAATATTACAACAAACACACATTTTTTTCAAAATTTTTAAAAAACACTATCTAAAAAACTTTTAAATTTTAAAATTTAAAAAAATTTAAAATTTATTTTTATTAACTGAGCATAGTCAACTTGGGTATCAAATTAAACCTTATAAATTTCTTTTTAAAATGAGGGTTCATAAAATTCTGTATGCCTGATATAACTTGAGAAATTCAAAATTTAAATAAATAATTGTATGAAAATTTAATGCAATAAAAAAAATTATAAAAATATATTCTCATTTGTATCATCAGGGAGAATGATTCCTGAGAGTTTCATTGAAATCTGAAATGGTCAGGTTGAGTCACTGGTTGATTTGACATGGAATGACCACCCCATAGGTTTGACTTCAGCGAGCAGGTGTTTTAAAGTGAGTGAAGAGTCCCCTTCAGGTTTGTGATATTAGTGGTGCTTACCCAAAATGAAGTGTTTTTTTTTTTTTTTTTTAATAACTTCTCTAAATTAGGCAGTTTATCTTTCAATAGTTAATTTAACTAAATATTGTCCCACATAATTACTGGTTCAAATTAAAAAAATTCAGTTGGAAAAGATTTTATTTATTTATTTATTTATTTTTTTTTTTTTTTTGGGGGGGGGGGGGGGGGCTTAAAAAACCGCCAAAGCAAAAGTTCTTATCTACAGCTAATGGCACAGTCAATAACAATTAATAAATTCATTTACTCTTGTTGTGACTAATCATACACAATATTTTGAAAGTAAATGTCATATTACTAAGTTCACTAACAAAAACTAAATCATGATTAGAGATAAACCCACTTTAACCATTTTATTTGGCCGATTTTGACGAGTTTGTACTTCATTTTTATGTAAGTGCTGGTTTTATCAGAATCATGTTAAGGCGGTATTCAATAAAATACTTTTTCATGCTCATCAACTCGAAATTTTCTGGCACATTTTCAGATTCATTTTTAATAGAAAAATATTAAACTTGCTGGCGTGATTTTTGAAGAGATTTATAAGTGACCTGCATTTTTATTTTTCGTTCAATTATTAAAACTTGATTTATAAACAATTATTTTCAAAGTAGGATAACATTTTCCGTTTCTAACACAATCGCTTTGGGAATTTCGGTTCAAAATGCCCAATTTTACATCATTTTTTGAAATATATTCTGCCTCTATCAAAAAAATCGATCATTACGGTACATTATATAGTATCTGAATAAAAGAATCTACCAATTGGATGTGTTTGAGAGCAAAAATGAATTTAAAAATGAGTCAGAAAATAAGCAGTTTGGATTTGAATACACCTTTAATACGATGATTTTTTTCTTTAACCTCTGTATTTTTAATTTATTTTTGCTGTAAGAATTGGTCCTATCAAAAACTTGTCTATATAAATGTTGTAGATAATATTAAGAAGATATATAATAAATTCATGTGGATTTTACATCTTGTGAATTGGCAAAGTTATGGAGTCTTCTTTAACTCCCCCTTTTTGTTTTCGTTTTAATTTTTTTTTTTTTTTTTTTTTTTTGGTACGGATTGGTCCTATCAAAAACTTGTCAATATAAAAGTTGTAGATAATATTAAGAATATTTATAATACATTTAATTGGATTTGATATCTTGAGAATTGACAAAGTTATGAATTTTTTTTCTCCCTAAAACCCTATGTTTTGAGCCCCTTGAGCCCATTTTTAATTTTATCAGAAATCTGTGCTACATAAATTTTTGGCCCTATTTTTAGAAGTAATAAAAACTTTAAACTGATTTGATACGTACAAAAATTAAGGAGTTATGGGTTTTTTTCGGTTTTCACAAAACCCTTCCCTATTTTCGTCCCCTTGATCTGATTTTGGCCATTAATGAACTTGACCAAGATTTTATGCCCTTTGAGTTTATGTAACAGTTTGGAAGAGATTTGTGCAGAATTATGGAAGTTATCGTGTCCAGCAGAGTAAGATAATATAGACGAACACGCGAACGCCGTTGGCAGAAAATTTTCAAAGTTTGCAGACAGTTTTGATTTTTTTTTTTTTTTTTTTTTACAAATTCCTTTATAATATATATACAAAGACCCCGGGTGGAGAATCAGTACGATGCACGTCACAGACTATTTTTCAACTGAAGAAAAAAAAAGTTTGCTGGAAATTATTTGCCACGTACCATGGTACAGTATTTTTTGCAAGAAGCGCCGCGGCGCATATGAGTTTAAAACTTTAAAATGTTGTAAGTGCGGTGCATGCCAGAACGGCAGGTACGATGCTTTTTTTTTTTTCCTTCTACCACAGGGCCGGTAGGAGAAACCGTAGCTGCAGCACCGAAGCGAATGCTGCAGATTAATATAACAGATTAAAAATAAATTTTGTGTTAAAAAATAAATGTTAAATGTTGATCTCTTTTAAATAAAGTTTATTTGGTTGGGAATTTTAGCGAATGTTTATGCGTTTGTTTAGCGTTTTTCCGCGATTTTTTTACATTTGAAAGGAGAATTCAGTTTTAATATCATAGTAAATATTATTATCTTTTCAACAAAGTCTAATTCAGAAAACTGGAGGAGGGGTGGGTGTGGGGTTGAGTGCATGTAACATAATGCGAGGGATTGGAAAGAGGGCGTTTGTCCTTAAGTTCTGCAGACTGTTCATAAAATTTCTACTTGTGTTGCATACTGCAGAAAAAAATTCTGCTGCTGGATGGGATCAAGTGAAAAAAAAAGTGCTTTGCGGAAATTTAGAAATGCTAAATTGAAGAGTATTAGAAACAGATTTCAATTCTCTAACCGCAGATCTGCGCTCTCATTAGTTTGTCTTTCATTCATTAGTTGTCTGTATTATTGCATGCCATTGAATACTACGTTTCTTGACTGCGTTTTAATAATGCTTGTAAATTAATATTTTTCTTTTAGTGGTGTTCCTTAGTGGCACTCCACTCGCATATAACTTTTCATTTTTGCTGTTAGCGGCGATATAGGACTCTTGGAGGGGGGGGGGGGGGGGGGTTCAGATTCAGTTAGTCCCTGGTATAAATTGGTCCTAATTAGTTTTTGGTATAAACAGAAAATTTTTAAGAAATTATTTGAGTTCGCAGACAGTTTTACATTTTATCTAAGTCTGGTGTCCAGAAGAAAGTGATATATATAAAGTTTTTTTTACGGAGGGTGATTTTGGGTTCTAGGGTTCATGATCGGTGTAGATCTGTAAAAAATTTTCAGAAATTTCAACATAGCGGAGAATGTAATAGGTAGTATTTCATACGAAATCTACCTAAAATGGTAGGAGTTTTGCAGAAGAAAAATGACATTTTTGAATTTTGGGAAATTACAGTCAAACACCGATTTAGAGGCATCTCGAGATAGTGGCAATTCCGTTTAACTGCCAATTATATCTATGAACAAATCTGTTAAATAGGAATTTCAATGAAATGCATCCATTAAAGCTCCCACTTGATATACTGCAAAAATTCTTGTTAGAATTTCAAACGGAACCTCCTTTTCTTGCGAGTAGATGATTAAGTCTGAAAGATCTACTAAAAAACAAAACAGTACAGCATTTCAAGAACTACAAGACAAAATACACAAATTAACAGACATTGAGCATCCTCTATCAGTAATTGAGTACATTAATATAGACAAAAGTGTTTCAACATTTGAAGATTTGACACATTAATATAGACAAAAGTGTTTCAACATTTGAAGATTTGACACATTAATATAGACAATAACATTTGAAGATTTGACAATCGAAGAAATTGTTGCCAATCAAAATCCAAATTCATCTGACAGTGAATCTGAAGTGGCTGAAACGCCACATATTACATCTGATGAAGTTAAAAATTGCATTGGGATGGGGGAAATAAAATTTTTTTTAGAAAAATATGCAACTGATAAAAAAATTGACTGATAAAAAAAATGATGCACAATCTTTTACTTGTAGAAAAAGATTGAAAAAAATCAATACTGAAAAGAAAACTCAAACTAGCATTTTAAAATATTTCCCTGTAAAAGATAATTAAAGTAAAATAAATTCAGTATAAGATTTAATGTGTGTGTGTCTGCTATGTGCATAATTATCTATCTAAAATTGATTATATAAAGAGGGAAGTGCATGTTAATTTCATACATAAATTGGATAATTTTGAATCATGCAGTATTAATTATTGTAGGAAATAGTGTCTATAAAATGTTTTATCTTCAGCAAACAATGCAATATATGTTTGCAAATACTATCAACAGATGGCACCACCAGTCGGCATCGCCTTGTAAAAAAAAAAATTCCATAGCGTTCAAAACCTAAGTTTCCCTCAGTTTTATCTCTAAGACGCTAGATGGCGACACCACAGAACTTTGGAGCACTACAGAACTGTATTGTAAGAAAATTAATGCTTCGTAAAAGACAATGAATCTTGCTGAATAAACATTTTTCTTTGTACTAGGACTTTTGAACACTCTAACGAAGACTCCTTTTATTAACTTTTGAACAGGGTTGTTAAAAATCACAATAAAAAAAAAATAAAAAAAATCCGATTTATTTGATTTAAATCGGATTTTTTTGATTTAAATCAGATTTTTTTGATTAATATTTGTGCAAGCTGGTGGTAATATTTGTTACTTTTGCTACTAATGTGCTACTAACTAATCAAAGCGCTTATTTGCAGTTTTTATTAATTCTGTAATTACTGGTTCTTCTAGGTCATTGTTTAAGGGAGCTGCATCTTGCCCCTTTTGAAATTGACAAAATGCACCCTGCCTTTTTAAAAAATAGTGAACTTCAGTTGTAGACAGAAATTTTTTGTAAAAAACTTCCAAATACCCCAGTATTTCTAAATCCACATACTGAAGACGCTAACAAAAATGACAGAACTTTATTTCTTGAGAAGAACAGGATATTATTAAAACGCTATTCAATTGTATTTTTTTATTTGTAATTTATAAAATTATTAAAAGTTAAATGACACTATTTATCATACTAAAAAAATTATTTACTTTTCTTTTCTTATTGTTAGGTACTAAACGCATTACTAATATATTTTCTTATGAAATAATGCCCTTTTTAGGAACTAACATCCTGCCTCTTTCCTTCTAGAATGAACACTAAATTATAAATTATCATTTTAGTAATTAAAACATAAAAATGTATATTATATTCCTAAATAGAGATATTATTAATTTTAAGTAGTGTTAACAATTTAATATTAAATGCAGTTACTGATAATTTTAATAACTAGGGGGCTCGGCCCCCTACAAGCTACGCTCGCCAACCCCCGTCCAGACACCGCAGGCTCTAAATGCACGCTAATTTGATCGGCTTTAAAAAGATTTCAAAAGATTGAATTATAATTTAAAAAACAGTGGCGATCTCCCTATAAACGAATTTCTATTCACTTCTCTTTGATTGGGAAATTTTAACGCCAAATCCGCTGCGGTACTACTTGATTATCCCGTCGACAAATTTCGCCAAATTATATAAATCGCCAAACCACTCGCCAAATTATACAAATTGACATAATTTTTATTTTAAATAACGAAAGAACAAATAAATTCGTACAACATTAATAAAAATACAAATGAAACGTCGAAATAAAAATAACTTTATGACGTAGACACGTGTAACAACATTTCAAAATAAGCTAATATAAAAGGAATTAAGTAAACAGAGTCTTTGTCTCCTGTTATTTTTTAACAAAGCGAAAAGAAAGTTCTTTTAAATGAGACATTTTAAATTAATCGTTTTTAATCTGACGTAATTTTTACCAAGCTATTCTTTCTCTTTTAAATAATCGCGTGAAAGTAGTTTTGTTAGCAATGAAATATTATTTACGCTTTCCTAACAAAAATAGTTGAAAATATCCTCTCAAAATATTAAATAAATGTCTAGCGCAATTTCTAAATTTAAACTTTTTTGCAATATTATTTTGTGTTCATTTTATGTAATAACTATAATGTGACGTAATTTCTCCTAAGACTTCTAACGCATGTTAATGAATTTATTATTTTACAATATCCTGTCTCTTTTAAAATTCACGTGTATACTTTTTATGACGTAATTTTTAATAAGTTCCTGCTTTTTATACATAATTATTTAATTCTAATTTGAAAGTTTTTTTCCTGTTTATAATAGTCACGTGTAAATAAATTTTTAATTCGAAGCAAACATTATTGCTTGCGCTTATTATAGAGTTGGCAACAGTTTATATTAGTACAATTTTCTGAAATTTGTAAAAAATGTCTCTAGAAATGCTGAAAATTTGAATTTAAAATAGAAATAAAACCTGAAAAAATGAGTCAAAATAAAAAAATTAATGCAATCTGCACTCCGGCAAATTCTAACGCATAAAATGATCTAAAAATAATCACACTGCCATGTATAGTTTTTGCTGCTATAAAACTTTTTTAGTGGAACGATTTTGTCCAACTTTAGCATTAAATATCTCTTAAAATAATTCTTCGATTTGAAAACTGTCTGCATCAGCGTGTTTATCAAACATTTCTGTATAAAACCACTGATTTTCATATTTTTGTATGCATTATTTTTCTCAATATTAACGAAGAAAGACCTCCGGTCACAAAAAATTCAAAACCGGCGGCGGCGGCGGTGACAGCGGTAGTTACTTTTTTTTAGAATAGAGAGAATCTAAATATCACTAGCATTTAATATAGTTTTACATAATTATTACAAAATATTAATGTGTATAACTTTATTGTATGTTTCTAACTGAAATTACTAATTTTCATTTATTATTCCTGTAATTACTAATAATTAAATTTTATTAATTAAAGTGTAAAAATATAGATTATGTTAGCAGTTAGAGGTTTAATTGTTTTGAAAACAAACTCTTGGTATCTATTCAGTATATTAACGCTGGGGGAAAAAAATCATAAAAATCGATATAAGTAAAAAAAATCTGATTTAAAATCATGATTTTTTACACCTTAATACCATGGCAATCAACCAATTTGGTACTTATGAACTGCAAACAAAAAGTCAAACTTTTATCATGACAACATAGAGAAAATGGACACAACATAATAAACAAAGACAAAAAAAAAAAAAAAAAAAAAAAAAAAAAAAAAAAAATATCAAACAATGAATTGTCAGCATTTGTTATAACAAATTTTAGAAGGGATATTTTTATGTAGAAATAAAATTTTCACTCACATACAGTATGAATGTAAAAATTGCAGAATCAGGCTCAGTTACGCAGGTACTATTTATTATTTGAAGTATACACTGATTTTTCTGGTGCCATGAAATATTGAATGAGTCAATTTTTCACTATATTCTTTTTTAGCAGGTTTTGCAATATAGCATTAAGCATAAGTATTAACTCAATAGGGAAACAATGGCATACCTGATCTTCTTTGCTTTTCACCCCATCTGATTTATTCTTCTTCAGCTTTACTAAAAACAAAGATATGCAATGTAAAAGAATTGCAGTATAAAAACCAAAAAATAAAAAAGAAAGAAAAGACAATTCCCGCTGTCTCTTCAATAATAAAAGTAAAAAGACTTTTATAAGCATTGGATGTTTATCTTGAAAATTTTATTAAACAAATATATAATTTTTGCCCTGTTTCTGTAAGATATGCACTGAACTTTTGTAGTTAAAAATAGAAAAAAGGGACCACGTATTTTGTATAAAAAGAGGCCTATTTGAACAAATCGCAAAATAAAATAAAACACAAAATCCCCCTTCCCCCACCTGCAAATTTCTGCATTGGCTATAAATCAAAAAATCCACTAAAAATCGATCGATAAAAATTAATTTCTGTATTTGAAAAGACGATGAAAAGAGATTTCATTTCAGCAGAAAGCAGGTGTTGTCATCTTTCAGACATATCGGCGATGGAGAAATTTAAGCAGAGGATATTTTAATACGAAATTTAAACTTTTTAAATATTAAATTTTTAGATAAATGTTTTTTACATCCTGACGTAAAAATTTTCGCTGATTTCATACACACCCAGTTCAAACTCCTAGCTTAATTACAAGCTGAGATATTAATTATTATTTCATTAATTGGATCATTGCTTTAAAACTTTCCTTTGAATGTTTTTTTTTTTTTTTTTTTTTTTTTTTTAATATCTCAGACATGACGACGCACTTGCAGTTTTTATTTTAATACGAAATTTAAACTTTTAAAATATTAAATTTTTTGATAAAATTTTTTAACATCCGGATGGGAAATCTCTCGCAGATTTCATACATACCCAGTTCAAAGAGCTATCTTAATTAGAAGCTGAGATATTAATTATTATTTAATTAATCTGTTTCATTTCTATACAGGGTGCAATATGTTATCTATCGCAGACCTTTAAGACCTTCAGATAAACCATAGATGTAGTCTCCGTCACATAGATCTATGCCTTGATGTTATCCCAGAGGTAGGAGACCATGGAAGTCAAGCCCGGTGAACGCGGTAGCCACTCTACCGGACCATCATATCCAAGGATTTGTGGACCGAATTCGGTGTCCAGATACGCCCAGACGTTTGATGTTTTATGCGGAGAGGACCCAATCATGTTGAAGCAATGCTCGGAATGCATGTCGGAAAGGCAGCTCTTCATACCAGTCACGTACCATGTTTTGTAGCAGATGCAGGTAATGATCGCCGGTTAAGGTCCCATCGAAGATGGGTCGAACAATCTAGGTTCCCCATATACAGCACCACATGTGTCGTTCTGTCCAGGCAATGTGGAGGTTTCCAGGCCTCGCTGTCCTTTTGATTGTTGCACAGTTTGCACACCTGCTATGCTCTAAGGTGCCCAGGACTCAGTACTGTCACGCATTTAATTGTGCATTGCCACCAATGGAGAACACTTTGAGCAGTATCTCTAGTAGATTCCGGCATTTTATGTATTCATTTTTTATACTTGACCGTTTTTCTGATACTATAATAAATTGGTATTTATTTTTCTGTTTAATTTCAATATTTCATTCTTTGCTTTCTATACGACCCCTAAAAGTCAGCTCAAATTTTTAAATGAAATAACCCTCTTTGGTGATACCCCGGTTTGGCGATTCCAGTTAAAGGCGGTTTTGCTGTAAAAAGGACATAGCACCCTGATTTTGATCTCAAATTACTTTAATTCATCTTTTAACTGATCCCTCAATGAAAGACAAAATCATGTGCAAAAAACTCAAACTTTGAAATTTAATAATTGTGTCAATTTTTGTAGTACAGATGTCAAACGTTTTGTGATATATGTGTTATGATATGTGCAAACTTTTACTAAATATTACTATAGGGACTGGGGGACCGTATAAAAAGTTAGATTTCGTAATTTTTATAAAATTGATTTTTTACTTTAAATAATGCCACAGCATGAATATTTACGTCATTTGAAACGTTTTTGTAACTGGAACTGTATGTCTACGACCAACGGTTGAGAAATTAAAGGTCAGCGATAGATAACATATTGCACCCTGTATAATGCATGGATTAAAATGGAGGCATGTGCTTTTTAAACCACGTTTGAAAGGAGTATTAAACGAAACCCTTTGTGCGATCTATGATCACACTTACCCACTTGTTTTATGAATTTTTTCGCAGTGAATTTTCCACATTACTAAAAGAATCTGGTTTCAATGTTTTAGCAAAATATATTAGATTTTCTCCTCTTTTAAATAAAGTTTATTCTGAATTCCTACAGCTATTTTTTAATTTTCTTCAAACTTTTTATGCGATTTGAGTTTTTTTGTGTTTTGTCAGTGATTTTTTGACACTCCTGATGAGGAAGACAGAAAATCCTTATTGAAAATTTTTATTTAAAAAAAAAATAAATCAATTATGAAAATTATCGATATAGAGCAAAACATTTGAAAGTTTCGTAACTTATTGATAATGTTTGTGTGCTGATTACAGATGACCAATTGATTTTCACAAATTTTTCCACAACCCTTTGATTTAAGTGTTTTCCATGATCTTTTTACTGTTTTTTGACGAAATTAGCTATCCTTGGACAAAATGCGCATGTTTTTCACAATACTTTGACAAAATTCGCCTATTTTTCATGATCTTTTGGACGAAATTAGCGTTTTTTTCACAATCTTTCGATAATTTTTTTTATTGACAAAATTAGTGTTTTTTTTTTTTTTTTTTTTAGATCTTTTGACAAAATTGCTGATTTATTTTATGCGATCGATTGATGAAATTCAATGGTATTTTGCGAAAAATGCAACTTTTCCCAGAATATTCGACTAAATGCCTAACATCAATAAAATTCAAAATAAAAGTCGGTTAACAGTGTCAAAAAACAGACTTTAGGCACCTACTAATAAAAAAAAAAGCACTTAGTGGGAGCCCTGGATATGGCAAGCCAAAAGAAAGCATTGTTTAAAATATCGGATCTATAAAACTATCAATTGATTCAAGTGTATTTAAAAAAATATAACACTCTTTATTTTTATTTTATACTTTACAGTGTCCAAAATATTTCTTTGAAGTGTCACTGTCAAGGGAACTTAGTTTTGAATATAATTTACTGTTGTGTTAACTCATATGCAATTGTAACAATAAGGTATATTTGACAATTTGTCCCCAATGGTGGCTAATGAAAAAATGCTTTAAAATTAAGTTATTAATTTGTAATTAAGTTCTAAAAATGTTGTATTGTCTCCCAAAAAACAAATTTTTGTACATAAGTTTTATAATTTTAGCAAGAAAGGAGTTAAAAACTGATTTCAAAATTCCATCTTTACATTAAAAAAGCAAGTTGAATTAAATAAAAGAGTGTAAAAAAAGGGTTCATATAACAGTAAAGAAATAATTATAAAACTTTCTTCAAGGATAAATTGAATTGATTCGACCAACAAAAATTAACGTAAAGTGTCCAGGAATTTTAAATTTATTTAGTTTTTCAACAGAAACACAGAAGCAGAATTTTCTGATCAGTCTGTAATGCCAAAATTTATCTGAAACCTCAACAAGCTGGGCTACTATTGTAAAAAATGACAGTCATTTAAAATTAAATTTAGAGTTAAATACAATAGATTGAAAATGAGAAAGGAAAATAAATTCATATATAAAGTTAAGCAAAATAAACACACAGTAAAGATATATCTGAAAAATTTAGGTTTATTACTTAAAAAGTAAAAACAGAGACATTATAAGATCACCCATGTGTCTGTCTGTCACAGTCATTTTTCTCGTAAACTACAGAACATCATACCTGCCAACATGTCAATTTTGAAATCCTTACAATTTTTATGATGTATTCTTATGTGCTTAAAAATGCATAACATATGCACATGCAATGAAAAAAGTAATATTTCATAACATTTTCTATCCATATTTATGTATAGTCTTTTCTTCCCCAAAATAAAAACGTGAGATTTCATAAGAAATTTTTATTTTTTGCATGGGAAATTCTAAGTAAAAAAAAAAAAAAAAAAAAACTGAAATTCACAGCAAATTTTTTGAAAGGTTACAGTTAATGGATTAGGGAGGAAATGGGGGGGAAGGATTCCCTGCCGGTGCTAATTAGTTTTTTCGCGATCGTTTGACAAAATATGCATTTTTCTCGCAATCTTTTGACGAAATCTGCATTTTTTACGAGATCTTAGACAAAATTTGCAGGTTTTTTTTACGCGATCCTCAACAAAATGCGTGTTTTTTTACCCAATCTTTGACGAAATTCGCATTATTTCCTGCGATCTTTGACAAAATTAGATTTGTTTCAAAGATTTTTGATAAAATTCATGTTTTTTCAAGCGATCTTTGACGAAACTTGCGATCCTTTGACAAAATTAGTGTTTTTACACATTTTCTGATGAAATTCGTGTTTTTTTCACGATCCTTTGACGGAATTAGTGTTCTTTCCCCGCGTTCTTTGACGAAATTCGAGTTCTGTTAACGATTCTTTGCCAAAATTAATGTTTTTCCTGAGACTTTTGATATAATTCATGTTCTTTTCACGATCCTTCGACAAAAATAGTGTTTTTCTGTGTGATTTTTTTTTAGCGATCCTTTGACACAATTTGTTTTTTTCAAATATCTTTGATAAAATTAGTGTTTTTTCCCGCAATCTTTGATGATATTCGTGTTTTTACCGCGAAATTTGATGAAATTCGCATACTTTTCACAATCCCTCGACGAAATTAGTGTTTTTTCCCGCAATCTTCGACAAAATTCATGTTTTTTTCCCCTCAAAAATTAGGGCTTTTTGAGATCCTTTGAAGAAATTAGCGTTTTTACACGATCTTTGATGAAATTAGCGTTTTTTCACGTGATCTTTGACGAAATTAGCGTTTTTTCATGCGATCTTTGACGAAATTAGCGTTTTTCACACGATCTTTGACAAAATTAGCGTTTTTTCACACGATCTTTGACGAAATTAGCATTTTTTCACGCGATCTTTGACAAAATTAGCGTTTTTTCACACGATCTTTGACGAAATTAGAATTTTTCCACGATCGTTTTTCCTGCGCACAAAACAGTACAATCGTACTGTTCATCAGTACAACCGTACACTTAGAACAAAATCCGTACATTGTATGGCCAATCCGTACAAGTTGGCAACTATGGAACATGGAAAGTTCAAATTTAAGAGAAGTAATAAAGCCTATTGCCCCACATACTTATAGATTATTTACCATTAATGATACATGTGATTAAATACATATAGGAAAATTATAATATATTTAGGAAAAATGTATGCGGGTAATTAAGTTACTTGAAAATAAAAATCTTTTGCATATTGTGTGAAAGCTTTCACAACACTGAACTAAAAAATACATTTCTTTTAATTTTAGACATTATATTTTCAGAAATATCGTTGAAAATGTAATGCAAAAGTATGTCATCTCCTCTATCTATTTCCAAATTTAATGAAACTAAAATTATGAAAAAATTAGGGGTAATAGAAGTTTATTTAAACCTTGCAGGAAAACTATAGCGATTATCTTAGGTCACATACATAGTTTCAGAAAATCATATTTTTTTTCATTACGCACAAATTTCACTTTGAGGCTGCTCAGCAAGGGAATTGAGGAGCGCTCGAGACATTCTATCATCGCAGAAGTATAAAAGGATTGTTGCTAACGATTTAAAAAAAAAAAAAAAATGTCAGTAATTAGCCGAGATATTAACCTTTTAAAGACATGTGCAGCATACTCTATGTGGCATCGGGTTTTAATGCACAGACAACAACTTTTAATGATATATTTGTGTAATGAAATGCCTAGTAGTATAAAAGCAATAAATGTCAAATTGTAAAAATAGACTAATTTAATTAGAATTAAGTAATTACTTTCAGATTCACACTAGTTTGCACTGAGTGACGCTCTCGATATGCCACCCATGTCTTTAAAGGTTGCGATGTATGTGATTAAATTTAAATAAGGATTAAAATTAGCAGAGGTAAAATAGTACACGGTGAAAACTTAAACTTTACGCCATGTTATGAAAAAGCTATAGATCAAATATTCAATTCAAATAGCTAAAGAGAGTAGGGGTGATTCTGAGTGGAAAAAAAAAATTTCGGAAATTCACATCACATTTTCGGAAATACATCGGCGATGTTTTGACAAAATTTATGATTTTTCACGATGTTTTGCCGTTTTTTCGTGATCTTTTGGTGAAATTTGCGGTTTTTCCACGATGCTTAGACGAAATTTTGCCGTTTTTCGCGATCCTTTGATGAAATTTGCGTTTTTTTCGCGATCTTTTGACGAAATTTTCTGTTTTTCGCGATCCTTTGACGATTTTTAATATTTTTTCGCGATGCTCTGATGATTTTTGCTGTTTTTTTCGAGATCTTTTAACGAAATTTTCTGTTTTTTCGTGATTTTTTGATGAAATTTTCCGTTTTTTGTGATTTTTTGGTGTAATTTGCCGTTTTTTCGTGATCTTTTGTTGAAATTGTCTGTTTTTCGCAATCTTTTGGGGGGAAATTTGCCGCTTTTTCACGATGCTTTGAAGAAATTTGCAGTTTTTTCACGATGCTTAGAAGAAATTTGCCACTTTTGCGATCCTTTGACGATTTTGCCGTTTTTCGCGATTTTTTGACGAAATTGGCGATTTTTCTTCGAGCGATTGACGAAAATGGTTATTTTCGGCGACCATTTGTCGAAATTCGCGATATAGTTTATGTCCGAATTCTCGGATTTATGACCGATTTTTTTGTTTAATTTTCAGAAATGACTGCCTTAGTTTTTCGGAAAATTCGGAACAGAATCACCCCTGAAAGAGAGATATAAATGTATGGTGGCAAAATAAATACAAGTGAGTATAAAAACAAACTAAAGTTTATTTAAAACCAAAAGATAAAAATAATGAAAGTATAAAACAATATATAAGTTTTGTTTTATCAGGAAAACAGACTTTAAACAGGACTTGAACTTTACCAAATGCATATTAAATTACATGTACGATATAAAGTCTCAAAATATATTTAACAAAAGTAAAATAAAAAGAAACAAACCACATGGCATTTGCAAGAGGGTGATAAATCACCGAGCGGCCGATATCGCAGAGTTTCATGTTTAACATACTTTCTGTAACACGTTTCTAGTATAATAGGGCATTCTCACAATCTTAACTTTCAGGAATAAAAATCTGGTGAAATTAAACTTGCTAAAATAACATTTTAATCTGATAGACGAATGCCTTATTGATTAAAAAAATAGGAAAAATGGTCAGCAGTGAAAAATTTTTTTATTTAACTGAGGTTTAAGTTAAACTTGTGAGGTTAATTTTCCATACCATTTTACCACTAAAATTTTTTATTTTCTTCGAAATTTTTACTTATAATGAATTTGCATAGTACCCACAGGATATTCAAATAAGAAATAATAACAATGTAGTATTTTTAGTACAAAATTTTGGTATAAAATTCTCTTAAAGGGGTGTTAAAGAAGGGACAGTAAGGAGGAAAAAAAAGGGGGGGATGGTAAGGGAGGGACGGTAATGAAAATTACCACCTATTTTTAGGCAAATCATGTTAAGACTAAGTGATAGGCACAATGTTTATTGATTTTTAGAAACAGTTATTTACATTGGATTAAATAATAATAATAAAAAAAAATAATTTACCTCGAGGAAACGGTAAGACTACCAATAAAGCCACAATTCTTCAAATTGATATTTAAATGCTGATTTAAATTCTGCAGTAAATTTCCTGTCAAAGAATTTTAGACATTCTTTCTCTAGCATACTTCTGCATGAGAAAAAACTTGAAAAAAATTCTATGGCTGCAACTGAAGTGATTTTCTATATAATTTTAGAAGAGGGATGGTAGCCCAGGGACAGGGTTAAAAAAAAATAAAATAAAATAAAAACTGTAAAAATGTGTGCAGGTTAATTTTTTTACATATTTATATAAAACAATAGTCCCAGTTTCAAAAAAAAAATTACATTGAATTACTTTTATTGAAACAATTTTATACAGACAGCTCCAAACTTAAAAATCAGCATCAGGGACATCAGACGGTATAGTAGTTTCCTGGATATTTGGACCCCCAACATCGTCCAAAACTTATTTATCTCGTTAATATTGTTATGCAGTCATGCAATGGGATGTTCCCCAGTATATGGGAAAAACAAAAAAAAAAAAAAAAAAAAAAAACAAGAATATGTACTAAAATAAAAATTATTATTCAGGGGCATAAAAGTCAAAAGATTGTGAAAATGCCCCATATCCAATACTGGATGTAGTCCTTTATTGTTGAAAAACATCTCCCTTGAGAACATCACAAATTTCTAAAAGAGTTGTAGACGAAAATGAACAAAATTAACAATGAACTAACTTCGATAACAACAGCCGATACAATGACTCACGAACATGTCACGTTTCTCAAACACGTTAATCAGAGTCCACATTTAAGTCCAGAGCCTAAGTTAAACATAGACTTCTAATATAACTGGGCGCAGAAATGGTAACCTTTTCTTGAAGGAGGTATCATGCTTCCCACCATCACATGATGGTGGGAAGATTGCACGCCAAACCGGTTTTACCCTCCAAAAACTGCCATTGGAATTGCCGTTCTCACTGAGACTGGTATTTCATCTGCGTCAATCTAGAGCTTGACAGCAGAAACAGAAATTTGCCAACAAAGGGGTTACCGCCAAAAAACGACACCCTTTTGGCGATAAAATCTCAGATATGTATGCTTCAAGGTTTGGCGGATAGAACAAAGGGATTCGTTCTCTACTCAATTTCTCCTCTAAGAAGTTAAACGACTACTTGACTTTCTTAACATACTTGTAATCAGCATTAATTATAAAGCAAGCTAAAAGAACATAACCAAACTTAAAATCATATAAAAACACAAAAGGAAGGAACAAAATTCTAGATGACATCGAACGCCATTAAAGCACTTTGATCTCCAGAAAAACAACCACTGGTTAATGAACGAGTAACAAGAATAAGGCAAAGAGAAACGAAATCCAGTCTATATTTATATGAACCTGGTGTTCAGATATAAGCTAATTATGCAATTCTATTCTCGTAGGAACAGCTTCGTGACGAAACGTTGTACAAACGATGTGCAGTACTCAAACGAGCGGCGGACGTCAAACTAGCATCACTTGAAAGAGTTACGTGCTCCTGATTGCCTGGAAACAGCTGACTGACATTTGAAAGTAAGAAAGAACATGTGATAACAAAACTAAGTAAACAGATTGAAAAGTTTTAAGGATAGGAAAACAGAAATAAAAATATGGTAAGTAAAGATTATTATACTTTATAATATTAATAAAAGATATTTTAATAAAGTTAAATAAAAATGTAATTTAATGGAAAATATGAAAGGTTTTTTAATGAAGGTGAAATAGAGGATAGATATATATATATACAGTGAAATACGTTTAACACAAAATGATATAGTGGGCAGCAGACTTGTATAAAACAAAAAACTTTCTGCGCTCATAAATATTGGGTCAAAAACTTTCTGCAAATTAATTTAATGTTTAATAAAATAATGTGTTATATAACTTTGACGTATGAATTAAAAACAGCAATTTAAAAATAATTACCATTTAAATTAAAAATTAATTAATATTAATTACAGAATAATTATGTTGGTTAAAAAAATAATAAAGCTAAAAATCCATGATAAGAAGGGTGAATTCTTATCAGTTATTTTGTCAATTGATTTAGAAACAGCCCAATCCTTAATATTGTGATCTCTTCTCACAAAATACCAGTCACTCTGTTCACAGAAATAATACATAGCTTCTGAAACAACTGAATCATATTTTGTAAGGAGAGGTCCATTCATAGGTATCATCATTAAAGAGACCGATGAGATTTTATTGCGGCCCTTTGACGAAATTCTTGTTTTTTCCACGATCATTTGGCGAAATTTCCGTTTTTCTGCGATTTTTTGACGAAATTTGTGCTTTTTTCGCGATCCTTTGACAAAAGGTGCTTCTTACTCCTATTATTTGACGAAATGAGTTTTTTCGCACGATCTTCTGACGAAATTCCCCCCCTTTTTTTTTCGCGGCGTTCTGACGAAATTCTTGTTTTTTTTTTTTTTCCGTGATCCTTTGACGAAATTAGTTTTTTTTCTGCGGTTCTTTGACGAAATTTACACTTTTTTGTGATCTTTTGACAAAATTCGTGCTGTTTCCGCTATGCTTTTACGAAATTCCCATTTTTCCTGACGAAATTTGTGTTTTTTCCCCCCCTGATCCTTTGACGAAATGCGTGCTTTTTGTGCGTCGCTTTTGCGAAATTTGTGTTTCTTTCGGGATCCTTTGACGAAATTAGTTTTTTTTAGCGATTCTTTTACGAAATTTGCGTTTTTTTTTTTTTTTTTTTTTTTTTGTGATCCTTAGACAAAATTCACACTTTTTTGCTACCCTTTTACGAAATTCATTTTTTCCTTCGGTTCTTTGACAAAATTATTTTTTTTCCACGATTCTTTTTCCTATGATTCTTTAAAGAAATTCGTGTTTTTTCCGTGATGCTTTGACAAAATTAGTTATTTTTTCTGTGGAATTGGTTTATTTTCGGCAACCATTTGTTGAAATCAGCAATATATTTCAGTATCTGAATTTTCGGATTTCTTTCGGATTTTCGACCGATTTTTTTTTCATTTTTGGAATATTCGGAACAGAATCACCCATGGCAAACAATAAATAAATCGTACATAAAATTGGGGAACATTTTTAATTTTTCGGTATTTAAAAAAAAAAAAATAAATAAATAAATAAATACAAGAACAAAAAAATTTTTTTTTTTTTTTTTTTCGAAGCAATTTTCTGCAAAGTTCTGAATTTTGCGGAAAATTTTCCGTGCACAGCGTGTGTCTATATTATACAACTCTGGCGGACAGTATACAATATTTCTGGACAGTATACAATTTAATACATTTTTTTTTTTTATATTTTAATACAAAACAAAAATAGTTTAACACAAAAAATTTCATGTGAAATGTTTGAAATGGAAGAACGATGAATCCCACTGCTTTGGGTTGGAAGTCATTCAGGCATGGTATACTTCCAGTCACAACGAACGTTGTAGCAGCACCACCTGAGCTCCTAAACACTCAGCCATGCAAATGTGCAAAGGGGTGTAGAGGTGGTTTATGTTCTTGTAGGAAGAATGAGGTTAAATGTTCAACTATACTGTGAGAATACTTCTCACAGTATTTAAATTTGGTTTATTTTTATTTCCTTTCAGCTTTATTTTTTTGCATCGATGTCTATTTAAATCCATCGTTATGATCAACCGCAATAATTATTTCTTTTGGCCTTATACATCGATGTTCTTCAATCTTAAATCCCTATTTATTTTTGCATGGCCGATTTTTGTTTCAACCGCACATCGGCAAATTCTGTGACGTTCAGCTGTGCCTGCCATGGGGTGCTTCTACTTTCGAATCTACATGTATTGTGATGACGTCATTGGAGCAAGTGTCTCACGGCATCAGCTTTGAATGGATGTCAATCTTTTCGGAGGTGTGTCTAATCGCCGATCATAGAACGAATAGAAATAAAACTTTTTAAATGTATTCTTTTGGATTTGTTTATTAAGATATTCTTTAATTTTTAAAATTCTAATAGATTTAAATGTTTTCTTTCTCTAACTTTTGAAGTCCCCGTATTCATCATTTAAATACTAAAACTCGTTAATTTTAAAATCAGAATTTGGTTTGATGTTGTGCAAAAGAGATGTAGTTTTTCAATCTGTGTTTTCTGCGGTGCGGGTTTTACCTGCCGTCGAATACCGCAAAGTTTGCCGAATGAAAACGTCCATATAATAGGTCGTATTTTTGTGGATACTTTTTGTCTTGCCAAAGCTGTTATTTTTCTCTTCTTAAAAGATTCAGTTCTTTTATTTTAAAATGGTTACCAGAAGCAAGAATTTTCATAACCTTCTATTCAACTAACATATGGAATAAAGAATATTATTTGTTTCATCAGTTTGCCTCTACACTGTCTCCTGTAAAGTAAGAATGCTACAGTTTTATTTCTTTAACGATCAATAGTTTTTATCAAAAGAACTTCGCAATGCGTACTTAACCCTTTTACGATCACATCAATCCATTATTACCATCATATATACGTTACCACTGTAAAGGTGCGTCGTGCACAATTATGGAGGTGGAAGAAAAGCCACAAATGGGATACAACGAAAAAGTAGATATGGACGAGGAGGCCTTCCATGTAGAGGAGGACGAAGAAGAATGGCCAGCACAAAAATGCTCTAAGCTTGAATTCCCTGTATTTCCCTCAATTAACTTGAGTAAATTGTATTACCATTGCTTTTATATTAATTTTTTTAAATAAATTATTTTTCTTGATTTTCTGTTATTATATTGTTCTCTAACATTTTATAAAATACATAATTTTAAGTACACACGCAATTCTTTCTTTTTTTAATTACCCAGGGGTAGAAGTGACCAATCCATAAAATATAGGACATTTTCCGTTAAAAATATAGGACATATAGGAGATTTAGAAAATTCGCGCCCTTTGACGAAATTTGCGGTTTTTCGCGATCTTTTTATGAAATTTGCCATTTTTTTTTTGCGATTTTTTGATGAAATTTGTCCTTTTTCGCGTTCTTTTGATGAAATTTGCCGCTTTTTTGTGTTTTTTTTTTTGACGAAATTTAAAGGGGTTTTTTTGCGATTTTTTGACGAAATTTGTCGTTTCTTCGCGATTTTTGACGAAATTTGTCGTTTCTTCGCGATTTTTGACGAAATTTGCCGATTTTGTGCGATCTTTTGATGAAATTTGACCCCTTTTTTCGAGATCTTTTGGGGAAATTGACCCTTTTGTCGCGATCTTTTGACGAAATTGGCCGGGTTTTTTCCGCGATCTTTTGACGCAATTGACCCCTTTTTCACAATCTTTTGACGAAATTGGCTGGGTTTTTTTCGCGATCTTTTGATGAAATTTGACTTTTTTTGGCGAAATTGACCTTTTTTCGTGATCTTTAGGGGAAATTCACCCCCCCCCCCTTTTTTACGATCTTTTGGGGGAAATTGACCCTTTTTCATGATTTTTTGGGGAAAGATTCCGTTTTTTCGCGATCTTTTGACGAAATTTGCCGTTTTTTCGACGAAATCTGCCGTTTTTTCGCGATCTTGAACATTTGAAATTCGCGATATAGTTATGTCCGAACTTTCGGTACCAAATATATGAGAAAGTAGAGAAATATAGGACAGTTAGAGAAATATAGGACAACTGTGACCCCTGATTACCTATACCTTATATTCATAATTTCATTGAATTTTCAAAATATAATCATTTACGCACCTGAAAAAATAATTTGCTCACACATATTAGCTTAATCAAGTGATTTTTATTTCGACGTTTTATTTGTATTTTTATTAATGTTATACTAATTTATTTGTTCTTTTGTTATTTAAAATAAAAAATTATGTCAATTTGTATTATTTGGAGATTTATATAATTTGGCGAAATTGGTTGACGGGAGAAGTAGTACCATTAAAACATTGCTTTGAAGTTGAAATTAAATGTCACGATTTGTTGTATTGTCATATATGCACCGGGTTTGGCATGCATTTTTTTAACGACAATTTGACGAAAGCCTCGTTTTCGAATACTAGTTACATATGTCTTTTTTAATTATTTTCTGTTATTTTTAAAATGAAATAACAATAAATAAAAAAAAGTTTAATTAATAACTATAGAACAAAACAATTTATAACTTTTTTTGTAAATAAAAAGGAAAATTCAAATAAACATTTATTAATAAGCAACAATAGCCGGGACACCATGTCAGACAAAAAAACGCTATTTTGGCGCCAATTAGGAACAGCGATGCGTATATGATATCTGTGCTTAATATTTTTCTTTTCGTTTCATTAAAAAAGAAGTGAAAGCCATTTATTTTAAATGTTTTCGTTTTAAATGAAAGTTTTGTATTAAATAAAATGGTAATGAAATACAAATTGAATTATGAATAAAAGTAACATGATACATTCCTTAGCATACATTTAAGGGGGCCAAACTGGTCGCCATTTTCTAAAATATGAAAAATAATATCTGTTATGATTAAAAGTTGAGTTTCCATTATTAGGGGCTGTGCATATATAACGTTATCATTTTAGGGGGGAGGAGGAGTCTGGCAAATGATATCATTAGATATCTCTAGGGGAGGGGGGGGGGGGGGTTCGTCTTTTGATATCGTTATCATTTTTGATCCAACCAAAATTCTCATTTTATTTATAACTTGGCCTTTACATCAAAATAGAATGTTATCTTTTTTTAGTCTGTTATCTATTTTTATGAAAATACAAAATTATTATTAAAATCATTAAATTATTATAAAATTATTTAATTCCAAATTTCCTGTTTCTTCTGTCATATGTGTATGCATATATAATTTGCTGTTCGAGAAACCATATGCGAAGTATGTTTCAAATGATACCTGTGTTTACTAGTAAATAAAAGAGAAAGAATATTGTCTACCCGTTTTGGTGATAAGAAGCTATTTCTCTCCTCCCCCCCCCCCCCCCCCCGTGCGGGGGCAAGTGCAAGAAAACATTATTATTGTTAAATGTATTATGTAACAAAATTGTTAAATAATCTTTATGATTCAAAAGACTTGACAAGGATCAAGTTAACACTATTTCTAGTGGATTTCTGAAAGACTAGTGAGGGGTTGGGAAATATGTATTTATGGTCATGTCAAATTAACAGGTTACACTACAAAATGCAAACAGAGAAAAATAATTGAAATAAAGAATTTAAATAACCTTTTCTTTTCTCAGATTTTTTCTCTTTAGACTTCTTAGTACCGAGAACAGCTTTTTGATGATCATAAAACTTGTCATAATTAGATAAAAGGCCAGAACCATAATACTGATACTGTCGTAGCTGCAAATTAAAAGGCAGAAAATAGAAAAAAACATTTTTCAGGTAATATTTAAGTTGATTAGCTTATATATACACACAAAAAACTTTTAAAAATATAAATAATTTTAAAGCAAATCCTCATAAGAAAAAAAAAATTCTTTTGAAGACTTTATTCACATTAAATCAGACAGACACATACAGACATCCCAAACCTATTATTATTTTTTAAGAATAAGGCCACTAATAAATCAACAATTTTATGAAGAAAAGCATGATTTTTAGTATCTTCCAATAAAGTTGGAAAGTGTTTGTGATTTTGTATCATCCGCCTGCATTTTACAAATCTCTTTGCACTAACTTCGGTAAGCCTGTGTTAAATTATGATAAAATTTATGTATGTTTTAGATGCTCATTGTAGAGTTATCACTAAAGTCCAGATTAAATGCAACTGCATTACTACATTTTCTACAAATGTATTTGTGCATAAATATTTCTAAATTTCATCAAAAGTGCATATTTAGAATAGTTTACAAATGGTAAAAGAAAAATATATAAATTTTCTTTTTTCTCAAATCCTTATTAATTCCCAGACAGGAAGTAGTTTAATGTGCGATTGTGAAGCTGGTGTTTATTCAGATATTTGGCACCATTCTTTAAATGCGACCGGTTTTGAAATATACAGGGGTCGATGCCAGGTTTTATTCTTTCTTGGGTCAAATTGCATCATTTCGTGAAAAGTAAATAGATAAGAAAATAGATATAGAAAAAGAAGTAGATAATCTATTTTATGTTTGAAAGACGTTCATTCATTATCTCGTTTTGATAATTTACTAGTGTAAAATTTTAGCTAACACAGTCATTTTTTAAAATAAAAAACTGTAATGCAGAAAAATGCTTAAAATAAAATAAAATTTGTTTGACACAGAAATGGATTAAAAAGCAAAAAGAACTTGTATCTGATGGGTTAACATTTCAGTTAATCATTCAGAAAAAACTGACTTAAATAAATTGTGGCATGAAAGATTATACTTAGTTAACACAGGTAAAAATGAAAGTGTTAGAGGTCTTCCAGTGCTGTCAAAGTTAACCGAGGATTGCATCTCCTGTAAACTGCCTAAGTCTAAAAGAACATCATTTAAGGCAATGAATAAAATAAGGTCGAAAACTGCTCTGGAGCTCTTACACATGGATTTGTGCGGGCCTTTACAAGTGACATCACATGGAGGGAGTAGATATTTCCCCCCCATCATTGATGATTTTTCTCGTTTTGTTACAGTATGATGTTTATCAGACATTTTTGAAATTTCAAAGGTACTTGAATAAGAAAATCATTTCAATAAGAACTGATGGTAGTTTAGAATTCTGTAACAGAGAATTTGACACTTTTTTTAGAAAAGCAGGGGATTTCTCACAAGAGAACGAACCCATATAGCCCTGAAATGAACAGTGTCGTGGAGCTTTTTAATTTAACTGCTCTTGATGATGTTAAAACTCTCCTCAATGCTAGTGGTTTGTCTCAAAAATTTTGGGCTGAAGCCTTAATGTGTTTTTCTTATATCTAGAATAGAGTATGTCACAAACAAAATAACAAGACCCTCTTTTGAGATGTATTCAGGTAGAAAATCCTCGGTTTCTCATTTGAAAAAATTCGGTTGTTTAGCATATGTTGGAGTGCCCAAGCACATCAGAAGGGAGCTTGACATGCGAGCTAAACTAGGGATCATGTGTGTGGCTATGCTCAAACAACTAAAGGCTACCGAATTTGGTTAATAGAGGAAAATAAAATTGTAGAAACTATTAACATTAAGTTTGATGAAACAAAAAGGGGGGTAGATATTTTTTCAAAACTTAAGGAGCAAAAATTTTATTTTTCACTTTTTGATTTTCCAGAAGATGGAAACATTTTTGATGATGAACCTGAGAATACACCTCAATTGGTAAATGACACGGAAAAAGTTAGTGGGTCAGATTTAGACCAAAATTTAGAAGAGAGTAGTTTAAAACCTTGTACATCTATTCCATGGACCCGTAAGGCAGTACCATGCAGAACAGGAAATAAAACAGACATCTATTATGCCATAGAAGGAACCAATACTAGAATTAGATCTTTTAATGAATTAAAAGATTATTGTGAAGTAAATAAAATAGAATGTGACAAAAATTTATTTGATTTTAGCAGTAAAAATAAAGAATCCAGTAAAGTATCAATTTTTTTTAATGTAAATGAAGCCAATTTAACTGAGATTAAAATTCCTCAAACCTACAATCAAGCTATAAAAACCTCTGAAGCATCAAATTGGAAGGATGCAATGAACCAAGAATAGAACGTTACGTATGAGCGCAACATATGAGATCTCGTGACACCACCAAAAGATGCTAAAATTCTTGGTAATCGTTGGGTGTATACCTTAAAAAGAAATAGTCAGGTATAAGGCTAGGTTGGTGGCGAAAGGTTTTAATCAGGTAAAAGGGGAAAATTATGAGGAAGTTTTCAGTCCGGTTGTAAGTTTTTCAATAGTTAGATTATTCTTTGCCATATTTTCATGTCTGTTAAAATGGGATAATGTCCAGGTAGACGTCAACAATGCCTATCTTTATGCAAATCTGGATGAAACTGTATACATGTACCAACCTGAGGGATTTGTCAAAGAAAAAAATAAAGTTTGCAAGTTAAATAAGGCCATTTATAGTCTGCATCAATCCGGCAAATAATGGTTCTTTGAAATGGATGATGTTTTATCCAAACTGGATTTTCATAAACTCGATTGGTGCAATTGTGTGTACATGTTTCAGTTCAGACTAATCCTTTTACTTCATGTTAATGATACTGTTCTTTTTGGTAAAACCAAAGATGATTTAGATTTTGGGATAAATTTTCTACAAAAACATTTCAATTTAAAAATTTTCGGGACAACCAGAAAGCTAATGGGCATAGAGTTTGAAGAGTTACGAAATTGCCTGTACATTCACCAGACTTTATATATTGAGAAAGTTTGTGAAATGTTTGTAGAATTTAAATTTCCAGTTAGCTCTTTACCTATTCCCAAGGGCTTGGTGTTGTTGAAACAAGATTCACCTTCCACTAAAGAAGAAATTGAAATTATGTCTAGATTTCCATACAGAAATCTTATAAGCTGTTTATCTTTTATAGCTGGGAGGACTAGACCTGATATTATGTATGCAGTTACTGTCCCAATTTCACTGGAATAGTTTGTTAAAATTGTTAGGTTATCCAAAATATACTAAAAATTATAAACATGAGTTATCCAGAGTCAGTCAGTTAAATATTTCATGTTATTCCGATTCGGATTTTGCAGCAAACAGAGACGATCGAGTCTCCATGGGGAGGGTATATTTTGTTTCTGGATGAAACGCCCATATCTTGGGAGACTTTTAAACAGAAATGTATCAGTCTATCAACCATGGAGGCCGAATACGTCAGTTTAACTGAAGCTGCTAAAGAGTTAATCTGGGTCAAAAATGTTTTGCGAAATGAAGTGCTTACTTTAAACTTGAGGGATTGTACTCTGTTCTGTGATAACCAAGCTGCAATAGCCTTTTCTAATTCCCCTTTTGAAAATCAGAAAACAAAACACATTCATATAAAATATCATTTTCTTAGAAACTTAGTATTTGATAAAGTATTTAAACTTAAATATATTGCTAATAAATTTAACCTTGCAGATAGTTTTACAAAACCACAGATTAAAGAGCAGATACTGAGATTTTGCAAGAGAATTTTTGATAGTTAAATTTTTATTTGGGGGAGGGGGGGCGGGTTATAATTTTTCTTACAATGTTGTTCACTCTGATCAATGCCTTACCAATAAAGTCTTGTATGACCTGACATTGATCAGAGTGTTGTTTTTGAATTTAAAGAGTAACTTTTTTTGTTGTTGAACTCTTGGAGTTTTACATTTTTGAACCTTTTTGAATTTTTCATATATTTGCAATTTTGTATCTATATAACCTTTTTCCTATTTTGTAATGCTCAAGAGATGGTGAAAAAGGAGGCTGATTGTTATGCATCAATTAATTTTTAAGCCTTAATTAAACATACAGAAAAGATTTAATAAAACTATAAAGTTTGAAAAGTATTACTATGATATTGATGCATGTTTTTGTTTTTCAACCTCTCGAATTGTTTACATATCCGAAATGACCGGCAGTTCGTTCGACTCATTAGCTCCTGAGGCAAGTGCCGTTACTGAGTAACTACCAGTAACAGTGATTCCGGGATCACGTCTTTCGCCGTGAGTGGTTGACTCACAACGTCATAGTTTGTACCAATGACATTTCAGATGTGTTTATATACGTTTATACTTGCAGATTGGCAACAGTTTTATGCAAAACAACTGCTAGTTTGGTGTCTAAATGTCTGGACAGATTATGGATCGGTAGCTTGTAATTTTTTGCACATATCTCACCTTTCATCATGTAGCTGCATTGAAATATTATTTTAGTTTTCTTTTTAATTTAACAGTGAAGTAATGCTGTTTCATGCAACTGGTGTTTTAAATTAAGTCTTCCACATTAACCACCGTAGCTCTGTTCAGCCCTGTTTTGACAGGATGACAATTATTTTTATCGAAATTCACATATATCCCACGATCTTTTGAAGAAATCCTAGTTTTCTTTCCGAGATGTTTTTTTTTTTTTTTTTTTTTTAAAAAAAGCAATCCTTTGAAGAAATTTGTGTTTGTCGCGATCCTTAGATGAACTTAGAGTTTTGTTTGCCGAATTTAGCTTTTTTTTTTTCGCCACGAGATCCTTGGATGAAATTAGTTTTTTATCCCGATTCTTTGTCGAAATTCGCTTTTTTCTGCGATCTTTTGCCGAAATTTGTGTTATTCAATTTTAGAGATATTTTGACAAAATGTGTCTTTTTTGGTGACCATTTGTTGAAATTTGTGATATTTTTCGGTGAAATTTTGGCGATCTCGAATTTTTAGGAACAAGAAAATTTTAAGAGAATTGTAGGAGGTAAAATAATAATTAGGAAATTTAGGAATTTTAGGGGGAATGCGAAACCTGGAGACTGCAATTCCCAAGTTGATTGGCGTTTGAAATCACCATCAACAAAGCTCAGGGCCAATCTTTAAAATTCTGCGGTTTACACACGGATTGCTTCTCACATGGACAAGTGTATGTTGCGCATTCTGGAATCGGCAAACCCGACAATGAAACAACAAAAAATATTGTATGTCCACAAGCACTGGGAAATTAAACATGTTAGAAACGAGTGCTTTCTCTTTTATTTCTTTTCTATTTAACTAGACTGAGCCACAGCAACGCACGGCCGGGCACAGCTAGTAATAAATATTAATCATAAAGATGAACTTATGAGAATATAATTTAATAAAGTTAATAATTTTATATTTTGTTTGGAAAAAACGTTATTTAACTTCAAATTGTCATCTTTAGTCACTTGCCCTTCCCCGCCTTTCTCTCCAAGGGAAAAAATTCTACATGTTGCTTTACTCAAAAAATTTTGAGCCCACCCAATGCTCGTAAGTTGGCGCTAGTGTCTCAAGTAATTTCTTACAATGAAATATAATTCAATTGTCTTGCATGCATGAATTCACAATCCAATCTATTCACTGCGGTGGTGCCATTTCTTATCACAAATTACTACTATCTATTGGGATATAACAACATTTAAAGATGTCTTACCTATAAAATGAATCTAAAAGTGTCAATGTTTATTAGGGTTTTTAACTAAAAAGCGTAAGAAAATAATGCATAAAAACATTGTTTACAATTCTCCTGGCCTTTCTGCTCACTTTGGATACTTGGTTCATTACTTCATGCTTATTAAATTGCCATAACTCCTCTTCTAGTTATCATAGAAATAAAATTAAATAGACTTGGAATCTTAAAAGATTGCTTCTTCAAATAGACAAAAATTCCAAGAATTTTCACCAAAAACAGCCATTTTAATGTAGGCCTTAAGGGAATATAAATATATTAATAATATTTAATATTTTTCTTTATAATAGGAAATTTTATTTAAATGAGATTAAAGGAGCATTTTTAAAGACAAATATAGTACATTAGAAAAATTCAATAGGTTACACATAAAATTCAAAATTGAATATAAAAAATGTTTAAATCTAACCTCAGAATTTTTATGAAATTCAGCTTGTGCAGTCTTCTGAAGTTTATGAAGTTTTAACATTTCTTGTAAGTCTTCTTCAGTTATTGAATCAGAACTATCATCAGTATCAGTAGAGTCACTAAGTAAAATATCCTTAAAAAAAAAAAAAAAAAAAAAAAAAAAGCCTTTATTTCTATATGCCAACTTAAAATGGACATCAGTAAAGCTTTACAATTTTACAAACTACACTTAGTAACACCATTTTTCTAATTACAGCAGGGTGCGAAATTTCCGCTTGCCAGCTCGTCACTGGTGAGTAAGTTTCATCTTTTAAAATGTTGCGCTTCAAATCAAACTATATATGCTCAGAATATCATTCACTGATCAGAATGTCGTTCACTGCTATATACATTCACTGCCTTGCACACTGTTTGCAATCAGCTGTTTTGAATGCATGTGATGAAGTTTAATATCTTAAACGTTTGATTCAGTGGTTAGGATTAGTTTTTAATTTTACCACGTCTCTGCTAAAAGACTTCATATGTTAAAAGAAACAGCAGAAATTCTTAAACTGAGTGATATTCACACTATTAGATGGTTATCCAGTAAAGAAAGTGCTGTAAAAGCTCTCTTGCAATCTTAGAATGCTGTTTTAAACCACCTTGAACAGGTAGGTGGCCCATGGAAGAGACAATGATAGTGCTAAAGCTAAGGGTTTGTTGAAAAGTTTGAGGGATTATAAATTTAAAGTCCTGTACTTCCTCTTGGACTTCAACAGGAAATTGAACCCTTTAAGTGTGGCATTACAAAAAGGAACTTGTCATTTCATCTTTGAAAATGAAAATTGAATACTGCATCTCAGTTCTGACAGATCTTGAATCTATTGTTGGACCAAGCGAACACGAGTTTTTGGACCAACTATCGATCTCTGGGATAATCAAGGATGTACAGCAGACAAATATTAAAAATGGGGAGCAAGAGTTTCAGACTTTAAAAGAGAGATTATTTAAACATGCAAAGATATACACCACAGAAAGACTGCAATCTACAGGGACCGCACTAAGAAATTAATACTATTCACCAACACATTAGCCAAATTTGAAAATCATTAGCCAAATTTATCTATTATTAGCCAAAAGTATATTATGCATATATTGCATTATATATACATATATAGATGATATATGTCTATATTACATTAAACAAAAACATAATTTGCAGAACAAATTAAAAAAACAAATTTATTTCCTAAGCCCGAGAAGGGACAGATATTACGATATTTTATTCAGGTAGTTCTACATTTAATGTTATATTTTTGTAACAAATTAGTTAAACCAAGTGAACATTAAAAAGTAAAAATGAAACTCACACAATATTATACTTAAACAGCCTAAAAACTTAGATTCTGTTCAAACGAAATCGGAATAAACTTAGACTTTTTTCCAAATTTAAGTTGCAAATATTTGTATTGTTGATTTTGTATTATGTTTACGGTAGGTGAAAACAAATGATTAGGTACATTTAAAATACAAACCTTCGAAAAAAAATCTAAGATTTATTTCGATTTCGTTTGAATGGAATCCAAGTTTTTAGGCTGTTTAAGTATCATATTGTTTCAGTTTCATTTTTACTTTTTAAAGTTCACTTGGTTTAACTAATTTGTTACAAAAATATAACATTAAATGTAGAACTACCTGAATAAAATATCTTAATATCTGTCCTTCTCGGGCGTAAATAATGTAAAAAATAAATTTGTTTTTTTTTTAAATTTGTTCTGCAAATTATGTTTTTGTTTAATATATCAAGTTTTTTAATAACCTGCATTCAGACGAAATCATTTAAAAATTAACTGGATGTATCATCATCAGCTTTGATTTACAAGATATCACATCATAATTTGTGGTGTATTTACCAATATTTAATCCAAAATGTTTCATCTGTGCAGTAGTACAAAGTTTGGACAAAAACTTCCAGTCTGAGCATAAAAAATCTTTAATAAAAAACAATTTTACTTAATTTTAGTTAGCCTCTTTTTCCCTCTCGTACGCTATGAATGCAAAAATATCCTTAAATCTCGACTGCTAATATTATAACAACAGTATAGCTGTTACACGGTAAAAAAAAAAAAAAAAAAAACCCAACAGTTTTACTTAAATTTTGCTACCCTATTTCTATGGGAGGGAATGTAAATGCAAGATTAAATTGTTACCTAAATTTAATTTGAGGTAATTTTCTAGCATCAACATCAGTCGTTTTCAGGCCCTCCCCCCCCCCCCCCCCCCCCACAAAAAAAAAAAATTACAAAAGACCTTGAGGAATAATTTTATATAAAAAATGCAGTAACAACGTTAAGTTTACTTAACGTTAAAAGTCTGTCTTTTTTTAAATTTACAGTTAATTATTTTTTATTTCTTAATACCACAAAAAGAAATTGCATATGAACAATATATGTATTACATGAGTGTGTGTAATGCTGACGTCATATTGATGATGAAAGCAGTAAAATAAATTTGCAAATTTATTAAAAGGTACACATATATCAAGACAGACTATAAATACAATTAAATACAATAAACCCAACTGGAGTGAAAAATTAGCCGGGGCCAGAAATTGAACCTGGGTCGACAGCGTAACGTGCTGTTGCTCTACCGTTAAGCTACACCTGGCCGATGTCCTAGCCCGGAAATTTCTCACTAATACACCAAGTTGGGGAACATCACCGTCCATCTATCAGATAGCACTGGATGATGTGACAACAATGAACAAATTTCTTTTTCCATCGATCCGCAATATATATTAAAGCACATAAATTCAGACGTTAATTTATGTGCTTTAATAAATTTGCAAAGTTGTTAACTTCTAAGCATCCGACGATTTCAATTTTTACACAATCTTAAAAGAATATAAATAGTTCAGTATTTCATTCCGGCTGTTATTCCTTAACGAAATTAAAATTTCGTCAACAAAAATAGAAGGAAAACATAAATAAATTCACAAAGTTAACGCCTTTTTAATCGAATGGGCACATCTACAGCTGCATGTAATTGATATTCATGCTTAAAAATCAGTATAGGCAAAATATGTTGAAATTTTTTGACGTCATAGTCACCTGCCTTCTGTACTTACTCTTATTAATGCTTCTTGTATCACTAACAAATGTCTGAATTCCATTTCTCACGTGGAAATATTTTAACTGAAAATTAATTACTGTAACGGCTTTTGAATTTTTTGCAATAGAAAAAAATGTTAAATTTTATAGCAAAAATGTCCATTGATTCTCAATGAAAAAAAGCAAAATTTGGAATTATTAAGAAAAATATTTGACTAATATAAATAAAGCTTAGGCTATGTTACTCTCTGCATTATAATTCACCCATATGCAAAGGCATTTTATCATCTGTTTTGACCCTGATGTCAGGCAAACATTAACCTTGAATGACTTTTGAAACTATTTTTGATTTTTATTAACTATTTTTATTTTTGAAGCTAATGTACTTTGAATTTACAATATCATTAAAATTACAAAGAATAAAAAAATCGTGGCATTTAGGGACAAAAAGTTGGAAAAAAAAAATCAAAAAGTTATGATCTCCATAGGCTTTCCTATGTTAAATTAACATTGAGAAGTGCCACTGGAAATAAATAAGTATTGCGCGGCAGCGCAATACTTAAATATAGATATATAATCATATATATAATTGTTATCATTAACCCATTCAACTCTGACATTATCAATGGGTAAAAAAGCATTTTCTCACCATATTACAGTTTCTGTGGGTTCAAATACTGCACACATTTTTATTTTCTATTAGAATTTTTTACTCCACACAAAAATAAAAATCTTACTTTAGAGTATTATAAGTTTGATAAATCATAGGTTTATAAGAAGAATTTATGTATTTTTTTTCTTATTTTTGCAATACATTTTTAGAATATGTAAAAAAAATTGTTATGTTCAAACAAAAATCAGATATATAAATAATAAAATTACTTTCTTTAAAAAGTTTTGGACCACTGAAACAGAAATACAGAATAAATTTTTAACACAAACAATAAAGGAACTGCAAACTTGATGAGGCAGTATTGCCTAACCATAGAATTAAAAAATTCCTTCAAAGCAGCGTTGAATTCAGACACTTTTCTTCGGGATGGATTTCTGTGGGGGGGGAGGGGGGGGGGGAATTGCACTTCTTGACCATTGAAAGCACAAAATCTCAAACCTTCTGGAGGAGAATGTCCCCCTGAATTCAACACTACTTCTAAATTATGAAAAGAAATATTTACAGGAATTAAATTATTTCATTAAATGTACAAAACAAAGAAGAAAATGCAAACAGTTAAAGAAAAGCTTTTTTAAAAGATAATTATCATAAGGTTACTTTTTAGTAACCTTATAATAATCATTTTTAAAAGGAGTTTTCAAAAAATTTAATTATGTAATTATTTTAAAAAAAATTCCTCTAATATAGTTTACACTACATTAAGAATAATAAAAGATTTTATTATTTCTCATACATTTCTCTCAGATTTTCATGTAGTTTCACAATCAGAAACCATTCTCGAAAACAAAACTTGAAAGCTAATGTTCCGAAAACAGAACTCGAAAGCCGCAAATTCTCGGCTCTTCACAGACAGGCAGAGAGCAGGTAATTCGCTTCTCTTTTTCCTGCACTTTGCTTTCTTTTTCCGGCGTGGAAAAATGATGGCCTTCGCTTCAGATGGTGCATGCGCATTAAGCATATGGAGAAAAACTGTAGCAGTGAAATTGGCTGCAGGGGTGATTCTGAGTAAAAAAGAATTTTCTGAAATTCACAACAAATTTTCTGAAAAGTTACAGTAGGGGGGGGGGGGGGGGGGGGAAGAGAGAAAATTCCCTCCCAGCACGCTTTAGTGTGGCCCTTTGACGAAATTAGTGTTTTATCGCGATCTTTTAACAAACTTTGTATTTTCTCACGAAACCTTGATGAAATTTGAGTTTTTCGCTACCTTTTGACAAAGTTTGTGGGTGATTTTTTGCGATCTTTTTGTTAACCAGTTAAAACATGGCTAAACAGAGTTGCTGTGGTTAATGTGGAAGACTTAAGACACCAGTTCTAATACAAACTTAATTTATTGAAGCAAGATGAAATGATGATATACATTGTAACATCTTTACTTCGCCGTTAAATCGTAATAAAAACAAAATAATATCTGATGCAGCTACATTATGATAGGTGATATAAACGTACAAAAATTCACGAAGCTACTGATCTACAATCAGTTCAGATACTTATACACCTGAAAACAGCAATGTTTTGCATAAAAACCGTTGCCAATCAGCAAATACAAACTTGCGTAAAACACATCCGAAACGCCGATCATACAAGCACATCTGAAACGCCATTGGCTGCAAATTATGACGTTGCAAGTCAACTGCTCACGGTGAAAGATGCGATCCTGAAATCACTGCTACTGACAGTTACTCAGCAACGGCACTTGTGTCAGGAGCTAATACGCATGAATGAAACTGCCAGTCGTTTCGGATATGTAAACAGAACAAGAGAGGGTGAAAAATAAACGTGCATCAATAGTAAAAGTAAATACCTTAAAACTTTATAGTTTAATTTAAACTTTACTGAATGATTATTAAACATTAAGCAAATGATGCCTAACACTTTTGACGAAATTTGCATTTGCTTGCGATCTTTTCATGAAATTCGCAGGGTTTTTCTGCTCTTTTGATGAAATTTGTAGTTTCTTTCGTTATCTTATGACGAAACTTGTGGGTTTGTTGTGATTTTTTGGTCAAAATTTGCATTTTTTTTTTCACCCTTTTGACAAAGTTTGCGGTTTTTTGCTCTTTTGACAAAATTGGAATTTTTTTCGCGATCTTTTGACGAAATTTATGGGGTTGTTTTTTAAAGATGAAAATAAGGAATTTTGCTTTGTGGCCACTGGCCGGTAAGTTGATTTTTTTTAGTAGCCAGTTACTGGCTAGTGAGACTAATTTCTTTAGTCGCCAGTAAGCACATTTATGTCACTGAATATTTAATTTAAAAATATATAAGTTTTAAATAAGTAATTTATGTAATAAATAAAAATATTTTAATTCATATTGTTTTGAATAAACTTGAGATACTAATTTCCAATCTATTTTAAATTAAGTTAACAGCAAAGTTATATGTAACATGCTTATATAGCTAACTACATAAGTCCACTTTACTTAGGTACTTTTCAAAATTAAAAAAAAAAAAAAAAAAATCTGAAATTTACTGCAAATTTTCTGAAATGTAAAGGGGGGGGGCTGAGGGGGTCTCTCTTGGGACTAATTATGCATTTTTTACATTATACTTGAACAAAATTTGCGTTTTTCCGCGATCTATTTGTTTCTTTCACGACCATTTGACAAAATTTGCATTTTTTTCGCGATCTTTTGACAAAATTCGCCCTTTTTTCGTAATTTTTTGATGAAATTCGCGTTCGTTTTCGCAATTCTTTGACAAAATTTGGATTTTTTCTGCGATCTATTGACGAAATTCGCGACCCATTGGCGATATTTTGCGTTTCTTCCACGATCCATTGACTATATTTTGCGTTTCTTCTGCAATCCATTGACGATATTTTGTGTTTTTCCGTGATTTATTGACGATATTCTACGGTTTTTTTTCGTGATTCTTTGACGAAATTCAGGTTTTTTTAAGAAATCCTTTGACAAAATACAGGTTTTTCTACTATCCTTTGACGGTATTTGCATTTTTTTCGCGAGCTATTGATGATATTTGTGTTTTTTTCGCGATCTATAGAAGATATTTGCATTTTTTTCACGATCTATTGACGATATTTGCATTTTTTTTGTAATCTATTGACGATATTTGCGTTTTTTCCGCGATTTATTCACGATATTTGCGTTTTTTCGCGATCCTTCTACGAAATTTACGTTTTTTCCTGTAATCTTTTGACGAAATGTGCGTTTTTACGCGATCTTTTGACGAAATTCTCGGTTTTTTTCGCGATTCTGTGACGAAATTTGCGTTTGTTTTTCGCGATCTATTGACGATGTTTGCGTTTTTTCCTCGATCCATTCACGATATCTGCGTTTTTTCCGCGATCACTTGACGAAATTTTTGTTCTGAGCGATTCTTTGACGAAATTTGCTTTTTTTCGCGATCTATTGACGATATTTGGGTATTTTTGCGATCATTTGACAAAATTCGCGGGGTTTTTTTCAGCGATTCTTTGACGAAATCCCTTTAGAAAATCCTGCATTTGGCCGGTACTTTCCATATTTTTAGTCGCCAGTTTTTCACGTTTAGTCGCCGAGTGGTGACTGCTTATTTTCATCTTTGTTGTTTTTGCGATATTTAGATGAAATTTACAGGATTTTTCACGATATTTAGACAAAATTTGTGTTTTTTTTGTGACCTTTTGACGAAATTCGCAATTTTTCTGCAAACAATTGACAGAATTAATTTTTTTTGTCCAAATTTTTGGATTGACAACCGATTTTTTTAAATTTTTAGATAAAGCGGAACAGAATCACCACTAATTAGCCGGCCGGAAAGAAGAGGAGGAATATAGATTGGAAATACTGCCGTGCGCGAACTCGCTCTAAAAACGGAAATTCATTTACGTTCCAAAACATGATTACACAACAAAAGAGACTACAAAAAATGACTCGTCAGCTTTTTTACCATAATAACTTTTTTCTCGCCAATTTCACGAGGTATTTGCATTTGGCGAATGGTTAGCACGGCCCCTGAATCTATGTCAACAGATGTGTAAACATCTCTGCATGTTTTTGACACTTTGGGTTGGCCTCCCAAAGAAAAATTCTTGAATTTGGGATAGAAGAAATAAAGGAGCTCTTCATGTATTTGAACCCAAGTCGCTTTAATGAAAAAGTGGATATTGTATTGGCAGAGTGGGCAGAATTCAAGTTTATGTCCCTTCACTAACACTGAAAGATAATGATGAAAAAGTTTTATAGTGAAAAGTGTTCAGCAAGATTCCCAATTTGCTCCAGATAATTGCATTTTGTGCTGCTCTATCAGCGAGAGCAGTTTCATGTGAGAGAGGCATAAGCTGTTAAAAAGACTCAAGACTGCATACAGGAGTTCTCTGAAGACAGACACTGTATGATTTGCTCAGAATTTTTATTAATAGACCCACCCTGACAGAGTTTGACCTTACAGCTGCGATTGACAAGTGGTATTTCAGTGCAGAAAGGCAGCGCTACACAAACATGAAGTGACAAAAGTAGAGGAACTTTTTCTTTCATGACTTTTTAGGGGTATGTCACAATTTCTGTAACCATGAAACCTTATTTTGAAATATATATATATTTTTTTTCTTTTGCAGTAAATGTGTTTCGATTTTTCAATTTCTACATTCTTTTATGATTCCGGCCACCAAAAAGTTCTTCATACTACATCTGTTAACATTTTAAAAATTGTTCATGTTTTTTATAAAGGTAAAATATTCTGGATTTATCAGACAGCTCCTTCTAATGATGGCCAATTTAAATTCAGTTTGTCACAAATAGTACATTTTTTTTTCAGGTGTGATGGACGACGTTGCTGTCTGCATGAATGTAAAATAGCAAAACTGGTATCTTTTCAACTGAAATTTCATGCCCTGAATTACAGTATACTAAAATAAAAGATACCAGTGAACGAGTGCAAGAATTCTAAACTGAAATCCTTGAAATTATTTCCAGATGCATTTTTTCATTAATTTTTATTAACTGAAATTTTTAATGAAACGTGTTTTAATGAAATGAGAGTAGTATGTGAAAAGCCTGTTCAAAAACCTTTCCCTACGATACCTCCTTAACCTTTGTGCTCAACAGTGCAGTACACAGAAGAGAAATGCTGACAACAGAAATTATATATGAATATATAATTGCATCATCATAAAACAATAAGAGTTCCTTTTTATTATTATTATTATTATTATTATTAAACAGTGCAGTTGAATTTAAGTCTTTGGAAAAGAATACAGGAATACAATATAAAACAACTACTACTTATTATTTAATTACACATTACTTAAAACTGCTTTATAAATTTCAAATTAACTATTTATGCAAGTTAAAGGATTATTCAGTCAAAAATAAAAGCTATTTTAATTTAAATAAGCCTCATTGAACAGGTTTAAAAAAAAAAAAAATCCAAACTTATTTTCTACACCTTCAATACATAAAAAATTATGCTATTTACCGAATAAGCATTTTTCTTCAATGACAGAGCATTATAAAATTTTACTGGAGACAGTGAGGCCTCCGTTCGTTATAGTACGAATGCACCTCATTTGCCATGTTTGACATACAATTTCCGACTTGTTTGATAAAGGCAGAATATATTTTATAAATGCTGCCAATGTGGGCATTTTGAACCGAATTTCTCGAAGTGATAGTACTGGAAACGAAAAAAATGGCCGTACTGAGAAAATAATTGTTGTAAATCAAGTTATAATTAATTGAAGGAAAAATAAAAACACAGGTGGCTTATAAAATCTCTTCAAAAAACTACGTCAGCAAGTTTTATGTTTTTACTTTTAAAAATGTGTCAGAAAATTTCGAGTTGTTGAGCGTGGAAAAAAATATATATTTTTTTAATACTGCCTTAACATGATTCTGATAAATCCAAATAAAGAAATTAAAAATTCGTCAAAAGCGGCCAGATAAAATTGTTAAAATAGGTTTATTTCTAATCTTGATTTAGTTTTTGTTGGTGAAATTAGTACTTTACTTTGAAATTTACCTCTGCCTGTAAACAGAGCCAGCAGGGATTTTATGTTTTTTGTTAATCAGTATTTTTGTAATAGCCAAAAACATGTCAGGTTAAAAAAACAGTACATTTGCTTTAGATCCAAATTTCGACTAAATGATTTCTATCAAATTTATACTTTTCATTTAATGCTTATTGATGGTGTTTAAGTGAAAATCTTCCAAGCATCCACAGGAGATTTAAAAATCCCTCTCGAAGAAAAATGCAACTGAAATAATCAATACTGAAAACATTAAAGAATTATTAAAATATCTAAATTATTTAACATACTTAGTTTTTACTTATTCTCATATTAAATGTGGAAGAAAAGAATCCATATAATAACTTGTAAAAAAACTGAAATAAGTTAAATGAAATTTTTAAAAACAGAACTATTAAAAAAAAGTTAATTTTTTTTTTTATTATTTAACACATTCAGTTTTTATGCATCATTCTCTTATTAATTATACATAAAAAGTCTATATAATTAAATGCTATAAAAATTAAGACGTTGAAATTTTTTCTCAAAAACAAAACTAACAAAAACTTATTACATATTCTAAATTATTTAAGTCTCTTTTTTACTCGCTTATCAATTGTAAATGCATATAGAAAGATATATATGTATTGTAAATCTGAGATGTATTAAATTTAGAAAACTCAAATATTTAGTTTTAATAACATGATAATCAATAAGTATTTTTACTTCTCGCATATACAGTCGAACCTCCATATATCGAACTTCCACATATCAAAATTTTCTCTATATCGAACTTTTAGCATATCTCCATGTTCATTACATAGAAAAACAGTTTCCATATATCGAAAAAACCTCTATATATCGAAACTTTTTCCCAAGACACATTGAGAGATTTTATTCCACTTTAGACCTTGGTATCTCACGAAAAATGAAGGTCAGGGGATAAAGGAAGTTTATTGAAGGTCACTACGAACCCCACATACCAGCTGGGGATGAGGGGTGAACTAACAGTTTGTTGTTCTCCCAACTCGTTTTCGAATTTCGGTTGCGACCCGTCCTGTAGTGAAACGCGAACCCCATTGTTCTTTCAGCCAGAACTTGAATCCAACATGTTTTCACTCTTTCATCATCAGAAGCAGTGACCCGGAGCCGAACAATTTTTGATGCTCCAGCTCCGCTCCTAGAGAAAATACCGTGGCTCCAGCTCCGGCTCCAACTCGGCTCCGACTTCACGCTTTTAAGTTGCAGATTTTAATTTACACGTTTAATTTTTTGCTCACAAATACTTTCTATCTTCATTAAAGATCTGACAAAATGCATTTTTCTTCTCATCAAACTTGAAATGCTTGTTCAGAAAATATGACATCTTTTAGCTTTTGCTTTTAAAATAGAAAGTTTGGTAGAATTTTAAACACAAAAATCTTAAATTTCTTCTACACTTTTCGAACAGCCAAAATTGTATGACTACACATGTAAACAACAGGCGGCCATATTTGTTTTCAAATAGTGTTGTCACTTAGTTCAAGTAGAAAGTAGAAGTAAAGTAGTGTTGCCATTTTTTGAGAAGTTTTCCTTCCCTAATAATAATAATAATAAAAACCTAAAAAATGATATAATTAAAATACTGAATAATGATGTAATTAAAATATTTAAGCCTAGAAATTTAAAAGACTGAAAAAAAAAAAAAAGATTTAAAGGAATATTAAAAACTAAAGGAGCCCTGGAGCTGAGGAAAATTTAGAGCTCCAGCTCCAGGAAAAACACAGCTCTGGAGTGCTCCGGCTCCGGGCTCCAGCTCCAGCTCCCTGATCAGAAGGATGTCTTTTTCTGGCAGTGATCGCTTTATTGACAACTTTCGGATTTCATTCTAGGTCAACTCAAGATCCTGCGAGAGATTCCGAGGAACTTTTGCTGGGAGAAAAGCCGGTTTGGAAGGCAGAGATGTATGCTTCAAGAAAAGGTTTCCAAATCTGGGTCTCTGTGATGAAACCAGTTTCTAGCATTCCCTTTTTTCTGATGGTTGGCCCTCACTCCTAAGTCTGCTTTGTTTAAGTGAAATTTTAAGTAGTGTTTTATAAATTCGTTTTAAACTTTTACTTTTTCTCTCGATCACAATGTCAAAAAGAAAATCCCTTAGTGTTGTGGATAAGGTTGAATTGCTGAAGGATGTAGATAGCGGAATGCACAAAAAAAAACATTTCTTCTAAATTTGGTATTCCTGCAAGCACTTTGTCGACTATTATAAAAAATCTGAATGCTGTAATGAAATCCTATGAATGTATTGAACCTAACAGAAAACGTTAAAAAAAAAAAAAAAAGCACGATACAGTGGACGAGGCTGTTTTAAAATGGATAAAGAGTGTTCAAGACCGAAACTTGCCGATCTCTGGCCCTCTCATAAAAGAGAAGGCATTGGAGTACGCTAAATATTTTGGATGTGATGAATTTCAAGCAAGTTCCGGGTGGCTTGAAAAATTTAAGAAAAGGCATGGCATCAAGGAAAAGGTTATTTCCGGAGAAAGCAAAAGTGTATCTGAAGCAGTCTGTGATGAGTGGAAAAGCAACAATTTGAAAAAAATTCTAAAAGATTATCAGCCCAATGGTATTTTTAATGCTGATGAAATCGAAATGGGACACTTTTATAAGTGTTTACCCAACAAAACTTTCATAGACGATGATTGTAATGGAGGCAAGAACACAGTAAGGACAGAATAACAATACTGGTAGGCGCTAACATGAGTGGCAAAGAAAAACTTCGATTATTGATAGTAGGTAAAAGTAAGAACCCTAGAGCATTAAAAAATGTAACATCTTTAGAGGTTGACTATTGTTTTAATAGAAACTCTCGGATGACAGGCGAAATTTTTGAAAAGTGGATTTTGAAATTGGATAGAAAAATGAGCGATCAAAATAGAAAAATTGCTTTACTTGTAGACAATTACCTGGCTCATCCTAATATGTCTTCAAAATTATCAAATGTTGATTTGCTTTTTCTTCTCCCGAACACCACTTCAAAATTGCAACCGATGGACCAGGGTGTAATAAACCTGAAACTTCATTACAGAAAACGCATTCTCAGACGACTTATCTGGACACTTGAAAATTAAAAACCTTTACATAAGCTGATTGATCTGAGGATATGTGTGGCAGAATTAGCCAAAATGGCATTTCTGAATTTACAATAAAAAGCTGTTTCGCAAAGGCTGGGTTCAGTGTATTACCGGAAATTGAAGAACAAGATGTGTTCCTGCAAATTCAAGTCTTGGGAAAATTTGCGTTCCCAAGGTCACATTACAGAAGGTACTTTACTTAACGAATTTCTGACAGTTGATGATAAGTTAATTATTGCTGATTATCCTACTGACAAAGACATACTGAATTCGTTTCATGAATCTGAAAAAGAAACCGAAGAACCAGAGGAAGTAAATGAATCTGAAAACATTTCAAAGCCATCGAAAAAAGAAATGCGAGAGGCGTTTGAAACAATACGTCATGGACTTCAATTCGCAGAAAATGTTCCTCATTAAGTTTTTAGTGGACTGAATAAATGCGAATATTTCTTTGATGAACTTTCCGCAAAAGAGGCTTTTCAGCAAGATATTTGTAGTTTTTTTTATTTTAACAGAATGTAACTGTGAGCATTGTAACCACTGTCTGGATTATTGTTTTTATAAAAGCAATGTAGTACTCAATAAACCTTTCATAGTAATTCATTTTCTTAATTATTAACTTTCATTTAAAGCGATTTGCATTAGAAATGCAGTTCCGTATACGAAAATTAGCTTTAATTTTAATGTTTTAGGAGTAATTATTATGAAAGATCGCTGCTATATATCGAATTTTTTTCCCAGAAATTTGCTACTTCGATATATGGAGGTACGACTATATTTCAATATCCTTGCAACTCCAAGTCAGATTACTACATCTAAAAAATAATATTTTTAACTAGAGATTATTCTGTTCTTGTTGAGTAAATTTCTACATTATTAAAGATGAAATATTTATTAGGACAAAGAAAGTACAACTTTAAAAATAAACACCTTGATTTTCTACACGACAGTCTTCTTGTGTTCAATTGGAGCACCGTGTAGAAACGCAGTGCTTATTTTCTATGTAAATAATAAATTCATTTAGCCAAATGAGCGATAAAATTCCTTACACAGTAACTCACAGAGCAGTAACCCATCGGAGTTCTGTTGAGGGTAAATTTAGAATGTGGGTCACATGACCCGCACTGGATGATCTTACCCCTGTTTATTCAAGATGGGGGAGAAAAAAACCAAACCAATCTTATGTTGAGGAAGAAACCCATGTCCACCTGTCTTGATCTTCACTGATCTAGTGTGATGCATCTCTAAACGAAAGAAACCTGTTAGATGATTTATATCTATTTTTTGCGCTGGCATATGATTTAAATCGATTTTTTACAATGTATTGTGCATCACCCAGTGCTAATTTGAATGATATTTAAAAGTTTGATGAAATTCTGTGTATTAGTTCTTGAGATAGAGCACTGACAGCATTTGTGTCATATACAGAGAGAAAATCAGACAAAAAAAAAAAAAAAAAAGACAAATCATGTTAAGTAAAGAGTTTAAGTGAACAATCTGTGCATACAAAAAGCAAAAACTAACTTGATATGAAAACATGCAATAAAAAATAAATACTTATTGCAATCCAGTTTAGTTTAATTTCATTAAATTTCTGAAAATAAAAATACAAAGACAAAAAAAAAAAGTTACCTTTAACCATTGTCGATTCTTCTTAACTCTGCTGAAATTATAAAGACGTAATCTGTCACAGCGCCTTTCTAGACAGGAAAAAAATTCTTTAAATAACAAAAATAACAGATGGAAAACAACATATCTTTATGAGCTCTACTTCAATCACGGTTGTCCGTTTTTTTCCCAGTCTGGAAAAAAACGTCCCGGAAATATTATATCATTTTGCCCACTTTTAATAAATTGAAAATTCTAAATTAAAAATACAAAACTTAACAATAAATAAACATGTCGATTCTTCCAATTCAAGAAACAACTTTTATATCAAAATATCACATATACATATTTATATACACAACAGTATGTGAAATATTTTGTGCAGACATGAAAAACTAAGTTCTGTTCATCTAGAAGCTTTTTTATGCAAACATGTTTATAAATAAAATATATATCAACAATATATATTTATAATGTATTAAATAGCAATTGTAAAACATATACATTTGCAGTAAATTTTAACTTGTTTATCTGTCATAGGGCAGTTCCATTGCAATTAAAAACCCGTTTACAAAATAACAAAAATTAAAATGTTTGACAGCCTCAAATCTTATTTTTAAAAAAAAAAAAAAGTCATATGATGAAATAACAAGTTGGTGTTAATTAATAAAATGTTACATGGAAATGAAACCTGTGCTTGTAATGACATTAATTCAATGTATGCATAAAAACATTCAGTATATACATATTTTAAAATAGGGGAGGGGGGGGGGGGGGGCGGAAGGATATCAATAAGCAGTAGTAAAATATAATGGTTGGTTGTATTTATGACGGCCAATTATCTGCACGAGGGATATAGCCCAGGGGGGAGTGCCCTTCGTGGGGGTCTTTCTAAGGGAACCTAACCCGTATTAACGCTTGGAAATCCAAGGTTTGAAGAAAACCACGAAAACTCCGAACGATTAGGCCAACGGGCACGATTGGGTTCGAAACCAGCACCTCTCGTCTACCAGCTTCGACAGCAGAACCTCTCAGCCACTGGTGGGGCCGTAAGTAAAATACAGTAGACTCCCTTAAATCCGCGACCCAAAAATCTGCGAATGCCTAAAATCCGTGTATTTTTTCAGATGTAAACAATGAAATTTACAGTTAAGTTGCAGGAACAAAATTAAAGATGGCGCCGAAATCAGCGACTACCGGAATGTTTTTTTTTTTTTTTTTACTAATTTTTTTGTTAATCATTCTCTTTTGGCTATTGCAGCTGATTTATTACTAAATAAATTTACATTACTTTTAATTTTAATATAAATTAGCATATCTATATCAAAAATTCCAGGGTTTGAAATGGAAAAATCCACGAACCGGAATGCTATTTTAAAATTATTGTTCACAGAATTTTTTTTAAATTATAGACAAATTTATTTCTAAACATACAAAACAGTATAAGAAAAGCATTCAAGACTCTAAACAACAATGATAAAAGTTACAGAGAACTTCCACGTAATGCTAAGAACAAATAATGACGTATCGATCTTACGATCGCTTTACCACTAGATGGCAGCATACGACTGTTGAAATTGAATTTAATCGATTTCATCTGTAATAATTTAATATTTTTCTAAATTTTTATTTTACATAATTATTTTAATAATTACTTACTTTTAAACTAATAAATTATTTTAATATTTCACTTTATTGTAAGTATTCATTATAATTTCCTTTGCTTAACTACCAATGAAATTAATGTTTCAAAAATGTAAACAAATCAATGACCAGAAATCCGCAAAATTCTAAAATTCGCAAAACCTGTGGTCCCAAGCTGTGCGGATTTGAGGAAGTATACTGTATAATGATAAAATTTTTCTTTTAGTTAAAATATTAAATGTAAAATAACCAGAAAATAATAAAGAATTAACAGAAATGCATAAAATGCCATACTATGAAGTTTTGTTATTCAAGATAGATAAAGGTTGCAAAATATTTAATAGTCGTCAAATGCTTCAGTATCAGGAGCAAGTTGTCTTTAGAATTTAACATTTTATAAGCCATTACCAATTTTTTAGCAGTTTGTAATCCAAGCCTATTTCTAAGTTTATTTTGAATCAAGCTGACATTGGAAAAAATACATTCAATGCCTGCTGATGAGGCCACGCAATAAAAAAAAATGACATGCAAAATTCGAAATATTTTCTAAGTAGGGTGTCAACGATTTAAATCAGTTGATGTAAATCAGCAATTAAAATCATGATTTTAATCAACCATTTTTTTTTTTAAATCACTGATTTAAATTTTTGTTTCTAAGCTTAATTCATGAGTAATGTAAAAAATTAAAAACAGTTGAGTTTATAAAAAGCATTGTTTTTAAGTTTTTATCCAAATTAAAACAGTTTAATTTAAAAATGATATTTAATATAATTTGCAATGTCATAAATTCCTTTAGGTAATCAATTTATGCATTATTTTATATAAAATTACACATAGCAAGTGTAATACTTTTCTACAAGTAAAAGAATAAATAGTAATTAGTAGCAATCTCAAGTTAAAGAAGAATGAAAGAATGACATATTTTCAAAGCTAAATTGTAAATGAATGCATAGGAGAAAAAGAAATAATTGGTATAAAAATGCTAAGCTCACCAAGAACTTCTTCGGTATAGGTTGAATAAATGTTTTTAACTTTGTAACTCACATAATACTAATTAAAAAAATAATGATTAGGGATTGAAAAGGCAGCAAAATATTTCTTAAAAAGAAAAGAAAATTGAAAGCTAATAATCCACACTGAAAGGTTATAATGCTGTTACTTAAATATTTTGAGGATTTCAGATATAAGTGGCTAACTTTATCCTATATGAATGGGTTTAACTCATTTTCTTAATTCTTTTGGTTATCATACACATACATGTGTGTAAGTTTAGATTTTGGTGGTTTACAGTAATTTTCCTAAATACAAATGCAAAACGAGCTGCAAATAATATTTGTTATTTGTGCTACTAACTAATGAAATTACTTATTTGCAGTTTTCATTAATCCTGTAATTACTTATACTATTTCTTCTAGGACTTTTTTAAATGGTGCCGCTCCATGCCCCTTTTGAAATTGGCAAAATGCACCCTGCCTTAAAAAAATAGTTGAAATTCACCAGGGCCGAAACTAGGGGGTGGGGGGCAGAGGGGGCATGTGCCCCGGACGCCAGAACAAAGGGGTGTCAAATGAAGGATTATACATTTGGAAAGGATCATTTTCTTCTGATGGACTGATGGCCTCCGTTATTATGAAACAGCCATTATAAATGAAGTGTTAGGTGAAGATGAAAGAGCAGCCGTAAAAAGTCAGAACTTTGATTTTCTGGTCTGAATGGGGGGGAAAAAAATGGACATAATTTTTTTTTTGCAAAAAAAAATTATTCGAACCAGAAAATCAGAGTTCTAACTTTTTACGACTGCTCTTTCATCTTCACCTAACACTTCATTTACAATGGCTGTTTCATAAAAACGGAAGCCATCAGTCCATCAGAAGAAAATAACTCGTTGAAAGTGGAAACTCGGTTACACAGGACTCGGATAACTCTACTGAATATGTCATTTTAAAAATGATCTTTAGAATATTTTTGTTGATGTTCAGAGGGACCTCCCCCTTGGATCCGCCACTGTAGATTACGTAGTTCAGTATTACATATTTTATGATTACATATTTTAAATTTTAAAATAAGTCATCTATTATAAAATTGGTAATATTCTCTTTTTAAATATACTTTGTGGAAGAGGAGGGGGGGGGGGGGAATCATTGTTTGCCCCAGGTGCAAAAAAGGCTAGTTTCGGCCCTGAAATTCACCTGTAGTTGTAGCCAGAAATATCTTGTAAAAAACTTCCCCATTCAACAGTATTTCTAAATTCATGTGGCCAAGATCTCGCAAAAACATAGAACTTTATTTCTTTAGAAAATACAGGATATTATTAAAATATGTTATTTAATTGTATTTTTCAATTTGTTATTCATAAAATTATTAAAAATTAAGGACACTTTATTCATCATACTAAAAATTATTTTTTTTTTTTTTTTTTTTTTTTTGCGCAATACTTATTTCCAGTGTCACTTCTCAATGTTAATTTAACATACAAAAAAACTAGTATGTTGTGGCCATCACAAAACTTTCTTCTATATAAATCACGTCAATTAAATCATTTAAATAGTACAAGAAATAACAACGATATAGCACCAATTCATATCAAAGTATATCTGAATTTGAAGTTGGATGAAAATTCGTGCATTAGTTCTTGAGATAGAGCTATAGCGGAAATTCTGAAAAAAAAAAAAATGTAGCATAGCAGCGCCACCTGTTGAGCGATTTACACCAAAAGTAAACAGCACTAAACGATATCAAGGTATACCTGAATCTGAAGTTTGTTGAAAATCCAAGCATTAGTTCTTGAGATAAAGCTATTGCGGAAATCGCAAAAAATACAGCATAGCAGCGCCACCTGTTGAGCGATTTACACCAAAATTTAAACAGCACTAATTTATACATCTATTCATGTCAAGGACTAACTAAATCTGAAGTTTGATGAAAATCCGTGCAATAGTTCTTGAGATACACCTCTTGTGGAGATCGTGAAAAATGCAGCACAGCAGCGCCACCTGTTGGGCGATTTGTACCAAACACTAAGCAGCACTAATTTATATCAAGGACTAACTGAATCTGCAGTTTGATGAAAATTTGTGCATTTTTTCTTGAGCTAGAGCTATTGCGATAATCATGAACAATGCAGCATACCAGCGCCACCTGTTGGGCGATTTTCACAAAAAAGTAATCAGCACCAAACTATATCCTGGACCAACTGAATCTGAAGTTTTATGAAAATCCGTACAGTAATTCTTGAGATACAGCTATTGCAGAAATCATTAAAAATGCCGCATAGCAGCGCCACCTGTTGGGTGATTTTCACCAAAAACTAATCAGTTCCAGTTTATATCAAGATCTAACTAAATATGAAGTTTTGTGAAATTTCGTGCATTAGTTCTTGAGATAGAGCGCCCACAAAATTTGTGTCACATACAGACAGACAGACATTTTGTAAAAACATGTTTTTTGGAATCTCTGACTCATAAAACGTGTAAATCCGTCGAAAACTGGAATTCGAAAATTTTCATGAAACAAATACTTTCTTCTTGTAAAGATAGAAGAAAGTAAAAAGCCTATGGAACTCATAACTTTTTCATTTTTTTTCTTCGCTCCTTTTTGTCCCTGATGCCACTCATTTTTTTATTCTTTACTAATTCTAATAATATTATACATTTAAAGTGTGAAAATATTTGCCTGACGAGAGAGTCAAAACGGATGATAAAATGTCTTTATATATGGGTGAATTATAACCCAGAGAGTAATATGGGCTAATTTTTATTTACATTTTTCAAATATTTTTCTTAATAATTCCAAATTTTGCTTTTTTCATTGAGAATCAACAGACATTTTTCCAATAAAATTTAACATTTTTTTTTTCATTGTTGCCAATAATTCAAAAGCCGTAATAATAATTTATCTATTTTTAGTTGAATGATTTTCACGTGAAAAATTACTAAAATAGTTTTTTTAAGAATTAAAAAGAAGTTGAATATGGCGTCATAGTAGAAATAAAAATGACATTTTCAAACAGATTTTTTACGTTTCACATTGGAAGTTTTTGCCCAAAGTACAGCGACTTGCATTGCTGCACTGGTGAAACATTTTGAATTATACATAGGTAAATTGCATCACAAATTGTGATACGATACCGCATGAATGATGATGGTACACTCCATTAATTTTGAAATGTGTTCATCTGAATGCAGCAGTTATTAAAAAACTTGACATATTAAACAAAAACCTAATTTGAAGAACAAATTAAAAAAACAAAATTTATTTCCTACATTGTTTAAGCCTGAAAAGGGACAGATATTAAGATATTTCATTCAATTCATTCTACATTTAATGTTAAATTTTTGCCCGGTAGCAGAAAGTTCGAGACGCGCGACGTGCGTCGCAGATTTATTTTGGACCTTGCAGATAAATTTGCCAACTTGAAAAAAAAATATTTCCTTAAAAAAAAAAAAAAGTACGAAAATTCTGACAAAAAATATCGCGAATTCGAAAAAATGGTCGCCGAAAAATGATTTTCGGCAATCGTTCGCATAAAAAATCGGTAATTTATAGCCAAAGGGTCGCTATAAAAACGCGAATTTCGTCAAAAGAGACCGAAAAAAAAACATGAATTTCGTCCCAGGGTTGTAGAAAAAATGAAAATTTCTGTCACAGGATCGCGGAAAAAACACGAATTTCGTTAAAGGATAGCCGAAAGAATGCGAATTTAGTAAAAGGATCGCGGAAACAACGCGAATTTAGACAAACGATTGTGGGGAAAATGCAAATTTAGTCAAACGATCGCGAAAAAACGCAAATTTATGTCAAAGGATCGCGAGCAAATGCAAATTTATGTCAAAGGATTGCGGAAAGAAGGAGGAATTTCGTCAGAAGATCTCGAAAAGCGTAAATTTCTGCCAAAAGATCGTTGTACAAACTTTAATTTTATCCAAAAATCTCGAAAAAACGTGGATTTCGGTCCAGGGGCGCAAGAAAAACGGAAATTTCTGTCACAAAATCGCGGAAGAAACTTGAATTTCATCAAACGATCGAGGGGAAAAAACACGTAGTCAGACAATCGCGGAAAAAATGCAATTTTCTGTAAAACGATCGCGAAAAAACGCAAATTTCTGTCAAAGGATCACGAAAAACGCAGATTACTGTCAAAGGATCGCGAAAAAAGGAAAAATTATGTCAAAAGATCGGAATTAAATTTGCGGAATTTCGTGAAAAAATCGCAAAAAGTGTAAATTTCTGCCAAAGGATCGCTGTAAAAACGCGAATTTCGTCAAAAGATCCCGGGAAAAACGTGAGTTTCGTCCCAGAGGTGCCGAAGAAACGCAAATTTCTGTCACAGAATAGCAGAAAAAACACGAAGTTCGTCAAAGAATCGAGGAAAAAACACGAAGTTCGTAAAGGATCGCGAAAAAAAGCTCATTTTTGTCAAAGGATCGCGAAAAAACGACAAATTTCGTCAAAAGATCGCGAAAAAAACGAGGAATTTCCTCATACGATCGCAAAAAAAACCAGCAGATTTCGTCTCGCAAAAAAAAAAAAAAAAGCAGATTTCGTCAAAAGATCGCGAAAAAACGACAAATTTCGTCAAAAGATCGAGATAAACGGCATATTTCGTCAAAAGATCGCGAAAAAACCCAAATTTCATCAAAAGTGCGCAAGACCCCCCCCCCCCCCTCTGTTGTAACCTTTCGGAAAATTTGCTGTGAATTTTAGATTTTTTTTTTTTTTTACTCAGAATCACCCCTGGTATATTAATCAGTAAGAACGCTGTTTATTTTAACACTCATAATGTTTGTACATAAGAAAATATAACACGCTACTCCTGCAGACAATTTTCATCTCACTAAATTGCTGTCGCAGACACAACCATAACTTTCTGCTACTGGGTAACAAATACTTTAAACCAATTGAACATTAAAAAAAATAAAATAAAATTCATACAACATGATACTTGAAATACCCTAAAAACTTAGATTCCGTTCAAATGAAATCGAAATAAATCTTAGACTTTTAAAAAGTTTTGTATTTTGCATGTATCTTATCATTTTATGTACAATCATCATAAAAATAATACAAAATCTGCAATACAAATATTTTCAATTAAAAATGGAAAAAGTCTAAGATTTATTTCGATTTGATTTGAACGGAATCTAATTTTTTTAGGGTGTTTTAAGTATCATATTGTATGAATTTTATTTTTATTTTTAATGTTCAATTGGTTTAACTTATTAGTTACAAAAATTTAACATTAAATGTAGAACGAATTGAATGAAATATCTTAATATCTGTCCCTTCTCGGGCTTAAACAATGTAGGAAATAAATTTTGTTTTTTTAATGTGTTCTTCAAATTAGGTTTTGTTTAATTTTTATATCATTACCAATATATTTCCTCATGAAATAGTGCCCTTTTTTAGAACTAGCATCCTGTCCCTTTTCCTTTCTAAAATGAATACTACATTATTATTTTAATAATTAAGTCTTAAAAATGTATAATATGTTCCTAATTAGAGAGTTAATTGTTTAATAATTATTAATTTGAAGTAGTGTAAACTATTTAATATAAAATGCAGTTAATAATTTTAATAAATGTTAAATATCACTAGTATTTATAAAGTTTTACATAATTATTACAATATTATAATGAATATAACATTATTGTATGATACTACCTAATGAAACTACTAATTTGCAGTTTTTATAATTTCTAATAATTATAATTTTATTAATTATTATGTTAGCAATTAATGGTTTAATTGTTTTGGAAACCTAAAACTCTTGGTAGCTATTCCGTATTTGAACGCTGGGAAAAACAATCATAAAAATCCGATTTAAATAAAAAAAAAAATCCGATTTTTTTACACCCTACTTCTAAGCCATTGTATCTTTTCAGTGATTCCCACCATTCTGCTGGTTATAGATTATTTATCATTGCATCAGAAAAGGGAGATGCTTTAGTGGAAAATTTAACAATCAATGGCAATTTTCTTTTATCAATGGCATTCACCCCTTTCCTTGCTATTTCTTCTTGGTCATTAGTAAGTCCCTCTCCAATGCATTTTGGATGCAGCATGTATGATAAAATGTGAGCTGGCGTGATAGTCATAAAATCTGTTCTGTAAACATTTATTATAAATTCTAAGTTCGTCAGATTTCAAAAGTGTCAAGAATTCATTGGTTTCATCTGCAATAGTAGAGGAATCTGTAGCACATCCAGTGAAATACTGATGGGTTTCTATAGACTGATTAGATGTTTCACTTCTTTATATAAAGCAATATTGTTAATTATATTCCTTATGTTTGTATCATCTTCATCAATAATTTTCAAGAAAACATCTTGGTTTTCCACATATGTCTCCAAGCATTTAATGTAACTGTTCCATTAAGTTTCTTTAGAAAGTTGCGCCATTACACCACCTTATAAGAATTTAGAAACCCTTTAGCTACATGATGACTTCAGAAACTTTTAGAAACTTCTATAACCTCTCTCATAATGAGGCTAATATTTCTTGTTGTGCAAATATCTCTAATTGTCTAAAATTAATTGTACCAATATGTAATTAACATTTCCTTTGTAGATTTATTAGATTATGATAAATAAGCAGTCATTCTATTTTAATTAAATGATTACTTGAAAAAAAAAATATTTTATTATTAATGTAGGAATATAATTTTATTGTATCATAGCAATAATTTTATATCTCAAACATATGGAAAATCAGAATTTTCATTTTGTCCAATTTCTTCCAGCATCCCGGACTGTTTACAAAACAAGTGGGTAAGTGTGATCACAGATCGCACAGAGGGTTTCGTTTAATATTCCTTTAAAACACTTTATCCTTTTATGAAATCTGTTAGTTCCACATTTCGAAACCAGGGGCGCACTCTATTCTACACAAACCTCTATCCAAAGGAAACTCCGTTTTACAACCTATCCGTAGGTATATTAGTCGAGGGGATCGGGTCTATAGCACCCGAGATAGGTAGGCGCCCCCAGGAAATTGCACGGAACATTCTTTTATAAGCTTTTTATTATGTGTTATGAACTATGTCAAAGTTTCCAGCAGATCGACTTGTTAGATTTCATAATTTTAACAAAATTGCGTTATGTTAGTTGCAAATTCCACCACCAGGGAGCGCACACTATTCATAACAAAAGTGTATCAGATCGAAACTCTGTTAAACAACCTATCAGTGGATGTGTTACTGGAGTTGGTGGCAGCCTTAAGCGAGAAATTAAGAAATTTGCTGAAAGTACTATTCGGAAATAGTGGTAACTAAAATTTTGACATTTTTATATTTCATAAGCAGCACATGTCTGAGTATATCATAGTGCTCAAAAAACGACACCTAAAAAGGTCGTAAACGCTATTTTTTAAAAAAGAAATCCAGCGCCCCTCCCCCGCCCTCCCTTCACAGGAAATTGCATGCACCATTATTTTATAAGCTTTTTATTATGTGTCATGAAGTATCTTAAAGTTGCAAACGGATCGCCTTGTTATATTTCCTAATTTTAACAAAATCGCGTTACGTTAGTTCTGCATTCCACCACCAGGGAGCGCACTCTATTCTTAACAAAAGCATATCTGAACGAAACTCCTTTGCGCAATCTATCCGTAGATACATGGTCGGGAGGGTGGCGGTGCAGTCTTAACCAACAATTTAAAACATTTTCTGCGATAACTAACACTAAGATTTAATAAATAAATCTAGTCCCCCCCCCCCCCCCCACTCCTCGAAATATCACACTCCATTCTTTTTTACACTTTTTCTTATGTGTTATAAAGTATCTTAAAGTTTCGAAGACATCGAGTGGCGGTCTTAAACAATAATTTAAGATATTTCCTGAAATTGCTATTCGGAAATAGTGGGATGAACACTTATAAACCTATAAACTTTTTCATATTGAATAATTAATACTTATCTCATAGCGCGCCGTCGAAACACCCCACGTAAATTGTTAATTTCCTAATTTAAATGAAATCTCCCTAAAAAAGCACGTGCCTCCATCTTAATCTGGCATTTGATGGAAATAAAAGGAATTAATAAAATAACAATTAATATCTCAGCTCGTAATGAAGCAATCTCTTTGAACCGGGTATGTATGGAATCTGCGAGAAATTTCCAGCCCGGATGTCAAAAAATTTAATATTTAAAAAGTTTAAATTTCGTATTAGAATTTCCTCCCCTTAAATTTCTCCCGCGCCGATATGTCGAGAAATGATGACAGCTGCCTTCCGGTGAATGGAAATCTGTTTTCATTGTTTTTAAAAACACAGAAATTAAATTTTTATCGATTGATTTTTAGTGGATTTTTTGCGTTCTATCCTACGCAGAAATTTGAAATTTATACCAAAATAAAGTAGAATTTTTTCCGCGTATTTCTACACCTGTTACGAATTTGTACGACCGATATTTCTGCAGATCCAATTTTGCTTTTTGAAGGTCCACTTCATTTATTGCTTAAAGTACTCTGTGGTAACCCTGCACCGGCTGATTTGACGGAGCATCCGCCGAGTTTACTGGCAACCATTAGGAAAAACTGGGGAGGATTTCGATAACGTGCATTTTCACCTGCATTCAAAAGGTTGATTGGTTAATTTTAGAATTTAATTAGCCCGTAATTAGGTTAATTACCAACTTTTTCAAAATTTTATGATTTGTTGTTTGATGTGAGGTGTTCAGCTATAAGTACCCAAAATTTCAAGTCTCTAACATGTATAGTTTCTGAGAACGGGCTCTGTGACGGACAGACGAGACGAATAGGGTTTCGTCAGATGAACGAAACCCTAAAAATGGACAAAATAGCAACCATGATTTCAATTAATAAATTTAGAGTAGAGATGCAACAAATATTCATGCTAGAGACCTGCAAATTCTATCTTAAGTCAACCCGTAACCTGACAAAAAAAATTCCCCGACTCGAACTCGCAAAAATAATTTTTGACAACCCAAGGTATTTCAACACACAACCAGACCCAAACCCGTAATGAAAGAAAAGTAAATCATGTTTTAATGCCATTATGAAAAAAATTCTACAATTGCATCTCTAATATTATTTTTATATTTTTCATCGAAGAATTAACAAATCCATATTCTTTAATATTCAAATATAGTAAAAACCTCTGAATAATGGATACCTTGGGATCATTAAATAGAGTCAAACATTGGGTCAAGTTATCCCGAATGTTGTTTTTTCAGCTCAAAATGAATCTAATTTTCTTTCTGCAGGTCAGTTTCACACTAGAAAAATTCTTGCAGGTCATATAAGTTGTTGGAACCACTCAGGTTGTTGGGATTTTCACAAAGTTTGAGCAGAAATATGTTTCAGATGAAAATAAATGCATATTAAATTAAGCTAATGCCAGACGAACGTCTTTTTGTGTGGGAATGATATGTAAGGGAATAAAACATGCAAAAAAGATGTTCGTGTGACATTAACCTTAGTCTCCCATATACGACACAATTAAATGAATATCACAGGTATGATAAATTATACCCGAACTTTGATACAATAAAACAAAGAAAGTAGAAAAATAATGTTTCAATCTATATATAACAGAATAAAATTAAAAATCTAATCTTTAAATATGCTTTAAAATTTATTGCGGTTTCAAAAGTTCCAAATAAAGGTTTTTAAAAAAAAAGGAGGTGAAGAAGAAAGCAATAGTGGAAGATAATGAATAGTTATGAAAATATAGTACATAAGTGCACACACACAGGCACACACATTAATGCTGAATATTTCTTCAAAATGTTAATTTTCCTATACTGTAATGTTTTCGAATTTGATTACAAATAATAGGAAAGGCACTGCCCCTCAATACATTTTGAAATTTACCTAAATTTTCTTTCTCTGAAGATTTTGAAAAAAAAATTAGAAGAATGTATTTTTATCAGTCGACTTTAATTAAACACTTAGAAATAGAGGAAGTAATTTTTTTTAAGATTGTGCGCTGGGAGGAGGGGCGCTGGAATTCCCCTTGCGATAGTCAATTTTTTTTAGATCAATTTTACTTTTTACATTGATTTGTTTCAAATATACCTTAAACTATCCCGGTTCAAGGGGGGTTTCATTCCCCCCTAATAAAAATAAACATTACTGTTCAATTTTCCCCTCCTTCTCTCTTTTTAATCCTAGTAGAAATTTATTTTTGAATTTAATCTTCTTTATTTATTAAATTTTTAAGTTGTTTTTATATTGATATGTTTTAAAAATTGTCCTGTACAGAAATTTTGATTATTATTATCTAGTTTATTTCATTTTTATAATCTCCATTAAAAAAGGCTGTGGACCGCAGTCATATCCGTTCTAAAACACAGCGCTCTGCGTTTTGTACTGCCAATGCCCATATAACATCGTTACTTCTATCTATTGGAAATATTGGAACAGATACAGTGGAACCCGGTTAAGACGCTCACGGTTAATACGCGATTCCGCTTAATACGCGATTCCGCTTAATACGCGGATTTTTTCCGATCCCTTGAACTTCGCCCATAAGAATAATGTAAAAAAAATCACGTTTAATATGCGAACGGTTATAACGCGATCCCGCATAATACGCGATAAATTTTCGGTTCTTTGAGGGAAAAAAATCACGTTTAAGACGCGAATTCATTGATCAAGATGCGAATTCCTTCTCTGTTCTCGAGTGCTACCGATTTAGAGGATTTTTATTATTCAAATAAAAAACAATGTTTCCGATTAGTATTTAATTTATTTAACAACAGATTAATTAAGGCGAAAATTACTAATCGGAAATAGTTGTAGATGTTTGAATTAAAAAAAAAAAAAACCCTGCTAAATTAGCAAAATTGCAATTCTTCTTTGATCCCACTCCTAACATTCTTTGTCTTTCGCTTCGTGTATGTTTTTACTGTAGTAGAAAGAGATAGACGAATTTAGGTTTCTCAGATACGTCATAAAAATGATTATATTAGAGTTGTTCATACGTGTTGTTAGAGATGTTTAAAATGTACGTTATTACAAGTACTGAATATGATTTTAAAAACTGGGTTGTGCTTCAAAGATTTAATATTATTTTCCTTTCTGTTAAAAAAATGAGTCTAGTAGGAAAATTATTTTTAGTTGCAACGCATTAATCGACAATAAAGTAATGTTGTAATCTATATTTATTTTCCGTTGTTATTCCAGTTTGTCCTATAAAAAGAAACAATGTGGATTCAACAAAGTGAAATACAATTAAATTCCAATCTGAATATATGTCAAAGATACAATTTTCAACCGTAAACGTATAAATGAAAGCTCTGAAGTTCATTTAGGTGATTAAATGCGTAAATAAGCCCAATTGATGCAACATTATAGAAATCACATTTAATACACGATCCCGCTTAATACGCGACATTTGACCACTCCCTTGAAACGCGTCTGAACCGGGTTCCACTGTACATAGAAAAATGCAGAAATATAAACAGAAGTTTTAACATGACTATGTGACTGAATTTATTTAGAACAAACAAATAAAAATACTTTTTTAAGATTAGAAAGAGATTTGCATTACTTTAAAAAGACCATTTCTGAATGAAAAAAATAACTGTGCTTAAGAAAATAATATAATGATATAGGTAATGTTAAATTGCAACAAAGTTTTTTTCTTCTTTCAATTCAAAATACTTAAATACCCAATTACTTTCTAAGGTCAAAATTTCCTGGAAAACGACATTTATTTATCTAATTTAAATAATGGGCATTCATGATAGATTGTAAATAACCAATATTTAATTTTTCTAAAGAAGACGAAAAAAAAAAAAAAAAAAAAAAAATACTGCTTGAAAAAGACTTTTTTAAGTGTAACCATAAAATAATTTCATGTCGCCGAAATGAGTGTTATATCGCCAGATGTGGCAATTAAGTTTCGCCAAGTAAGTGATCAGGCACTGTCAAGCTTTCTTTTACTATCTTCTTAAACCTTCTCCAAATATAGAACATTAAATTTGTAACTATTCAGCAAAAATGCTTTAGCAATGCGTATGGCATTCATTATATTCCTTATCATATCATTAGTTGAAAAAGTATGTTTATATTAACTTCCAGAAACTAAGACTAGACACATTTTGCTTTCATGAAACTTTGATCTGCAGTCAGGGGTCGATCCAGACAAAATTTGAGGCCTATTTAGGGCCCTTCACAAAAATAAATTTAATAAAATGGACCTCTTCACAAAAATAAATTTAATAAAATGGGCCCCTTCACAAAATTCCTTTTAATAAAATAGACCCTCTACGTAACATTCTTTTTCATAAAAACTGTTTTAAAATGTGTAATTTGTAAATAAAACCACGTCACGAAAAACAAAAACTTTAGCAAAGGGATTTACAGAATGTTTTTGTTCATAAATTGTTGGTTCGAATTTTAGTATCTGGATTTCAACTTTCGTTACAAAATGTTATTTTTCACAAAAATATAATAAAATTCACAAAAATAACTTCTACTTTTCACAAAATGGGCCCCAAGAATAAAAATCTGCATTGACCCCTAGCAGTTTAATAGACTTTTTAGGTAAAAAAATATTTTTGACATTCTTTTAAAAAATCAGGTCAACACGCAAGAGTCAAAAAGTCAAACTGACATGAACCCAACTAGCAACAAAAAAAGTTTAAGTCGAACTGACCCGCAACCAGAAAATATAACGCCAAACCGACTCGATGCAGGACTCTAAAATTCTTTGGCTAATAAAATGATCAGTTCCACTTGGAGAAATTTCTTTAAAAATTAAAGTGCAGCACAAATCGAAGTTTCTATTGATGAAAACTACAATTAAAAACTTGTCCACAGCTATAGGTGAAAACTGGGAAAATGAGTTAGTAGCCAGTGGCCGGTAGACTCGGTTTCATTAGTGGCCACTTTTTAAAGTTAGTGGCCACTATAATGTTTCAAACTTTCTTGGCATCTAGATAAACTATAATCGTTGTATATATACATATTTTCTATAAATCAGAGTTTTATACCAGCCAACTATTCATGATAAGAATAGGGACACAGTTGAAATTTAAGAAAATTACTTTAAAACTACAAAATTGTTATCATATTAATTTTTTTAGAATATATTTTTGGATTATTTGTAAATGTTCACAGGGATATGTTTAGGAAAATTTTAGGTCCTTTAAAGGACCCTTCACAAAATAATTTATCTTAAAACAGGACCCTTCACAAAATAATTTATCCCCAAACAGGACCCTTCACAAAACATTTTATCTCAAAACAGGACCCTTCACAAAATTATTTGTCTCTTAAATAGACCTTTCACAGAATTTTTTCACTTTCAAATTGAACTTTTCACAAATTTAGTCATTTAAAAATAAAATCTGGCCTGTAAGTAAGCAGTTGAACTCACCAAAGAGCATATTACTTAGCTTTTTATACATGGAGGATAGGACATGAAGGCATCGATAATTTAAAATTCACAAAATTATGACTAGAATTTTCACAAAAATAAGAAAAACTTCACAATTTCACAAAAACAGGACCCTGTGAGAAAAGTCTGGACAGACCCCTGGTTCATAAACACAATTATCAATCAGTTTACTGTTACTTTCTTTACATAAAAAGTTAGTAACTAAATCAAAATTCCAACAACTAGATGTATACAAAAAAAAAAAAAAAAATAAATAAAATGCTATTTTGATTTTATTTAATAATTAAATGTGTTATTAACATACCATATACATTACATACAGTTGAAATCTAAGCTGGTGGGTGTATTTCGCAGGATTAAACAGTATCTCTTGCAGAAAAATAATCTAACTGATCAAAAAAATTGAAGATATTGTAATGTCCTTAACCTTTAGGGTCTAATTTTTTTTCAATTTTGAGAACAAAATTACTTTCATTTTAATAATCTTAATTGTAGCTATCCAAATAGATTTACTGATATGATAATAGGTTAAGAGTTTTTGGAGATGTTTGGAAAATCTCATATTACAAGAGGGTTTAACAGATATTACAACTTTATAATGTTTTTTGTGTTTTACCACATGATTCATTCAGAAAAGTAACCTATATTTTAAATTTAAAGAGTGAAATATATGTATAAAATAAATTATATACTAAATGTCCAAACATAAATGAACTCATAATAAGAAAAGCATAGCCATATACTATATCATGTGTAGATAGTAACAAAAGTAATTTTTAAGATAAAATAATACTTTGATATAAACAAAAGGACTACGTATGAATTCATTCATATTTATAAAAACTTTTCAAAATAACAGACATTACATTACAAGATAAAAACACTAAAAACATCCTTTTATATTGTTTTTAGTGTTTTTATCTTATAATGTAATGTCTGTTATTTTGAAAAGTTTTTATAAAAATAATACTTGATGAAAAGACATGTACTATTAGTAGTAAACCAGACCCGAAAAGGTTAAAATCCACTTGCATTTGCATCCAGTGAAAAAAAATAAATAAATAAATAAATTATTTGAAATACATGTGGAATCAAAGCTGATGAATATATTTTGCATAAAACTATATTTCTTGAAAAAATAATCCAACTGAAGAGCGAGCATGGAGAAAAACTGAAATATTGAAAATACAGCTAAATCACTGCAATCTGCTTGCATCCGGTAGGAAAAAGAATTAATCAGTTTGTTAATTAGATGTAATCAAAGTAGAGATGCATATTTCCATGAAAAAAGTTGTATTTCAGTTGGTGATCGATAACAGATTTTTTTATCGCCACTTGGCGAGTGGCGACTATAGTGGCGATCGATGGCCGATATTTTAATCGCCACTTTTACAACTTTAATCGCCACATGGCGAGTGGCGACCGCTAATTTACACCTATATCCACAGCAGCAAGAAATAAATCAAAAAAGTATTTAACAACGAAGACTTCGTCTTTGGATACTGTTCGCTAGACCCCACATCCGTAGACAAGCAGGACGGAGCTTGCAGCCCTGCGATCTTTTTAAAACAAAAAAAATTATGAGTCTCACCAACAAAACAGATTCGGACTTAAAATTAACAAAATTTTTAATTTATACTAAGAAACGGGGATGACAAAAGTATCGGAAAGGAAAGTTTTAAATCTATTAGAAAATTAAAAAATTAGGCAATATCTAGCAAATCCGAAAGAATACATTTGAAAACTTTTATTTTTATTTGCTCTAGCGATCGTCAAATAGGAAGTGAATGTTCCTCCGAAAATGTCGGTCTCTATGCAATGCTTACGTCACAAGAAACAGCGCTTCAATGACGTCATCACAATACGTGCAGACGGTAGGGAGCGAACACATCAGTTAAGAGTACGATGATATGGAGGAAATTGCCGATGTATGCCTGATACAAAATGCTCGCTTAAAAATAAATATGGAATTAAATTTAAACAATATCGTCATATAAGGCCAAAAGAAATAATAAAAAAAAAATAACACGATTAAAACACTGAGATTTCATCTCACAACAGGGTTCCTACACAATTCTGGTAAAAAAAAAAATTCACTGACTTTTCCAGGTTTTCCTTCATAAAAATTCATCTTATTACTTTCTTCTATAGTCAATAGAAGAAAGCATTGTAATTGAAATTTTTTTCGCCTTCAAGTTTTCGGCAGATTTATACATTTTAGGGGTTAGAGATTCCAAAAAACATGTTTATAGAAAATTTTTGTGCCCTTTTCATTATTGTACCATCGAAAAGTGTATGAAGTTATGCATAGAATTGAATCAAATTTTTTATGTAAATTTTTGGTCATGGCAAGAAGGTCCTCCCTGAATTTGGAAAAATTCCGCCAGAAGCGGGCGCTGTAATAGCAATTTCTGTGCCATTTTGAATATTGTATCATCAGAAAGTGAATGAAGCTATGCATAGAATTTAATCAAATTTGTTGTGTAGGTTTTTGATCATGGCAAGAAGGTCCTCCCTGAATTTGAAAAAATTCTGCTGGTAGGGGGCGCTGTAAGAGCAATTGACAGAAGAAGGCGCTGTAATAGCAATTGGCAGAAGGAGGCGCTGTAATAGCGATTTTTGTGCAATTTTCAATATTGTACCATCAGAAAGTGTATGAAGTTATGCATAGAACCGAACAAATTTTTTAAAAAAGTTTTTGGCTATGGCAAGCAGGTCCTTCATTAATTTGGAAAAAAATCTGCCGAAACTTGATTTTCTGGATAAGGCGAGTTTTGAAACGCTGCAAACAATTTTTTCCTATAGATCATAATGTAATAAAATAATGGAAAACCTTTTTGCTTCCCTGTAAGAAACAATAAATGCTACTTACTCTGTAGGGAAAGCAAGCTGTACTGTACCTCAGTGAAGCATATCAGTTTCATTATGTTTGGAATACGGTAACAGCATTAAAATTGATTCTGGCAATAAGGGCGCCAACAACAAATACTTTTCAACTTCGTTGGAAAATATTTAAAAGGTGGTATTTGCCCTAAAACTTGGCAGACTATTCACAGTTCTCGGCGAAATCACTATTTGTTACAACTATCAAAATTATGAAACTTACCTTGCCTATAGTTGAACTTCTCTTTAAATATGTCTTCATCCAACTCAATTTCAGAAGGGGTACCTTCATCTCCATTATCTGCATCACTAAAGAAGGATGGAAGAATTATTTCCTTATTCAATTATTGATGGTTTAATGAATTTACCTTAATGAGATAACCCTTTAAGACCGGATTGCATTGAGTTTTTTTTAAAACAATGATTTTGAAAACTGAAATTTGTAACTGATAATTCATCTGTAGACAAAATTCATGTAATATAGTTTCTGTTAACCAGCACAATCACTCGATTCCAGCATTTATGGAATAAATAACACAGTAAGGTAGAATTTTAGTTAATGCCTAACCCGCATGATTGTGTGGGTCCGGTCTTAAAGGAATAATATAATTAATATTAATAACCCACAAGAAATAAAATGTATGGATTTTACCGATTGAGAATACTTATCATCTTAGGTCTATGTAAGAAGAATTAGAGTCTTTTAACAAATCTTTAAAAATTCATCTTAGAAATAGATCACTGATTTTTTTTTTAACAACTCTTTTCTTTACTCATTCGCACAACATTATGGTCAGCAGAATTCACTTGGCTTTGCTGAAAGAAAATTTGCTTTGAATTTTACCGCTCTTAGATACGAAACGTTGCTCTTCATGAAGTGTCGATGTAATTGAATTAAGTGGAACAATACACGGAAAGATAAGTGATATTTGGTCCTACACATTCAACATACGAGAGATAATGCTACAAAAAACTCAGATCGTTCAGGTTCTAGACAAAGATGAGTGATATTTTATTGTAGCCCACTGGCAGGGGAGGAAAAAAGGCAGAATGCAGAATTAATTAGGGGAAAGCTGTTTTAATCTCTTCAGTTTAGATCAAGAAAGAATATACTAAGGTTTTCCCCCTCATACTAGGTGAGCGTTAGAAAATATGTATAGATTTATAGCCAAAAAACATGCTTTTTTTAAATGCCATGACAATATCCCAAAACAAGTAACTATCAAAACATTGTCAATACAAATGTTGTGGAGCTTAAAATTTTGAGTAAAATGAGTACCTACACTTAATACTTTTATTGAACATTAAGGTCACAATTCTACTTCAAAATTACAAAAAAATGCACCTTTTGATTTCATGTTACAAGATTCAAATGTGCATTACAGGGCTCTTTTTTTTTTTTTTTTCCACTAAATTCAATTGTAATTATCAACATTTGATAATTTTTTTTTTGATTTCCTGTCAAGTTTTAATTTTGTTTTACATGATTAAGTGAATATTTCTATTCATTTCTAAATATAGTAATAATTAAAAATGATTTATATCAGTTTTACAGTTTCTTCAATTATTATAATCTTGAAAATTAAGAACTTCAGTAATTTTAAATAAAAACAAGTATTTGTGCTTTTCTAAAAGTAGTGTACAATATTACAGTAATGTTAAAATGAATTTTAGAAATTGCAACTAAAAATTTTAATTTGGCGCCTAAGATATTTATAGTATAGTCATTTGACGCCCACCTTTTATTTCCCAATTTCCATCACTGAATGCATTTACAAAATCACTAAGATATATAAGAATATTTATATACACTTTTCATTTTCACATAACTTTATTCTACAGCATGTATCTATCTCTATCATGTTAGTTTGATTAAATTTGGGAGAAATAAAGTATAAAGAAGACGACATAGTAAAAATTGGTCAATATTTTTATTTGCAGAAGGAACACAATGTACATTAAATTTAAAGGATTTGATCTAAATAATGGTAAATTGAAATATTAATTTATTTTTCATACAGTGAACAGTATCTTTTTATTTTAGAAATTCATTGCAGAACAAATTACATAAATCAAAAGCATATTAAGTACAAACCATTAATAACATGACACTTCAAGAAGGGGAGAGAAGGTAGACAAAGTGTGACAACTGAAGGGAAGTGGAACACATTGTGACCTCACATCTAATGTACAAAAACAACTAGGCAGGCATTATTTGTAAGGTCATAATTGCCTAAATCACTAAAGAAGTGGCTAGATGTCTGACCAATTGGATTTTTTGCTATTTTGGCAGAACATCCGATCACCGTTTGTGCATGCATGGCAACAAATAAGCGGACAAAATATAATTGTTTATTTTTATTACGCATTAAGTGGATTTTTGCACTTTTGGACTCATTTGCTTTTTAGAAGGTTTATTTAATGTATTTTGTATATTTATAAATATAAATACTGATTAAGTAATATTTGCTCCGAATTATTTATTTTCATTAATTTTTTAAACATTATATCTCGTTAAGCAATATTGTTTTTATTTATTAAATAGTTCCTTCTAATACAAATTTATGTTACACAGATTTGATATTCTATGTTTAAATTAAGATTGTTTCTGTATTAAGTTTTACTAAATATTTGTTTCTATTTTCATATTATTTTATTATTTCATAATTATTTACTTATATTATTAATTTAATATTAACAATTATAAACAGTTTGTAAAAAAAAAAAAAAAAATTATATTATTATACAATTAGTTTAAATAAATAATAATAATTGGTTATACTATTTAGAAAATTATTTTTTATCATTATTTTATCTTTTTTTTGTGTTTTTCAAACAACTAAGATTTATTTAAAATTTTGCATGTTGGGTAAATCAAAGGTTATTCTCGGCTTAAGCTGAATTTTACTACCAAGCTTTTACAACTATGTATTCAATGTTATGAAAACAAAAGGATTATTACTTAAAGAAAGTTTAAAATATATAATGTCTCACATTAGCATTCCAAAGGTGTAGAGCAGTGTTTCCCAACCTTTTAGTGCCCACACCCCACCGAAGCATCTGAAAAATCACGATGTCCCCCCCCCCCCACCCCACCTCCTGACAGACATTTTCTGTAACCTATACCTCTTATTATTTGAAAATCAAATTGTATTCACCTGAAGGAAGCCTAACAGAGTTTTAACGATAACTATTCATTTCACATTTCTTAACTTATCATAAAGCTGAATTTTCTTCCACAAATGTGTTTTTACTATCATTTTATAAATGGAATGAAGGCTATAAATCTTCACTTTTATGCCAAAATAGATTTGTTGTGCCTTCCCAACTTACCTAAATGTTTAACAACAGTAATATGCCTGTATTTTTATTGTCCCAAAATGACTAAAGAGACTCTCATATTTAGTATTAAAATTGAAAATGATGACACATTTTACATTGAATTTTAGTAACTTATTGAGAGTTGTTGGAAAATCTTTGGAGACCAAATTTCCTCTCACACAAAGACAGTACACAAGAAGCATTTCGAGATTATAACCTTTATCAAGTCCGTAGCCGTTATTCCCCATCAAAACACATTTATTTTTTTCCATCCCCAATTATTGTTAATTAACTGCCATGTACTATCGCATTTTGAAATTCGAATTTACATGTTATACATTCATTTACTGGATAGGAGGCCTGCACTACAGCCATAGTTATTTAATTTATCCATTTCCTTATTTAATGCTATTAAAATTTTAAAAACTTTATAAAGTTGTTAGTACCATATTTAGTTATTTCAAATATTTTTTATGTTAAATATATTAAAGACAATAAGATTTAGGTATACTCTTAAGTAATTTCAAGTGCAGAAGTTTCTTTATGTTACATACAGCAGAATGAATAGATCAAAATAGATCATTCGATAAATAATTGAGAAAAATTGTAAAATATATTAGTAACCAGAAAAGTTACAGAAATTTTTAAACATAAAAAAAAGGGGAGAAGGTGATGCTAAAATATTTTTAAAAAATTGTTCATATAATTATTCTGGTATTGATTCCATTTTAACATTTTGATTTTAAGCTTTTTTTAAAATTCAACAACTGAATAAAAAAAGGGAGAGTGAATGGGTGAATTACAAATTTGAAATTGCCCCCCTAAAGAATCAAATGTCCCCGGTGGGGCGTGCGCCCCACGAACCACTGGTGTAGAGGTAGGAGGAAGAGGATAAGTAAAGATAGTAAATATTGATTTAAAAAGTAAATAAAATAAAAACTGCTTCAGTCACAATGTGTAAAAAACCAACATAAAGAAAAGTACAAAAATTAGAAAGAATTCAGCTAACAGCTATTCAGGGATGAGATTGACCAAAAAGGAAAAAAGCTGAAAACTGCGCGAACGACGTTTGAACAATAACGGTTATGAATTTCAAGCGCAACAAATATAATTGCTATTAATATATAATTTACATACAATTTAGCTTTGCATAAATTAAAAATAAATTATTAACATGAATTAGGCAGCAATTATTTACTTACTCTAATGAAAAGTTTATTTTACCAAGATGCAGAACATTAATGTGAAATTTGCGTTTTTTGCGCGATCTTTAGATGAAATTTGCCATTTTTTAGAGATTTTTTGATGAAATTTACCACTTTTTAGAGATCTTTTGACGGAAATTGCCGTTTTTTTCGCGATCTTTTTGACGGAAATTGCCGTTTTTTCCGCGATCTTTTTGATGGAAATTGTCATTTTTTCGCGATCTTTTTGACGGATATTGCCGTTTTTTTAGCGATCATTTGACGAAATTTGCCGTTTTTGCGTGATATTTTGACGGAAATTGCCGTTTTTTTCGCGATCTTTTGACGGAAATTGCCGTTTTTTTCGAGATTTTTTGACAGAAATTGCCTCTTTTCGAGATCTTTTGACAGAAATTGCCTTTTTTTGCGATCTTTTGACGGATATTGCCTTTTTTGCTATATTTTGTCGGAAATTGCCGTTTTTTCACGATCCTTTGACGGAAACTGCCGTTTTTTCGCGATCCTTTGACGGATATTGCCTTTTTTGCTATATTTTGTCGGAAATTGCCGTTTTTTCACGATCCTTTGACGGAAACTGCCGTTTTTTCGCGATCCTTTGACGGAAACTGCCGTTTTTTCACGATCCTTTGACGGAAATTGCCGTCTTTTTGCAATCCTTTGACGGAAATTGCCGTTTTTTCGTGATTCTTTAACGAAATTGGCGATTTTTCTTTGAACGATTGCGAAATTGATTTTTTTGGCGACAATTTATCTAAATTCGCGATACATATTATGTCCGAATTTTCAGATTTATGACCGATTCTTTTTTCAATTTTCGGAAATGACTGCCGTAATTCTTGGACTTTTCGGAACAGAATCATCCTTTGTTCAGCGATCGCGATGAAATAGGATAACCACAGCATGCGATAAAAGACTTCTCGTAGTTGAAGTGTTGAAATATAAGAATATTTTGATGCAGATTAAAATCATTTCATGATTCTTTTTTTTTATTTAAACGAATAAAAAACTGATGTCTGCACGAAATAAATTCTTGAAAAATGAGAAATTAAAAATCGAAAAATTGGCAAAAAACCGAAAATTTGAAAAAAAAAATTGGAAATTCAAAAATGACAAAAAACCGCGGATCCGCAGAAAAATCTCATGCCTGGCTATTTCAAGATTAAAAAAAAAAATAATTAAAAAAATCTAACTTCCTCAATTGGGGGTAATAACTTTTATAGCTGTAAAAGTTGTTTGCTAAATTATTTTTAATGTGATATATTCAATACAAGATATTTATGTATCATAATCAGGGCTGGGGAAATGCATAACTTTACTCGCCACTGGCGAGTGAATTTTCTGACAGGGCGAGTGCATTTTTAGATAGTCTTTGAAAACTGCAAACTATACAGATATGCGATTTTTTTTTTTTTTTTTTTTTTTTTTTTTTTTTTTTTTTTTTTTAAGTAGTTAGCTATATTTTTCAACTTTCCTAATTACTGCGATGTAAACATGGTACTAAGTTCTATTTTATATTAAACTTTCATCTCTTGTTTATATTTCTTAATTTTACAACAACAAAAAAAAAATTATGAAAATGCATTACAGTAATAGTAACCAACTATTTTTGAGTTGCGTAAATTTTGTCATAAAAATTTTCAACTGTACGTTGCATTTTACTGGCTGGTGAAATAAATCCTTGGCTGGTAAGATTTTCTAGAAATTCCCCACCCCTGATCATAATCATCTAAATATATCTCTCTATTCTAAAAAAAAGTAACTACCGCTGTCACCGCCGCCGGTTTTGAATTTTTTGTGACCGGAGGTCTTTCTTCGTTAATATTAAAAAAACTGTTGCATACAAAAATATGAAAATCGGTAATATTATAGAAAAATGTTTGATAAACACGCTGATGCAGACAGTTTTCAAATCGAAGAATTATTTTAAGAGATATTTAATGCCAAAGTTGGACAAAATCGTTCCATTAAAAAAGTTTTATGGGAGCAAAAACTGTACATAGGAATTTAATCATTTTTAGATCATTTTATGCGTCAGAATTTCCCGGTGTGCAGATTGCAGTTAGTTTTTTAATTTGAATAATTTTTCGAGGTTTTATTTCTATTTTAAATTCAAATTTTCAGCATTTCGAGAGATATTTTTTACAAATTTTAGAAAATTGTATTAATTTATACTGTTGCCAACTGTATAAACAGAGCATACAGTAATGTTTCCTTCTAATTAAAAATTTATTTTACACGTGACTAATATAAACAAAAAATATAAAAAGCAGGAACTTATTGAAAATTACGTCATAAAAACTATAGTTACACGTGAATTTTAAATGAGAAAGAATATTGTAAAATAATAAATTCAGTAACATGCGTTAGAAGTCCTAAATAGGAGAATTTACGTCATATTACACTTATTACGTAAAATGAACAAAAAATAATATTGCAAAACAGTTTTAATTTAAAAATTGCTCGAGACATTTACTTGACATTTTAAGATGATCATAATATTTCATTTCTAACAAAAGTATTTTGACGTGAATATTAAAAAGAGAAAGAAAAGTTTGGTGAAAATTACGTCAGATTATAATTGTCAGATTCAAATTATAATTCAATCTTCCGAAATCTTTTTAAAGGCGATCAAATTAGCGTGCTGTTAGAGTCTGCGTTGTCTGAACGGGGGTTGACGAGCGTAGCTCGTAGAGGGCAGAGCCCCCTAGTCACATAAAAAAAAATAAAAAAAAGTCCAAACGCTTGGTAATAATTAGCTTACAGCTGTAAAAGCTCTTACTCTCAATTGAGGAAGATACATTTTTAAAATTATTTTTAATAAAACCTTGAAGTAGCTGTAAGCTGAATTTGTTCTAATTTTTGTACTTTTCTTTATACTGGTTATATTATGTAGGGCTCGGCAACTTAAACACATATATCTATAACAATTGGAGGCAGGGCAGATTGTTAACTAAAAAACTATAAAGTTTTCAATTATAAATGGTTTTCACTTGTATACTTGGAACTCCTTGTAATAATTAAAGATGCAGTATTAAATAATGCATAATAATGATGAAAAATCTTTCTTTTTTCATTCAGCTGTATTACATACGAAATGGCAAAAAATTAAAAATAAACATCATTACAGATTAAAACAAATTAAATACTGAGGCAAAAAAATAAACAAACAATATGTTGCAATTGCAACAGTTGTAGTATTATACAGAAGCTACTGTTGCACTGTATTTTATTGTACAAAGATAATCTAAATCGTAAAAAAATGAAATTTTATGTCATGTTATACATATTTAATAAACAAAAATGCTTGATTAATTAGAAATTGTGCTGGAAAATAGATCGCAATCACCACTGATATTAGCACTATCTTGAAATTTATTGACTTCATGAGAAAGCTCGTGTTCGGCCATATTAAAATGTGTAGGGGAGAGTGTTGTACCTTGGGACATTGACAATTTCTAATAAACTATTGGCAAGTTATCTTTTGTGTATTTCTAATAGTGACCTATAACCAACAGATTTCATCATAATAACAGACAACATCAGAAGCATCGAATTTTAACAGCTAGGTGAAAAAAATAAATTTCATTAGTCCAAAGTAAATATTTTCCTCCATTCCAACTTAATTTTTTTCCTATGTATTTCTACAACAAGTCAACTGCAATTTTTTTATAAAAGAAGATTTCTAAATGTTTTGGGTATGAGAAAATAATGATAGTTCTTCTAGATTTACCGCCATTTTGATTTTATTTAAACCGTTTGGTGATTGTACCTCGGGACAGTAAAATATGTTGTACCTTGGGACATGTCCAATGGTACAAGAAATACGTGGTTCGTAATAATTTGGATAAATAAAAGTATTTTTATTACTTATTTTATAGAAAATTTCACAAATCATGTGAAATGCAATAAATAAAACAACTCAACTTTATTTTGGATCTTGAACTTGAGTTTCATTCTCTATTTCCTTGAAAAAAAAAAAAAAGGTTTTGTTTGTTGGCATAAAATTAGTTATTGTTATTGTACAAAATATTGTATTAGTTATTGTACAAAATTATTGATGATTTATATGCCTATTCCCTGAATTATGCAGTATGTCCCAAGGTACAACATCCTGTTGTACCTTGGGACAGTTTGCCTTCTCTACTTTAAATGAATGGCATTTTTTTATTTTCAAACTGTCTAAATTTCTAAAATTATATTATAGAGAAATATGTTGGTGTATTGAAATTTTGCCTTTAAATTTTAAATCTGATTATAATCATCGAAGTAAAAAATTAAAATGTGAAAATTGTCCCAAGGTACAACACTCTCCCCTACATAATGATGAAGAAAGTAATAAATATTGAAAAACAGGGAAATGAATGCAAGAAAAAAAAAAAAAAAAAATTGGTTGTTACAGTTTACATCTGCAAATATTGTATAAGATAAAATATGGCTTTAGATGTGCTAATTTACATTAAAATCATAAATAATGAAATTTTATTTTGTAATTAATCAGCTATAATAGAAAAAAACATGAATAACAAACTATTTAGTAAAAAAAACTTTGCAATTGTCACTGATGTCAACACCATCTTGAATTTTGTCCCTTGAACTTAATTGTAAGTTTCACTTTTTACATCTTTAAAAATGATACACAGATTTTAGGCATTCGTTGATTTTAGTGTTGCGAATTTGAGGGAGTCTACTGTATATAGATATCAAAGAAAATTAATACCTTTGTGATTCACTAAAAACATTCTGCATATAATCAAGGAGAGGTTCCAAACGTAGAGCTTGTTCCAAGCGTTGCAAGTGAAGGGGCTTAGCAAGCAGCCCATGATCATTATTTATGGAGGCCTCAGTATCAGCACGGCTAGCCATGACTAGAAGTAAAAATAAGACACTAAGCAATTAAGGGAAAAAAAATCAATCAACAATTATAGAAAACGAGTATTTAAAATATTCATAAAATAAAACCACAAAAAAATTAAAAGTACAAAAATCTAAAAATAAAATTTGATCTAAAATGGGACAAACCAGTTCATAAATTAGACTATTTTTTTTAAAAGTTAAAATAGATTTGTTATAAATATTGCATATCACATTTCAATTTTTTGAAACTACATGGAATGTTTAATTAAAATGAAGTAAATAACCCGGAGAAACAGTAAGATTGAATTCAGGATGTTGCCAAAAATTATCCTAGAAAGATTTGAGTTTTTGTGCACATTGGATCTAGAAATGTATAATGTGATTTTAACATTTACAGTGCTGTCCTCTTAAAAAAAACCCACAGGAAAATGTATCCTAAAAAAACCCACCCTAGAATTTCATAAAAAAAAATCACTGAAGTAAAATTTTCTTTTTGTTCTGTTTCTATATGCCATCTACAATAATAAAATTATTTAAAATTACTTTAGAAGTGTTTATTTAATTTTTTTTTTTTTTAAATAAGCTAATAATACAGAATTCTAGCGAAAAAAGAGCTTCATTTTCACAGTTTTTCTTGTTATAATATGACATGATACAATGATGTACATATCAGTTTTTAGATGTTTTTATGTTAAACCATTAATATGTGAATAAAATGCACCATTTTCAGCTGATTATATTATGTTTGGCTCATTTAGTGACCTTTTGAAAACAGAGGTAAAAAAACCCATTCGGGAACTAAAAAACCCCCACTTTTTTATATATAAATAAATGGTGGAGCATACATTTTTTCTTTAAAATATTAATTAAAGGGGAAAAAAAATTATGCAAATTTAATGCATATTTTGCATGTCTAAGAATTTGTACAAGTTATGACATACCTGCCCCCCCCCCCCTCCCTTTGTGTTTGCAAAAAATAAAACCCATCAACTTTTTTTATGTGCACAAGATATCCTTTTACTTTTATATCATACATTGTTTTAATGTTTACAAGCTTATTTTATTTAAATCATTATTTTGATTTTTTATGCAAATTTTACTAGGCGATTCTGAAATTCACTGTTCAACAAGGACGAAACTTTGACACATTTACTCATTTTTAAACAAAGTACAAAATTGACAGGGCTGACTAAGCGATTTGGAATCGAAATGAGTTTTACGTTTTTGATAAATTACTCATCGAGTAACAAGCGATTTTGGGTCCCATGACGACTTGTTTTTCGCCTCTCTTTGGGTGGGTTTTCTCCTTTTGTCTGGAAATTTGGTTCAAAACGGCAACTTTGACATTATTTTTTGAAAGATCTTTTATTTTACCAAAAAATGGAACATTTCTGTAGTTTCTGAATAACACAGTGCCAATTTCAGACGTTTCTACTTCCTGAACAAAGATTAATTAAAACTTGTGTGATTAAGTTGCCCCTTTGGATTTGATTGCAAAAAAACTGAAAAAGAAAAACTTTTTTTTTTTGCAGAATTGTGTTTTAAAAATAATTAATAATGAAAAAAATACTTTGCCGTCTAATATTTTGGTTTCTAGAAGTGTTTTTACATGTGGGATTTTTTTTGGGAACATGGGTTATTTTTAAGAAAAAGTGGGGTTTTTTCAAATTGTTCTTTAATTGATTGCCATTTTGTAATATATTGACAAAATCAAAAATACTGTACATTAAAATCTTAGAACAAGCTGTGAAAATGTAGCTACTTCAAATTGTTTTGTATTTTTTTATTAAATTTTATATAGAGAAAAATTTAAAAAGTGGGTTTTTTTCAGAGGACAGCACGATACATTAATTTTTGTACCCACAAATGGCAGGGTTGTTTGGTTTAAACCACGCTGGTTTAAACCAAATGGTTTTTTTAAAAAAACCATGCTGTTTTTTTTCTCTTTTTCCCTAACGTTTTCTTTTATTTTACACATTATTGAAAAATGCAAAATCCAAGTTATACAGAAGCTACAAGCAGAGCTTTAGAAAAATGATGAATTAATAAATTTGTAAAGGTGACAAACATTTTTAATCAACCAAACTTTTCTTATAAGCTTTAAATCTATATAGCAGATGAACTATTTTTTCTAAAATTAGCTGGGAAGAAAAAACAAGTAGTTATTTTTCTTCTTTTTTTTAAGCCTTTTATTTTTAAAAATAGCCAAAATGGCAGATTTGAGCTAAGAATACACTTTTACTACTTAGATTGCTTGATTAGTTGAGATTAAGAATTAAATATGCCTCAATGATGACATAATCATAAGTAATTCTCTCCATAGGTTACTTTTTGTTATGTATGCTAATGAATGATTGGCTGTGAGTTTTCTTTGCTGTATCATGGCTATTGGACTTAGTATTGAGTTTAGTAAGCTTTTGTTTTTCTTGCACTCCTACATTGGGATTGGGGTTTTGCATTATGGTTTTATTCTGTTATTAGCAGGATTGGCACAGTTTAAATCAATTGGTTAACCAACTGGTTTTTTTTAGAAAAGATCTAATATAATATTTTCTCATTTTTGTAATTTAAGTGTTTCAAATTATTGGATATAAATAATTTTTTACTTTTAACAGTCTTATCCCAGCAGTCACCGTGAGACATAGTGAGTCTAGGTTATATTTGTATGCATGTAAAATGCAAATTGCATGTGTTGATGAACATTAGACCGGAGTGAAAAACAAAAAGTTTTTCAAATCGAATCGTAATAGTGCGGAAAAGTTGCTACCCATCAATACAAGCACAGTGAAAAAAAAATTTTGAAATCAGAGAATATCTTCCGTTCGCGCATCGCGTTCAAAGTTTCCGAATTTGAACAAAAATTGTACAAATATACGAAAAATCGTAAAAAGGTGTAAACTTTTTCCGATCGAACACATTTTTTTGTACATACCATGACCTTGAGATGTAGAATGGAGGAAAAAATACCACACGCTCCTCCTTTATCCCCTTCCAACCCCCTCAAGGAGTTGAAAATGGCCAATCTTCGTGAAATAAACCGAAATTACAGGAGATGTAAATACTGACGAATCGACCTGATTTTTTTTTTACATAAGGCAACCTTGAAGCTAAAAGTCGAAAACAACGCCCCCCCCCCCCCTCGAGAGGTCCTCTATCCCTTTGAACCCTGTCGAGGGGGCGACATTTTGCGGCAAACATTATGTTTTGGTTTGTTTACCGCCCGGTCAATCGACCTTTCCATCTCGTCTGCCCCTTTCATCTTCGGTGCACTGTAATGCTCGCTGCGCGTGCGCGCCGCTGGAATTCCGAGAAACGGAGTGGGGGAGGAGCTAGCACAGTACCCGTACCTGGTAACGATCGCTGTGCGTCACTCAGTTTTGCCTCAGCGTCGCTGCGTGTTTCTGCTTGTCTCGCTTGTAAAAGAATATATCTCGCCTATAAAAGAAGCGCTGCTCTTGCTGAAAATTTTTGTTGACGGCTTCGTTTAGAATCCTGTAACTTGAATTGCATAACGGTCTCATCGATCACAATTTGTTTTTCTTTATCTTCATTATGGCGCTCACTCGAAGCGTTCATACTCCCTGCCCATTTTTTGGTGCACCAAAACCACTGCCATCCGCAATTCTTCCCACCAATGCTGACGTTGTCAAATGTTGGCATGAAGTGCAATACGCCATGTTATTACAGTCTGGTGACTTTAAACCTGGAAGGAAGTTGAGCATTTTAGAAGTGGCAAACACTGTAGCTCAACAGATTGAGTCACTGTATTTGAAGGCTTCGATTCCTACAGTTTGTCACACAAGAGTCGTTCAAAATATGAAACAACTACACGATCGCTATTATGCCCTTCGTAAATCATATCCAAGAGACAAACACACGGCTGGGAAACAGAAGAAGTACAATGACTTCATTCATCAATCGTATAACACATTATTTGACATATCAGCTTGCAAATGCGAGATGACACTAGAATGCACTTGCGGGAAAAACTTTGACAAGTGTATTTGTCCTAATCCTATAACTGTCAATTGCGATTGCCCTAAGGACAGGAAAATACCTGCATTGGAACTGAAGTTTCTTTACGCACAAAGACACCTTAGACTAGGTAAAATAGGACCGACGGTGCATAAAAAGGAAACGCAAAAACTTACATCAAAGTTGCAAAGAAAGGCTCGTCATCTTGATGTGCTCAGCACACAAATGCAAAGCTTGCCTGGTTGCAGCACTGATCCTGAAAGAGAGGATACAGATGTTGATGTCAATGAGGATGAGGATGATTTAGATTTTCAGCCCACACGCTCTTTGTCTGCTCTGTCAATGAGCCCAGGCTCTTCACAAATGCGCATGTCGCTTCCAGCTACTGCTTTGACAAGTAATCGCTTTGACCTCTCAGGCAGAGCAACAGCTGCCATTACCTCTAGCGTGCTAAAAGACGTAGGTCTTATTACTGATAGTAATACATCTCTGATCGTTGATAGAAGCAAAATTAGACGAGAAAAAGAAAAGTGCAGGGCAATTCTTACCAATCTGGAGCAGCAGGAACATCAAATGAACGGCCCTATGTGTGTGTACTTTGATGGCAGGGCCGATGACACTCTAGTGTTGGTTGACAAAGGAGGTAAACGATATCAGTCTGAACAAAAAGAAGAGCACATTACAGTTGTTGAGGAACCGGGTTCTAAGTACCTTTGCCATCTAGTACCAACCTCAAAAAGTGGAAAGGATATTGCTAACTCTATTGTAGACTATTTCGAAGACAACGGAATAGATACTTCAAAAATTTTAGTCGTCGGGTGTGATGGTACAGCAACAAATACTGGCTGGAAAAGTGGAGCAATCAAACATATAGAAATGCATTTAAAGAGACCAACACAGTGGGTTATATGTCTCCTGCATTTTAATGAGCTACCTTTGAGGCATCTTGTAGAAACATTTGATGGTAAAACCACAGGGCCTCAGTCTTTTTGTGGCCTTCTTGGTAAACAGCTGGCTGGTTGCGAGTCTTTGCCCGTAGTTGCTTTTAAGAGAATTAAATGCCACATCCCACACATTGACCCAGAAATCCTGAGTAAAGATCAGAGATACCTGCACGACATTGCCGTTTCCATTGCTGCTGGGTTTTGTTCCTCAGACCTTGCAAATAGAGATCCGGGACCAATATCGCATTCTCGGTGGTTAACGACAGCAATTAGGTTCCTGAGACTGTATATTTCTTTGGAAACTCCATCCGAAAATCTCATTAACATTGTCACGTACATTATGACAGTATACGTACCTCTGTGGTTCGAAATTAAGACAAGATCTTCAGTAGTTGAGGGACCTAAACATATTTTTGAATGCATCAAGAAATGTAGAAGCTTACCTGCAAAACTCCAAGAAGTGGTAACAAAGGTCATCCAAACAAATGCATTCTTTGCCCATCCAGAAAACATTCTTCTTTCAATGGTAGTGGATGATAGGCAACACGTTCGAGAGCTGGGACTTCGGCGGGTACTGATATCCAAAGACACTCCCACAAAGGGAAAATCCGTCAGAAATTTTCAAGTTCCGGCCATAAATTTTGACGCCGAGGATTATTATGACATTATAAATTGGTCTGAAACCAAGATTACTTGTCCTCCTCTATTGGTAAACATTTCTTCAGCTGACATTGCAGACTTGATTACCAAGGGGGAAAAGACAACTCTTCCTCTGAATCTGGCAGACATACCATGTCATACGCAAGCTGTAGAGTGCAGTGTCAAGCTGGTAACGCAGGCCTCCTCAAAAGTGTTTAGGCATGAGCGACGTGATGGTTTTATAAGAGCCACCCTCGCTTCTCGAGCTACCATGATAAAATTTGACACTAAATCAGAATTCGCAGTACCTGAATCTGCATCTGCATAATTCTCCACGCCCACATTTTGGTTGGTTGGTTGGGTAGGGTGTGGGTGGGACTCGCAGTGCAGCCACCTTCCCGTGGTGAGTCCTGAGTCGTCCTTAGAAGGACGGGCCAAGAGCTGCACAATTTCGATTTCTCGAGGGCGGGCGGATTGTTTTCGACTTTTAGCTTCAAGGTTGCCTTATGCAAACAAAAATCAGACCGTTTCGTCAATATTTACATCTCCTGTAATTTCGGTTTTTTTTCCACGAAAATTGGCCATTTTCACCCCTTGAGGTCGTTGGAAAGTGATAAAGGAGGAGTGTGTGGTATTTTTTCCTCCATTCTGCATCTCTGGGTCATAGTATGTACAAAAAAATGTGTTCGATCGGAAAAAAGTTTACATTTTTTTACGATTTTTCGTATATTTGTACAATTTTTGTTCAAATTCGAAAACTTTGAACGCGATGCGCGAACGGAAGATATTCTCCGATTTGAAAATTTTTTTTTTCACTGTGCTTGTATTGACGAGTAGCAACTTTTCCGCACTATTACGATTCGATTTGCAAAACTTTTTGTTTTTCACTCCGGTCTAATGAACATATCTGAAGCTGTAAAGACAAAATTTAAAACATGTGAATGTAGCAAAGATAAAATAGATTAAAAATATTCAATATTTTTCTTTGAGAAAACGCAGATTATTTACAATTAATAACATAAAGTGACCTTTATGATTTCAGTTAAGCTGCGAAAGAAAATTTTCTTGATTGGGGAGATTATCTTTTAAGGCTGTTCTCAACTGCTCTACTCAACAAGCGCAAAATGCTTTGACATTTACAAATTCATTTTTTAACGGAAAGATAAAATTGGAAGGCCTGACTGGAAGCGATTTGGAATCGAACTATGTTTTCCATTTTTGGTAAATAAATTACCTATTGAGTTATAAGCAATTTTGATCACGTGACAAAGATGTTTTTAACCTTCCTTGAGTAGTTATTTTTCTTTCGCACGGAAATTCGGTTCAAAATGCCAACTTTGACACTATTTTCTAAAAGATCTATTGCGTAAAAAAAAAAAAAACCCAGAAAACACAGTTCCATTACATAGTTTCTGAACAACAGCATCTGCTAGTTTCATGCATTTCCGAACAAAAATAAATTAAAACTTATGTCATAAAGTTGCCCTTTTGGATTTTAGAACAGCCTTAAGAATAAAAAAGAAACTCAAGATATGAAGTCAAATCAGAGGACATTGAAAAATTGGGTGCTAGTGAAGCACCTGTTTACTTTTAACTAAAATATGAAATAAGATATTTAAATTGTCTATTGCATAACTGAATCCTCTATTTAGATCTGACAAAAAAAAAAAAAAAAAAAAAAAAAAAAAAGGGGGGTAAAAATCGAGATAAGGTTCGCGTGAGACATAACAGAAAAAAGTCTCATAAAAATATATATTATTAATTTTTAGTGTAGACATATAAAAGTAATACATATTATAAAATAGCTTAGAAAAAAATCCTGTGTATTAAGCAGGGTTGCCGGCTTTTAGCCAGGCCAAAAAAAAAAAGCCGGACGGCTTTTTTTAGTTTTAACCACTTAAAAAAAGCCGGTTTTTATATTTTAAAGTTTATTTACAGTTAATTCCTTTTAAATTTGGATCAATTAATTTTTAATACACTTATAAATATTTTCTACTAAAAAAAAAATTATAGATTTCTATTAAATTTTGTCAAATAAATAAGTCTATAACTTCTAGAAGGCAACTGTGAAGGCATTATGTCTGAATAAATAAATATATATATATATAAATATATATATATATATAAACACTGAAAATAATATAAGTTAGGCTCCAAACTGGGTTTTGAAATTCTATATTACATAGCTCCACATATACTGTACATTTTAAAGATTATATTTAATTAATGACAAAATGTAGCACATCAAAAAGGAAACATTCTTATATATCCATATGGAGAGATTAAATTATAAATGTTAAAAGAGAAATTAGAAAGGATATAATATTCGAGGAGAGTGGTACCTAAGTATATAAAAAATAGAGCATTTAAAACAAGAAAAAAAAAAATATTCTCTAAATAAAATTTTGAAAAGCTTGTTGCTAAGCATATTCATGCATATGCTATTCACAATGTTTTTATTAGTGAGAAATGGTGTTTTTATTAATATGACTATGTATAATTTTAAATGTTTATTAGAAATAAAATAAGGCATGTATATTAATAGCTATTAAAATTAATTAAGCTATAAAACATGTAACTAAGTAACCATTGTCCTCTTTAATTTTATAAAGCAGTAAAAATGAAAAAAATGGCAGTTGGTATGGCCTTTTTAAAATTTAGCTGACATATTTGCAATTCTGACTACAAATCACTAGCAAAATCATCTAAGTTTTATTCCAGTATTAATGTCCTCATTATTGAGAAATTGGGTTACTTATTAAACTCTAAATCAATTAAATGCCATTAAAACTTATTAAAAGCACTTTAAAATGTGTAGTTTATAATTACAATGCTTCATTGTATAAAGCCAATTATGGCCAAAAAAAGCCGGTTAAAACCAATAAAAGCCACCGGTCTGGCTTTTTTAAAATTTTAGCCGGCTTTTTTGCAACCCTGGTATTAAGTCTGATGGCTGTTTAAATGTTTTAGTGGATGACAACTTTTATAAATCTACTTTCCATTTTAAGATCAATGTTTTCAGTAGTCTAGAAAGCTGGTAAATAGGTATTTCTGTTTATTTTACTGTCGCCAATTTTTTTTTTCTTCTTTTTTTTTTTAACATGGCAGTTTTTGAGGAGAAGCGTGTCAAATGACAATACACAATACTTCTTGAATGTAAAGACCCTACTGCTAAATTCAAATCATACCAGGAATTCTTTATAAAAAGCTTTACTTTCAATAAAAAATAATTGTTCATGTAGTGTTAACAGAAAAATCAGATATCTCAGGTTGCAAATATTTCAAAGAAATTATTTTGAATAGCCATGGAAAAGTATATTATATTTATGAAACTACACCATATATTTATTTATGGTACAGTAGACCCCCTCAAATCCGCACAGCTTGGGACCAGAGCTTGTGCGGATTTTAGAATTTTGCGGATTTCTGGTCATTGATTTGTTTACATTTTTGAAACATTAATTTGATTGGTAGTTAAGCAAGGGAAATTATAATGAATGCTTACAATAAAGTGAAACATTAAAATAAGTAAAATATTAAAATAATTTATTAGTTTAAACGTAATTATTAAAATAAAAATTTAGAAAAATATTAAATTATTAACAATGAAATCGATTCAATTCGATTCTAAAAGTCCTATGCTGCCATCTAGTGGTAAAGCGATCATAAGATCGATACGTCATCATATTGATATGCTAATTTATATCAAAATTAAAAGTAATGTAAATTTATTTAGTAATAAATCAGCTGTAATAACCAAAAGAGAATTATTAACAAAAAATTTAGTAAAAAAAATATTGCGGTAGTCGCTGATTTCGGCGCCATCTTGAATTTTGTTCCTCCAAGTTAACTGTAAATTTCATTGTTTACATCTGAAAAAATACGCGGATTTAAGGGAGTCTACTGTACTAGTAATCAAAAGATTGTTTATAAAGATTTTCAAGGTATCAATGTTTCACTATGTAGAGCATTTTATTCATGGAGCATAAGACATAGCTTTTACTAAAAATGTTTAAATTTTAAATGATTTCAATTTTCTACACAATTGATTGTAATTATTTAATTTAAATTATTTTAAAATAAAGTTATATTACTTATATATATCCAACAAAGTTTATTTTTATCAATAAATATGCATATAGGGTAGATGTGCCAGTAATGGACACCCCTTGATGTTTTTGGTTCATAAAAAAATAACTAATAAATATTAAGCTTTAATTATTTTTTTTATAATACCCCCTTGCATGTTTTATAAAACTGGGTTATTGTTTACACTTTTAATCAAACCAATCAAGAAGCAGAAAATAATGTTTCAAAGTTTCACTGTTTTTCTGTGAAAATCTTAATGAAGAGGCTAAGAGTTGGCTTCGTTTAATTAATTTATATACTATTTATTTTCTTGCAAAATTTGAATGTTTTTGTTTGAGTAGCAATAGGAAACTTAGAATATTATATACTAACGGCCATTTACTAAATTTCATTTATTTTTAAGGTTTTAAGAGGGGGTGTCCATTACTGGGATGGTTAATTAGTCATTTTCCAGTAATGGACACCCCATGTAGACATTGCTAAAAATGCAATTTCAGTAATGTTTATAGTGCATAAAATATTTTGACTTAACTACAAACCTAAATAATCAAATTTAATTTTTAAATTATACTTACCAAAATGTAATAACACCAAAACTTTTATAAATAACTGCTTTTAAGTTATTTTATGTGATTAATAAAATTTCAATATTTTATTTATTTATTTATTTTTTATGTAGTACATATATATATATACCTCACATATTTTATAATCTGGCAATCAAACCAGCCAGGAAGCAGAAAAATACAGTTTAAGAGCACAGTCAGAGAGGGGCTCATAGGGCTTAATCCCTCTCCGTTTAAATAAAAACAATTAAGTTACAGAAGCTATTAAAAATCCATTTTATGTCTTAAATGTTTCCTTGTTAAAAAAAAAAATGCAATACTATTAATGAAAGTTATAGGTAATATTCATGAAACTAGTAAATCTGCAGATCAGTGGCCTCAAACATCAGTTCTACACTTTTATTTTGGAATTGTTTTATTTAGTATTTAAAATATTCAACTCACAATATCATTTCTTTCATATTTGTAATATTAATTATTATAAATGATATATCAAGTAATCTCTGGAAGATTATTAAAAATAGTGGCACAAAACTAAACATTAATATTCCAAAACTTTTTTATTATTATTATTATTACCTTTTAAATCCACCACTGTTTCAATAATTTGATAGCTGTAATTGTCTGATATTTAGTATTTTAAATTATCCATCTAAAATAATTAAAACATCGATCTTCTGATAATTACAATAATTGATGCAAACAGTAAATGATTATCACAAATATTTTATTAATTACTGGTATCCTAATTGTTAAATTTATTTAAAATAACTATTTTGTTTCATTAGTATGTATTCATTAAATTCTGGTTCTAAATACAGTCATAAAAACAATTATATTTATTACTTTTTATGGGGTGTCCATTACTGGAACAGAGGGTGTCCACTACTGGGCCAGAGGGTGTCCATTACTGGGCTTTTGATATATTTCTTAATTAAAATTAAATTTCTATTCATATGGGAAAATGAGGCTATAAGAATGGTTAAATATTGTTGATAGATTAATATAATATTGAACAAGATAAAGTAAAAAAACTAAAACCCAACTACGACAAAAAACTACGCTGAAAAAGTATAAAAGTACCCCATGAATACAGGTAAAGTCACAAGCAAATGCTAGTAATATATAGATATATTCAAAATGTACAAGTAAAGCGCTTTTGAATGATACCAAACACGGCATATTTATCTTAACTTTATTTTTTGACGTATGACGCTTCCAGTATTTGGTAGTAGTGACGCACATATCCGTCGATGGCAGCAAATGGGTAATGGACCGATTAGTGGATGAGGTCGTTAGTGTAATGTGTAAATGTGTAATGTAGATTGAAGGTTTCATGTATTAAGATGACCTAGGAAGATTTCTTAATCTATCTAATTCTGCTAACGATTGACTGTCATGTGGATTTTTAAGCAACTTATTATGATCCAAGGCACTTATAAACAAACCGTCTATGGTTTTGACTCTACTGAGAGCGACATAGGCCTGTCCTTTAGCAAACAATGACTTTCCTAGATCGATAACTGCTTTATCCAGAGTACAACCTTGTAATTTATGTACAGTACAACCCCAAGAAAGAATCAGCGGGAGCATTTTACGCTGAATTTTCCCAGACCCCCTCAAGCCGTCAAATTCAGTGAGGCAAGGCTCGATTCTGACAAGTCCGTTAATATCGGCTTTTATGGATGCGTCGTCAAATTGTATGAGAACAGCGCTTGGCTGTTCTCCCTGTTCCAACTGATCGCGCCGAAGAGCAGGCCATTCAAAGGCCTTCACCACTCCCATCGCTCCGTTTACTAAACCCTGGTTTACATTCAAATTTCTACGAAGCATTACTCTGGAGCCGATTCCCAGTTCGATACTGTTTATTATACCCCCAGTCTTATTGGGGTCACTAGGTAAATGCTCAGGTTTCGGGGTCTGTCCGTATGTCTTCGATTCAGTAGATGTATCTATTGCTGTGATGGTGTACATTTTAGTAAGTAATGTTAAACGTTCCGACATCTTGGTGTTATATGCCTCTACCTGTTTCAAAGTGGGATATATATGTACTATTTCATCATAATAGTTTGTTTCATTAGTTATTTTTCTTGTGTCTAACGTGGCCAGTTGTTCTAAGGTCAGTTTGCCTACTCTGATATTGTTCAAAAGATCAACGAAAGTGTTATCGTTGGCTTGGCGCATATTTTGGCTCAATTCACAGAAATCAAACATCCTCCACAAGTGTGGTTCATGTACATGATGTTCCGGCTGCTTGAAGCAATACGCGCCCCCAAGTGTAGCAGCAACCGGGGGTAGCTGCATGAGATCGCCAAAAGCTAGAACGTTGACACCTCCGAAGACTCGGTCGTTCTGTTTAAGCTCTTGTAGCCTCAGGTGAATATTTCTTAGTGTAGAATAGGGCACCATTGAGACCTCGTCTATTATAACCCACTTGATATTTCTCCATTTATTTCTTTCCCTTTGCAGACGATCTCCGGTCAGCGGCCTCAAGGTAACTGTTCGGCCCTTTTCAATAGGCAATACAAAAGTACTGTGTAAAGTGCATCCTCCGACTAGTCGGGCAGCAACACCAGTTGGTGCCGTGACTATGACACTTGTATTTGAGGATAGTCTTCGAATTTGTTCAACCAGCAGTTTTAGAGTGAAACTTTTGCCGCTTCCAGCTCCGCCAGTAATGAACATTAGGAGTGATCTTTGTTGGTCATCAGTATTTGTTCGTAATTTGTCACATACTTTGGTGAACAACTGTTTTTGATCGTAGTTTAAGGAATTGACTCCCCTCAAAAAATCCTCATCAGACATAATGTTTACTACCATATTGTCTTCAAAATCATCTTCTTGAATATTAATGTGATGAAATGGATTTTGTAATATTGAAGTCTGATTCGTGGCGCTATTATTGGCACACATGTCGACTGCTTGTTCAGCAGCTAGTCGTCGAAGGGCATCTTGTATTTCGTTTTCCCAACGAGATAATAGCTCATTATCATACCCAGAATGAAGTGGTCTTAAAAGACCACGTTTCGCCAAGAAAGCATCTTTAGCATTGTCGTACCCCTCTAACAGCTCACATTCACTACGGAAGGGACAATGCGTAACTAGCAAACTGTAATAGTACGCTTCAGGGTCGGAGTCAGCGGTGTAATATCGAGTTCGTAGAACTGCTGGCCGTGATCGTTTCTTCATTCTACCCATTCTATTCAGCAAATTTATTATTGGCTCTTGGTTTTCAGTTTCTTGCTCATAGGCATCAGCATCTCCATCGTCATCGTCTTGATAAGTAATAGAACTTATCGGCTCATAATTGACAGCGAACTCACCGAGACTCAATTCTTCTAAGTTCCGTGGTCGACTTTCATATCGTTCGAATATATTTTTGCAAGGCTCAACTGTATCCGAATCAAAACGTAACATCCTGTACCTGAGCTCAGGCTTGCATGTGTTAACGAATGTTGACTTCCTGGAGCTGTCGCGTAACTTCAGGTGGCACAGCCTGTATGCACACTCCGGCGCTGACACTTGACGATGATTCATCAAACAATTCTGAACGGCAAATATCTGCTGGCCAAAATTTCCTCCTCTTTCTCTAACTCTATAAAGCGCTTCTGCTATTGCGGTTTGCAGGTTCGCTGGTTCCGATTTCGCGATATATTTAGCGATATAATACGCAACGCCAAGAGCTGAAACCACAGGCTGTATGTCAATATTAGCACCCCACAATCGTAGTAGTGTTGCATTGTAATTATTAATCATAGATTCTTCCGAGCGTCTCTTTAATATATAAAATTTTCCACCATTTGAAGTAGCTTGGTTGTCATCCAATATTACTGTTCTTTCTGAGCTTCGTTTTGGAAACCCAAATCTACATGAATTTGGACTTCTATAACTGTAACATGTATGTGTGTGTCTGTGAGTTTGAAGTCTGGTGACAAGATCTTTTAATTCTGAATCGTTTTCAGGTATTTCGCAGGTAATTATATTTTCAAGCAGATTAATTCCTTCTGGCGAATTGAAATCGGGCATATCTTTACACCAAACAATCATATGTATATGTGGAGATCCCCTTAATTGAAATTCAACCCGCCACCAGAAATCAACCAGTTCATGACCCAATATATAATTCGATTTGCTTTTTAATACTCGCATAAGAGCATTAAACCTGAACATAAACTGGCGCGACAGGGTTACTGGATACGATTCCACTAATCTTAGCTTTTCATCATAAGTCAGATCGTCGATAGGAAAATCAGGCCTACCATCTGCCACCAAGAGAGCTTTTAACATGTCCCGCCAATTCAAATCATTACAGGATAATGTAAGATAGAAATGGGGTGGCCCTAAGTTTCTGACCATGGCCATTAGCTCTGTAAAAGCCCTGTGCCAGTAGGAAGAAGTCCCTCGTATGTTTCTCATACATAAATGTATATTTTGTATAAGATCCTCCGGCTGTATCCCATCTTGTCGAAGTCTTCCACAAACAGATACATTCTGGCGTGCTCTTAACAATTCTACTGCAGACAGAGCATAAAATAGGTATTCTATTTTTTGAAATCGTTTGTCGCTTCCCATAACTCTAGTCTGAAAGTAGTCCAATGGGGTTATTTTGTGTTGCCTTTCTTCATGTAATCCATTATTTCCATCAGGGAAGAGTCTAACCCATGCTAATTCCTCAGCTCTTTTTTCTACAAGGAGGCTTATAGGAGGAGCTGTCTTTCTCCGAATATCGTATACTGGGAGGGGTGTATCGTTACCTACAGGATTATTTATGACATCAATTAAATTAGGTATCTGGTACTCGTTAGCCATCAACATTGTGACGTTTATTTGGCCATTATTAGTTAAGGATCTGGCAGTGATGTCATCGTTGCAATGACCATTAACGGAGTCATGTTCGCTATCGGTGGTTTCATGTGGACATACGTTTGATGGTGTCATGTTGTTGACAGATACGTTTACAGACGTTATGCAATACTGGAGGTTTCTGCGTCCTCTTGTCATAAGGACAACAGGTAGGTGCTCAGCGAGAGATTCAATAGTACTGAACATCATTAACATTGCACAACCTCTAGTTGATGCGACAAATCCTTTAGGTCCCCTTGAATGGGAATCAAACAGGTAATACGACGTATCATGTTTAATTACAGAGATTGATATCTCTGTTTCTGCGGTGATTATGCCTGCATTCTTCTCAATAGTCAGGAAAAAGTGCCGTAGACCTTCTAATAAGCTCGAAAAATATCCTTCTAGCACATCTACTGTTGGGTTAATTAGTCCTGTTATACAATCTATGTCAAAATCAAGTGTATAAGACATATTTGCGATGACTAACTCCGGGAGCAATTCTTCGGTGTTTAAATAATTTGGTTGTATTGGCAAGCTCCTTAGACACTGGGAGTAATATGCATCACCAAATATTAACACCCGATCAATGTCCGAAGCGTCCCATTGCGACAGATCTTTGGTGGAAGAATAAGCTATAGCAACTGCTGCATTTGCAGTGCATTGTTTCCCCCTACTGTCGGAAGAAAACATGTCACTTCCTTGATTAAAAGAACCTCTAAGAATTTTTCGGTCTGAATTAATAACTTTAAAATGTTGATGTGGCTCTCGGTTATGATTAACTGTTGTTGGCGGTATTTCAATTATATGCTCATCATTCATTGAATTTTGTAGGTGTTCAAAGTTAAGAGTAACGCCTCTATAGAGATGATTGTTGTTTACAAGCCAATTTAAAGCTGCACGTAGGTTGTCTAAATTCACTCTATATTCCCTGACCCTATCAACATTTTCTAATGTTTCGATGACAACAGTGAGACCGCACTGTTCAATCGCCAGTGGTAGTTGTTCCGTGATTTCTTCAACTTGTTGAGCAAACAACACAGCCTGCCCTTTAAACCCTTTTTGTCCGAAATGTCCTCCCAGTTTTATTATTTTAACAAACGGTATAATCCTTGATACAAGCCTTATTTCAACTTCAGTTAAAGCTACTAATTGTTGAGGAGGTTCCGGAACTGTCATTTTATTCCAAAAAGCCGTTGACGGAACTTTATTACGACTTATAGAATTGGCACATCGATTACAGGCTGTTATTCTTTGTGGAGTGTTAGGCGGGAAAAGATTATTAGATGTTATATTTTTTACTTGATTTTTGTATAGTGTTTTTTTACAAATATAACATGTTTTGTCCGATACCTCCGAAATTGCCCTATCAAACTCGTCCTTGTCTGTTTCGAACAAAATTCTTCGAGCTCGGTAGGTTCTAGATGTATTTATCTGCATGGATTGAAGTCGTATCTCTCTTGATGTTGGAGTTTCGTTAGCACGAATTTCTGAAGCATGATTGCTCATCGACTCAAGTCGTGATTGCCTAGTAGACGGGGATTCTAGATCACGCATTTCAGAGGCATGATTACGCATGTTTTCCAAACGTGATTGTCTAGTCGACGGAGACTCTTGAGCACGCATTTGAGAGGCATGATTACACATATTTTCCAATCGTGATTGTCTAGTCGACGGAGACTCTTGAGCACGCATTTGAGAGGCATGATTACACATATTTTCCAAACGTGATTGTCTAGTCGACGGAGACTCTTGATCACGCATTTGAGAGGCATGATTACACATATTTTCCAAACGTGTTTGTCTAGTCGACGGAGACTCTTGAGCACGCATTTGAGAGGCATGATTACACATATTTTCCAAACGTGATTGTCTAGTCGACGGAGACTCTTGATCACGCATTTGAGAGGCATGATTACACATATTTTCCAAACGTGTTTGTCGAGTCGACGGAGATTCTAGATTACGTACTTGAGAAGCATGATCTTTCATTGACTTGAGTCGAAGTATTTTTGAAGTGGGAGTTTCTAAGCTTCGGGTTTCGGAAGCATGTGTCTTTAACGAATAAAGTCGCTGTGATCGAGAATTTTGAGATTCTTGCGATCTTATCTGAGCAATGTAGTTTTTTGCTTTATGTAAACGTATGATTTTTTTTTGAGAAGTTTCTTTCTCACGAAGATTATCAGCCCGTTTTTTAGCATTCCAACGATTTTCCACTTTAGAATGTTCGGACTGCGTTTTCCTACGATTTTTCTGATAATCTTTGTCTTTTATTCTTCTAAATTCAGTAATATCTGGGGATTCATTTTTTCTTGTCTCAGAAATGCGTGAAGCTTTTTTTGTTTTCCTTGATAAAGCCATTTTTTAAAAGCTTTTATTTTATACCTAAAATAATGAAACTAAATGTTAATATTTATAGCTCTATTTATTTACACTAGATTTACTAACCTAACTCAAACTAAATTGTTTTTGTTTATAGACCTATACTTATTATACTACTTCTTATTTCTATACTTACTAACTATACTATACTACTAACTTTTACTGCTATTTCGTAGACTATATAAACCTGGTACTTTTGGTGCAATACCAGCAAAATTATTTTTATTTATTTAATCCGACAAAATTTAAACAGTGTATCGAAGTAGGATGGCTGTGGTTGCTTCCCTGCGTTACCGGGTACACAACGTGACAACGAATAGGCAAATAGATACACACGCACATATAACAACATAAGCCCGAAGGCATATAATGCAGAGGACATTTTTATGGGAGTTTTAGCCAGTTATCAAACTGTTTCCGCCTTCACCGCGTGGAGGTACTCCCAGCTTATGTCGTTTACATTAGTGCATTAAATTATTCTATTAACGTTCACGCTGCTCTACATTACAGTTCCCGTGATCCGCGCTTTACTCTTATCGCTCATTTTTTTTAAACATCTTCAAAGCAGTCTTGTAATTATGTATAAGCATATAAATACTGGTGAAGCTCTTTCAAGTAATACCAAACACATTACATATATTTTTATTTTATACTTTTTGTCCGCTAGAGGGCATAATAGTAAATTTGGTGACAAACTTTATAGCTCACAACCAACAGAATATCAAGATCAAGACCCTTCTAATGGCACTGCAGTGGTCTTATTCTGATTACTAAGTACCAAAGAAATTAAGAACGAAAAGATGTGAATTATATGCAATTAGCCCATAAATGCAAGTAAAGTCACAAGCAAATGCTAGTAATATATATATATTCGAAATGTACAAGTGAAGCGCTTTAAAATGATACCAAACACGGCATATCTAGCTTAACTTTATTTTTTTACTCTGTATATTTTGTCCGCTAGAAGGCGCCACATTGAATTTGGTGAAAATCTATATAGCCTATAACCAGCGGACAATTAAGACGCTTCTAATGATATGTCATTTGTCGAATTCTGATTAGTGGTTTAGAAGTTACGAGGGAACAGATGAACATACATACATACATACATACATACATACATACATACATAGCCTGTCAAAATCATAACCCTCCTTTGGCTTTGCCGTAGTCGGGTAAAAAACTGGAATATAATAATTTTAACTATTAATAAAAAAATAATTTTGAAAGAAATTCCTTAAGGGTGTCCATTACTGGCACATCTACCCTATATGTAATAGGAATATATATATATATAAAAAAACCCGGTTTAAACAAAAAAAAAAAAAAAAAAGGTTTTTTGAAAAAATAAAAAAAAAACTTTTTTTACCAACCCTGACAAATGGTTATACCAAACAGCTAAATTTCATATACAGAAAACCTTCTCGTATCTTAATAAATAATTGTAAATTAGTTTTCTTGAATTTATATATAAACAATCTATTTTTCTACAAATTAAATATCACACAAACAAGACTAAAATTTTCTCTGAGACAGAGGATATTTTATTTGTAAAGTTATTCTATAAGCAAACTACAAAAATTAATTTTTATTCCTGTTTATATAGTTTTAAAGACAAAATAAGAAAATTTACTATGCAAATGTTATAAAAATCAAATTAAAACCATATTTTAATATTTTGCACAATATATCAGAATGCATTATGCAAGTTATAATTAAATTAAGGACATAATAAAGAACCCTTTCTATAAACTTGCTTATTCACACAAATTGTAGTATTTCTTGAAGTTTTTAAGGACAGGACCTCTTTAAACGCAACTTATATTGATAAAATGGGAACAGATGTGTTATCATCCCGGGGTCAGCCATCTTGGATTTTTGTCTTGGCTTGAATTAAAAATTATTTTTTTATTAATAGTTATAATCATTATATTCCATTTTTTTTTTTCAATATTACATTAACCTATCAACAATATTTAACCATTGGCGACATTACTACTTGGCGAAAAAGGAGTTTTCATGCAAGAAAAAAATCGAAGATGGCGAACTCCGGGATAATAACACATCTAAGCCATAATGAATAAATAATAAAATTAAGTAGGGTAGATGTGCCAGTAATCAACACCCCTTGATGTTTTTGGTTCATAAAAAAAATAACTAATAAATATTTAGCTTTAATTATTTCTTTTAATAATTCCCCCTTGCATATTTTATAAAACCTTGTTATTGCTGACACTTTTAATCAAACCAATCAGGAAGCAGAAAATAATGTTTCAATGTTTCGCTGTTTTTCTGTGAAAATCTTAATGAAGAGGCTAAGAGCTGGCTTTGTTTAATTAATTTATATATTATTTATTTTCTTGCAAAATTGAATTCTTTTGTTTGAGTAGCAATAGAAAACTTAGAATTTTATATACTAACGGCCATTTACAAAATTTATTTATTTTTTTTTAAGTTTTAAGAGGGAGGTCTCCATTACTGGGATGGTTAATTAGTCATTTTCCAGTAATGGACACCCCAAGTAGACATTGCTAAAAATACAATTTCACTAATGTTTATAGTGCATAAAATATTTTGACTTAACTGAAAACCCAAATAATCAAATTTAATTTTTAAATTATACTTACCAAAATGTAATAACACCAAAACTTTTATAAATAGCTGCTTTCAAGTTATTTTATGTGATTAATAAAATTTCAATATATATTTTTTTCTTATTATTATTTTCTTATGTAGTATATGTACCTTGCATATTTTATAATCTGGCAATCAAACCAGCCAGGAAGCAGAAAATATTGTTTAAGAGCACAGTCAAGCCCATGGGGCTTAAAATCCCACTCCGTTTAAACAAAAACGATTAAGTTACAGAGGTTATTAAAAATCTATTTACTGTCTTAAATGTTTCCTTATTCATCTCTGACAACAACAACAAAAATGTAATATTAATGAAAGTTATCTAGGTAACAACATTCATGAAACTAGTGAATCTGCAGATCAGTGGCCTCAAACATCAATTGTACAGTTTTATTTTGAAATTATTTTATTTAGTATTTAAAATATTCAACTCACAGTATCATTTCTTTCATATTTGTAATGTTAATTATTATAAATGATATATCAAGTAGTCTCTGGATAATAATAGTGAGACAAAACTAAACACTAATATTAAAACTTTTTTTTTAATTACCTTTAAAATCCCCCACTGTTTCAATAATTTGATAGCTATAATTGCCTGATATTTAGTATTTTAAACTTTCCATCTAAAATAATTGAAACTAGTGATGTAACGAATAGTGATTTGGCCGCATACCGAATATTCGGCGGCTGAATACTGACATTTTAATTGTTTAATTTTTTTTTTCAATTTTAAAATAAAAAATTAAATTAAGGACTAATTGAAATTAATTTTTTGTTTGAGTTTTCAAAAATCTTAACAGCTGAATGTATTTTTTGTTATACTTCAAATGTCTTAAAAAATACTTTAAAGATAACATATGACTTTTAAAAATGTAAATAATAATTTAATTCATAATTTTTTATTTAATCCATAGATAGTTCTAGTAATTTATATATATACTATCTAAAATAGAACTCACTACCTCTGTAAAAATGAAACTTTTTTTATTTTAGTAATATCCTTTCACCCCCTAAAAATAAGAACTTGCATGTGTCCTCCGTCTTTTTATATCCTTTTTCATGCAACTTAAACTTAGTAAATTTACACTCTGTATGTCAAAAAAAAGTGGTTATTTTCTTAAAATATAATTATTCATTCCATTAAACTTATAGGGTAGATGTGCCAGTAATGGACACCCTTAAGAAATTTCTTTAAAAATTATTTTTTTATTAATAGTTATAATTATTATATTCCAGTTTTTTCAATATTATATTAATCTATCAACAATATTTAACCATTCTTATAGCCTCATTTCCCCATATGAATAGAAATTTAATTCTAAATAACAGAAACATATCAAAACACCCAAAAGCCCAGTAATGGACACTTTCTGGCCCAGTAGTGGACACCCTCTGTTCCAGTAATGGACACCCTCTGTTCCAGTAATGGACACCCCATAAAAAGTAATAAATATAATTGTTTTTATGACTGTATTTAGAACCAGAATTTAATGAATACATACTAATGAAACAAAATAGTTATTTTTAAATAAATTTGACAATTAAGATACCAGTAATTAATAAAATATTTGTGATAATCATTTACTGTTTGCATCAATTATTGTAATTATCACAAGATTAATGTTTTAATTATTTTAGATGGATAGTTTAAAGTACTAAATATCAGACAATTACAGCTATCAAATTATTGAAACATTGGTGGATTTAAAAAGTAAAAAAAAAAAAAAACAAAGTTTTGGAATAATGTTTAGTTTTGTGTCACTATTTTTAACAATCTTCCAGAGATTACTTGATATATCATTTATAATAATTAATATTACAACCATGAAAGAAATGATATTGTGAGTTGAATATTATAAATACTAAATAAAATAATTTCAAAATAAAACTGTAGAACTGATGTTTGAGGCCACTGATCTGCAGATTTACTAGTTTCATGAATATTACCTATAACTTTCATTAATAGTATTACATTTTTTTTTCTTTTTTTTTTTAATAAGGAAACATTTAAGAAAGAAAATGGATTTTTAATAGCTCCTGTAACTTAATTGTTTTTATTTAAATGGAGAGGGATTAAGCCCTATGAGCCCCTCTTTGACTGCGCTCTTAAAGAGCATTTTCTGCTTCCTGGCTGGTTTGATTGCCAGATTATAAAATATGTGAGGCATATACTAATAAATGGCATATGTACTAAATAAAAAAATAATAATAATAAATAAAATAAAATATCGAAATTTTATTAATCACAAAGTAACTTAAAAGCAGCTATTTATAAAAGTTTTGGTGTTATTACATTTTGGTAAGTATAATTTAAAAATTAAATTGGATTATTTAGGTTTGCAGTTAAGCCAAAGTATTTTATGCACTATAAACATTACTAAATTTTTAGCAATGTCTACATGGGGTGTCCATTACTGGAAAATGACTTATTAACCATCCCAGTAATGGTCACCTCCTCTTAAAACCTTAAAAAGAAATGAAATTTTGTAAATAGCCATTAGTATATAAAATTCAAAGTTTTCTATTACTACTCAATCAAAAACATTCAAATTTCGCAAAAAAATAAATAATATAAAAATTAATTAAACGAAGTCAGTTCTTAACCTCTTCATTAAGATTTTCACAAAAAAAAAAAAAAAAAAAAAAACAGCAAAACTTTGAAACATTATTTTCTGCTTCCTGATTGGTTTGATTAAAAGTGTCAACAATATATAAAACATACAAGGGGGAATTATAAAAAAAATAATTAAGGCTAAATATTTATTAGTTATTTTTTTATGAACCAAAAACATCAAGGGGTGTCCATTACTGGCACATCTACCCTATATTCTTTTCTGCTACCAAGATATACTTTTCCCTTTTCTTTCTCTCAAAATTAACAAGCCCCTCATAATACTTCCTCCATCCCATATTTCAGAATGAGATCTTTTTCTTATAATTAATGTATTTAGGTATAATTTTTTAATATTGTTTGTCGAAAATATTTAAAATCATATTTTGTTTTGATTTTCTGGAACATATCTAACCAAATATCTTAAAATATTCGGCCAAATACGCCACTATTCGGCCGAATATCTGTTCAATATTCAGCCAGCCGAATATTCGTTACATCCCTAATTGAAACATTGATCTTCTGATAATTACAATATTGATGCAAACAGTAAATGATTATCACAAATATTTTATTAATTACTGGTATCCTAATTGTTAAATTTATTTGAAAATATTTTGTTTCATTAGTAAGTATTCATTAAATTCTGGTTCTAAATACAGTCATAAAAACAATTATATTTATTGCATTTTATGGGGTGCCCATTACTGGGCCAGAAGATGTCCATTACTGGGTTTTTGATATATTTCTATTATTTAAAATTAAATTTCGATTCATATTGGGAAATGAGACTATAAGAATGGTTAAATATTGTTGATAGGTTAATATAATATTGAAAAAACTGGAATATAATATTATAACTATTAATAAAAAAATAATTTTGAAAGAAATTCCTTAAGGGTGTCCATTACTGGCTCATCTGCCCTATATTAACATATTTTGTAGGCTTAGTTAATTACTACTCTCATTAAATATCAAAATTGAAACATAATTTGATAGAATACTAAAATGTGTGGTAAAAAAACAAAATTCAACGCTCTACTTATTGCAGTAAATAAATAATAATGAAAAGTTTATTATTTAAATACGGAATTTTCAAAATAGTGGAAGAGTATTTAATTTTTAAAAGAGCATGAAGGAAATTAAAATCAATTAAATGCTGAACAAGAAATATTAAATAAACATCTAGTTCAAATTTACAAATAACTAATAAGATAATTATGTATGATGAAAAGTTCTACATATATCTAATCTAATAATTTGGTTTAAATATCCAGGAGATTTACGCAAAATGTGTTGCTACAGATAAACATAAATCACATATCCGATCTAATAATTACGATTAAATACTCAGGAGTTATGGTACAGTTGGACGTGAATAATAATCAATCTAACAATCTTAAATTCTTTGAAACTGAAACACACAAAATAGAATCATTTATCAAAGTATATAGTATAAATCACAGGTCTGCGGTATAAATATCATCTCCAAATGTTTCCCGATCGACTAAAATTGTGCATTGTAAAGTAAGTCATTCAACAAATGTGACTGCGGATTTCGATCAATGATATTATCAATTAAATTAATGCATTGCAAATATTTTTGTAATTACATAAACAACTGTGTATATGTCCCTTATACGGATGCACAGGGTATCGATCTCAGTCACAACAAAAATTTCAAAAGTTCATATTAATTTTGTATTAGAGTAATTCGTATTCATTTATTCGAAGAGATTATCATGAGCAACCACAATAAAATAATGCGCAATTCTTCCAACATCAAGAGAGAGTAAGCCTATTTTGCAGCTTCGCTTTAGTTGGAACTGAATGACAGAAAATAGGAGTGAAATGTTTTGTTTAACAACAAACCCTGCAATTTCACTTTTATACTCAAATTATTGTAACATACCTTGAGATCAATAAAAAAAGGTAACCCAAATTTTCCATTAACAAAATGAACACTTGATTTAACGAATGCAAAATGGCGATGGCAAGAGTCATTCTCCTTCCATTCGCATTTCTTTGGTAAAACGATTCTCATGACTTTCTCATCATGTCGCAAGGGGCAAATCTTCGCCATATCCAATACACTCTCGTTGCCAGCTTCATATTTAAGTACGTAAAAGAATGTACAGTTTTTAACCACCCTTTCTTTTTTTTTATATTAAAACGTTAAAATATAATTTCATTGTTGCATTCAAAAATTTTAAAAAGAGCTTTAGTGATGTGTAATGGTTTTTTTTTTGGATTTTCGTGAAATCAAAATATATTGCTCAGAAAGTTGCAGCACACTTGCTCTCTCCTCTTACCTTTTCTTTCTGTTAGGTTCTCTCGCCCTCTCGGTGTGTTTGCGTACATTTTTTCGGATTTTCTAGGTAATAGTATTTTATTAATTGACGGATTGATAACTGACTGTTTGGACAATTTCAGGTAATTTATTCATACTACTTTTAAACAAGTTTCATTATTTTATTCCTCCCCTCACCCAAGTTTTAACATTTATTGAACTTAAGCTGAATAAAATGGCATAGTGGTTGCTTTATTTTTACAAATGTGTATTTTATCTTCCGTTTGAAATATATTTAAACTTTGTAAATATAATTGTTTCTTAAATTTACAAAACTAATCATCATACTTTTTGGTTACGCTGTATTAATTTCATGTTCAAAAACATTTTGGAATATTTTCATTATTACTTTTTAGGAAATCAGTTTCTCAACAGAAATAAAAGAATATAATTAATAAAGATTATCCTATTCACTTCTTGATAATATTTGAGTTAGCGTTTTTGTAATAATGATTGATGCTTAAAACATGTAATACACACTTGAAATTAACCATTCGTTTAAATTGATTAAAAAAGTTATGAAACAATTTTCTGGCATCTTCCTCATCATCTGGTAACTGCTAAATGATAAAATCCATCTCAAAGTCGTTAGTAAATGTAAGTTATAACTTAATAATGAATGTATTCAATTTGAAAAAAAAAATAATATGATGTTTTGCAAGATTACAATTAAATAATAAAAAATAAATTCAATTAATGATAAATCGCAATGTTTGACATGGTTTGTAATGAAAGTCCTTTGCACGGTCAGGTTTAAAATAAATGGTGCATTAGCATACATTTTGCCATGGGAAAAGTAAGCAGAAAAGTGCAGTTTGTGTGTTCATGTGCCACTAATACAATGAAACCGAAGGCACAGGGGTGCAGAATATGTCCGATCCGGCGATCTAGGATCGGGGGGAAATTTTGCAGAAACATACAATTGATTTCGATTTTAACAACAAATTCCATAATTCCCTGAGATTGAAAAATTTCACAACAAATAAAAAGATCCATATGGCGATCTTCACAAAATCGATCTCGGAATAATATGTAGGGTAGATGTACCAGTTTTGGCCACATTTAGAGAAAATTTGAAATAGAAATTTTACGTTTCTTGATCGATTAAAGCATATTAAATCATAATAACATCATTCTTTAGTAAATTTAATTGTCTTTCTGTTAACTATAATGACTTTCTACAGAATATTTTAGATTGTGAGTAATAACTCATCAAGTAATTTATTCCAATTTGTACCAGTTTTGGCCACCCCTACACCAGTTTTGGCCATCTCTATGCACCAGCTTTGGCCACTCCAATATCATGTAGCTTAACAAACATTTTAATTGATAATAAGTAAATATAAAGCATTTTTATGCAACATCTATTTTACCACACATATATTTGTTTGCTGTATTAAGAGAATTTTGCAAATTTCTTTATGAATTGATAAAAACATCAAATAAAATATACTTATGTTGATTTTAACTGAAAATTTCAATTAAAAAGCAAAAAATATATTTAAATTTGATTAATAAAAGGGACAACAGTGCCTATAGGACATAAAGATTAACTATTTAATCAGTTTTATAATTATTCATGGATTATGGCTTGTTTAGAACACTTGAATCTTCATCAAAAAGTTATATTTCTTGAAAGCATTTTCTGAATTTTGTTTGATTTTCATCAAAAAGTTATGAAATCATCTTTCGATTTATATTAGCTTGTGCCTTATTTAAATACCTTGCTTCTTTGCAAGTTATTTTAGGGTGTGATTTCAGAAGCAAATCATACCATTTCATACCTGGTCTTCCATCTTGAAATGGAGTTTCTATCTTGCCGGCTACAATTTTCTGGGCAGAATCTTAAAAGTTATTCCATTTTTATAGAAAACAGTATTCTGACAATATCTAAAATCCTCTTTTCTAATTGATTTTTAACTTCAATTTCTAGTACCTAGATCTACTACTTGAGATTCAACATAATTAGAGAAAAGTGGTGTCCGTCCTTCAAACTTGTGATGTAAGGCAAGAACGGGCTACACCAAAACTTTGCTAGCTTGTAGTGCTGGCATTACATTTTGAATGGCCTTAATTTTACTTCCTATCTTAGAGCAGTGTTCCCTCTAGGCAATTTTTTAACAGCACATAATCTTTTTATAACTTGGTAAAAGGAATCCTGTTTTGTTTTTTTAAATAATGTGAAATACATTCTTACTTGTATTTAGATATCTCTAGTAAAGATTTTCTGCACAGATGTCATATTCGCCCCATATTGGCAGATTTTTTTCTGACGCCAATGTCATATACGCAACGGGTACTTAACTGCCGCCAAAGTCTCGTTATTTTGCTTGATGTGGTAACCCGGATTATGTTGTTTATGCTGTTTATGTTTTTGCCAAATTGGCAACCGAAAAAAATCGCACCAATATGGGACGAATATGACATCTGTGCCAGATTTTCACAATATTTAGTATTTCTAAATCCGTGTGCCTGAAATATTGCAAAAATTATGGAACTTCTTCATTTCTTTAGGAAAAATACAAGCAATTAAATCATGCTATAATTTTATTGAACTTTTTAATTTATAAGTTGTAAAATCTTTCAAAATTTGTTTTAGTTTATTTATCATATCTAAACATTATACATATCGCCTCCCCTTTTGTTTTATCAATACTAAACACAATACTATATTTTCTTTAGCAATGTCATTCTTTAGTGACTAGCACAATGTCCTTCTTTCTAAAGTGAATTATCTATTGGACAGAGAATAACAAAATCTCTTTTATAAGAACTGCCATTAGCCTGGCTTTTATTATTATTATTATTGAAGCCATTACTATATAAAACAAAATTAAATTGATTTTTCCAGATGTTCTTAAATTTATTAAATGGCTAAAATTCCCTCTATAATGAATCATGTGGCCAAAAGTGGAACATAATGTTGTACCCTTTTTGGCCACCCCCATGGCCATAACTGGTACATATAGCAAATTTAATGCACCAGTTTTGGCCACCCCCCATTAAACTGTTAAAATAATTGAATTAAATGTAAAATTGCAGTAGAGAGAAAGCTTACCTCATAAAACCTAATAGCAATTTGTTTCAGAACAAATAGAACCCAATAAGTGCCTAATGTTGAAAGATTCTGAAAACTTGTCAGCTTAGCAAAAATCTTAATACATGTAAGCACACACTACAGATTCACACATTTATTTTTTTTGCAAGTCATATTTTATCGAAAAATAAACAAATGATATTGTAAATGATAAAAGAGAGTTTGCTTAAAATGTAAGAATGCCTATTATTTGTTAGCATTAATTCACAGGCTAAATATTGGACAAATTGATCCAATGTGGCCAAAACTGGTGCATCTACCCTACCATATATCAGGGGTGATTCTGTTCGGAATTTGCCGAAAATTTAAGGTATTCGATTCCGAAAATTAAAGAAAAGGTCAGCAATCTGAAAATTCGGACATAAAAATACCGCAAATTTTGTCAAAGAATTACGGAAAAAACGTGCTTTTCGTCACAAGATCGCAAAATAACCACATTTCGTCAAAAGATTGCGAAAGAACCACGAGTTTCCTCAAAAGATCGCAAAATAACCAAGTTTTGTTAAATGGTCACGAAAGAACCGCATGTTTCGTCTAAAGATTGCGAAAAAACCGCAAATTTCGGCGAAAGAGCAACAAGTTTCATCAAAAGAGCACAAAATGAACGTAAATTTTGTCAAAAGATCGCGAAATAAACGCACATTTCGCCAAAAGATCACGAAAAAGCGTAAAAAGGTTGTGGTTTATATCTATATATTTTAATTATAAAATAAATATCAAAAGTATGCAACTGCATATCAAACGCGCTACTATGTTCACCAATGTAATTTTCGAGATTTATTACGTAATTGCGAATTTACGTAAGTCGGGGGATGCCTGTATCTAGTTTGACACCAGTTCTGTTTTCAGATGTACTGTTGTACTTGGAATAGTGATATTTGATATTCCATCTTGAAAATGAATCTTAGCTAATACACCTATTGAATAAATTTTTACATTTCTTACTTTATAGAATATAGAAAGTAAGTTATCATGAATTTTATAAGAGCCTTTTTACTTGTGCATGGAATTTGCAAACATTAATGAATATTCAAGTGTTTTAGAATAAGGCAACAATTTTCTCTTTTTCTATAAGAGTTTTTACATCTTGAGTAGGGATTGACCGAAGCAGCAATTTTGCCAAATACCAAAGCTTCGGTATTCGGCAACTGAATACTTGAAACTTTTTAATACGCATTTTTCCATATACTAGCTTTTTTAATAAGCTTTAATTGAAATTAAATTATCAATAATTTCATTCAGTTACATTTTTATTCAAAAATCTAATTACACAAAAAATTGAATGACTTCTTTCTACTCACAAATTCATTAATCCATCACTTATTTTTTATTATTTTATCACTAGTCAATACCCCAAAATAACTTATGAAAATATTAAACTATACTGGGTATTATTAAGGATAAGGATTGTCAGAAAAACAAAAGTTCATTCAAATAATAAGAAACAATGTTGTCATTAAGCTGATTTACTGATTGTCTATGTCTAATTATAAACATATTGAATAGGAATGTTCTCAAAATACAAAAGGTATTGGATCAATTTTTACATTTAACTATTTTCTGTCAAATTATTGATAGAATATTTATATTTTGATGAATATTTTAATATTGTGGTGGTGAAGATAAGAAATTTGAGCGAATTTTGATATAATGATTATAAAAACTATAGGATTGTCATAAGGGTATACTTTGATGTGTGTATTTTCTTTAATATACACCTTAGATATACAGATATGAACTCTGATATACTTATTTGATGTGTATATTAAAGAAAATACACATTAAATAAATTTAAATTAAAAAACTAAAGTAGAAGTAAATAAAATTAAATGATAAGGGAAAGATGTGCATCTTCCTTACATTTTCTTTCTCTGTTGTAGACAATTGTTTTGATTTCGCACATATACACACTATTTTAGGAAGGAAAAAGTTTTTTTTAAATAAAAAATGGCCTTTGACTTGTTTTTTGTAGTGCAGCTCTGAACTCATGCACGTAATATTGAAACTCATTGTTTAGCCTATTTTACTTCTAAATAAAAGAATTCTTCTACTTCTAAGAAAATACTTACCTGCAATTATTCGGCCGAATACTTTTAAGTATTCGGCCGAAGTTGAATATTCGGTTTACATGCCGAACCACCGAATCAACTATTCGGTATTCGGTCAATCCCTAATCTTGAGTTATAATCATTCTCTGATGAAGACATTTCCTGGACAATTGAATCTCCAATTTGGGCAGTATTTTCTAAAAGATTTGAAAGAAAGATATAAAAGATTAACTTTTATAGGAAATAAAGAAAGGCTGTATTTTTTTTAGTATCTGAATAACTGTACATTTTATGCTAGCAAGAAGGGGAATGACTTCATGAATGCACCAGAAAGTAGACAATTTGGATTAGAAAACAAAAATTGCAAGAAATTAAAAAAAAAAAAAAAAAAATTATCCTGAATTAATTTGGCAAGGTATTTTTCATTATTCGGTGAGATTTTAACAATATTCAGCCGAAACATTCAGTCAATAAGCCTTTGATATTCGTCAAAAGGGCCGAATAGTAGCCGAATATTCGTCCCATCCCTACTTCCAGCTAATCTGTAACATAATCTTGAGGGGACATGCATACTACTGGTTAAGAACTGCCGTTTTGATTATTGGAAACAGTTCTTAGTGTCCTGTCCTTCATCTCTCTCTTCCAATATATTTTATTTTACAGTTATATTGTTTTTAAAATCCTTATAAAATGTTTTGGTGATTCATGAAAATGTATAATTTGCTTTAATTTTAGCTTGCTGAAATCCAAGCATGGGCACTCGAGTTTATGTTGGACGGCTTAATTATGAATGCCGAGAACGAGATCTACAAAAGTTTTTTCATGGATATGGCAAAATTAGAGAAATATTGATAAAGAATGGATTTGCATTTGTAGTAAGCTCTAAAAAATTTTTCTAATAAATAGCAATTGAATTATTTTCCATGTGACATTTATCAAAAGGCTGAATCCATATCAACTCAGGCAGGCGGGTTACCTTCATAGTCTCAGAAGTTTTTGAATTGAACATATGTTAAAATTTAAGAAAAAGTAAGATACTTGTATATTTTCATTTTGCCCAAAAAAATTCCTGGCCCGAGATCAGGCCGCCAAAGATGACATCCCCGGCATCCTTTCTCATTCGCGATTTTCAATAAAAATTTTAATGTGCTCTATCTCTAGAACGGTGCAAGATATTTTGTTGCGGTTTATTTTATTTTAAAGATAATATTCTTCTGTTTAAAATGATATACCCAATTTTGAAAAATGTATTCAACTTTTCTTGTGGCAACCTTTTGAAAAAAAATTTTTTTTTCAAAAAAAAAATTTTTTTTTGAAAATGCCAACCCTAAAAATTTTGATTTTTTTGCTGTTGATCAATACCATTGGGAACTATCTTCACTGTAAAGGAGAACTTCCACTTTTGACTTTAACAAATTTTAGAAACATTTAAAAAATTCAGAGAATTTTACAGGAACTGTATATATACAGTTCCAGTAAAAGTCACTGAATTTTTCCTTATTTGTAAGGATAAGCCTACTATATATCATAAACAAGTTAGAAATTGCAATATCAAATGTGGCAAATGAGGTGCGTGCGTACTATAACTAGTTTTATAAATATTCAGATCTTGGTGCAATAAGTTACACTCTTGGGCAAAAAGGGCATTATTTATTATGATAGGGCAAAATTTATTATGATTCTACATATTAAATTCAGTAATACGGAAGTAATATGAATTCATCTTAAAAGGACTTAATCGCCATGGCAACCTAGAATCATTACCTATCATGGTATATCATTGAATCAATTATGTATTATAGGATTTTTAAATAGAATGAAGAAAACTTTTATTAATGTCTTTTATGTTTCAATTTGATTTTCATAGCATTTGAAGTGATACATACTTTATTTTCAAAACCGAACATAGTAAAACAATCTCAATAACATATATCAATTACACAGCAATACAAATTATATTAATACAAGTTGGAGTTCAGACAGATGGGCAGACAAATCGAATCCATAAAGACTTTCAACTATGTTGGAAATTGTTAAAAACACATAAATAGGTCGGAATTTGACTTTTAGAAATTTATGTCAATAGACGGAAGCATACTTGAATACTTTCATACAACCCTGTATTTTACCTACTATCTTTATATACATGCCACTATTTAGCTAATATTTAATTAAGATTAAAACATCCTTAAAACCAGTGAAATCACACTTCCAGAGATTATCATCCATAGACGGCCATGTATCTAATTCTTTGCGTGGACCTGTATATCATTTTATCTATATTCTCCAAACATATCTTAGTATACTAAATGTAGTTCAGTGTAAAAATGCATTACTCATTTAAAAATCACCTTTAAGCTACTTTCATTCATACTCAGTAAACCCTTAAGATTTCTTTTGTGTAGCCCTGTATATGATCTACAGCCTTTATACACACAACGTAATATGGAAATATTTAATTAAACTTAAAAACTCATATCGCAACTAAAAATGCACCTCTAGCAATCATCGCTAATGTACAGTATTTCCAATAAGGTAAAGTATCCGAAATCTTTTGTGTGTCCCTGTAAACACTATGCACTTTCAATGACACAGGAAGTAATTTTTTGTAAACCTCTGCAATAAAGTATGTATCACTTCAAATGCTATGAAAATCAAATTAAAACATAAAAGACATTAATAAAAGTTTTCTTCATTCTATTTAAAAATCCTATAATACATAATTGATTCAACGATATACCATGATAGGCAATGATTCTAGGTTGCCATGGCGATTAAGTCCTTTTAAGATGGATTCATATTACTTCCGTATTAATGAATTTAATATATGGTATTATAGTAAATTTTCTATTCATGCCTTTTTGCCCAAGAGTGTAACACCTATTGCACCAAGATCTGAATATTTATAAAACTAGTTAATACTATGCATGCACCTCATTTGCCACATTTGATATTGCAATTTCTAACTTGTTTAGGATATATAGTAGGCTTATCCTTACAAATATGATACAAATAAGCAAAAATTCAGTGACTTTTACTGGAACTGTATGTATACAGTTCCTGTAAAATTCTCTGAATTTTTTAAATGTTTCTAAAATTTGTTAAACTCAAAAGTGGAAGTTCTCCTTTACAGTGAAGATAGTTCCCAATGGTATTGATCATAAGCAAAAAATTCAAAATTTTTTTAAAAGGTTGCCACAAGAAAAGTTGAATACATTTTTCAAAATTGGGTATATCATTTTAAACAGAAGAATATTATCTTTAAAATAAAAAAAAAACCGCAACAAAATATCTTGCACCGTTCTAGAGATAGAGCACTTTAAAATTTTTATCGAAAATGGCGAATTGGAAATGGTGCCTGGGATGCCATCTTTGGCGGCCTGTATCTCGCGCCAGGAATTTTTTTGGGCAAAACCAAAGTATACAAGTATCTTATTTTTTATTGAATTTTAACATATGTTCAATTCAAAAACTTCTGAGACTATGAAGGTAAGATTTTTTTCTTTGGCTGCCTGAATTGACATGGATCATACCAAAACATAAAAATGTTACCATTATTATTATTCCCAGCAGCAGAAACAGTGCAGCATGGCAGTGGACGCTGCAGATTATTTTAAACCTTGCAGATTAATCCACCAGGTTAAAAAGAAATGCTAGGCTTAAAAAATAGCTGAAATTTACTTTGTCTCTAGATTTATGGTATTTGTTGTATCCTTTTATTATACAGTAAACTCCCGACTATTTGGACTAATGTGGCGGAAGGGTAGGCCAGATAACAAAAAAGCCGGATAGGATGGAGTTCTAGAAATATTTACTCAATTCCTGTCCTCTTCCTCCCCATTATATTAAAAACACATTACACATTTTAAGATAAATTTTATATGTATAGTACATACCGTTTCAAAATAAGCAAAACATTAACGTAAAACGTAAGGCTAATTTGTAAAAAAATTAGTGAATCAATAAATGATTGCACAAATAGGAAAAGTTATGCATAAGATAAACGGGTCAAAACTTAGTTTTTAGTTTTTAAAACAGTACTTGATAAATGACCGCTTCTCCCTGTTAGCCCTCTTCCGCGACGCAATATCCCTCCATTTACGCAAGCAGATAATATTAGCCGGCGTCGTTTCCTCCTGCTAACTCATAGTTTCTCCTCCATTGTCACTACAATCTTTTTTCGTTTATCACCCATTTTGTTAATCTTCAATAAATAAACACTAAGCACACCAAAAGACTATACGAATGTAACCAAAATAAGTGGAAAATAATGTCCACATATGTTTGTGAGATGAAATCTCACAGTGTTTAAATCATGTTACTTTTTCATTTCTTTTGGCCTTATACATCGATGTTCGTTAAACTTAAATCCATATTTATTTTTGCGCGGGCGATTTCGTTTCGACTGCAGATCGGCAAGTTCTCTGATGTTCCGCAGCGCCTGACATGGGGTTCTTCTCCTTTGAGTTCTGTGCGATTGTGATGACGTCATCGGAGCAAGTCTCTCACGGCATATGCATTGAATGGATGTCAGGGTTGGCACGGTTTAAACCAAGTGGTTTTAACCATGGTTTAAACCAATTGGTTTTTTTGTCAAAAAAACCATTTGGTTTTTTTAGAAAAAATCTAATATAATATTTTCTCTTCTGTAATTTAATTGTTTTAAATTATTGATAGAAGTAATTTCTACTTTTAACACTTCACCTCAGCAGTCAACATGAGGCATAATGACCCTAGGTCATGTTTCTATGCATGTAGAATGAAAATTAGCATGTGCTGATGAACATATCTAGTACCTTAAAGATTTTTCTTAAAATATGTGAAATTAGAAAAGATAAAATAGATAAATAATATTCAATATTTAGCATAAAATATTTTCATTTAAAAGATGCAGATTATTTGCAGCAGTTAATAAAAAAATACAAAGATCTTTAAGATTTTGGATAAGTTGTAAAAGAAAATTTTCTGGATTGGGATTGGGAAAGATTATCCTTAAAGAATTTAAAAGAGTAATTTAAGATATCAAATTGAATAACACAGCTTGCAAAAATTGAGTGCTAGTTATAGCATTTCCATAATACCAATCAAACGTTTCTCTTAGTTGCTGAATCTAATGGCCAAAAATGATGACTTGGACACTTGGAGTTATCTCTCAGAAAACAAAATAACCAGAAGTATTTGGGTATTAAAAAAATAACAAACACAGAACAATATTATATTCATGAAACTGCATCAAATGTTTATTGATAGATTATTATATTATTAATCAAAGGATTCTTCATATGATTTTCAAGGTATCAATGTTTCACTGTATAGAGCAGTTTACTTTGAACATAAGACATAGCTGTTAATATAATGTTTAAATTAGAAATGATTTCAATTTTCTATATAATTGACTGTAATTATTTAATTTAAATATATTTTCAAAAGTTATATTAGGGGAAGGTGGGGCACCTTGGGACGTTTTTCAGTAAATAATTTTTCTAAATTTTATTAATATTTATTCTTATTTTAGAACCAATTAGACATAAAGTATAAACATTTCTGCATCAAATAAACCTCATAATAATCTAATATCTCACATAGGAAAAGAGTGAAAACAAAACAAAAAAGCCTTTAAAATGTCCCAACCTGCCCCACATGGTAGGGCAGGTTAGGACACTAGTTTTAATCAAAAATACATGTAAAATTTTATATTTAATTGATGAACAAAACTTTATTTATAAAGCTTTAGTTCAGCATGAAATAATTTAAGCATTGAAACATTTTAATAATTTGAATTGTAACATGTTTTCATTAACAGATCTTGTATTTGATGTGAAAAAAATGGTGTTCATCAAATTCTAATAAAACACATCTTTGACCTATTTTGTTTTCAGGAGTGCCAAGTTTTAAAAGAATATCTGTTTGATACACAAATGAGCTATCATGTTTATCACTATTAAAAAAAAAAAAAATGACAACTCTAGATCTCGCCTTCTCAAAATGGATATCTCATACTCGCTGCTGTCCTCAACATTTTGAACATGCCCTACAAATACAACAATGATTTGTTTTCCTGCAAACTTTTGCCAATGTACACTATCCCACAGTGTGTTTACCTTTAGCCTTCAAGTTTCTGGACTTCTTTAAATAAGTTTGCAATCTGTAGGAAAATCAGCATCACATAAACAGTTGCATTCACCACTACTGCCATTACACAAATCATTTATATTTGTTTTCCTTCCAGGGGTAATTTTCACCAATTTTGCTAGCACAACTGTCTCATCCTTACTGCTTGATGAAAATTCTAATTGGTTCTGTACTTTTTTTTTTCTTCTGTAAGCTGCATTTGGTCTTTACAGCATTTTTGGACATGTCCCAAGATGCCCCACAACTGAGTGTCCCAACCTGCCTCACCTCGCATATTAAGTAACAAAAACTTTAAAACAGTTAATCTTAGCATTGCAGTCTATTTTTTACTCTTAAAATAACAACAAATCAATGTTTTTTCATCACAACATGCCCCCACTTGTATTATTTCATTTCTTTAATAAAAATTTATTTTTCAAAATACACATAAATGTTACTCAACCTCATTCAAAACAAAAATAATGGTATTATTTGTTGCCAGCAAACACCAGTGATTCCAAAACACATGGAAGAGTAGATTGTAGTATCATATATTGGCACTTATGTGTGCTAATTTTTAACTGCAAAATTAAGCCTCAAAATTGAGATGTCCCAAGGTGGGCCATGTCCCAAAGTGCCCCACCTTCCCCTACTTATATAATATCCAAAAATGTTTATTTTATCAACAGATATGCATCTGTATGCAATAGGAAATTATATTTTAAAAAAACCGGTTTAAACCAAAAAAACCTGGTTTAAACCAAATAAACCGGTTTTTTTGGTTTTTTACAAAAAAACCCGGTTTTTTTCCAACCCTGATGGATGTCGATCTTTTTGGAGGTGTGTCTAATCGCCGAGCGTGGAACAAATAAAAATAAAGCTTTGTAAATGTTTTCTTTTGGTTTTGTTTATTAAGACATTACCTAATATTTTAAATTCTCTAATAGATTTAAATCTTTTCGCTCCGTAACTTTAGCAGTCAACGTTTACTTACTATAAATTAAAAATTCCGTTAATTTTAAATCAGAATCTTTTGTTGGTGATCTGTCATGACATGACTTAGTTTTTGTTTTAAAAGATCGCGGGTTTCGTCTCCGGTCTGTGTCTGCCGATGGATGTGGAATCCGGTAAAAAGCTTCCGAAAGCGATGTCTGCGTTTTTAATAACTCCTGTTAAATTTATTTTCTCTTGGTTTAAAAAGGCTTTGAGATTTTTATCTATAGAAAATTTCTCCTAGTGCTGCATCTTACATTTTTAAAGATTTTCTTAAAGAGGAACAGATTATTTTTAATAATACCACAATGTTAACATCCGTTGTACAACTGAAGAAACAGGTTATCAAGCCTTAACCTCTCCCCCTCTATCTCCCTTCCTGTCGTCTCTGCTATTGCATTCTGAAATCCCTTCTTCCTTCTTGCTCCTTCCTGTCGTGAGTTAGCACTTTCCTATGGACGAGAACCTGCCTGTCTAAGCCGCTTGCAACATTCTTAATTTTTTTTTACTAGGACAGATAGTCGCAAGCCAGATAATTGGGAGTTTACTGTATTTTCTTTATAAATACAAATTTTGCTTATTTTATGGGTTTCTGTTGTTTTTTATGATAGTAGACTTAGTCTAGCACTGTTAGGTCGCAGATAAATTTTAGGTAGCTGCAGACTGACACTGAAAATTCTGCTTCTGGGTTATTATTGAATTTGGAATTGAGATTACTTATTTGATGTGTATATTAAAGAAAATACACATTAAATAAATTTAAATTACGGAAACTAATGTAGAAATAATTAAAATTAAATTATAAGGGAAAGATGCCCATCTTCCTTAATATATTTTTTTTTTTGGCTTGTTTTTTATTGTGCAGCTGAACTATGAACTCATGCACACAATATTAAAACTCATTATTAAGCTTATTCTACTTCTAAGTAAAAGATAATTTTTACTTGTCAACAAAAATTGGAAAAACGGTGATAACTTATTTTCAAATATTTTTTGAGTTATGGGATCCCACAATAAACAATTTAATCAATTTGTAACTCTAACATTGAATTTTAAATTTACTTTAATGTAAGCATTGAAAAATCCATTTATTTGTCAACAGAAACATTGTAGTCTTTTCTAGCTAAATAGTTTCAAGTTTTTTTTATCCTTTTTCGTGAAAAATCAATCACCTGAAAATGAATTAAAAACTTCATTTTGTTTAAATTTGTTAATATTTAAAGTTATTTTAGTTAAAACATTGTGATTAAACATTCATTGTATGATATCTGCTTTAAAAATTTATATTTGTCTCAGCCTTTCTAAGTATTAAGTTTTTCATGCTTAATTTAACATATAATTTTTTTAAGAGAATTTTTAAAGTATGAAACTATAAGGTATACTGTCAAAATAATTACTGTTGGATATTAAAATATTTCTATCGTAATCTATATGTAAACAAAACAAAAGTACAGAAAATTTATTTCTGTTGCTCTTTTCAGAAATTTTCAACTATGAAGCCATAAGGTACTGTAAAAATAATTACTGATGCTGGATATTAAAACATTAAGAGATATTTCAAGAGAAATTGAACGGTTCATAATATCTACATAACAATAGGGTTAAAGTTTCCACTTGTTAGGTTAAATAGGTGGAAAATACAAAGAACACATTAAATCTAAGTAAATCAAAAGAAAAGTTAAAAATGGAATCACAACAAATCAGATTTAAAAAGCAAACAATAAATTAACAAAATACCTAATAATGTGTAATCCAAAAAAATTATACCTAGAAGACAGCAAAATCTCAGTAATGCTGAGATCAATGAATACGCGTCATGTGATGATATCTGTATACAGACAGGAATAATACGAAACTCCCATTGGAGATTGGTCTTAGCACATGCGCTGTTTATCCGGAGTGGGAAGCTTCGTGGCCGAAAGATGAACACCGTATTTGATTTGCGCGATAGCTCAATGGTTTATTTTTCAATTCAATGAATCAACTTAATGACTCGCTATCGCTTGTTTACATTTTACGATAATGTATGTTTTGAACTCGTTTTCTGAAATTGTTTTTCAACTTCTCAAATCATTGAACGGTCATCAGTTTTGAATCTTTTAAAGAAAATTATGTTGAACAGAAGGGATTTCAGGTAGAAAAGATTTGTATTTAAGCATATAAGTTTTCTCTTACACATCTGAAATCAAAATTAAGCCTAACGTTGCTCCTTCCTATCGGAGATTGGCAAAATCGATGGGTTCGTCCTGGACGCGTTACAATGACAATTGGGTTATTCTGTACAATAGTGCAAAAAGTGTTTCCCAGTCATATAAATGCTCTTAATTTCATTACATTTTTATTTATTTTTATTGGAAGATCTAAACATAGTTTATTAGGGACAGAAAGTAAAATTTAAAAATAAATAAATTTAGTATTAAATGTAATATATATTATGCAAACATCATTCCCTCACCTTTCCCCCACCTGTACTACCATATTTTGTTGCCTATTTTTTTCCATCCAGAAATAAAAATAATTAAAAATACCCTAAGCAAAATAAAGTTCTTATTTGGTACATTACAAAAAATAATAAAAATATTATTTTTTACTATTATTATATAGTCTACTCAATTACATGTTTCCCCATGTTAGACCATCATTCCCTCACACATTGCTATTATCTCAAATATCTACCACTAAAGAGCAGTAGCAGTCTAGCATCCGTCACAGAGAAGAAGCCATTTTGAGCACTTGTCAGTCCAGCAACATAAATTGGTGGTGTAAGATTTTGTTAATTTTTCAAAAAAAAATTTCAGTCAATGTATCTGGAAGCGTTTTTATTAGCAGTCATTCCCTCACAGTGAATACTAATTTTTTTACAAATATCAAAAATTTTAATATTATCATACATTATATATTAAGTGTTGCTCTTAAAGGAAACAGTTTGGATTTCTTCATAATTTTGCATTTCCCCCTACAACTTAGTAAAAATGTCTTATTTCATCATTCCCTCACATTTTTTATTTTATTTTTTCTACAAATTTTTATTTATTTATTTTTTTTAAGTCAAATTTTTAAAACAATACCTGCTGCTATTAAAATCTTCAATAGTTGACTGATTTCTTACCATTTATCTAATTTTTATGAAAATTTACATATGTATCATTCAAGTCAGACTGCTTGGCCAAATTTGCAAGTATTGCAGAGAACAACCCAATTATTATATAGATCCTAATTAATCATCCCCATTAACCATCATTTTAATCTTCCTCGTGGTTGGTTTTCTTAAGTTATACTTTACAAACAGTAAATAAATAATCTAAAAACATTCTATTTTATTTTAAATATGATTTTGTTTCTAATTATTTTAAATGCATTTATAAGTTGACAGTTAAAAGTAAAAATTGTGAAAAGTTTTTAAAAATGTGTTTTGAAAGTTTTTTTTAAGTATTCGGTTCAGCCGAATACTTTGATATTCGGCTTAACCGAATAGTTTGATAATTGGCCTAGCCGAATATCGAATAGATACTGAATATTCAGTGCATCTCTAGTCTGGACAAAGGGTAGCAGGCATAGCTCAGATTCGGAGTCCTTAGTGTTATAAAAATAAACTAGCAAAAGTGATTACTTAAATATTTGAGTCTGCTAGTCAATCCCTCTAACAAGATAGCCTAATTTTTCTTTATTTCAGCTTTTTTATCTACTAAATGTTTTGACTTCTCTTTTCTTATTTTCTTTATCTTATAGGATTTTTATGATTATAAAGATGCTGATGATGCAGTTTTTGAGTTAAATGGTAAAAGCCTTCTTGGAGAGAGGTATAATATATATTTGTCATGATTCTTATATTGATGATAATTTTTTAATCCAATATTGAATATACAATTTTATTTTATTTTTAAAAAATGCAACTATTACGCTATATTGACCTTATGCTTTTTCTAATGAACATTATACCAGGTGTCATTTTCAGTTTTGTTGAAGTACATTATTTTTTGTATTTGTGGTTATTAAATAAAATATGTATGTTAATTCAGTTTTAGATTTTAATATCCCAGGGGGCATTAAATGTGCATGTCCAGTTTTTTTTTTATTCATCAGTATAACTGCATGTTGAATTCAAAGAAATGCATTAACAGGGATCTGTTTAGGAAGAAATTGAGTCGTTTAAAGGAAGGACCTTTTGCACAATTGTTTACTTCAATAAATGACCCTTCACAAAATTCTTTGTCTTAAAAATAGGCCTTTTACAAAAAATTTCCAGCTCTTAACTAAACCTTTCGCAAATTTAATCATTTAAAAGTAAAATCTGACCTGTCATTTTTACATATATAAAGAAAATATATGTATTTTACATACATATATTTTCATAAAAATATATAAAAAAGAACCTGAATATAATGATCATTCCAAATTCACAAAATTAGGACTAGATTTTTCACAAATGTAGTCATTCTATTTTTTGAAGAAGTAAAGGATAATGCTTTATTTCACACTCACTTTAAACCACATTGTTGCTGGCAATGCTCATATTTGATGTGCATTGATAATCATATTTTAAAATTTTTCGTGTCTGAAAAATTTTATTATTTTTAAAATGTAAAATATTTTGTGCCTTAACATTTATGTTTTATGATGATTGACCTATTGTTACAAAGATCCAGACAAGAAAATAAAATAATAATAATAGAAGACAAGTAAACAGATACACTAATGCTTGATGGTTAAAAAAAAAAAAAAATCTGTACTTGTTAGTTATCCCGTTGACCAAATTATTGTCGCCAAATTGTAAGATTAAATGCCAATAATGGTTGATAGTAAATGTCACATTCACTCAACAACATGTGTTTAGGTCATCAAGTTATTGTTATTTCGACGCTTTATTTGTATTTTTATTAATGTTACACTAATTAAATTTGTTCTTTCGTTATTTAAAATAAAAATTGTCAATTTGTATAATTTGGCGGGTGGTTTGGCGATTTATATAATTTGGCAAAATTGGTCGACGGGATAACTAACAAGTACCAAAAAATCATATAACCATCAAAGTAAGCCCTTTATAATGAAAAGAATTATTAAAATTGGCACACCTTTTCAAAAGTTGTGTGGACATATTTAAAAAAAAATTCATATGAATTTACATGTGAATTTTATAGCTTCTTTTATGGATGACTTAATAAAGGCTATTTTTTCTTGAATTTAAGCAACATAAACATATTGTAGGTTGCATAATGTGATGAGCTACAAGATCATCTTATGGCTTAATATTTGAAGTATGAATAATATTTAACTTGGGAAGGGAGAGTGAAACAGAGGAAGTCACCAAGTTGAGAGATTTCATGCACTCTTGAAAATATGAATGTAGAACTATTGATGTTTGACTGTAATGTAAAAAAACAAACAAATTACTAAGATTCTTTTTTGATTTACTTTGTAAAATGCATTTTCAGTGGTTAAGTAGCTCGTTAGTTTAAATGTTAGAACTTTGGTTATTTCTATAAATATTCTTTTAATGAAGATTAATACTTGATGCATTTAATTTAATTATCTACTTTGTGTAAGAGCTGCTAGATAGCCAGGCCAAAAAAATGTTCTGGCCTCCTTTTTTTTTCTTAGACAACTTACAAAAAGCTGGCCAATGTTATAAAAGCTGACCTTACTTTAAAAATTATTAAAGAATATAAAAGGATCTACGTTAATAAAATTCCACTTCACAAATTGCAAATCTATAAAAACAAATGTAGGAATGTGTTATATTAAATGCCTTTTCTGCAATATAACTTTAATCTTCAGAAAAGGATTTCAATTTCATAAGATTATTTGGTGATTGACTCATTATAGTTATTTAGCTAGCATGAAATAAAGCTTACTAATCAGCTTTTTCAGCACCTCCTAACTCTATCCCCACTTTGCTTCAAACAAAATTAGTGATGTACCGTGTAGTACTTTGGCCGAGTACCGAGTAGTTGGGTAATAAGGAAAAAAAACGCTGATGTGTACATAATGTGAGCTTAGGTGTACATATATATATATAAATTAGCTAATTAAATTTGAAATTTATTTGTGCACCTTTTAAAGACAATTTTTGACAGTTCAAAACAGTAGCAAAAAAGGGAGAATTGACACATAACATGTACAATTATTAACCAATATAAAATTAAAACATTCTTCAACCCTCTAATTTATTCCGATACCTAAAATCTGTCTATCAAAAAAAAAAAAAAAAAAAAAAATTATTGGTTACTGTAACAATTTATTGAATAATGCAAAACATTTCATATTTATTTTGTAACTGTATCTTATTTTCTTTTGATTAAAAATAAGAGAGAAATACAAAGAGAGGTACAAAAAGCTATACAGGATTTCTTAACAGAAGACTTATGTAAAATTGACACTCCATTTGCATGGTGGGTGGGGGGGGGGGGGGAATTCTGATTATGTGCAACCTTGCAAAAAAATTCTTATGTGCACCTTCAACCACTGTTTATTCTGAACGTATATTTTCAGCGGTAGGCCAAATTTATAGTAGTAAAAGAAATGCTCTGTCTACTGATAATATAGAACTTTTGGTGTTTTTGCACCATGATTTGAAATATAATAAATTTAATTATTAATTTTTTAATTACATTTATTCTATTTTCAGTTTCTTTATCCAAAATAATAGTCTTTTCTGTTTTCCTATATATTTAAAAAGAACTTATTTTTATTTGTATAAATGTGAAACTAAATTTTAATGTGGAATTATTTTATGAGGGTTTTTGTTCTTAACTTTTTCTATATTTTGTAGACATACTGTTAAATACAGAGTAAATAGTTTTATGAATTATTGCATATATTATACATTGATATTCGAATAACTTTTTACATATCAGTTTTAAATTTATATGCTTAAAAAATAAAATTCTTACAACTACTCGGAAGTCAATTCCTACTTAGGTCATCAAAGAAAAATTTAATATAATCCCTTAAGCTAATATTAGTTTTTGTTGCATTAAAATATCTCAATTTGTTGATTTTCTATAAGCAAGTAGGTTTACAGTGGAACTCAATGGGAATTTAGCAAAATATTAGAGATATCGCCAAGTTGGCGTCACTTTTGGTGACTCATTTTGGCCGCCAAGTTGGTGACAAACTTGGCAGTATTTGGCAACAGAAAAGGGCTCCCTCCTATGGTAACCCCTTATTGAAAATACTTTCATTGATCTTCAATAACCAATGGCTGCCATTTTGTTTCCCATACAAAACTAAAATTAATGAATTAAAATTTAATTTATATTTGAAAAAACTGTATTAACATCAATTGTCATCCAGTACAAGTTTAAAAAAATTTATTTCAACTTGATAGGATGAACATACCTGCCAACTTGTACGGGTTGGCCGTACAATGTACGGATTTTCTACTAAGTGTACGGCTGTACGGATGAGCAGTACGATTGTACGGTTTTGCGCATGGAAAAAACGCCGATTTTGTCAAGGAACCGCAAAAAAACGCTGATTTCGTGAAAATATCGGGGGAAAAAACTCAGATTTCGTCGAAGGATTGCCGGAAAAAACGCCGATTTCGTGAAAATATCGTGGAAAAAACGCCGATTTCGTGAAAGGATGGCGGAAAAGACGCCGATTTCGTAAAGGGTAAGGGGTGATTCTGATCCGAATTTTCCGAAAATTTAAGGCATTCATTTCTGAAAATTTCAAAAATTCGGTCACCAATCCGAAAATTCGGACATAAAAAATCGAGAATTTCGACAAACGGTTGCCGAAAAAAATAAATTTTGCCAATCGTTTTCAGGAAAAACGCAAATTTAGCCTAAGGATCGCGGTAAATTTCGTCCAAGAAACGCGGGAAAACTGCAAATTTGGTCGAAATATCGCGGAAAAAACCACAAATTGCTTTAACAGGGTTCCTACTCATCAGGGGATTATGGGATTCCTGGGATAATCAGGGGATGTATTTTGGCCCTAAAAAATCAGGGGAATCTCAGGGGATAGTGCAAAAAATTCCCCAAACCTGGGAAAACCTGGCAAAAGGATTGGTTACTCTGGGAAATTGAGGGCAATAGCTGTTGTTTGCGTGTTTTCTGTAGTCTTAATGAAATCAAACTAAGACGTTTCTTCTAACATCGTGATATGTAGAATTGGAAATTAGCCACTCTTTCTTACAGATTAGCTATAACATTTGTTATATTTAATCGGCACTACTTCTTACGTCTGGCGACATCCGTTCAGTCACAAGACATGCCTCCTAACATTGTGAGGTTTGAAAACTGTTAAAGAAGAACTTAAGAAAAATAAAGGACATTTTAAAATTGATATTGGCACTTGAGCCTTCATATTATTCGTAATGCTTTTCAAAGAGGTAAAATCCCTAAGTGGAAATTAAATTCTTACAGCAATCTACCAAGTTTTTTAAGGAGAGCCCCACAAGGCTTGCAGACTTCATCTCTGTTGTACACAAATTAATGCTTTTCCTTTAAAGTTCTGCTTATATTGTTTATATGTTTATATAGCTAATATATAAACTGTATTTTTGAGATTATCTATAGTTTGTATTTTTTTTTAAAGGAGAGGAGGTCGAGGGGTCATGATACTGGTTTAAAAAATGTCATTGATTGTTGACATGGAAAAATAATGCATCAGGGGATTCTCAGGGGATTTTTTCTTGGAAAATGAGTATGAACCCTGTTTAAGAAATTGTGAAAAAAAGGAAAGTTTCATTGAAAGGTCGTGAAAAAACGGAAAATTTCGTCAATCGTGAAAAAACAGGAAATTTCATCGAAAGATCGTGAAAAAAACAGGAAATTTCGTCGAAAGATCTCGAAAAAAAGGCAAATTTCGTCGAAAGATCGGCGAATTCGCCAAAGGGCCGCTTAAAAAACGCATAGTTAGTGCCAGGAGTGGATTTCCTCTCCCCCCTGCTATAATTTTTCAGAAAATTTGAGGTGAATTTCAGAATTTTTTTTTTTTTTACTCAGAATCACCCCTGGTCAAGGGAATATAGTATAGAAAATATTATTATGAAATGATATTCCATTTTTCAATGCTTATGCATTTGTTATGTACTTTTTTAAGTATGGGAGAATACGTCGTAAAAATTGTAAGGTTTTCAAAAATGACATGTTGGCGTGTATGGATGAATAATGAGTATTTTATTAACAATTGAAAATTTGAACAAGATATATAAATATATATATATATATATAAACTAGCTGTGGCCCAGTCTGGCTAAATGGAAAAGAAAGGAAAAAGAAAATGGGCATTTCTAATATTTCATTTCACAATACTTGTGGGTATACAGTATAGGTGACAACTGGGAAATTGAGTTAGAAGCCAGTGGCTGGTAGACTCAGTTTCATTAGTGGCCACTATAATGTTTCAAACTTTCTTGGCACCTAGATAAACTATAATCGTTGTATATATACATATTTTCTATAAATCAGAGTTTTATACCAGCCAACTATTCATGATAAGACTAGGGACACAGTTGAAATTCAAGAAAATTACTTTAAAACTACAAAATTGTTATCATATTGATTTTTTTAGAATATATTTTTGGATTATTTGTAAATGTTCATAAACACAATTATCAATCAGATTACTGTTACTTTCTTTACATAAAAAGTTAGTAACTAAATCAAAATTCAAACAACTAGGTGTATACAAAAAAAAAAAAAAAAAAAAAAAAAAAAAAAAAATCAAATAAAACACAATAAAATGCTATTTCGATTTTATTTAATAATTAAATGTGTTAGTAACATACCATATACATTACATACAGTTGAAATCTAAGCTGGTGGGTGTATTTCGCAGGATTAAACAGTATCTCTTGCAGAAAAATAATCTAACTGATCAAACACATTGAAGTTATTGTAATGTCCTCACAACCTTTAGGGTCCAATTTTTTTTTTAATTTTGAGAACAAAATTACTTTTATTTAGGGTGTCAACGATTTAAATCAGTTGATTTAAATCATGATTTTAATCAAGTGATTTAAAAAAAAAAATCATTGATTTAAAATAAAAAAAAGTTTAAATGTTTAAAATGACATAAAGTATTCAAATCTAAGATGAACATAATTTGGAAAGTTTCTACAGGTATTGTGACTTATGAATACACAAAACAAAGCTTAAATAATTGTTTTGAAGCGTAATTCCTGAGTATTGTGAAAAATTTAAGTACAGTAAGTTTGTGAAAAGCATGATATTTAAATCTAATATAACTTAATGTCATCATTTCCTTTTAATAATCAAGTTATTCATTCTTTTACATACAATAAACATAGCAATACAGTGTCAATCATTTTAATCAATTGATTTAAATCAGATGATAAAATCACATATTTTCTGATTTTTTAAAATAGTGTGAAAAAGCATTTTAATCACTAATGGAAATTATCACTAAATCACTTGTAAAAAATGTAATATTTGTTATTGTTAATTATAACAATGTTAAACTGTGTAAAAAGAAGTATTACACATTTAAAAAACATCTAACGAAATGTTAAATAACTTCAAAACATTATAATATTTAGTAGCTATTCAAATATTTTAGTGTTGTGGGGAAAAAAATCTGATTTAAATTTCAAAAATGCAATTTTTGTAATCTATTTATAAATTATGTGCGAGTTTGCTGTATACATCACTACAATTTTTGATCAATTTGATATACATACGCTTTAGAACATGTGTAAAATTACTGGCTGCTTTATGAATTTATCAAACTATTATTTATCATCTTTTTTTCAACCACTTTTTCAAAAATGTAGATTGTGTTCTTAATTAAACAGTTAATTGTTTAATAATTACAAAATTTAATCTGTATCATCAATTTGAAAATAAATGCAATTTATCAATAACTTTAAAATATAAGCAGTATTTAATATTGGTTTACATAATTATTACAAAATATTAATGCACATAATTTTGTATGTTACTAAAGAAATTTTTAATTTGCAGTTTTTTGTAATTTCTATAATTACATAATTAAAATTTTATTAATTAAAGCAAATAAACATAGTCTATATTAGTAATTGGAGGGTTATTCATTTTTGAAATGCTTAATTCTTGACAGATGTTTAATATTTTAACGCAGGGAAAAAAAGAAAAAAAATCTGATTTAAATAAAAAAAATCAGATTTTTTTTTTAAATCATTTTTTTACACCCTACTTTTATTTTAATAATCTTAATCGTAGCTATCCAAATAGATTTACTGATATGATAATAGGTTAAGAGTTTCTGGAGACGTTTAGAAAATCTCGTATTACAAGAGGGTTTAGCAGATATTACAACTTTATAATGTTTTTTGTGTTTTACCACAGGATTTGTTCAGAAAAGTAACCTATATTTTAAATTTAAAGAGTGAAATATATGTATAAAATAAATTACTAAATGTCCAAACATAAATGAACTCATAATAAGAAAAGCATAGCCATATACCAAGGATGTCAAACTCGTCTAACGCCGCGTGCCAAATTAGGTATTGCATACGAAGACGCGGGCCACATCAAACAAAGTAGATAATATTATTAGAATTTCACACAGCAATATTTGTACGTACAAAGCATAACCATTATAGGTCAAAACTGGGAAATTTCATTAGCGGCCACTTGCCGGTAAGATTAGTTTTTTAAGTGACCACTTTCTTTAAACTAATGGCCACTTTTTTATTTAAAAATACTAAACAGGAAAGTTTCTATAAGTATTAATCTAAACCTGAATAGGCCAAGTAAATGTGTTAATATAAATATATTAGAAACAAAAAAAGTAGAATCCTTGATGAAATTCAAGAAAATTTTATTCTCTCCTTGTAAAAAAGTGGCCGCTGATAGACAATTTTGCACTAGCCACTTTGTCTCTTTTACTGGCCCTGTGGCCGGTGGCTAGTGCTAATTTTGACCTTTAATAACCATATTAAACAAATATTCAAGGAAAGTTCCAAAGTTCTCCAAAAGTTATAATTCATAGTTTATTTTATCTTATTTTTCGAAAAAATACTTGACATTACTTTTTATCAACCAAATCTACAAAGTTTAATTGGATTTTCTAAATTGTATTACCTTAAAAAAATTATTTTACACAAGCTCTGTTAATCTAGCAAATGTATAACTTTTAATCTTCTGGATTTTTTTCAGGTAAAAACTAAAAAGTTAAAAACATATTTTGAAAAAAAAAAAAAATTTAATAAATTGTGTCTTGTATCTATGCACTACGTATTTCATTTCATTTATGAAACACATTTTCTCGTTCAAATTATGTTGCTTTTACCGGAAAAAATTTGTTACCGAACATTGTTAATATATGCCTAATTGCTCACTTTGCCTCATTGCCAACTTTTTCACTCAGCTGGAAAATTGCAACTCGTAACTGAATTAAACAAAGGTAAAATGCCAAAGGATTGGCAGGCCACAGAGAAGTTGTAGGTGGGCCAATTGTGGCCCGCGGGCCGCGTGTTTGACATGCCTGCCATATACTATCATTACTATGTGTAGATAGTAACAAAAGTAATTTTTAAGACAAAATAATACTTGATGAAAAGACATGTACTATTAGTAGTAAAACCAGACCCGAAAGGGTTAAAATCCACTTGCATTTGCATCCAGTGAAAAAAAAAAAGGAATAAATTATTTGAAATACATGTGGAATCAAAGCTGATGAATATATTTTGCATAAAAATATATTTCTTGAAAAAATAATCCAACTGAAGAGTGAGCATGGCGAAAAACTTAAATATTGGAAATACAGCTAAATCTCTGCAATCTGCTTGCATCCGGTAGGAAAAAGAATTAATCAGTTTGCTAATTAGATGTAATCAAAGTAGAGATGCATATTTCCATAAAAAAGTTGTATTTCAGTTGGTGATCGATAAGATTTTTTTATCGCCACTTGGCGAGTGGCGATCGATGGCCGATATTTTAATCGCCACCTTCACAACTTTAATCGCCACGTGGCGACCGCTAATTTACACCTATAGTATACAGTATTTTTGTTGTAACATTGTCTGTGCAGATATAGAGATTGTCTGATTTGCCGATTCTAGAACACGAAAAATATAATTGCCCGTGTGAAAAGCAATTCATGTCTTGTTCTAAACCGCAGAATTTTAAAGCTTGGCACTAAACTTTGTTGACGGAGATTACAAACGCCAATCAAATAGGTAATTGCAATCTGATTGTGCATCCATTGGAATCAAAGGAATGCGAGGGATGAGGACATCTTCACCTTTTAAAGGTCCTATCAAGATTGTTGCTTCTACAAAGTTGCTCATTATTTTTTTACTGCAAGCCGCATACCATTGCAAAAATTTGGCTTGTGAATATTTCGCAACATCTGAATTGGAAGGCCGATTGTCAATTGCAGCACGTGCGGTGGCATGCCTGGCACATCAAGTGAATTAAAAAGATATGTGTCGAGTTAAACTTATGGCATTGAGCTCACAGGCTATTCACACTAATTGTATATTATACTCTTATTTCAAAGAATAATGCCCATTGAAAAATAAATTACGGGGGATTACCCCCTCTGTTTCCCTCCTTTATACTTAACCAATGAACCTCCAAATCTAATCAGGGAAACGCCTTATCAGAATAAACCGGTGTATGAAATTTGAAGCAAATCGGATAATTCTGCATGAAAAATCCATTTATCTATATTAAAGGCGGATTAGCCCCCATTCGCCCCTTTATACTTAATCAATGAACCCCTAAAACTAATCAGGGAAGCACCTTATCAAATAGAACATATTTACAAAATTTGAAGCAAATCGAATAATTCTACATGAAAAACCAAGTTATCTAAATTAAGGGCGGGGGGAATTACCTCCCGTTCCCCTTTGCACAACCAATAAAACACCATAACTAATCAGGGAAGCACTTTATCAGAATAAACCTATTCACAGAATTTGAAGTAAATCAGATAATTCTACATGAAAAACCCATTTATCTAAATTAAGGGGAGATTAGCCCCCCGTTGTCCCTTTTATGCTTAACCAGTGAATTCCCAAAACTAATCAGGGAAGTGCCTTATCAGAATGAAACTATTTACAAAATAAGCAAATCTGATATTTCTATCAAGAGTTATCGCGTTACATACGTACATACAGAACCTCCGGGCACATTAGCTCTCAGGCTTTAATATCCTGTGAGCTAAAAAGAAAAAAATATAAACTAAAAAAACAAAGAAAAAACATATCATAAAAAAATACTGACAAAATAGTTCAGTAATGTGTCCCTCCGGAGGGCATAGTGAGGGGAGATACATAATATGAAAGAGCTTTCTAATGATATACCACATAATGGCCGTCGAAAAATATTAAAAAAGTGCCCCGGGGGATGAAATTGGGGGAGAGGTTGCAAGGTTCATAATAGTAATATAAAAACACTTGCACATTCAAATGCAATGCAATCGGTGAAGAACTTTTTGAGGTTTAAGATTTCGTACAAACTAACATTTACATTTTTTAATACAAAAATGTGCCCCCACAGGGGGAAAAGTGGGATGAGGGAGATGGTAGGTGCATAATATGAAAGAGTAGTCAAAGGGCTTTCTAATGATATGTCACATGATGTGTGTCTGAAATTTAAAAAGTGCCCCCTGGTGGTAGTGAGGAGATTGGAGGAGCGAGTTTCGTGATAGGTATATAAAAACATGCGCGTATTCGAATGCAACGCAATCCGCGATTTTCAAAGCAATCGGTGAAGAACTTTCGGATGTTTAAGATTTTGTACAAACTAACATTTATATTTTTATTTATATAGAAATGTGCTCCCACGTGGGGGAAAGTGAGGGATGCGAGGTGCATAGTATGAAACAGTATTCCAAGGGCTTTCTAATAATAAATTACATGATGGGTTTTGGAAAAAATTTAAAAAGCGCTCCTTGGTGGTGGTGGTGGCAAATAGGGTGGCGGGGGAGTGAGGTTCATAATAACTATATAACACTTCCGAATTTGAATGCAACTCAACCCGTGAATTTCAAAGCAATCGGTGAAGAACTTTCGGAGATTAGCGATTAGGAACAAAGGAACATTTACATTTTTATTTATATAGATAAATATAGGGAGAGTGTGAACTAATAGTAGGAATTGAAAAGAAAACATTCTCTGAGTAGTTAAAGGAGTTATACTAACTTGGGAGATGGCAGATCGCTTAGTCAAAAAGTTCAGATACTGGCTTATCTAATGGGTATAATTTATTGATATCATGTGTTACACACAACCACCTTCGAAGTACTGTCCTTTTGGAGTTATACATTTTTGCCAGTGCAAGTACAGTTGCTGAAGACGTCCTTGAAAGCCTTCTGAGAAGATGGTCTTCAGTACGATTGTCACAGTTAACCTCAACTTGTTTTATGAAATTCCTGTCTTTTCAGCAATGACATTGGTCAGAATGCGTAATTTTTGCCATCTCCCATGCCTTTCCTTCATAACTGCTGCTAAGTGCTGATGGATACCCAGATTGCCTTGTATTGATTCACATTCGTTCTTCAATCAGAGTGCCATGAAACACTTTCCCAAGATGCATTGTTTTCTCACCGTACACCAGGGTTGCCGGTTTTTAGCCAGGCCAAAAAAAGCCGTTTGGCTTTTTTTGGTTTTAGCCACTTAAAAAAGCCGGCTTTTATTGAAAAAAGCCGGTTTTTATTTTTAAAAGTTGGTTTACAGCTAATTCATTTTAAATTTTGATCAGTTAATTTTTAATACACTTATAAATACTTTCTACTAAAAAAATTATAAATTTCTATTAAATTTTGTCAAATAAATAAGTCTTTATAAATGTTAGAAGGCAACTTTGAAGACATTATGTCTGAAAAAAAAGTTATAAATATTGAAAAGAATGTATGTTAGACTCCAAACTGGTGTTTTGAAATTCTATATTACATAGCTCCACATATACTACACATTTTAAAGATTATATTTAATTGAACAATGGCAAAATGTAATCACATCAAAATGGAAACATTCTTATGTGTCCATATGGAGAGATAAAGTTATAAATGCTAAAAGAGAAATTACAAAGGATATAATTTTTGAGGAGAGTTTGGTACATAAGTGTGTAAAAAATGAAGCATTTAAACAGGTTAAAAAAAAAAAAAAAAAAAAAAAAAAAAAATCTCAATAAAATTTTGAAAATCTTGTTGCTAAGCATTTTCATGCATATGCTATTTATAATATTTTTAATAGTAAGAAATGGTGTTTTTATTACATGACTATGTATAATTTTGAATGTTTACTAGAAATAAAATAAGACTTGTATGTTAATAGCTCTTAAAATTAATTAAGTAATAAAACATGTAACTAAGTAACCATTGTCCTCTTTAATTTTATAAAGCAGTAAAAATGAAAAAAATTGGGGGAGGGGGGGGGGTGGAGTTAAAGGGCAGTGTAAACCAGATAAAGCAGTTGGTATGAACCTTTTAAAATTTAGCTGACATATTTGCAATTCTGACTAAAAATCACTAGCAAAACCATCCAGTATTAATGTCTTCATTATTTAGAAATTGGGTTACTTATTAACTCTAGATCAATTAAATGTCATTAAAACTAATTAAAAACACTTTAAAATGTGTGGTTTATAATTACAATGCTTCACTTTATAAAAGCTAATTATGGCCAAAAAAAGCCGGTTAAAACCAATAAAAGCCACTGGCCTGGCTTTTTTTAATTTTAGCCGGCTTTTTTGCAACCCTGCCGTACACTGCTTTAATGTGTAATTTTTCTGTAAGTGATTTTTGCAAATGTTGCCAGAATTTGCCAATCATTGTTCCACAAATGCTATTTTTGCTTTTGGCGGATGCTGGCAATTACATTTCACGAATATGCATTGCCTGAAAAAAAAATGCATACGTATTTCTTCCTCACCACATCTCTTTGCCATTGTGAAATAGTTCCCTTTTAAAATCTTGGTTAGCAGTACCAGCACAGTCTGCGAACATTTTTATCTTATTATAATTTAAAAGTCACAAAAAAATATTGGGTAATGAATCTTTGTCTTTGATGTCTCAACTTTTGTTCCATCTTTTTTTTTTTTTTTTTTTTTTTTTTCCTTGCTAGAATACTTATTTTCTTAGAAAAGAAAAAGTAAGTGAATATCGTAAGACAGTGGTTCTCAAATTTATTGTTATTTGATCCATTTATTTAATTAAACCTTCTCACAGTTTGGAAACTGCTAATTTTTATTTTGTAAATGATCAAAAAGTCTTGCGCTTTGCTATAAGAATACTTTTGTTTCAGAGTCATTTTAGAAATTGCTAGAGGACCAATGAGACGATCTGGCGGTGGCAATCGATTTGGCTTCAGAAGACGTGGCGGTTGGATGGATAAGTATGTACTTTAACAAATTTAAAGAAGCAAATGTGTAATTATTAAATTTCGGCAGGAAATCTTAATATGTTGTAAATACCTATCAATACAAAAACCCTTAACGGGTTAAAAGTTTGTGACGCAGCACTTTATCTTTAGCTCTAAGAATTTTAAATTTGGAACTTAAAAATAATGATATCTAATTTTGAGTGACGCAATGCTATTAATTTACCTATACATATATGTATCAAAATTTATTCATTGATGCTTTATCATTTACATCTCATAAATTCGAATTATGAATTTTAAAAGATATGATATGAAAATTTAAGTGACGCCTTGATGTTGCTTAAAACGATTAGTTTTAAAATTCAATTTAAATTTTCTTTTGGCTAAATACATTTACACATCTAAACAATACTTTTCATTTTCCAATGCACTGTTGAATATATTACTTTCACTGAATCTATATAATGCACTGAATTGTATTCATTTGAATAAATTGATTTATCTTTTGTGCCACGCTATCCAAAAATCAAAAGTAAAATTTATGTAAATAGTTTTTTACGTCATTGTATCCAAACTAAGTTAAATGTATGCAAATGGATAATTTTTTCCCATGCAAAAAAATTTTCTTTTGATATCTCACGTTTTTATTTTGGAAAAAAAAAGAATATACATGAATATAGCATAGAAAATGTTATGAAGTATTACTTTTTTCATTGCATGTGCATATGTTATGCATTTTTAAGCACCCAAGAATACGTCATAAAAATTGTAAGGATTTCAAAATTGACATGTTGGCAGGTATGTATCATTGGCAATTCCTAACAAACCGTTCCTGCACACTTCCTGGATTTTTTTTTCTGTGCTTTTTTCCGGGAGGTAACTCCTTCACACTATGGAAAACTTTCCCAGAAATGCGTTGTTTGTTTGAAACAATTATACCATGCAGCATATGAATCCTTTCTTTCGAATATAATATTTTCACTATCAGAACCATTCATCCCTTCCGAGATTAAATCGTCATTTAAGCAATTGTTTTAAAATTCCTGAGTTTCAGTAAATATTCATTTTAATGAATTATGAAATTTTCAGAAATATTTTATTTGTCTATACCAAGTATCCTTAAATAAATCGCAAGAGTATGTCTTGTCTATGTATGTGTTGGAATAAGGATCAGGAATATGACGTCATTACTGACACAGTTATAGTAAAATATTTTAATACATGTATGGAAATGCACTGATGGAACAGCTGTGCAAATTGCTCCAATTGCGCCAAAACGATCATTTTTCAACAAAATCGCGCCAAACTGCGCCAAATCGATCATTTTCCACCCGAATTTCATCAAAAGATTGCAAAAAAAATGCGATGTTTGTCATATAATCACAAAAAAGAACCGTGAATTTTAACAAAGGATCGTTAATTCGTCAAAAAACAAACAAAACGCGGTCGAAAGATCGCGAAAAAACACTGATTTCGTTAAAAGATCGCGAAAAAAATGCTGATTTCATTAAAAGATCGCAAAAAAACGCTGATTTCGTTAAAAGATCGTGAAAAACCGCTGATTTCGTTAAAAGATTGCAAATAAAATGCAAATTTTGTCGAAAGATCGTGAAAAACACGGAAATTTTGTCAAAAGATCGCGAAGAACATGCTAACTTCGCCAAAGGATCACGAGAAAAACATGAATTTCGTCAAAGGATCGCTAATTTCGTCAAAAAACGAACAGAACACTATCAAAAGATCGTGAAAAAACGCTAATTTATTTAAAAGATAGAGAAAAAACTGCAAATTTCATTAAAAGGTCTCAAATTTTGTCAAAAGTTCTGGAAAAACACGAGATTTTCGTCGAAAGATCGCAAAAAACACGAGATTTTCGTCGAAAGATCGCAAAAAACACGCAAATTTTGTCCATAGATCACAAAAAACGCGTGAATTTTGTCCATAGATCACGAAACACGCGTGAATTTTGTCCATAGATCACGAAACACACGTGAATTTTGTCCATAGATCACGAAAAACACGTGAATTTTGTCCATAGATCACGAAAAAACACGTGAATTTTGTCCATAGATCGCGAAAAACACGGGAATATTGTCCATAGATCGCGAATTTCCTCAAAAGATCTCGAAAAACGCTACTTTCATTAAAATATAACGAAAAAAAAACCCTGCAAATTTCATCAAAAGGTCGTAAAAAACACAATTTTGTCACAGGATTGCGAAAAAAAAAAAGAGTGAATTTTGTGAAAGGATCGCTAGTTTTGTCAAAAAACGAACAAAAAGGGGTCAAAACGTCCTGAAAAAACGTGAATATCGTTAAAAGATCGCATAAAACCCGCAAATTTTGTTAAAAGATTTCGAAAAACACTAATTTCGTCAAAGAAGTGCGAAAAAACGCGAAATTTTGTGAAAGAATCGCAGGAAACTCTCGAATTTCGTCAAAGAATCGCAAAAAAATCTCGAATTTCGTCAAAGAATTGCAGAGAAAGCATGAATTTCGTCAAAGAATACCAAAATGACATTTTGATGCTGCAAAATAGTTATTTTCTGCCCGAAAATGATCATTTTTGTTGCTCCAAGATAGTTTTTTTTTTTTTTGCTTCAAAGTGGCTTTTTGATGCTCCAAAATAGTTAGTTTCTGCTCCAAAATGAGGTCCATGCTGTTCCATCACTGAAAATGCATCTTTTGTTTTCCGAATGACATCATTATCTTCATATTAGAAACATTTCGTTTTCCATATTGCCTACTATGAAAGATTATTCACTGTCATTTTATTTATGCAGATGACTTAATATTAGTTCTCCATAAATAATCTGTGTTCTGCTGTTACGCGATTAGTGCATAATTAAACGGAATTGTTTTAATGTATTTACATTTTATGAAAACCATTGAATTTTTTTTTTTTTTAACTATGACGCGAGAGTTTAAGTGGTGAAATCGCTCTTCTGTTTGGTGGATGTAATAAGGCAAATATTGTGTTACCATGGTTGTTGCCAAACAGCAAGCTACAAATTCAGCTCCATTTTAGCACCACGCAAGAGAAATATATATATATATATATATTTATTTGTATTAAAATATGTTGAAGCAATCTGTGTTTAACTGTGACTAATGTGATAAGAATTTCACCCTTATTAGACAAAATGGATAGAACTGATGCTAAAAATGTATTTGTTTAGCATATAAAATGTTCAATAATTTGTAAATTTTGCAAGAATTTGTTTAACTATTCAGTAGTTGTTACTTCAAAACCAGTTGTGAAAGTTCCACTCTAAAATTCACAGCTTTTAAGAGATTTTGTATATAACATCACAAAATCTCAATACCTAGAAAAAGTATGGAAATGTATTACTGATCTGTAATAGACACCCTGATTATTGTACATAGAGTTTCAATATGAAATTTTAATGCACTGAAGATACTGATCGGAAAAATACAAGTATTTCATTCTACTTAGTGATATCATGTATGACGTGAGAAAAATGGGACGCCAATTCGTCATTTTGCGAGTACAATCATGGTATCAAGTTTCGGCATGAAATTTTAACATGTTTTGCAAATATTAACCAGTATGATAAAAAATATTTAAATCCGCCTCGTGATATTTTGGTACGATATGAAAACAACAGGACTGATATGTGAGTAATAAGTGAGCTTGAAACCTCAGTGGCTGTCCGATGTATTAAAAGTCAATGCCTTTTTCGATCCCGGTGTGCTTAACAAAAATTGCTTTTAAATTTTCTTTGTGGTGGGGGAGGGGCATGGGTGCAAGTCTTCACTCTCAGGACTGATTTCAGTCTTGAAGTCTCGAGTATACTTCTCAAGAAAGTCATATTCATTGAAAATGGCTTATATTTTATCTGCTTCGCTTAAATTAGGCCCGCTTAATTTTTTTCATCGGCCCCGACCCTTTGAAAAAATAGTCTTAATTCTGCCTGCCCGGCCCGTTTCAAAGTTCGCCTTTATATCACCGGCCGGGTATGGGCCAAGCCCGGGCCCGTGCAGACCTCTAAAGTGTGCCCATGTGCATTCTTGAGTATTTCACAATTTTATGTGCCATAGCATGTCAACTTCAGTGTTTTAGCTGTAGCCTGTATGAATTAAATTTTTCAAATACTGTTTACATAAATATGAATGTTTTTACATGCATATGCATTTTTTTTTTTTTTTTTTTAAATTCATTTCAACATAATTAGATTTTACTGTGTATAATATTTAACGTGTTGGGTTTTGTCTAACAAGGAGAGGGCCAATCTTGTTAAACACAGATTTTGATTATTTTAATATAGGTTGTAGGGTAGAGACCCCTTAGTCTCAGGTTCAACGGATTTTATCCAACGCTCCTTAGTTCTTGAGAAATCGGGGGGGTCTAATAGTAGTACCTAGTACACAACTTAAATACTTACTTTGTAACAAAAAGGATAGGTTGGTCATAGCTCAGTTGGTACGGCGTTTGCTGGCTGATCTGCAGGCTTGGGTTCGATACCGGGGCGCACTACATTTGTTTTTTTCATTTTTGTTTTATAAATATACTTGTAATTATGATTTAATAATTTAAATTAAAAACTTTAATATCATACAATAATTACAATCTTAACAAACTTAAATTTATCATTTTTTTATTTTTAAACTATTATTTCTCATCCTTTAAAGAGGTTTAAAAAGAAATTGGCTCTATTATTGAATGATGGAAATTCCAAAATTGTGACAAAACCTATTTTGGCGCCATCTAGTTATGATAAAATAAAAGAATATTCAAATAAAATAAAATTAAAAGCAGAAAGAAGATAAAGGGAAAAGCAAAGTAATTGAAAGCGCAAGCATACGTATTACAAATTTAAAAATCTTTAATATGCAAAAAATCGGTTGCAATTTCATTCTGATGCTAATTTTTAATATAATTATGCTTGTTACTTTAAAAACAGAATAATAATATTATCGCATTGACTTCCTTTGTTAAAGCAATGCGTAAATGATGTTTCTTTAAAATCACGAATTGACACAATTGCTCAATATCATTGCATCGATAAAAAATATATGAAACACATTTTAAAAGGGATTTAAAAAAAATTAAGTTTTATGTTTTATACAACTATTTAGTTAAAACTAAAAAATTAAATAGGTTAAAATTATAATTGATATACAATATTATAAATTTTAATTGACAATGAGATTATTACGTTATACTTCCAAATATATTTATAAAACAAAAAAAAAGAAAAACAAATGTAGCGCGTCCCGGTATCGAACCCGGGCCCGCGGATCAGCCAGCAAACGCCATACCAACTCAGCTACGACCAACCTATCCTTTTATTTACAAAGTAAGCATTTAACTTGTGTATTACTATTAGACCCCCGGTTTCTCAAGAACTAAGGATCGTTGGATAAAATCCGTTGAACCTGAGACTATGGGGTCTCTACCCTACAACATATACAGTAGACTCCCTAAAATCCGCGTATTTTTTCAGATGTAAACAATGAAATCTACAATTAAGTTGCAGGAACAAAATTCAAGATGGCGCCAAAATCAGCGACTACCGCAATGTTTTTTTTTTACTAAATTTTTTGTTAATCATTCTCTTTTGGCTATTACAGCTGATTTATTACTAAATAAATTTACATTACTTTTGATTTTGATATAAATTAGCATATCTATATCAAAAATTCCAGGGTTCGAAATGGAAAAATCCACGAACCGGAACACTATTTTAAAATTATTGTTCGCAGAATTTTTTAAAAAAAATTATAGATAAATTTATTTCTAATAGTACAAAGCAGTATAAGAAAAGCATTCAAGACTCTTATAACAATGAAAGAAGTTGCTAAAGTTAAAAGTGCTAAGAACGAATAATATATCATATCGATCTTATGATCGCTTTACCACTAGATGACATCATAGGAATTTTAGAATCGAATTGAAACGATTTCATCGGTAATAATTTTCTAAATTTTTATTTTACATAATTATTTTAATAATTACTTACTTTTAAACTAAAAATTATTTTAATATTTTACTTATTTTAATGTTTCACTTCATTGTAAGCATTCATTATAATTTCCTTTGCTTAACTACCAATCTAATTAATGTTTCAAAAATGTAAACAAATCAATAACCAGAAATCCGCAAAATTCTAAAATCCGCACAACCTCTGGTCCCAAGCTGTGCGGATTTGAGGGAGTCTACTGTATTAAAATAATCAATATCTGTGATTAACAAGGTTGGCCCTCTCCTTGTAAGTGGTGCGTCGGCTCATGCGTATCTGCTCTTTCAGTGGGGGAGGTGGGGTAGAGGATTAAAAATATTTTCAGTCTTGGCCAAATTTCAAACTTGCACCCATGGCTGTGTGGATTGGTGGTCTTCTGCTACAATAAAAATCTGTTTAACAGTATTTATATTCCTTAGAGAAAATTGTTTTTGCCTTAAAATCTGAGTGAAAAGTCACTATTTCTGCCAAAATCTAGAAAATTGTTCAACTACTCAGGAAAAAATATTTATCCAATCTGATACTTTCATGTTAGCGTGCTCTGTGGCATGCATGTTTTGTTATTGGATGATAGGGAAAAATTATTAATTCTGAGAATTACTCAGCTACTTCTTTTTGTGTGTGTGGAAAAGGAGTATGAACCCTGCTTAAGTATGTTGTAAATTATTTAGCTGCAATTTATTATTTTTTAATCCCAACATCTTTACTTTTATTTTATCTTTCTGTATGTACTGCTACTTATATAATAGTACTCAGGGGTGATTGTGCTCCGGGTGTACCCCGGATTTCCGGGTTTTTTGGTCGATCCTTCCGGGTTTATGAGATTGTTACGTTTAGCGGAAAATTCGGACATTAAAAAATATCGTGAATTTCGACAAATGGTCGCCGAAAAAAATCAATTCCTCAATCGTTCGCTGAAAAAAAATCGATAATTTCGTCAAAGGATTGCGGGAAAAAAAGTGAAATTCGTCAAAGAATCTCGAAATAAACACAAATTTCGTCAAAGGATCTCGAAAAAAAGCGCGAATTTCGCAAACGATCGCGATAAAACTAAGATTTTCGTCAAAACATCGCAGGGGAAAAACGTGATTTTCGTCAAAAGATCGTGGGAAAAACGGATATATCGTCAAAGGAACGCAGAAAAATGGATATCGTCAAAGGATCGCTGGAAAAACAATTTCTTTAAATAGCGCGAAAAAAAACAAGATTTTCATCAAAAGATCGCGGGGAAAAACAGAAATGTTGCCAAAGGATCGCGGGAAAAACGCAAATTTCATTAAAGGATCACGAAAAAAAAAAGTGTCTTCAAACAATAGCGAAAAAAAAAACGCGATTTTGTCAAAAGGTCGCAGGGAAAAACGCGATTTTCGTCAAAGAATCGCTAGAAAAACGGAAATATCGTCAAAGGATCGCAGAAAAAACGCAAATTTTGTTAAAGGATCACGGGGAAAAAACATGAATTTCCTTAAAGAATCGCAAATTTCGCCGAAAAATCGCGGAAAAAACGCAAATTTCGTGAAAGGATCGCAGAAAAAACACAATTAGAACCAGGAGTGATTCTCTCACCACCCTCTCTTCTGTAACCTTTCAGGAAAGTTGCTGTGAATTTCAGATACTTTTTTTTTTTTTACTCACAATCACCCCTGGTATTGTGTTATCCATCTCAATCTCAGTACAAAAATGTTCAGAATCGCATATCTCTAATGTGTAATACCCAAGAAGAAAGCAGGAAAAAGGAATTTACCTTGTGTAAGAGTAAAGCTTTAAAAATAGATTTTTATTTATTTTTTTCTAATACTTAGCCACCTAGAAGTAAAATTGGATTGGTTTTGACATTTTTTTACTGTTTTCAAATAACTAGATACGACTTGCATTAATTCTACTTAGAGATAACTCTTAACACATAATTTGTACTTATTTCATGAGTACTTAGAATAAATCCATTTACTGAATATAGAATTCGAACTTTGCATATAACAAGATAAATTGCACTCTCCATTTGATGAAGTCATTTAGCTTTCAGTGAAATTAACATAAGTTTATCAAATTATGTTTTTCTGCAATTGTATATTTCAAACAATAGCAGAAACATGTCATTTGATTGTCATGCTGTTGCAGCATCAGTTGTTATGTAAATTGATATTCTCTTTGCATCGATAATTTTCAGGGTTTTTCACTTTGTATCGATTAATTTTCAGGGTTTTTCACTCTGAGTCACAATCACCCCTGATAATAGTACTGCACTTTATTCTGTTTGAAATTTTTCTTTAAGTTCAATTCTCTTGTAACTCATCTATCAGTAAAGTAAAGAATTTTGTACCCTTTTTCACTATAAGTTTTTACTTTCTTCTATCTTCAATAGAAGAAAGTATTGTAATCGAAATTTTTTTCGACTTCCGGTTTTCGACGGATTTGCATGTTTTAGGGGTCAGAGATTCCAAAAAACATGTTTATAGAAAATGTCTGTCTGTCTGTGTGTCCGTCCGTCCGTCTGTCTGTCGCCATTGTACCATCAAAAAGTGTATGAAGTTATGTATAGAATTAAATCAAAATTTTATTATAAGTTTTTGGCTATGGCAAGCAGGTCCTCCCGGAATTTGGAAAAAATTCGTCGGTAGGGGGCGCTGATATAACAATTTTTGTGCGATTTTGAATATTGTACCATCCAAAAGTGTATGGAGTTATGCATAGAATTGAACCAAATTTTTAGTTTAAGTTTTTGGATATGACAAGCAGGCCCTCCCTGAATTTGGAAAAAATTCGCCGGTAGGGGGCGCTGTAAATGCGTTTTTTGTGCGATTTTGAATATTGTACCATCGAAAAGTGTATGAAGTTATGCATAGAATTGAACCAAATTTTTATTTTAAGTTTTTGGCTATGGCAACCAGGTCCTCCCTGAATATGGAAAAAATTCGCCAGTAGGGGGCGCTGTAATAGCGATTTTTGTGCGATTTTGAATATTGTACCGTCCAAAAGTGTATGAAGTTATGCATAGAATTAAACCAAATTTTTATTTTAAGTTTTTGGCTATAGCAAGCAGGTCCTCCCTGAATTTGGAAAAAAATCGCCGGTAGGGGGCGCTGTAATAGCGTTTTTTGTGCGATTTTGAATATTGTACCGTCCAAAAGTGTATGAAGTTATGCATAGAATTAAACCAAATTTTTATTTTAAGTTTTCGGATATGGCAAGCAGGTCCTCCATGAAATTTCAAAAAATTCGCCGTTAGGGGGCGCTGTAATAGCGATTTTTGTGCGATTTTGAATATTGCACCATCGAAAAGTGTATGAAGTTATGCATAGAATTGAACCAAAAAAAATTTTTAAGTTCTTGGCTATGGCAAGGAGGTCCTCCCTTAATTTGTAAAAAAATCGCTTGTAGAGGGCGCTGTAATAGCGATTTTTGTACAATTTTTGTGCCATTTTGAATATTGTACCGCCGAAAAGTGTATGAAGTTATGCATAGAATTGAACCAAATTTTATGTGTTTATTTTTGGTCATGTCACGAAGGTTCTCCCTGAATTTGGAAAAATTCTGCCGGAAGGGGGCACTATAATTGCGATGTCTGTACCATTTTCATTATTGTACCATCGAAAAGTGTATGAAGTTATCCATATAATTGAACCAAATTTTTTGTGCATGTTTCTGGCTATGGCAAACAAGTCCTCCCTGAACTTGAAAAAATTCCGAAAGAAGGGGGCGCTATAATTCCGATCTCTGTGCCATTTTCATTATTGTACCATCGAACAGCGTATAAAATTAGGCATACAATTGAACCAAAATGTTTGTGCTTATTTTTGGCTTTGGCCAACAGGTTCTCCTTGAATTTGGAAATATTGCGCGGTAAAGGGGTTCCGTGCTAGCGATTTTTGTATACTTTTCTTGTTTTTTCGTAGTTCTATTGTGCATCGGCGGCTCATGCAGCGGCGGGAACTCGATTCCTGCTATGCCGGCTATTCGCAAACAGCTGATAACGACAGAATAAGGAAAAATTAATAATTTTAACAAATAGCATGATATAGATTAACTCGTTTTTAGTCCGTTTAATTGACTTGAGCAGAAATTTAAGATGAAAATCAAAGTTGGTATAGTATTGAACTAATAATATTGAAGTATTAACATGTGTAACTAGGTTTTGAAATATTAAGATGTATAAGATAGAAGAAAGTTTTGGGATTGGCACATCCAACTAGTTTTTTTCTTTTTTTAAACTTTGGCTGTGGACTTGCAACTTTCTTAATTTGTATATTTTATTCTATGATTTTAGATTTTAACAATATTTCGGCTTGAAATAAAAATAAATTTCGCTTTGAATATGCATTTTTATTATGAAATATGAAAATAGCCAAATTTGGAATATTTACCCCAGGCTTGGGTGGACTATCTGACTATCTGCCCATAAAATAAATACCTATCCACTAGGTATTTATCCATTCCACATCACTGGGTACTGCTGCTTTTAAGCTTTTTACTTTACCTGCAATTAATAAAGTTATATTAGTATGTTATCAAAAACTTTTATTTCTTGTAATTTTTACTGTAGGTATGGACCTCCTACTAGATCTGAATATCGACTAATAGTAGAGAATTTGAGTAGCAAAGTCAGCTGGCAGGTATAATTTATTTAAAGAATCTTACATAATTTTTTTAAAATAACTTTTTATTTGTTCATCAAACCAATTTTTAAGCGTCAGCATTGATTTTAATTCTTGATGGCAATTTTACTCTATTTAAAAATCGTAATTTCATATTGAAATCATAGACTCAGCAAATAATGTAATCATACGTGTGTATTTTTTGTATTTCCATCCTGGTAACAAGGATAGCAATTTTCAACTGCAGAAAACTAGAAAATTTAAATTTATTTAAGTAATTTTATTTAAATATTTATTTATTACAAAAACTGCACAGCAGATACCAATAGTATAATTTTCTGTAAAAGGCTATGCCTGAAATTGTTCAAAAAGTTCATAGTAATATTCAGTTTATTCATAAGTATTTTGAAATTTTAGTATTAATTCTTTATTTATGTAAAGTGATTTAGTTCAATCTATGGGAAATTGTAATATTTATAAAGAATTCTGAAAAATTCCTGACATTTCATAAAGTTGTTATAAAGAAATGTTATACGAAATTTCAAAATTTATGTTTCAAGATAAAAGCAATTAAAACTTTTGAATTAAAGGAAAATGTGCCTTAATGTGTTATTACAAATGTGTTATTAATTCTTTGTACGATTTGAAGTACAAAACCACTGAAAAATAAGTTTATCATAATGTTCAGAACTTAAATTTGCTTTCATTAATTTTAATTTTTTGACACAATAAAAGTGTATCGCTCACTTAAAATGTCCTGTTAAAAAAAACTTTTAACTAACTTGCTCGGATAATTCTGGATATGAAATTTGCAACTATGGAACAACTTCTCCCCCCCTCCCCCCCCCCCCCCCTTTAATTTTTTTTTTTTTTTTTTTTTTCTTTTGAAAGACAGTCTCATTCTTCTGAAGCTTATATAAGGGCATGTTTTTATTATAGTTAATTACATTTTAAAATGAGCAACTACTTTTACACAGAAGTTTTCTAAACAAATTGTGTAGTATTTTTAATTAAAAATAAAAATTTACATGGTGCATATTATTAATAGTTACCCTTTCTCCCTTATTTTCTGTTGAGGAGGTAACAGATTAGAATAACATAGTATTTGATTTGGGTGGGTGGGTGAGCGTAAAATAATAGAACGGATTAATTCAATAATTTTGGAATAGCAATGCTAATTTGTAAATTTTTAGTGTTTCTTTAACCATTAGAAATTCTTAATGTACAGTTAAATATAAGAAATCTTTTAAGATATTAATTTTTTTTTTTCAAGATATTAACATTTTTTAACATGTTATTTTAAAAACATATGTCAGATTTTTGCCATAATTAGGTTTTTTTTTTTTTTTTTTTTTTTTTTTTTTTTTTTTTTAATGTTAGCAGTAACACTAAATTGAATATTTTGTTGTTACATTAAATAAAATTAATGCCAAAGAAAATAAGTATTTTCATTTATAGTTCTTTCCTTAATTTTGTAGCTTATTTTGTAAGAATCATTAAACTTTTATTATTAATAAGATATAACTGTTCTAAAAATAAGCTTTAAACTTAGTTGAAACATACTATTAGCTATATTCTCATGGCAATCTTTGGTTTAGTAGTCTTTTTTGTGAATTTGTCTTTATTTCTGCATTTTAAATTTAAAGTAAACTACAATTCCAGGTATCATATTATAAAACCTAATTTAATATTTATTGTTAAAAGTGGTTTCTGGGGAAATTGTAGTTTGAAATAATTATTTATTATTATTAAAATATGCTTTCAACACTTAAATTTATATGTAAAGGTTTTTGCTTTTTGAATTTTTAAAAAACTGGAAGGTGAGGGGAGGTGTAGATTATATATATCAGTTCAATCTTATCAAAACTTTTTTTCTTTGTATTTTTAAAACTTTAATATCTTTATCAGGCATGAAAGTTTGTAATTTTTCTTTTTTCAACTATACGTTTATTTTTAATAATTTTTCTTTTTTCAAATATACGTTTATTTGTAATAAAATCCAAAAGTTTCCTGCCTTTTCATAAAAAAGAAAATCACTTGGCGATAAATTCTTTTTGTCTACATATAGTGGAATTGTTTGGTTAGGAAAAATTAAATTTTTAGTCTGAAACAGTTTGCATTATTCATATTGTTTGCAAAAGTTTAAATGTTATGAAACATATGTAATAAGATACAAAAGTTTCTGACCTCGTATATGAAAGATCATTTGGCATTCATGTATGGTAACATTAAATGAATAAATTTTGAAAAATTCTTTAAAATCCTTTGTTTCTATTTTGGAATATTTACTGGAAGAAATTAGTTTGATCTAAAAAGTTTTAATTTATCTGTCATTCTGTGTTAAAATTTCTGCCTGAAGGTGGTCTTAATACTGAAATAAATAAACTTACACTTGGATCAGGATTGTGTTATAGCCTCTTTCACATTCTAAAGTGATAGAATGGTCCAATCAGTTTAGCATGGGCTAATAATAAAGTTCAGTTGCTAAGTTTTTCCTCTTTAAATTTACTGTTGGAGAAATTCTTTATTGTCCTTTTATTTCCTTTGTTATACAAATTTTCATTTATGGTTGCTATACTTTTCTGTAATTGAAAGCTCTATCCAATTTTGTTGTGATTGCTGATAAATTTTGGTTTTTGGTGCTAGTATTACAGATAACACCAAAATTTCTGTTCTCAGGCTGGGAATAATAAAAGTCAAGAAAATAGGATTGAGTTACTATTTGCTATGAGCAGATGTTGCTCATTACAGTGTAAATCAAAGAAATGTTTTACAGTCCTTTGAAATTAGAGATAGTCTTAAATAATAATCTTATATAATGATCTAAATCAAAAAAATGTTTTACAGTCCTTTGAAATTAGAGATAGTCTTAAATAATAATCTTATATAATGATCCTTAATTGCAGAAATCATACTAAATGGTAAATGCCATTTATGGGGTCTGCCAATGGATCATCTTGTGATAGATTTTAAAGAAATAAAAAACACCATCTTTTCCATTTGATCTACATTACTAACAGTAGTAAAACTAAATGTAGATCAGCTCTAAATGATTATACCTGATTTCAAAACAGAAAACTAACCTTTGCTAAAAGATATTTTATGACTATAATTAAGCACGAAAAGAATAGTCAGGAATGTTTTGTTTGGAAATCTGTGGATTATTACTTTGGAAGTATTCATGCTCAGTATATTATGGGAAAAGTGTATCGTAGTAAAAGAAAATATTTAAAAAATCAAGTTCAAATACTTTTCTGTATTTTAGCTACGTATGATGCCAGAAACTTTTAGATGTACATATTCATTTTTTTTTTTGTTTTTTTTTTTTTTTTTTTTTTTTGTTTGTTTTATGAGATTTGATATCTTTTAGGGAATTGAATGTGGGCATATACCTTTCATTAATATTTTAATAAAATGACTTAATTCTTTATAGTGCAAAATCTTTTCTATAAACATTAAATTTCTGCATAATTGTAGCATTGTAGGTAATAAATTTGAATCTGCATTTTCTGCATACATTCATTTGAAAATATGCTTTTCTGTCTCCTGTAAAAAAAAATATGACATACTTTCATGCCTGATCTATTATTTTTAACCACATAATCACTGTGCCAAAACTGTCAAAGTGAAATTAAACTTTTGACTTGTGCATATACATTAAGGACAAGTGCACCTGGGTCTGATGTTGTGAAGGCCATTAGTAAGATGTTCAGATGCCTGGATGTTAGGCAGGGATAACCTGATGTAATGCCGAGAAAATGTTCTTATGAAAACTGATGAGATGATTGTTTGTGGCAAAATGTATTAGGGCTGTCGGAGAGTGTGCCCTGGCTCTGCTCTTGATGTTTTGGGTTTACCAAGTCTGGTTGTCCAAAATTTAGCTGGTGAGAATCACCAGCTGTTGTAGATGTTTATCATGATCAAAAGGTATGGCACCTATAGTATTATTTTGATTATAGATGCACACATTGTGCATATTTTTGTTCAGTCATAAAACTTTAAAGCTTAATCAGAGCTACTCAACTTTTAGTTCATGTTGCTTTTTTCTTTTCTATTTAGAATTGTATATTTTATATGTATGTGTTAGAAAACTATGTGAAGAACTGGATTACATTACCTTTAATAAAGGTAAAATATCTAGCACTGTATCAAATCGTTAAAGAGGGTAAAAAGTGTTAAGTTTTGTTAGTGGTTTTTCACCAACTTGCCATATTTAAGAATTTAAGCTGTTGTGAGATCAGTTTTATGAAAATTTTAAGTTGCTTCGTTTTAAAACTTTTTAAATAAATTTAACTTTTTGTATTTGATTTTTTGATCTGAATGTGATTATGCCTTGTATTTTACATTTAAAATTAAATTGTTTTCTTACTGTTAATTTTAATCTAAACAAGATTTTTTTTGTGTGTGTGTGTATGTATGTATGTGTTTCTTCCTGCTTAAAGATTTTGAGCATTTTTATTTTCTTTTGGAAATTTATGGAAATATAATTAAATATATTTGGCAAAATATAAGTGCACTCCCAATTTCTAACTTTGAGCTTCCTTGTGTTCACCATTGGCTCAAATTATTCAATAAATGTCATTTTCAAACCTAGTGGTCTTAACTTATATTTATTTTAAATTTTGATCCTTTACATTCTGAGCAAATATAAGGGGCTCACAACCATAGTAGACCAAGTCCATTTTGGATTGGGGGGGGGGGGGGGAATCCAATTAGAAAGTGCATAAAATCTGTTTCATTCACTCCCACAGTGAATTAAGTCTGTAAACGTATGTCATATATGAGGCGTTCAGAAGACTAACTCCATTTTAAGTGGCGTTTTTTAAAACAAAGGAACGTTGAAAGTTTTCTATATTTATACAGTGATAAAAAGTTACCCTTGATTAAAAGAAAATTAATGGGTTCAATCAAAATATCCCGAGAAAAAATATTATATAGATACAATATTTTTTATAGTTACAATAACTTTAACTGTTTATACTGAACATTTTCACTTGATGGAGTTAATCGATTAGTGTACTGAATAGCTCATATGGGAAAGTATGTGAAAACAGACTTTTTTCACTGTGGAAGTAGATAAAACAGATTTTATGCACAATCTAAATGGCCTATCCCTTTTTTTTTTCTCAAAATGGACATGGTCTACTATGGTTGTCAGCTCCTCATATTTCGATAACAAAAATAGTGGTGCTTAAGCAAATTATTCTGTTTATTCAAATAAGTCTATTGTTATTAAAAGTTATGTCCTTTTTTTAGAAAGCTTTTATTAAAAAGAAATAAAGATTTTTTTTAAATATCTTGTAGTTGTAAATGAAAAGCATAAAGCACATAAAATTTATGCTTTTTGGATTTCTTTTATTTCATTTAATTTAGTAATTGTGAAAAAAAAAGAAAAAAAAATACATGTACTGTTTTGATTAATAAAAAAAAAAAAAAAAAGCTGTATAATTGTATCAGTCTATTTTGTCGTAAGAACTCATCTATGTATTCAAATCAAATCTAGCTGTAAAAATTCAATAGCAAAATAATTTCTTTAAAATATTTCAGTTCAAAAATCCCTCCCCCCCCCCCCCTAAAGCAAACGTTCATAAATTTTGCATAATTAGTAAGCTATAAACCAATAAAAAAACAAACTAATTAATACTGAAGAGAAACATTCATTATACCTACTTAAACTGAACAATAACACTGGTCTTCATGATTTTCTGAACAAGTAAGTCAATGGAGGTCTCATAAAGTATTTTTAATTCTAAAACAAAATGTAATCAAAAATAGTCTATCCCATGACATTTTCCAGTTTTCTATCTTTAAATATCCTTATTGTATAATTTTTGGCACATACAGTCTACAATCTTGAAAATAATCATTTACCCGGCCCCAACTGAAAAACGTTTTAAGCAGTGTTTTTAAATAGGATTATGTTAGAGAAAGAAAATTTTAAGTAAATTTTAAATAAATTGTATAGTTGATGTTAATTAAAAGTAGAGATGCACCTAATATTATAAGATGCACCGGTATCTATTCAGTATTCGTCCATACTACCCAATATTCAGTTAGGCCGATGAATATCAAACTATTCAGCTTGGCCGAATATCCTGTTTTGATTCAAAATACCTGTAAAATTGTTAGTTTAATTTTGTTTTTAATAAATTTTAAGCAGTGGCGTAGCTAAGTGGGGGCAGGCGCCGAGGACAAGGGGTGCCAAATTGAGAAATGTTTTAATCGAAATTATCTCTCATATCACAAGAAATAAAAATTGTTGATTTAAAATTTTTTTGTGTGTGTGTGTGAATGTTTTCTTTAGTAAGATATTTTGTTATATCCAAATAGTGTAGAAAGAAAAAGTTTCTGTAAATGTTTCTAGGGTTGGATCTTGGTGCCTAAAATAACTAAGTACCTGAATTGAGACGCAAAGTGATTAAATAGGAGGTGCAAAATTGAAAGGAGCTCTAAACCAAAACTCACATACTTTGAAAATAAATAAGGGGTCTTGACCTTTTCTTTTGTGTGCGTGTGTGAAAGTTTTGAAGAAATTCAGTGAATGTGGGGAGAATGGGGAGATCCATAATCGTCAATCGCTGATGTATGTTTCTAACTGTCTAGCCTCCATCAAAAATTCTTTATATTCTATTTCTTTATAAATCAAAAGGCCTGTTGGCGACTTGGGATCATCTTTCTGGTATCAAAAGAACATTGTTCATTTATAAGGTGTGTTCAAATGAAAGTGATTCTGACAGAAAAATATACATTTTTCCCCTTCTAGTCTTGTTATTCCAATTGCCTTTTCATTTGACTTTTCTATTCAACCTAGAACTATGTTAAACTCCATTTAGTCTTTCCTTTTTAAGTTTGCATTCATTTTTAATTAAACTCTGGTTATATATTTCAAGTTTCATATTTAAACACTTTTACTTTTCTTTATTTTCAGTGTTTAAATATAGTTTTACAATAAATACAATATTACATACAAACCTTATCTTATTTTTACTTTTATATAAGTTCCTTTTCGCTTGTTCATTGTGTTTCCTCCATTTCCACATGTTTCACGGCATTCAAGTTCTTCTTTCGTTTTTCACCGGTGTCAACATCGTATTGAAAGGTCAGCTCACTGACTGAGGAGTTGTGATGGCTGTCGACAGATGGCGTGACCTGTCTGTTGTGACGTACTCTAGCTTGTGGCCGATCACAGGTCCATTTTCCCGAGATCGCCAGACATCGGATGTAGCATTGACCAGGTGATTGGAAGTCATGTGAGGGGCGTTGCCGGCAGATGGAAAATGCTATTTATAGCTTGCACTTCAGCCGAATGGTAGCTTCGTTGATGTCTTGTGGTTGTACGTGTTGGTGCTTTGGGAAGACAACGTTGCACGTTTTTAAAATGTTTTTATCGCTGCAATTTATTTTTAAGATGAAGTGGGTGGCGTTTTAGAGATATTTCCCGGTGCTGATTTCTAGTCATCTACGCTTCTATGAAAAAATGTTTTATATTCACACGTGTTATTTTCTTGTCATGTTTAAAGCGGCTGTGGCTTATGATATTGGTGCGGTTTCTTTCAAGTGTGTAAACAGAAGATAGAGACGAACTGTCACCGTGCATTTGGCATTATAATTCCATGGGGATGTGCCCGGAGACGTGTGTGTTATGAAGTTCAGTCTGTTGGAATTGGGAAGTGTGCCTGCTGCCTACTGCATGTTTTTCTCTTTATTATTTCTATTAGTTGAAATAGTCTGATTTTTATTTATAGTTAATATTCTCTCTCCTTTTAAGAATACGTTTTTAAGTTCCAGATATTATTCTGGTTTCACTTTTTTGGAATCTCGCCAACTTTGCTTAAGGTGGAGGATCGGACTGTGGGGTTGTGATATGGTTTCTAAGATTTAGGGTTTTTCCCATCTCGATGCTACGGATAGGTTGTGATAGAAATTGGTCCGATACACACGCAACAGCGGAGACTTGCACGGTGTATTCGGCACTATTACGACTTGTGTTCAGATATTTGTGATTCCTAGGAAACTCTATCAGACGGTATTTCGCTAGGGAGTTTCCATTTAGGCTTGCCACAGTTCAGGAATCCATTTATCATTAACTTTCAGTTAATGTCTTGCTTCTGGTCTTCAGTTTGCTTTTGAGTGGCAGTTGAGGGTATCTGGAGATTTCAGTTAAGCTAATGTTGGAAATAAGCCTTTACATGAAATCTTTTATATAGGAGAAGAGAGATTGAATTTAATTAAGTAATATAATCTTTTTCATTAATTATTTTGTTTTTCTTAAACGTCAATAATTAATATTGTTATCTCAGTTGAACTGGATTAAGTTTATATTTTTCTTAATAGTTAATTGAAATAGATTTACATTTTGCCTTTTGAGATAAATACCTTTTTGAAATTAAGCTTTATTTTCTTTTAATCAGTTATAAATAAAGTTAATAGTTTTTGATTAAAGTAATTATATAAATTACTGATTAGTGATTAATTATATAAGTTTAATTACAGCTTTTATAATCAAAGTAAAATATGATTTCTTTGAAATAATATATTTACTTTCTGGTGCTCCAGTTCATGTTTCAAGCATGTTGATATAGAGTCATAGAGAACTTATGTCATGTGCTTGAAAGTCTTATGATTTTAATTTCTACTTTTGTTTTATTTAAATGTTTTAATAAAATTGTTATTTGTTTGAACTTGTTTTTTTTTAATATCCTTTTACAGATAGTTTTATATTGCTTTATTTCACCAGTTTCAGTTAGGTTTCTGGGCAGACAAAGTCAGCAGATTTTTCCATTTGCGTGTTAACTCTTTCGTTTAACAACTACCAGGAGTAATTAACCTTTTGGTTATTACTTTCAGATTCGAAGTGTCATATGCGAACAGTTTTCATTTTCAATGTATTTTCATGAAACAAATGCGATAGTGAAGGTCACAACTTTGTGTTCCTGACCAGGCTGCGGCAAATCCGTTGTCTCCTTTCGACTGTCGCTAAACATTCTCACCCAACTCGTCATTATGGGCTTTGACACACACGTGTCAGTGTACATAACCAGCATTCTGTGATGAATATTCATCGGCTTATCCCCTTCCAGTGTTAAAAACTTAAATACAGCTCGCTGATCCATTTTGGACGCAGTTGAATCCACACCAGCCATTTTTAATAGAATGCCATGTCATTACGAGTGAAGTTATCACAAATCTACTTGCACACGCGTGGTATATACACCTTCACTATAGCGTTTGTTTTACGAAAATACATTGAAAACTGTTCGCATGCGATGTTTTGAATCACTTTCATTTGAACACCCCTAAAATATATTTGCTGACCCACCCGTAGATTTTTCCAAATGAACCGCGAATGATTGAAAAAATATTATTAGTAATGAATCTTTCAAAATGAACCTCTGGGATGGGACACCACTGTTTTCTAAAGCGTAGACCGGACCTGCTATAGACTCATCTAAAAACTTACATTCAAATTTATCTCTTTCAAAATGAATCTCTGACACGGGTCCCCGCTCTCTGCATCCCCATATAGTAGGCGTGACCTTAATGAACATTCGTCCCTGTATGGTTCTTTCTCCGAATTTTTGTACTATCGCCGTCAATTTTTTGATAAAAAATATGAAAAATTACCGACCCAAAATTTTATACACATGAGTAAAATAGTTTTCCACGTGTGCTCTGAAAGTTTCAAATCGATATCTCAATTAGTTTTCTTAATTTTTACTGATTAGTGAAAATTCTTAATTTCTTTCATTTTGGCTGTGGAATCAGGTTCAGATGTGCTGTTTTGCCATTTTGTGTAAAAAAATCAAGTTTTTGATGAGTTTTTAATCAATATTCTTGGCTAATTATCAAAAAATTAGAAATCTGAGCCTCATGTGAATCAGGACCTGCGTTGGACAACCCTCACCCAACTTTCAGACTTGCACGTGCGATAGATATTTCTAGCCATCTCCGTCACACACGCACATATTGTTTTTCACACTAATTTTTGTGTTCTTAGCATTCCATATGAATATTTTCGTGTAATGGGGGCTTCTGTGAACCAGTGCAAAATGGATTTAGCTGGAAGAACAACTAGTAAATGATATTTCTTTCTTATTGGAAATAATATTTTTCCGTCGAATTGGCATTGAGAAAAGTCAAATAATAAAATGTGGGCGACCTACCCCCAAATTTTTCCTTCTTAAATCATATAAATAAAAAACAAAGTAGAACTTTTCAGTCTTCCTAGTACGACCAGACCAGTACAAATGGCTGTTTCCGTGGTTTTAAAAAGTTAAATATACTTCATATATACTTAATTTCAGCGCATATGCATTAGAGAAAGCTATATCTATCTATGTAAGGAATAACTGGAAGATTAATGGGAGAAAAGAATTTGGCTTGGGAACCTCTTTGTGAACCGAACTCGTTATTTTGTCTCTGCGTTTAACAATCATCTTTGCGAGTTCGATCGGATATCCCTCGCCATTTACATTAATTTCGGGAATTATATGCTTGTATGATGTGGAGGCACCCCTCGAATGGACAAAATCTAATCTTTTTCGTGTGCATTCTTGCTAATATGTTGGAGCTTGTAATTTTTTCCAGCATGGGTGAAGGTATCAACTTGGAGGAACATTTAGTTTAATTGGTTAATTAGCTCTTGATTGGACCCGCACAATTCGCCGGGTTCTGTGACGTACAAGGCTTTAACCACAAACAAAAGAGAATTGTCCAAACGTCAGCATTTTCTATCTTAAGGCTGTTCTCAAGTTCACTGCTCAACAAGAGCGAAATTTTCTGACACAATGGCGAACACATTTTTAAACGTAAAGGTGTATAAAAATGGCAGACCTCACTATAGAAACGATTTGTAATCAAAAGGATGTTTCCATTTTTTGATAAATAAATTACCTATCGAGTTGTAAACATTTTGGATCACGTGACAAGGCGTTCTTCTCCCTTTGTTGACTGGTATTTCGGTTTTTGTAGGAGAATTCGGTTGTAAATGCCAACTTTTACAGTATTTTCTGAAAGATCTATTGTGCTTACAAAAAAAAAAACTGAAAACATCTTTCGATTGCATAGTTTCTGAATAACAACACTTGCCAGTTTCACGTGTTTCCATACAAAAATGAATTAAAACTTATGTCATGAAATTGCCCCTTTGGATTTCAGAACAGTCTTAAATTACTCTGATTTTAATGGCAAACGTAATAAATATTATGCTGGGAAACAAAGTTACAAGGGGTAAAACTCATTTTAGAATATAAAATTTAAAGTTAGGAAAAAGAATTTAAGGAATTTAATTTTTGAATTTTGAATTTTAAAAGAATTTTAATTCTTATACCTTTCATCTATGTATATAGTATACAGGGTGTCCAATGGCTAATTCCTAAACCGTTAGTCATAGACATATAGTTCCAATTACAAAAATGTTTTAAATCAGGTAAAGAAATATTTTAAAAGCGATTCGGGTCAGTAAAAACATTTCTTTAAAAAAAAACGAAATTTAAATTTTTATACAGTCCCCCGGTCCTATAAGTTATATTTAGTAAAATTTTCCTATTACACTGAGAAGTAAGACAAGAAAAAGTCCCATTCATATAACGCTAAAATTGAGCGAGTTATGAAACTTTAAAAATGCATGACTAATGCCACTTTTCTGCTCTGAAAACAAATGCGTTCGGCTTGGCTTTGAGGGGGTCACATACCAAGTGCTTAAAGTATTCGAAGATCTTTTTTCATGTGTTTCTGCGCTTTGAAAAAAATCGTACAAGTATTACGATTAAGTTAACATGTATTAAGTTTTAGATTCACTAAAATAACATATGTTTTATTTTATCAGAATTTGAGACTGTTTCTTTTATGATTTAACAAAACTTACTTTTAACAAAAATTATGTTATTTTTATAAATTTTTGTTACTTCAACGATCGTATGTATTTTTTTTCCAGTTTAAAATTTGTACTTAACATTTTACATACTGGCGCAAATTCAATACCAATCTAATATTATTATGATTTTCAGTGGTTACCATTTATACTTATTTTACAGGATAACACAAAAAATTGCGGATAGATTACCGCCAAGAAGTTTAAGAAAAATTTTTAGATTAAATAATACAAGACTGTGTTTGTTGGTTTTTTTTTAACTTTTATGTATTAGCACTGAATCCGAAAATTACATTAATTTCTAACCATCATGTCAGGATATTTCGCAAATCATAAATTGTCAAATTTAAAGAATAACAAAAATCGGATACTATAAAGTACAGGAGATGGTCGTGTTTTTAAATTTTGATTATTGTTTTTTACGTACTTTTTAGCACTGAGTTTGAAAATGACCTTCATTTTTAACCATCACGTTAGAATTTTTTTGCAAATCGTAAATGTGTAAGTTAAAATATAGCGAAAATCTCATACTATAAAACATATGTAAAACTTTTTTTGTTTTATTTTATTTTATTCAATAATATTCGATATTTTTGCTTATCCTGGGATTCTTAGAGCTAAATAGCTGAGTGGTCCGATGAGATGAGGGAGGAGATTCAATTTTAACTTTGAAATTTACAAAAAATCCTGATGTGATGGTTAAAAATGAAGGTCAATTTCAGATTCAGCGGTACAGAATACATCAGAATCAATTATTAAAAGCTAAAAAACATGACATAACCCAACTTTTGCAGGCTAGTGTAATCTAATAATATTTTAAAATACGTATCATTTTGTAAAGAATTGAGGCTGTTAATTTAGCATCATTTTATTTAACAAAAATTCTGTTTTTTCTTTCTTCTTAAATGTTTATTACAAATTGTACATTTTACATTAATATGTCAGAATGATTAAAGATTTCAAATTTCTATTGCAATGCTAATTTTACTCTCAACCATTTTTTAATATATCTGACGAAATTCTATTTCGACTAAATTTGTGAATGACCCCCAATTTGCAGCAAAAAATACGCTCCAACTTTAAATAGCTATTACTCGGTCAATTTTAATTGTAGAGTAACGGGACGTTTTGTGTATTACTTGTCAGTGTAAAAGGAAAATTTTACTAAATATAACTTATAGGACCGGGGGACCGTATAAAAATTTAAATTTCGTAATTTTTTAAGAAATTTTTTTATTGAAATCGCTTTTAAAATATTTCTTTACCTGATTTTAAACATTTTTGTAATTAGAACTATATGTCTATGACTAACGGTTTAGGAATTAGCCATTGGACACCGTTGAGACCGGACACCCTGTATATCAGTCTATATAGATATCTGAACATTGTCATACGACTGAACTCATATTTATAAATTGATTTGGATGGGATTGAGCATATGTTAGAGGTTTATTAAGATCTCAAACAAATTCGTTGGACATCATGATCCAGTATCTTGTTTCAAAATGGCGGCCCCGTAAAGATTTCAAACTAAAATAAAAATTTTCGAAAAACAATAAATGCAAATTTATTTCTTGCATAATCGTTAGGTCTTCATAGAGGAAGAACATTTTTTGATTCCCCCTCTATCTTAAAAAGTGGATGAGTAGAGTGAAGCAATTTTAAATTCTAGGTTGGCTGCCGTTTTGAAACAGATTTCCCCCCTATAATCGGGCGTAATTTAGAAGTTTTAGTAAATGTGGTTTTTTGAAAATTTATTTTCATTGATGCTTCTCTCATACGTTTAAAACAATAATCATATCCATACAATACATCCAAACAATAATCATATGAGCGTTCCGCTAAGTAATTAAATTCCCATTCAAATTCTGCATTGACGAAAAGTAGAAATCTCCCATAATTGGGTTCAATGCATTTTATTTTCGTATGTTTCAATAAAAATAGCTGAATCCTTAAAAGCCATAAAGAGTGAAGCTACCTTTTACGCCTGTACAATCCAAAGAGGCTTTTTTCTCGTATTGAGGAAAAATAATGTGGTTATTTTTTTTATTTAGAGGTGGGGAGGGCAAAATTTATTTCTACCATGGGCGCCAAAATATGTAGCTACGCCCCTGATTTTAAGTTATTAAAAGAAAATAATCATACATACAATAATATTTCGTTTTATTGTATAAATAACAGTTAAAATGTGTCTAAATTATAAGAGTTTGATACCATTGTATAGATGGAAAACATTTTCCAAACTTTTTTTTTTCTATTTCCCACTTTCATGCCTGAATAAAAGAGAATGCTTTTACACCCCCCCCCCCCCTCCTTCCTGTTTGAAAAGTATCACGTAAGAAAATTAACCAGTAATGACGATTTTATAGTCCCTGACAAATAAACACTAAGGTTAGTTGGGGTAACTGGGCCATGATTTTGCAATGTGACTCTGGAGTTTCTGACAATTCAGCTTCAAAAAGCTAATGTTCATTTGAATTAAAGTCTGAACTTCTGTAAATGTGTTCAGTTAGGTTCCCTCTATCAGACAGATGCTCAAAATTACAAATACGTATATTTCATCTTTCTTTCCTCATGGGTCCAGTTGCCCCAAAAAATGGGGTAACTGGACCAGGGTGGTCTATGTTTCACACGCATTTATATTTTTTCATATCGGATATAGGGTCCTGTTTGAAAAAGTGCAAACAACTTAAAAAAAATGTAAACCAGGCAGATCATGTAAATTTTATGTCAATAAACAGCGTTGTAAGGGAAACCTTTGCCGCCAATATGTCTAAAAAAGCACTAAAAGTGAAAATATTAGATTTATTTATACCAAAAACATAAAACTTAAGTAATTACTTATGTACTTTAGTATAGATAATAAGTATAAAAGTCACATAAGTATTTTAAGGGAAAAAATAGCTAGGTAAATCTATGAACAAACGGCTACGTAAGTACTTTATCTTTATTCAGGCATCGCATTCTATAAGGAAAATTTTATTGTTCCTACCAGAACACTTAAAGAAAGGTGCGATGAAGATATTATTTAAAAAATAGTGGTAGGAACGATAAAAGTTTCCCTATAGATTGCGACCCCTGGTTATAGTACAATTTCAGGGTCTGGCTATCTCAATTTCAGGGGTAAGGTACTTGCATTCGTAAAATGTTGAAATAATTTACTGACACCAATATTTACAAGATAATCTATCTGAAAACAAGTAAAAGTATATTTTTACGTATTTAATAAAGGTGAAATTTTCAATATAAGATTCAGGTGCTAATGTGGCAATTAGGAATTAAAATTAAGTGATGCCATAACGACATCACCGCCTCTCGAGGGGTCAAGAAATTTGGTTTGATACCACTCAATATGCTTTTTTTTTTATTTCATTACATAATTTTAATAAGGTATTCTATCATTTTCTTTATTGTGAGCAAAAAACAATGGAGAAATTTACTTCCCATAGTAAGAGAAACACAAAAAAATTATGTATAACTATTGGGGTACCTGGATCCAGCATGTTCCAGTTACCCCGTATACATGTCCCAGTTACCCCATTCTTGAAAAATTTATGGGGTAACTGGGACACCGGGCTTACATTTGAAACATGAAATAAATATGTATAGATAAGATACCTAATAATATTAATGTAGTTATATGTCTAATCTTTAAAAAAAAAGATTGTTTAATAAAAGTACTTACAGTATTTTAATAAAAAGCCGAGGAAGTTCAACCATATTGACATTGTTTTTAAAATAAGAAGCGCACATTTTTGACAACTTATCACAGCAAAGTGAGAGTTGTGATTGAATTGATACACGTTGTTTTAGAAAGTAGAGATTAAGGGGCATTGTTCGCAAAAGCTAAAACTTAAAAAACACCAACAGTTTTTTATAAAATAGCCTATGGCCCAGTTACCTCGTGGGTCCAGTTACCCCAACTAACCTTACATCACTGTAAAATTTTTCTTCCAATTCCTTTTTGATTTTTAAATATTTGTTTTAGAATATGGAAAAATTTTATTCATTTGTTTAAATTTAGAGAGAAATCCATGAAAATTTTATCAATTAAAGAATCAACTATCCTCTTCTTAAATAACAAATCAAAGCATAGATTTTTTGTGTGTGTGTAAAATTTACTTGTCAAAAGATCTTGTTTATCAATATAGAAGTATGTGTTAAATATTATGTAAAATTGTTTTAAAATTAACTTATTGATGCTTTCAAACTCTGAAATTTAAAAGTATTTGGCAAGCCGCATATTTGGTATTCAGCCAAATAGTTACTATTCGGCTGGCCAAATAAATATTATTTATGAATGTAACCCCATTGAAATATTAATTGATAGCTATAATTTTAAAAATAATTCTTTCTTAAAGAATTTTCAAGGAATAATAATTTGAATATTTTTGAATCTGAAATTTCTATAAATTTATTTGGAGGTAAATCAGAGCACATTGGCTGAACAGAATTAAATAATATCAGGTCAAAGAGAGTAAGTTGCATAATGTAATTTGTAGACATTAGATATTAAATTTTAAGACATCCAATAAATAAACCTCTAAGAAGAATTCATAGAGCAAAAATAATTAAGACACTTGACAGAGAAATTAGAACTTATCAAAACTAAACACTATCTTTTTCTTGGCTAAACACTTTTATTTAAAAAAAAAAAAAAAAAAAAAAAAAAAATCATTAATCAAATCCTATTTTACAATATTTCTTCACCCAAATAAGTGAGTTTCATCATCTCAATATTTGCAGCTTGCTTTTTCTTTAAAACATTGCACTGAAAATTCTTCATCCATGTGCAATGAGATCTTAAGACAAGCTGATGAAATCTGCCAAACCAATCTGTATTCATTCTTTTGAGAATTTGAGTCTTTTTTATTTACATAAGTAAAAAAATAAAATCATCTGCATCATATATTAAAAACATTTTTTTTTCCTTTACGGAATCTTCACACTTATTTTCACGAATTAAAATTATATTCGAAACACTTAAAATTTTCATCTTCAGGCTGAGGTAAGAAAGGTAACCCCTTCTATGCCTCACTTTATCATGTCTTGAAGCAAGTCGTGTGTCAGCAGAAAATTTGGCAACTTTTTTCTTTAAAATATCTGCTGCTAAGATATTTTTTGTCAAAATTCACAGTGATTATATCTTGTGATTTTTTTTTTTTTCCCTCAGGTATATAATGATTTTAAATATGTTGTTAAAATGTCATCAGCTAAGTTACTAGCGAATACTTTTTGAACTTTTATGTCATCTTGTTTATATTGCATGTAAAATGTTTTTGGAAATTAAATTTTAAAATATTTTGAAATAATTGCATTTTTTCCCATCAATGGCTGCAATATTTTTCCTATTAAAATGAAACATCTTTGTATATTCTCTTTCCCTTAAAATTGCATATGATTTATTTGAATAAAATGAGTAGATTTGTTTTACTATAAGAGCTTGGATCAATCCTTTATTTCCTTAAAGACTCTTGGCATTTTTATGTGTGTTGTAGTAGCTTTCTGTATGTAAAATAATCCCGAACATAATAGTTGAGTAGCTCTGATCTTGAAAAAAATAAATAAATAAATAAATAAATAAATATTTTTCAATAACTAGGTGTACCACACAGTTATTTAATGAAAAGTATAGAAATATCTTACCATCAAAATGATTAGCCAACTTTAAATTGATGCTTTTCATTCCTTGCATTTTTGAAAAACACATCAGTGATGCACTACATAACTAATGGTATTCCTTTTATAACTTTAGGACCTGAAGGACTTTATGCGCCAAGCAGGTGAAGTGACATATGCTGATGCCCATAAACAGAGAAGAAATGAAGGGTAAACCTTTTTTTAATTGTTTGTAAAATGAATAGTGTGGTTTGCTTTTATTTTTCAGGCATTGTATTTCTTTTTCAAAGCGTTGATCTGCGGCCGGCATGGCTTTTCGCTCCTGCCCGTACATCACTATGGCTTCCTTGCCTAAGCACCTTTACTAGTGACCTCTCTTCATAGTCATTTCTCCTTTTGATATGTGCATGTGCTGTAGGTGAAAACTGGGAAATTGAGTTAGTAGCCAGTGGCCGGTAGACTCAGTTTCATTAGTGGCCACTTTTTAAAGTTAGTGGCCACTATAATGTTTCAAACTTTCTTGGCATCTAAATAAATTATAATCGTTATATATATACATATTTTCGATAAATCAGAGTTTTATACCAGCCAACTATTCATCATAAGAATAGGGACACAGTTAAAATTCAAGAAAATTACTTTAAAACTACAAAATTGTTATCATATTAATTTCTTTAGAATATATTTTTGGATTATTTGTAAATGTTCATAAACACAATTATCAATCAGATTATTGTTACTTTCTTTACATAAAAAGTTAGTAACTAAATCAAAATTCAAACAACTAGGTGTATACAAAAAAAAAAAAACAGAACACAATAAAATGCTATTTCGATTTTATTTAATAATTAAATGTGTTAGCATACCATATACATTACATACAGTTGAAATCTAAGCTGGTGAGTGTATTTCGCAGGATTGAACAGTATCTCTTGCAGAAAAATAATCTAACTGATCAAACACATTGAAGATATTGTAACGTCCTTACCCTTTAGGGTCCAATTTTTTTTTTTAATTTTGAGAACAAAATTACTTTTATTTTAATAATCTTAATCGTAGCTATCCAAATAGATTTACTGATATGATAATAGGTTAAGAGTTTTTGGAGACGTTTGGAAAATCTCGTATTACAAAAGGGTTTAACAGATATTACAACTTTATAATGTTTTTTGTGTTTTACCACACGATTCGTTCAGAAAAGTAACCTATATTTTAAATTTAAAGAATGAAATATATGTATAAAATAAATTAGTAAATGTCCAAACATAAATGAACTCATAATAAGAAAAGCATAGCCATATACTATCATTGCTATCTAACAAAAGTAATTTTTAAGACAAAATAATACTTGATGAAAAGACATGTACTATTAGTAGTAAACCAGACCTGAAAGGGTTAAAATCAACTTGCATTTGCATCCAGTGAAAAAAAAAGGAATAAATTATTTGAAATACATGTGGAGTCAAAGCTGATGAATATATTTTGCATAAAACTATATTTCTTGAAAAAATAATCCAACTGAAGAGCGAGCATGGCAAAAAACTGAAATATTGAAAATGCAGCTAAATCGCTGCAATCTGCTTGCATCTGGTAGGAAAAAGAATTAATCAGTTTGCTAATTAGATGTAATCAAAGTAGAGATGCATATTTCCATGAAAAAAGTTGGATTTCAGTTGATGATCGATAACAGATTTTTTTATCGCCACTTGGCGAGTGGCGATCGATGGCCGATATTTTAATCGCCACGTGGCGAGTGGCGACCGCTAATTTACACCTATAGCATGTGCCAATTAGAGTTTTCTTTGCATATGTTGTCTCTTATGGCACTCTCGCAAGGATTTTATAACACTTATGAATTAAAAGTTACTTTATTCCAAATTCTTTCATTTGCTTCTCAATTTTCGTCATTTATTAATTATCAAATGATTTTAAATTTACATTTTCGGTACTTTTGTTCTTTCCCATGTATAGGTATACTCATTTCGCTCAAAATTATATTTAGAATTTAGATAATTTTTAAATTTGTGATAATGTAATTTATTGTCTGGCAATAAGTTCTTGGGTGTAGAGCATGCATGCCTTTGATATGCCAAGCTGAATTTTAAAATGTTTTAAGAACGGATTTTTATTTTTAAAAGTGCTTACCCTGATATTTTAAAGTTTTGAATTCTTCAAGACTATTCACTGATCGATTACAAAGTGTAATATTTTCCTGTGGAATTTACATATATGATTTCCACTAGTTCAAAATTTAAATTACGACTGAGGTGATGATGAATTTCCTTCCTTTGGATATTTACAATGAACGAATTTTCAGTACCAATTTCAATAGGGTTTTTTTTTTTTTACATCTTCCTATCATTATCTTTTCAATATACAATAAGTAAGATCTAGTTAATTATTCTATTTTATATTCATTCTAAATTTGACCACAAAGAATAAAGCACAAAATGTGCTTGGTTATTGCTTTATAACAGTTAATCTTCACAATGCATTTTCCCAAAAATATTGCTATATTAAATGGCATGATAATATTTATCGCATTTGGTGCCATTATTTTTAAATGGGAAAAACTGTTGGAAGTGTAATCCCATATTCTTATCCCTATATATGTTGTCATATAAATAAATTAGTGCCATAACAGAAAAAAGTATAATAAATTAGTTGTAGAATAGGAATTTAAAATAAATCTTGAGCTATTGTATTGTGAAAAGCAGAGTGTTGGGAAAAGTTAGCAGAACCCTTAAACAGGGATCACTCTTGAGAGGTTTGGCGGGGTGGCCCGCCCTCATGCCCTTTTAAAAAAAAAAATCCAGCCCTTCTTGCCCCTTTTCCAGGTAGAAATCCGCCCTCCTTTTTTTCTAGGGTAGAATCTTGCCTTCTTTGTATTGTACTTTCAAAAATTCCCCACTATCATTCCTTTTTAGATTGATAAGTCTGGAGTAATTCTCCCCTTTTCCTCCCACTCTCTTTGTTCTCTTCTCTGTGGTATGTCACTAGACCTCCATTGAACAAAACTTAAAGGGGTAACTGAAGCAAAAAATTCTTTGTCATTGATTCATCTCACCAGCTCTGGTGAAATAGTATTATGACCATTTGTTCTGATCTTTGACCACATGATAGCTTACAGGAAGTCTATAAAAAAAATCCAGAAAAAGAATTTTTACTTTTATTCTCTAGTCAAATCAACCCATTTTTCTAAAAAAAAGGAAGAAGTTACCTTAAGTTTTAAAAATGTCATTCAAAAATCATAGGAAAAGGGAAAATGAACGTGAATATATTAAAATCTAATGTCAGACGAACGTCTTTTTGCACGCTTTTTTGCTTACGTAATACGTAAGCAAAAAAGCATGCAAGAAGACGTTCGTCTGATATTAGCCTAAATACACAAACAGATGTGCTAAAGTAACGGATTATTTCACGGAAAAGATCGAGAAGGTACTTCCATTATTTTTAATACTTTTCATACGGTAAAATTACGTAAATTATAAATGTTCTTATAAGGAAGGGCGGCTTTAATATCTACGTTTCTTTTTTTTTTCGGCGCCCTACGGTCGATATATTGTAAAGAAACTTAAATTTTAATCAAGAATTTTGTGTATTTTCCTTCTCATAGTTTTTAGTGCCCCGAGCAGTCCCCCCCCCCCTCCCGCACTATTTACAAGAGATCTAAATTCCGTCCGAAAGGAAGTCTTTTTATGATTAATTTATTATCCCATCACAAATTAAACTTCCACTCGTCATCTTTTTCAATAGATAAAATCTTTCTCTTCCCAGTAGCAGAAAATTCTCCAAGTGTCTGCAACAGATTCAGGGGCAGAAAATAATCTGCAGGTGAAATATTTTACAATTGAAGCGTTAATCAAACGATCATTTACTTTTGATGTTATTATGCATTTTATTAATTTTACTAGTAATAATAATCTTAAGTTTTTGTATTAAGTAATAAAGAGCTAAACATAATATAAAGTGAAATAAAGTTTCAATAGAAAAATAATCTGCAGACGAGGAAAAAAAATCTGCGACGCCTGTCTCCCGTCTCGAATTTTCTGCTACCGGGTTTCTCTTAAGTCTCAAATATCTTCATTTAAAAAAAGAAAAAAGCAAACAAAATCGCAAAATAAAAAGCGGCCTTTGTGGACATCGATATTAGCTATTTAACGCAAAAAAATCATTTAAAATGTATTGAGATGCAAACTAGGTATTTCAAAAATTTCACCCATAGTATTAACATTAGCGAGCGGGTGCTTTTGCGTGAGGGAAGTAGCGTCTTAAAAGTCTTACGGCCGCCCTTCCTTCTCTACTCGATATCTTGCAAACTGTAAAAGCGATTTTTAATCATGAATTAGGCGAAATCTACAAATTAAAATTATTGATAAAAGGAATTTATGTATTAGGGATGCGGAGTATTGATTCCGCATCCCTAATAAATAAATTCCTTTAGGCGCAGGGGAGACGGGATGGCGGAATTCACGGCAAAAATGTTAACTAGGAAATTTACATGAGACAAAAAAGCTGCATCAGAAGGCAGTTTGGTTCCCAAATCTCTCGGCAGAGCTCAAAAATAGCCTACTTTCAAAAGAAAAAAAAAAAAAAAAAATCGGCGTTCTGTATATATATTTTATCCAAGTACGGGATTTTTACAAAATAAATGTTTTCCAGCCATTTATTTATTTCCATTTTTACCCTCCTATCGTCCTATCTTTCACATATAATACAGCCAAAAACAAAACTCCTAAAATATACTGCTCAACTGTTAAACTACTTTTAGATGCTTATAAATTAAATCATGACAGAATGAAATACCTAAACTACATTCTCATTCTCAAGTACTCAAAGATTATTCATAATACGCATCAATAAACAAACATTTTTCTTGAATGTGGTATATCACGTAATCAGAATCTGCAAAGTCAGATAAAAATAAATGATAGTTGAGTTAGAATTTACTATCAGAAGAAAGAAAAAACAAAATTAACTATGCATTGGAAGTAGAGGTCCGTGCGGACCATATTTTTATGCTTCGGCACAGTGTGAAAGACAAAACTTCGATTCGGTCCGTCCCAGCCTATAAAGAAATCAGTGAAAACAAGACCGACTCGGCCCGTGCAAAGTCAATTAAATCGGGCCCTTTACAGCCCGACTCGATTTCTGCAAAAAAATTCCAATTTTCTTTTAGATATGCAATTAAGATTATTTTAAGGAATGCTGCATACATATTTATGGGAAAATTTTGCAGTACGTTTTAGATTATGTGTTATTATGACAAAAAATACACAATATAATAATTTAGAATAAAAGAAAAAAGTAGCTTTAAAAACATCATAAATTTTTAAGCTGTATAATAAAAACATTTCTGAAAATATTTCTCCATAATTTATTGACGCTGAAATCTAAAAGATCCACTTTCTGACACACATCTGAATTCATTTTTTTCAGAAACGCAAAAAAAAAAAAAAAGAAAAAGAAAAAAAGAAACAGGTGCCCTTATTCAGAAACTATGTAATTGAATGGCGTTTCGATGTTTTAATACAGACAAAAGATCTTTCAGAAAATACTTAATTTTCTTATAGGCCCGTTTAATTTTTTCAGCGGCTCGGCCTGGCACGATCCACGGCCGATTTTTTTATTATTAGATTCGGGCCGGCCATTAATCTTTTTTCTGCTGATATGGTCCGGATCTGGATTTCTTTGGCCATATCAGTCTGATAATTGTTTTTCAAAGTTTTTTTCAAATTGTGACAAAATGCTCCTTTAATAAAGAATGGAAAATGCAAACGATAAGACGGAATCCCGCACCCCCTCCCCCTCCCCCCCCCCCTCCTTTCTTCTATCTTTACAAGAAGACATTATTGGATTCGTGAAAATTTTCGACTTCCGGTTTTCGACAGATTTATACGTTTTAGAATGTCCTGAACACGATTTGACTGTTTTTAGAAAACTGTCTGCCGGTCTGTCCCTACGTAACAAAAATTTTATGGGTGCTCTATCTCAAGAACTATTGCACGGATTTTAATAAAACTTTAAATTCAGTTAGACCTTGATATAAATGGGCGCTGATTAGTTTTCAGTGTAAATCGCTCAACAGGTGGCGCTGCTGTGCTGCATTTTTCACGATTTCCGCGATAACTATATCTGAAGAACTAATTAAAGGAATTTCCTCAAACTTCATATTCTGTTAGACGTTGACACAAATAGACGTTGATTAAGTTTTGGTGTAAATGCCCGAACAGGTGGCGCTGTTGTGCTGTATTTTTCACAATTTCTGCGATAAGTATATAGTTTGAACTTATGTGCAGATAAGGGGTGATTATGAGTAAAAAAAAAAAAAAATCTGAAATTCACAGAAAATCTTCTGAAAGGTTACAGCAGAATGGGGGGGGGGGGGGATGGGATCCCCTCGCGACATTAACTATGCGTTTTTTCCGCTGCCTTTTGACGAGTTTCGCGTTTTTTCTGCGGCCCTTTGACAAAATCCGCGTTTTTTTTCCGTGATCCAATAACAAACTTTGCATTTTCTCTGCAATCCTTTGAGTAAATTTGCTTTTTTTTTTTCGTGATACTATGATGAAATTTGTGTTTTTTATCGCGATTTTTTTGATGAAATTTGTGGGAGGTTTTTTTGCGATCTTTTGACAAAATTTGCGTTTTTATTCGCGATCCTTTGACGAAATTTGAATTTTTTTCGCGATCTTTTGGCAAAATTTGCGTTTTTGTTCACGATCCTTTGACGAAATTTCATTTTTTCCGCGATTCTTTGACGAAATTTTTGGTTTTATGCCTTGATACTTTGACAAAATTCGCGTTTTTTCTGTGATCCTTGAATGAAATTCGCGTTTCTTTCGCGATTCTTTGACGAAATTTGAGTTTTTTTCGCAATTCCTTGGCGAAATTTGCGTTTTTTTCGCGATTCCTTGGCGAAATTTGCGTTTTTTTCGCGATTCCTTGGCGAAATTTGCGTTTTTTTCGCGATTCCTTGGCGAAATTTGCGTTTTTTTCGCGATTCCTTGGCGAAATTTGCGTTTTTTTCGCGATTCCTTGGCGAAATTTGCGTTTTTTTCGCGATTCCTTGGCGAAATTTGCGTTTTTTTCGCGATTCCTTGGCGAAATTTGCGTTTTTTTTCGCGATTCCTTGGCGAAATTTGCGTTTTTTTCGCGATTCCTTGGCGAAATTTGCGTTTTTTTCGCGATTCCTTGGCGAAATTTGCATTTTTTTCGCGATTCCTTGGCGAAATTTGCGTTTTTTTCGCGATTCCTTGGCGAAATTTGCGTTTTTTTCGCGATTCCTTGGCGAAATTTGCGTTTTTTTCGCGATTCCTTGGCGAAATTTGCGTTTTTTTCGCGATTCCTTGGCGAAATTTGCGTTTTTTCCGTGATCCTTTAGTGAAATTTGCGTTTCTCCCGTGATATGAAAGTGTATTATTTCTGAGATTATATAAAAGTAATATTAATGTGTTTTCTAAACAGTATGCAGTTATTACAAAAATGCCCTTTTTTTTAAATAATGTGCCCTTTACAAGAAAAATGCCCTTTTTTGTAATATGCGCCCTGCCCTTTTTTATGTTCTAGAGTGATCCCTGCCTTAAATGTTCTTTTAGGTCATAAAACTTTTGGTATTGAAAATTTAGAAATAAATAAATGAAGTAGATCTTGCTTAAAAATGAGTGAAGACACAATAGAAGCTTGATGATAAATAGACACATATATTGGTTGAAATTGTTCTTTATTTAAATCCAATCAGGAGAGGTAGGAGGAAGGTAAGAACAATAAGTCGTTGTACTTGTGACAATTTTTCACTGATACATATCGTCTTAACCTTCCACCCCCACTCCTTCACTCAAAATCATTTTAAAACGTAACTCTAGTACTTTAAAAAAAAAAAAAAAAAAAAAAAATCTCTCCCTCGTGAAATTGAAATCATTAATTTAATTCTATTCTTAAAACCATACAATTTTTTATCTATGTGGCTTTTTTCAATTTGCAACCCTGCGAGTCTAGAAGGGACACCATATTACATTCCTTTAAATAGTCGTGTCAAAGCTTTGCTCATCTTTGTTCAGTCGCCACAACCTTTGTAAATTGGCGATAATGTGTAATGCCAATGTGGACGTCTAGCGAAATTAAGGACTTCTCCTCTGAACCACTGGATGTGTAAGAACTAAAAAAAAAATTAAAAGGCTGTGGTGCATATGTTGTCTAAGGGGCTCTCTCTCCCCTTGTGAAGCACGACTCTTTTGTACCTTTAAAGTGTTTAAATAAATTCTATGTCCCCGTAATTATCGTTGGAGTTTTCATTGTGCTATACTAAGGAACCCAGATCCGAAACTTCATCACAGTACTCCACATAAAGATTCCATGAAGAGAATCTTTTTAAAATTCCAAAGCATTGAAATATCGACTGGCAAAATATTCCTAGAGATAGTCTTGATAATGAAAATCCAATCATTTTTATGGACGAACTTCTAGAGACTTATAAAATTAAATCCACAGCATTAAAAATGCAGAGGGGTGACATCACTTAAAAAAAAAAAATCAGAGTTTGAAAACTTCATTTTTGACTCATAGAAGCAGGTATTAAAAAAGACCCAAACTCTATTATAGAGTGCTCACATCGTCAAAATATTATTACTTCTGAAATACTCCAAAGTTGTGGTAGAAAATTCAAGTTCATGAGTATATATGCAAAGTACAAGGGGTCTACAAGAGAGACTCCAAATTAATTTTGAACTCATTAGTCAAATTAAAAGATGATGGTCTAAACTGAAAAGCATATATATAAAAACAGGCAAAAACAAAACTTGTTTCCAATTTGTTGAAGGAGACACACATCCCACGGAGCAGCAGCGATGCAAGCTATAAATAGATTAGGAGTGACTCCACAGGCACATGCGTGTTGCACATAAAGTACAAGGCCAGGTAAGGAGTAACATAGAAGAAGCACTGTCACGATTCGGCAAAGGAAATAAATTCTGGAGGAAACCTAATCGACATGGGTGGTGTGCAACATTGGAATATGACACATAACTAATGTCACTCATGTTTACATCATTTCACATTCATAGAATAGTTTTATTCTGTCTGTTAATCTTTATTCAGATACTCCTGTGTAAGACTTTACTTACCTCTCACTTCCATCCTCCCAATAATATCCATGTTTTCTTTTAATTCTTGCAGTCCAGTTAAATTTCTTTTCTTTTATTTGTTTCATTTCATTCATGGGCATATTTCCACACATCTATCTTGCACTGACTTCATCACAAGGTGTTGTCTGTCTGTTTCAGGCGATTTCGTCTCACTTCATTGATTGATGTGTCTAGCATTGCGTAATAAAACCTTTTCTGTATGTTAGATTGGGATATATACTTCGAGCTTTCGCTCATCACTTGCCTTGTTTCGTTTGCTTGTGACAATTGTCTGTAAGTCTATCTTTAGAAATTTTTCAGGATTCTTTTACTTTAAATGAGTTATTTTTAAGAAGTTCTTGATGAAGCCTTTACCTGTAGTGCAATATTTTTCTCAATTTTAAATGTCTTTCTTTTTTGTTATCTCCTAGTCAAAATGTTTCACTTTTAATAATGTAGAGTTTCCATGTATTAAAATGGAAGATGTTATCATTCTTTGTACAGAGTTCTTGAATCTTGTATGTGTGGCTGGTGTCCATATCCCCTGAGATGGTCCTTTGGGTGTTGATCTCAGCGAGAGTGGTGGAAGTATGACTTCACTCTAGTTGTAAGGGAAGATTTTTTTGATTAAGTTTCTGCATGTTCTACATTTCCTGTGACTTTAATAACTGATATTTTTGCCTGGGGCTTTATGTAAGTGAGAGCATGTCTCTCTGCAGTTAGTGATGTCAATGTTATAGCTAAAATGTTTGTTACTGGCAGCACTTTTTAATATTCTTCTGGATGAACAGAGGCATAGTGAAACTTAGTGTTTCAATGCTTTTATGAAAGAAAAGTTTTGCGTTTCTTTGTAACTTGAGGTTACGTACGTATTGATTTATTGTGAAGTTCAAAGCAGTCATATATTTATAGCTCCTGTGTATCTATCGTTTATATTCAAGCCTACTTAATTAAGGAAATAATTTGTTACTTGTTCCTTTAAATGAATTATAACTAAACAGTTTTTCCATGTCACATGAAAATTCCTTTCATTAAGTAAATTCAGATAAGTTATCTTTTATTATATATATATATATATATATATTACAAAATTTAAATTTTTGCGCCAAGTTTAAAGTATTTTATGTAATTTTTCCTTTTTCAGTAATAGTCTGTATATTATACCGGCTTATTAAATTAAAACCCTAGTCTATTAATCTCTAAGATCTTAATTCATATTTATTCCAAATTGCGTAAATCTAAAAATGGCTCGATTATTTATATTTCTTTAATAAAACTTTTATTATTTAAATTCCTATTAAATCCCGGTATCATATTCCCCTTAAATCTTTATTTAACTTGCTAAAATATTATTCTGTCTTAAAGAAAAAACCTACTATTTTCAATTTATTCTTTTATTTAAAATATCCAGGTGTAATTAAAATATTTCAAAGATTAAAACTTCGCAGACATAAATTCATTTCTTTTATCGTCTGAAGAGGGAAAAAGGGGTTATTTTAGCATAATCTCGACTACAGATTTTAACATTTGTTTATGCTTTAGATAGCTGGTGCGAGAATATAAGAAGTTTCTAGAACAATCTTTTCAGCAGAGTATAAATACGAATGGCGGGAACCAGAGAGATGGCATAAAGGATATAGCATATAGGAGTAGATGGGCTGTGAGCTTAGAAGCTTTTTAGTTTTTAGCATGTAGAGGTGAACGTGGTGAATTGCAGTCGTAGCAAACTGGATATTCAATGTGATTGCTTGATGGAGGTAGTAAAACGTTGGATGAATACTGTTTATTATGTGAGTAGAATGAGGAAGCAACGGTATCGTAATGGGTGATAGATGTTAGATATTAACGGATTAAAGACTAGACGGCTGTCAAGAGATGGAGTGATTTTAAACTAATTGTGACAGGAAGAATAGACTTTATTCTTTTTACCATGGAAGGAGAGAGCATCTTCCCTAGATTTAATCAAGAGTGTGGAAATAAAGTGAATAATGTTCCAAGCGACTGCCTTATGTTAATTCTTCATTTTTCTTTATTATTTTAAAACCATTCGGCTGCTACCTGTGCTGTTTAGGAATGGAAACCCTCATTTTTTTTCGACAAAACCAACTACTTTCCGTCAAAACGTCACAGATATATATATATTTAATGTTTATTTTAAACTGGCTTTTTTTCTACCACGCATCATTTTATTATTATTATTATTTAATTATATAGTATATGCAGACCTGCCAACTGCTACGAAAATCAGTCTTAAACTACGATTTTTTGCAAAAAAAAAAAAAACGCATTTTTGTTTCTAGTTGCGATTTTTATCCCGCACAGCATATTTTTCATGAGTGATTCTGTTCCGAAATTTCCAACATTTCAAAGCATTCATTTCCAAAAGTTTTTAAAAACTGGTCATTAATCTGAAAATTCGGACATTCAAAAATATTCATGGGGAAAAAAATCTAGGCTATGTATATCAACCACAAGTGAATCGTGTTTCTGTAAATATTTATACAGGAATTCGCTTCCTTAGAAACAAGGATGCCATTTAAAGAATTTCTGGAGGGGGGAGGTGCGCAAGATTTGAAATAGTGTGCAAAATCGCATGATTTGTACAATTTATTATTAAACATTTCAATTTACGAATTATTATTAAACATTTCATTTTTGCATGGTAAAAGAACGCAAAATTCGTCAAAGGAATGCGGTAAAATATGCGAATTTCATTAAAAGTTCATGGCATAAAGTGCAGATTTCAACAAAGTATCGTGATAGAAAAATGTGAATTACGATTGCGGGAAAATAATTGTGAATATTCTGAAATGATCGCGGGAGAAAAATTCGAGAATTTAGTCAAAATTTACTGCATTGGGCTAAAAAAATTGGAACCAAGCTCCTTTTACAAATTAAAAAAAAAAAAAAAAAAATGCTGCAAAACGAGAAGAAACTTTAAATATTGTATAAAAATTTTCAGAGGAATAAATTTACTATATTGAGTTGAAAGACTGAAACCTTATTCCTTTTACGAATGTCAAAAGATGGCTGTGAAACACGAAAAACCAAACAATCAACCTCCAGATTAGTTTTAATTTTATGTGCTACGATTTCTCATTTTCAAAGGTTGGCATATCTGTATATGTTATAAAAAAATTTTACTTGCAACATTCATTAAAGTTATTCTAAATAATTATCTTATTTGAAACCTTAATCTAAAACTTTTAATCCCAGCATTAATTTTTATCAGCTACCAAAACTGTAATCTTCTGAGAGAAGCTACTTTTTATTTTTCGAATGTTTTTAAAAGCTATTTTATTATTTCTTATTTTATTCCATGAATCAGCTTCCTACGTACCTGTCTGGCATCGGTGTTTTACATCGAAATCACTCCGTGAGCAGATACAGAACTCATTCCCTATTATGCTTCTCTCTTGCTCTCCATTGGTTGAGTAACCGAGCGCATTTCATTCTGTGTCTCGTTCCTGAATCTGTTTTGTTCGTCGTGAAGTTTATATTTCAATCTGTATTCCTATGCGAGTCCTGTCAAAACCGTTGTGCATGAGGTCAGAAGAAGAATTCTGTGTTGTTCGATTGTTTTAAAACTCTGTTACCAGGTGTCTTATCGTCAAGTAGAACATCTAAATTTGTGCATCAAAGTCTTTTTAGCATGGAATAGTAATTCGTGCTCTACCCTGAAAGCTCTGCTAAAACTCTTGTAATGTAGGAATTGTTCACATTTTTATGTGTGGTTGAATAAACATTTTAAAGTGATTTTGGCCTCTGTTTTAATGGAGAAACTACCGGATTTCTTAATCTGTTGCTTACCACTCTGACCGGCCTGACCATCGAAATAGAATTTGACTGCTTCATGAATCCCTGGTGTTTCGATTTGACTTAGCCAATCTCACTACTACAAACAAATCGATATAGTTGATTAAATTGGTCAACAGCAAAGTACTCAGCCTGTCCACAGCTGCCAATATTCTACAATTTTGATGCCTCCAGCAGCAATGTTTCACCAGGTGGTACGTATTTTTTGCAACCTAACCAATGCCTGGCCATGAATTTAATAATAGTCTGGCAGGATATAATATATGTATAACCCTTTATAGAAAGTCAATAGATTAATATTTAAAGTTTACTTTACAGGGTTATAAAAATCAGTTATGCACTTCATTATGCATTCTGCTTTATTTAAATCAACCACATAAACATTACATTTGTAATTTTGACAAGAATAAATTAGTCCTCATCACAAATATTTTATTATTAATAGTAGTGCTTGTTTTCAGTTATTTGCTGAATTGCAAGTAGTAATATAGATACTAATTAATAATAAATTAAAATTATATGCTTGTACATACCGTTCTTTTGATGGAGAGAATTTACACTATTCAGTTTTGTTGACTAACTAAGGAAGATTGTGACTATATGATTTCTTCTTCTGTATCGGAAATATGTCTTCTCATTATCCTCTTGATAAAATGATCAGATTCATCTATTTCATTCAAACTATTATCACTTTCATCATGAGATTGATCACTGTGCTCTTATAAAAGCTTTCTGATCTTCAGTAAGACTATGCTGTTTATGAGACATATTTCACAGGAAAAAAGGGCAAAGCACACCAAACAAATCATGGAAGACGGTAGTATTTCGAGTGACGTAGCCTTAAGCCTAAAATCGTATCGTATCGTATCGTTAAAATCGTATCGTATCGTATCATAGAATTCGTAGATGGCGGAACTCATATATACAGCTAACTCGACATCAAAGAAAATGCGAAAAGCCGCCTTTTAATAACTCAGCAGATATATGTCTTATTGTTCTGAATTTTCTAGAACAGTCTTATATCTGCAGTCTAATCGTATACTGAAATTTTTGCATTTCTACGTGCAGTATATTTTGAGATCTAAATAGCCATTTTTAAAGTGAAAACGTTGGTATAATATCGAGGAAGTTCCTAATTTGAAAATCTTGAAAACGGTTCTAACGATTATTTTTAAATTGATACATAATATAAATGTGATTAAGGCGAGGTGAATAACACTTTTCTTTTTTCTGGGAAAACTCTCGTTCGTTAAATAATTCGATTTTTTTTTTCTCTCGAAAATGACACGGGCGATTTTTTTAAAATCAAATATGTTTCAGATGAACCAAATAACAATTTACTTGTTTCCAGCAAGACTCTTGTTCGTTTTATAATGCGCATGAAAAATCGGACTATATTTCTTCGCCATTCTATGGAAATTTCACCGAAAATGCATGACACTGTATTCATACACACGCTTTCTTTTTAACCACTTTTGGGGAGAAAAATTTTGTCTTCCCGCTGGCTGAGTGGCTAAGGGCTATCGTTTACTGACCTTAAGATAGGCAGTTCGATACTCGCTGGTACGTGTTTTCACATGTGAATGTTTTTTTTTTTTTTGAAGTCTGCTAGTTGACCATTATTCTCAGTTCCTTTGTAATTTTTTTAATTGCTATTAAGTTAAATAAAATTACAATTATAATGACGCCAATTTGATGATGATTATTTCTTGGCAATTTTTCAACAATAAAAATATTACCATAAATTTTATAAATATATTTAATTTCAATCACTTTACAAAAAATATACATTAATAATTATTATTTGAATATAAATCACACGATCAGAAACGTAAAAAAACAATTCCTTTCAGCTCTTCTTTTTATAATATCATTTTTTATTATTATGACGGTCAATCAATATATAATCACTGACATCCATAATATTATTATTATTATAATTATTATTTTCTTTGCATAAAAGCTATTGTGATGTAATAATTCTTTTATAGTAAATAATTTAGTTGAAATGTTTTATTTATAAATATCAATGAAGTTTGATTACAGTTTACATAATAAGCACCCAGTGGCAGAAACAACGCGACACGGCGACATAGTCGCGGACACAAAAAATCTTTTGCAGACAATTATTGTCTGCATTAATGAAGTCAATTTAAAAAATTGTCCGCAACTTTCGGACAATTTTTCCCCCGTAAAAAGCGCGAATTTCGGCCAAAAAGTACGTAAAAAGTGTAAATTTTGGCAAAAGATCGCGTTAAAAGCAATAATTTCGGCAAAAGATCGCGTAAAAGCATGAATTTTGGCAAAAGATCGGGTAAAAATCGTGAATTTTGGCAAAAGATCGCGTAAAAAGCGTGAATATCGGCAACAGATCGCGTAAAAAGCGCAAATTTCGACAAAAGATCGTGTTAATGGCGTGAATTTCGGCAAAAGATCGCGTAAAAAGCGCAAATTTCGGCAAAAGATCGTGTTAATGGCGTGAATTTTAGATAAAGATCGCGTAAAAAGTGTGAATTTCAGCAAAAGATCGCGTTAAAAATTTTTATTTCGGCAAAAGATCGGGTAAAAGGAGCGAATTTTGGCAAAAGATCGGGTAAAAAACGTGAAGTTTGGCAAAAGATCGCGTAAAAAGCGCGAATTGCGGCAAAAGATCGCATAAAAAGCGCGAATTTCGGCAAAATATCACGTAAAAAGCGCGAATTTCGTTAAAAGATCGCGTAAAAGTGTGAATTTCGGCAAAAGATCGCGTTATAAGCACTAATTTCGGTAAAAGATCGGGTAAAAGCGTGATTTTCGGCAAAAGATCGCGTAAAAAGCTCAAATTTCGGCAAAAGATCGCGTTAATGGCGTGAATTTCTCCAAAAGATCGCATAAAAAGTGTGAATTTCAGCAAAAGATCGCGTTAAAAGCTTTAATTTTGGCAAAAGATCGGGTGAAAGGCGTGAATTTTGGCAAAATATCGTGTAAAAAGCGCGAATTTTGGCAAAAGATCGCTTAAAAAGCGTGAATTTCGGCATAAGGTTGCGTAAAATGTGCGAATTTCGGAAAAGGATCGCGGAAAATGCGAATTACGTCAGAGGATCATGAAAAAATGCAAATTTCATCAAAGGATCGCGGAAAAGTACGAATTTCGTCAAAAAGGATCATGGAACAAACGCGAATTTTGTCATAGGATTGTGGAAAAGACGCGAATATTGTCAAAAGATCAAAAAAAAAAAAAAAAAGAAAAAAAAATTGCGAAATTTGTCAAAAAATCATGGAAAAAACGTGAATTTCATCAAAGAATTACAAAAAAATAATTTCCTCAAAAGGCCGCAGATTTCATTCAAGAGTTTTAGAAAAAACTCAGTGCTTTTCGCGCTTGAGGCCTCAGAAGCTTCCGAAGGTTTTTAAAAGCATCGTTATTGCCTATGTGTGGTTCTGCTTATCCTACACACTTTAGAAATTCCTCAAGAAGTTAGATGACGAAATGTTATAAGTAAAATTAATGAGAATGCACCATGCTTACCATGTTTTAAATAGAATGATAAAAAATTCCTAGTTTAATTTATTATTTATTCATTAAAATGACATGCAAAATTTGCAGACAGATTATGAGATTTTAAAAGCTTGTCGCAGACAGCTACAAAACTTTCTGCCACTGGGAATAAGCATATCAGACTTCTGGTGTCGCCATCTTTTGACGCAATTGCGTAGTATTATAGAGAAATGTTTGATAAAAACGTCTATCCATCTATGTAACTATCCATCTATGAAACACCATCTATGTAAGGATTTAGTAATTATAAATTAACATTTTGGATTTATTAATTTAAGGATAAAGTGTTTTTAAAGGAATATCAAATGAAACCCTCTGTGCGATCTGCGATTATACTTACCCAGTTGTTTTTATATACAAACTGCTATAAGGAAAATTGTAATAAAATAGTAAAAATTAAATCTGCATTAAATTCCATAAGTATCTTTTTTTTAATCATTTTATCACTAACCTCAAAAAAGTAATGATATCAATGCAAAAACCCTTGACGTGTTAAAAGTTTCTGACGCAGCACTTTATCTTATGCTCTAAGAATTTTAAATATGGAACTTAAAAATACTGATATCAAATTTTGAGTGACGTTATGCTATTTCTTAAAAAATATATTTGTATTTATTTCATCATTTTATTTTTGTTTTATTTATAATCGCATGTGCAAAAGTTATGTTCAACATGAAAAGCTGCATAAAATTTTATTCGCTGTTGCTTTATCATTTACATCTCTCATAAATTCAAAATATGAGTTTTAAAAGATATGATATAAAATTTAAGTGACGCCTTGATGTGACTTTAAAAGGTTTGTTTTAAAATTCAATTTAAATTATTTTTGACTTGGTTAAAATAATTTTTTACATCTACACAATACTTTTAATTTTCCAATTCACTGTTAAATATATCACTTTCATTGAATCTATACTATGCATTGAAATGTATTTATTTCAATAAATTGATTTATCTTTTGTGTCATGCTATTCAAAATTGTGAGTAAGATTTATGTAAATGGTTTATTTGCGTCAAACTATCCTTTTTCATACATTTCATGTAGTTTGGACACAATGACGCAAAGAAACCATTTACATAAATCTTACTCACAATTTTGAATAGCGTGACACAAAAGATAAATCAATTTATTGAAATAAATACATTTCAATGCATAGTATAGATTCAATGAAAGTGATATATTTAACAGTGAATTGGAAAATTAAAAGTATTGTGTAGATGTAAAAAATTATTTTAACCAAGTCAAAAATAATTTAAATTGAATTTTAAAACAAACCTTTTAAAGTCACATCAAGGCGTCACTTAAATTTTATATCATATCTTTTAAAACTCATATTTTGAATTTATGAGAGATGTAAATGATAAAGCAACAGCGAATAAAATTTTATGCAGCTTTTCATGTTGAACATAACTTTTGCACATGCGATTATAAATAAAACAAAAATAAAATGATGAAATAAATACAAATATATTTTTTAAGAAATAGCATAACGTCACTCAAAATTTGATATCAGTATTTTTAAGTTCCATATTTAAAATTCTTAGAGCATAAGATAAAGTGCTGCGTCAGAAACTTTTAACACGTCAAGGGTTTGCATTGATAGAACATTACATGAGTATATTGTTATTGTAGAACCATCTGTCAATCATTGTTGAAAGTAGAAACTGTCCAAAAATACTTTGTGCATGGGTGTGTGCTCGCACACTTTTATTTCTATGCATATTAGTGATATGTGTCCATTAGATCCGGTCAGCTAAAATGTCATTTTAATTTTTGTTACCAAAAAAAAAAAAAATCAATTCTGAAAAAGTTGTAAACTTATCTATTTGAGGAATAGTTCTATGGTAACAGTATCTTGAAATAAATTATAGAAATGGGTCAATTAGACCCTTTCAGGAGAGGGAGGTTCTACTTTGGGTCTTTTTTTTTTTTTCCTCAAGTATGTATGTTGTTGCCCTAAAATGGTTTTGTAATATTGTAATTCCTTATATTCTTTTATACTTGTTTAACAATGCAATGCTACACATTGAACATAGGGCTATTTTAACATTTTAAACTTGATTTTATCAAAGCACTATTTTTCTCAATCTATTTCTTTCGTTTTTTTAAAAAAAGAAGGAAAGCTAACCACTTTTGCTGGAGCTTATGCCACTAAAAAGTATAATTTTCATTTTTTCTTAAGCTTGCAAAAGTTTTTTTTTTTTTTTTTTTGTTTTATATAAAAAGGGCAAAAAATACTTTTGTTTAAGTGTTCGTTCTCAAATCCAAAAGAGCAACTTTGACATAAGTTTTAATTCATTTTTGATCGGAAATGCATGAAAATAGCAGGTGTTGTTGTTCAGAAACTATGTAATTGAACTGTTTTTTTTTTTTTTGCAAACGCAATAGATCTTTCAGAAAATATTGTCAAAGTGGGCTTTTGAACCAAATTTCCACTCAAAAGAAAAATAACCACTCAAGAAAGGGTGGAAAAGTCTTTGTCCCGTGGTCAAAATCGCTTATAACTCAATTGTTAATTTATTTATTAAAAAAATGGAAAACGCAGTTCGATTTCAAATCTCTTCCATAGTAAGTACTTCTCATTTTATATCTTTCCATCAAAAAAGAAATTTGTAAATCTGTCAAAATGTTTTCCGCTTGTTGAGCAGAGCAGTTAAGAACAGCCTTTAATAGTCGCCATTTTGTCAAAAATCATATCTTTACAATAAATGTTGGTATATATTCCAGAGAATGTAATTCTCTTACGTAATTTGCAGCCAAATTCATTTCAGATGCTTGTTGCTAGAAAAAAACAGTTGCACAGTTGGAAGTTCACAGCACATACCTGCAGGTACTTCCCGTCGCACAAGGCACATTTTTTTAAACCACAAAAATTTAAATATATAAGTGAATTGTGAATAAGTATAATACAAAAAGTCCTACGGTGATATCTTATTTCTTGGTAACCTTGAAAAAAAGGGTAAAAATTATGGGAATTTTCGGCCAAAGAAGTTGAACTCTTCCAAATGTACAAAATACAAAAAAAGTAACCTCCAGAATGCCCCCGATATGCTACAGCAATTAGTGTCGTCTCTAAAAAATAACATCCTGCTGTATAAGCCAGCCGTAAAACAAAGCTGGTGTATCATTAAACGGTTAAATACTCTACTGCAATTTTTTAAACTTCTAAGCATTGCACATTTTCAATTTTTATATCGTCATATTGTCAAAAAAAGTACTTTTAATTTAAATGCAATTTGTTTGAAAACTGCATCTCAATTTATTTTTGAGAAATTAATTTTGTAGTTTTTAGTGCCATTTATTCAATGTTGGCAATTAAAGTACTCCATTTCTGTAGAAAGTACAGGGAAATTAGTAATTATCTTTTTGTTCCCATTTTCCATAACAACAGGGAAAAAATGTAATTAAAATATGTGCTATTTTGAAAAAATATATAAATGAGTGATTTCTTACAGGGTTCGTATGCGACTGGAAAACCGGGAATTGTCAGGGAAAATGACAAGTGCTCAAAAAGTCAGGGAAAATTGCAATTTTTTTCTAAAACCTGGAAAAGTCAGGGATTTTTTTATGTGGTATCATGTCTCAAGATTTTGCCAAATTCCGAGGTTCGTCCGCAAAAAAGTTCTTATTTTTCACTTGGAAGTAGAATTTTCGCTAAATATTTTACTAAATTCACATTTTGACAGGCAGAAGTTTTAGCTATACAAATTTGTCGCCAAATGGGCAATATCTTTGCCAATGATGGGACTCTGTAAAAGAGCGAACCGCGCAATAGAATAGAGTTATTTTCCGGTTTCTTTAGTCATCTTTAAAGTTGAATGTCTCCAAATAATTTCGATTGTTATTTAATGCAACCCTTTTTCATGAAGAGTGAAATAGGCAGAAGCTAGATAAGGAAATAAATCCAGAATGGTGCTCTTGGTTAAAAGAAGTAAAGAGTGATCCATTCTCTGCCCATTGTTCTATTTGTCGAAGATCATTTCAACTCAGTAATATGGGTAGAACAGCCATTACCAGCTATGAGGAAGGTTATAAACATCAGAGAAACGCAAATTCTGCTAAGGGTTCTTTGCCATTGGAAAAAGTATTTCAGACTGATAAATCTACGAAAGAAAATACAATTAATGAAAATAAAAAGTCCATATCTGAAGAAAAAATCATAGCAGAAACGAATGATACTTCTACTGCAACATGTGTTAAATTTTATTGTAGTAATAAACTTTCTTTAGAGAATCATGTTTCAAAAGAAGCTGTTTTAAGAGCTCAAATTCTCTGGGCCATGAAACTTGTCATGTCCCATAGTTCGTATAATTCCTTTCATGATGCTTCCAGTTTGTTCAAAGCAATGTTTCCAGACAGTAAAATAAGACAAGCAGTTACTTGTAGTAGTTCAAAAATGTCTTACATGATTTGTTTTGGCTTATCACCATACTTCTCTGAACATTTAAGAAGGGACATAGGGAATTCAAAGTTTGTTATTTGCTTCGACGAAGCTTTAAATAAAGTAGCTCAAAAAGGTCAGATGGATATTGTAATTAGGTATTGGTCAGAATCATTTAAAAGAATAAAAACTCGATATCTGGATTCTGTTTTCCTTGGCCATTCCACAGCACTAGATTTAATAGCTAAACTTCATGAAGGCACTGAAGGCCTTGACCTTAGCAAACTATTACAGTTGTCAATGGATGGCCCCAATGTAAATGTCAAAATGGCCAGACTATTGACAGATGAACTTGCCACTGAACATTTATGTGAAGTTCTGGATATAGGGACTTGTGGGTTGCATGTAGTTCACGGTGCATTTCGTACGGGCCACAAAGCTGCAAATTGGTCTTTAAATACTGTGTTCAGAGATATGTATCAATTATTTAAAAATTCACCTGCAAGACGAGCAGATTATATTGAAATTACAGGCAGCAACAAATTTCCTCAAAAGTTTTGTGAAGTACGGTGGGTAGAAAATGCAGCTGTTGCTGAAAGAGCTATTGAAGTTTTCAATTTTGTAAAAACGTATGTTCAGCAATCGACACTTCCTAAAACACACTGTTGAAGTAGCACAGGAAGCGTGCAATAATAAATTGATTTTGCCACAGATGGCCTTTTATTCATCCATTGCTACACTTTTGCAACCATTTCTTAAAAAATACCAATCTAGTGATCCACTTTGCCCATTTATGCATCAAGATTTGCATTTTATAATTTACCAACTTATGAAAAGATTCATTAAATCTGATGTTATGAGATTAGCAGACACTGCCCAGAAGTGTATGAAAGTAGATATCAATGATAAAGACAATTTATGCAGTCTTCAGGCTCTTGATGTAGGAGTAGCTGCATCAGGTCTTCTTGCAAAATGTGGTGCCACAGAAAATGAAAAAAAAAACAATTCCGGCTTGATTGCCAAAATTTTTTTAAAGCAATAACATCAAAAACATTTGAACGTTCTCCGCTGACATATTCTTTACTTAGATATATCTCATGTTTAGATCCTAAGCTAATTCTATCCAATTCCAATACTTCAGAACTGAGAATGAGTAAATTATTAGAAGTTTTATACACAAAGCAGCATGTGACATCTGCTGAAGCAGACAGAGCTAAACAACAATTTAGTAAGCTTTGCTTTGACGCAAAAGCTGAGAAAAAAGAATATTTTGAAAAGTATTCTTATGAAAATGAAAGTTTAGATGCATTTTATTGCAACATTATTCCTGAAGATAGCTTTAAGGATTTATGGAAAGTTTTAAAAATTGTTTTAGTTCTTTCAAATGGGAATGCATCTGTGGAAAGCGGTTTTTCAATTAACAAAGATGTATTAATTTAATAGAGAACTTAGCAGAAAGATCTGTGTGTGCCCTTAGGACTGTTTATGATGCTGTTAAAGCAGCTGGTGGAGTTGAAAAAGTAGATATTAGTAAAGAAATGTTGAGCCTTGTTAAGGTGGCTAGAAGGAGATACCATGACTATTTAAATGAAAAAAAAAAAAAAGAAAGAAAGAATCATGAAGCAAGCAAAAAAGAAAAGCTGTAGCAGAAATTAAACTGTTAAAAGAAAAAAAAATTAAACTGACACAACAAACTGCTTCTGAACAGTACATATAAACAATATGATTGCAGAACTGTCCAAAAAATTTTGAATTTTTTAATATGCATAATGTAAATTTTGTTATAGAAGTAAAAAGTTACTTTGAATCCTTCTGAGTTGTATTTTGGTGTTTTTTTTCTTTCTTTTTTTAATTATTATAAGTTATTTTCACTTTCAGAGGTAAGTTTACATTTTATTCTTATTAATGTACCTCTTATGCTGTACAAATTTAATCATTAAAATGTGAAATTGAAATTCATATTTCTAAAAAAATGTCATGAATTGTGGTCAGGGAATTTTAAGAAGTATGACCTGGAAAACCTGGAAAAGTCAGGGAATTTTGTAATTCAAAAACAGTATGAACCCTGTCTTATAAAACATGGAGCTATTATAAACTATATTTAATTTTAAGTATCTATATTAATATTACAAACAAATGAAGGCATATGAACCATTAGATAGCCGTTTTTTGTCGAAACACTTTCAAGGAAACTTTTGTTTTCTTGAATGACATCTCTTTTTTGGATTTGTGTAGTATTCAGCGACAGTAATGTCATATGCATACTTTACTGTAGATGTTGTTTAAGAATGTATCGTAAATGAGGAATTCTTCAGCAGATGTGAATAATGTCCGTTTATATAAAATAAAAGCATGTGTATTAAGTCTTAAAAGTCAAATTTGTTTTGTACCATCTATATTTATACTTTTTTTCCATCGGGGACGACACTTAATTCTGTAAAAGCAAAATTCCTGTTTTCTAGTGTTTCTTTTTTTTTTTTTTTTTTTTTTAGTAAACATTCTTCTTTATACTTGGGACACCCTTTGTGCTGCAAAAGTACCATCTAAATATAGGTATTTTTTGTTTTCTTGTGATTCCATCTAGGTTCCATTAAGATTTTAAAATGCACAAAAAATGTTTTCCTCCCTATCTGCAAGCAATGCGAACCACAACAATAGTAGACTGGAAAAAAAAAAAAAAAAAAAAAAAAAAAATGAAGCTTGTTTGTTAGCATTTGATGAGGGATTTTAATTCTCAGCTTTTATTTTTTTTCCCCCCTTAAAAAATCTGAGTTTCATGTACCATTGGGGACCTTGGTCTATCCTTATCCAAATTTGGAGACCTATGCTTGTGATGAATTTCCCAAGTCATCGCCTGCAGAAAGACACACAAACATCTTATTTTTATTAATAAATAATAAAAAATTAAATTTTAAATTGAATGATTATGTTCATTCATAATCATATACAGCTATTTTTATCTGAAAAAAATCAACTTTTCATAAGAAGAAAAAATATATGTGTACAGTCTTTGGTTTAAGTGTTTTGGGTAACCTGACCATTCTCAGATCTAGTCTCAATCACCATTAATGGGGAATGAGATTCATATTCCAAAGATATACATATTTTTAAGGTTTTCCTTTTTAAAGTTTGATGCTTTGTAAAATGCTTTCTTTTTTAATCTTTCACAGAATTGTCGAATTTGCTTCTTACTCTGATATGAAAAGTGCCTATAATAAATTGAACGATACTGAGTTAAATGGCAGGCGAATAAAATTGATTGAAGATAGACCTCGTGGCAGAAGGTAAATATTTTAAATTCATTATTTTATTTAAGATAATGTATGTTGTTAATTTAACATTTACTGTTTCGTTAAGTTTTTTAAAAATTAATGGTAGTTTACTTTCCTGTCAACCATAAACTTCTTTTTTACGTATCTGCCAACTTGTGCATTTTAGGCATAAAATTTACCCCTTTTAATTTAATTTTTAATGCTTTTCATTAGGGTGTTAACGATTTTAATCAAATGCTTTAAATCAACAATTAAATCATGATTTTAATCAACCGATTTTTAAAAAAAAAATCATCGATTTAAATCAAAAATTTTCTAAATGTTTAAAATGTCAAAAATATTAAAATCTAACATAAACACAATTTGAAAGTTTCTACAGGTATTTTGACTTATGAATAAACAAAAAAAGAGCTTTAAATAATTCTTTCAAAGCTTAATTCATGAGTATTGTAAAAAATTAAAAATGCCTGAGTTTGTAAAAAGTATTGTTTCTAAGTTTTTATCAAAATTTAAACAGTTTCAAAAAATTATATTTAAATCTAATATAATTTTCAATGTCATAATTTCCTTTAGGTAATCAGTTTATGCATTATTTTATATAAAATACACATAGCAAGTGTAATACATTTCTACAAGTAAAAGAATAAATAGTAATTAGTAGCAATCTCAAGTTAAAGAAGAATGAAAGAATGACATCTTTTCAAAGCTAAATTGTAAATGAATGCATAAGAAAAAAAAGAACTAATTGGTATAAAAATGTTAAACACAGCAAGATATTTTTCGGTATAGGTTGCATATATATATATATTTCTAATTTTATAACTAAATAAAAAAAAATAATTAGGGATTGAAAAGGCAGCAAAACTTTTCTTAAAAAGAAAAAGAAATATTTAACCATTGAAAGCTAATAATCCACACTGAGAGGTAATAATGCTGTTACTTAAATATTTTGAGGATTTCAGATATAAGTGGCTAACTTATACATATTTATTCTATATGAATGGGTTTAACTCATTTTCATATTTTTTTATCTTTTTTTGTTCAGCATACACATACATGTGTGTAAGTTTAGATTTTGGTGGTTTACATTAATTTTCCTAAATACAAATGTAAAATGAGCTGCAAGTAATATTTGTTGGTTTTGTTATTTATGCTACTAACTAATGCAATTGCTTATTTGCAGTTTTTATTAATTCTGTAATTACTTATACTGTTTCTTCTACGCCATTTTTTTTTTAATGGTGCCACACCATGTCCCTTTTGAAATTGGAAAAATGCACCCTGCCTTAAAAAGAAAATAGCTGAAATTCACCTGTAGTTGTAGCCAGAGATTTCTTGTAAAAAAACTCCCCCATTCAACAGTATTTCTAAATTCATGTGGCCAAGATTGCAAAAATAATAGAACTTTATTTCTTTACAAAAAACAGGGTATTATTAAAATGTTATTTAATTGTATTTTTCAATTTTTTATTCATAAAATTATTAAAAATTAAGGACACTTTATCATACTAAAAATTATTCTTTTTTTTTTCTTATATCATTACAAAACACATTAATATATTTCCTCATGAAATAGTGCCCTTTTTTGGAACTAGCATCCTGTCCCTTTTTCTTTTTAAAATGAATACTACATTATTATCATTTTAATAATTAAGACTTAAAAATGTATAATATGTTTCTAATTAGAGACTTAATTGTTTAATAATTATTAACTTGTAGTAGCATTAACTATTTAATATAAAATGCAGTTAATAATTTTAATGTTAAATATCACTAGTATTTATAAAGTTTTACATAATCATTACAATATTATTTATGCATATAACATTATTGTATGATACTATCTTATGAAACTACTAATTTGCAGTTTTCATAATTTCTGTAATTACTAACTAATAATAATAATTTTATTAATTAAAGTATAAAAACATAGATTATGTTAGCAATTAGTGGTTTAATTGTTTTGGAATCCTAAAACTCTTAGTAGCTATTCAGTATTTTGAACGCTGGGGAAAAGATCATAAAAATCATATTTTTTTTTTTTTTAATCATGATTTTTTTTTACACCCTACTTTTCGTACAATTTTGTTTTACCAGTTCTTTTTGTTTCCTCTTTTTTTTCTCCAAATATCAATTAAATTTGATTTTATTATATCATCTTTAAAAAAAAGAAAAAATAATAACATAAGGAAAGCTCTTAAAAACACAATATTTTCAGTATATGTTTGAGAAACACGTACGCCGATCTTGATGGGATTATTATTTAATTCCGATCAAAAGTGTAGCATTGATTGGTTAAAGAAAAAAGCATGGTTTACTGGGATTTTTTTCCCTTCTCTATACTGGACAAGCTCAGTTCAACTCAGCTCTTGCTTTCCCTGGCTTAATATCTGCATGTCTTATTTGTTTACCATCGTTGTTGGAATTACTGTGTGTTAAATCTTAGCACACTACTTTATAAAAAAATTTTTGCTGTGAAGGCTTTGTCTTAAAAAAATATATCAAGTGTTCAAGGAGAATTATTTGAAGAAATTTCTTTGTATAAAAGTGTGCAGGCATGATATCCTTCCGCAAATCTGCTATTTTCCGCTTTTTTGTAAATTTGCATTTTCCGTTTTTTCAATTCTTTGCTTTTTTGCCTTTTTAGATTTTTAATTTGTCATTGTGGGGCTCCTTGAACTTTTGGTGCACCATGGGTTTTTTACCCCTCTAATTATGTCACCGTCTCAATGAATAACTTTAAATTTGAGTCTTGGTCCCCTCTCTCCAGGCCACCACCTTCATATTCTTATTGGGGTCCTAGGACCCCTTTTTAAGCATTTCTTTAAAATTTTATTCTTATAATTACTTTATACCCTATGCTTAATTTCAACTAATTGAAGATTTAAAGCACTAAGTACTAGGACTTAAGATATTTTTACCTTAGGGTCCTGCTCAAAACTATCAGTTGGCCCCTATTAGTGCCCCTACTATAGCTCCCTTAAAAATCTTCAGATTCATTAGCTTTTTTTTTTTCCTAACAACCTCTTATATCCTCCATCTAAAGCCCCAGTAGCAGAAAGTGTCCAGCACGGCAGCGGGCGCTGTAGATTATTTTAAAACTTGCAGATTAATCCACCAGCTTAAAAAGAAAGGCTTAGCTTAAGAAAGAAAGCTGAAATTTACTTTGTCTCTAGAGTTGTGGTCTTTGTTTCATAATTTTATTATATTTTCTTTATAAAGGCAAATTTTTCTTTTTTTATGTGTAATTGTTTTGGTAGGCTTAGTCTAGCATTTAGTATGCTGCAGACTGACACAGAAGATTCTGCTTCTGGGTCTAAAGCACTAAATACTAGGACCTTTTAAGATATTTTTATCTTAGGTTCCTGCTCAAAACTATCAGTGGGCCCCTTTTGGGTCTCCTACTGTAGCTCCCTTAAAAATCATCAGATTCACTAGCTTTTTTTTTTTTTTCTAACAACTTCTTAGCTCTTCCAGCTACTACATGAGTGACAAAAAAAAATTTCTGACCTTAGCTACTACCAATTTTGAACCCTTTTGGTCCCCTTAATACAGCTTCCTTAAAAATCATCCGATTCACTAGCCTTTTTTTTTTTTTTCCCCTAACAACTTCTTAGGTCTTTCAACTACTACATGAGCGGCCAAAACATTTTCTCGGACCTCAGATCTACCAATTTTGAACTCTTTTGGGCCCCCTAATATAGCTCTCTTAAAAATCGTCCGATTCACTAGCTTTTTTTTTTCTAACAACTTCTTGGGTCTTCTAGCTACTACATACAACTTCTTAGGTTTTCGAGCTACTGCATCACAGGTCCAGACAACGCTGGGCAGGTCAGCTAGTATATATCTAATATATAAAAATAAAAATTTGTCTGTCTGTAATTCTATACAAATCCATAGTTTGGAAGCCAAAATTGTGAAATGTGTACATGTGTATTAAAACATGGCCGAGGCAACTAAAGAAATCTGGAATCAAAATAATTTATAGTTAATTTTTAATTAATAAAAAACCAGCAATTTAACAGCAATTTCCTATCAAATTTAAATATTTTTCGTCATGGCAGTAAACTACAATTAAAATCCACAATAAAATTCTTACCACAACTATTACTTTTCTATTGAAAGATTTCCCACGTGAAAAATGGAAATGAAATAAATTGCTGAATTTATAAAAAAGATAAATAATTATGTCATAACTTTTCTATTGCAAGATTTTCACGTGGAAAATGAAATAAATAGTTTGATGAATTTTTTAAAAAGTGAATATATTATGTTATAACTTTTCTATTGCAAGATTTCCACATGAAAAAAGAAAATGAAATAGTTTGGCAAATTTAAAAAGAAGTGAATGTTACATCATATTGGAAATATAATTGACATCAGCAGGTGACTATATAACGTCATATGAGTTTGAAAAAATGTATTGAAACATGATAAAAACCTGATTATGGAAATATTTGCATATTTTAACTGCTTTTTTTTTTAATTGTTTGTTTTATACTGTACTGTATGTTTAATTTTGAAATCAAACATTCTTAAAATTCCGGGCAACGCTGGGTACTTTAGCTAGTATATCTATATATATATATATTTTTAAATGTATATATTTTAATAGCAATTTTAATATTTTTTGCACTTGAAATTCATAACTATTATTGCTCAAAATTTGAGAAATATTTTTTCGAAAATCTGGAAAAGTCAGGAAATTTGATAAACTTTCATTGTGAACTCCAAGAAAGTTTGATTTTAGCGCTGCCAGGAATGAGAATCTTCCACGGTTTGGCAAATTCCACATAAAAAGAAAAAAAATCACCTGAATTACACTTTTATACAAAAATTTCCACTTTCATCCTCCACCCCTTTCCTATCCACCATAGCAAATAGTTTAAATTTATAAAACTCATTATTAGAGATTTAAAAACTTTTTCCGGCAGTTATTTTCAAGTAAACATAAATAATTATCACAAGCCTTCATCTCCCACCTGAAATGTCTGCTTTCTCTTCTCCTTTGCCTCCTGTTGAAAATAAAGTTATCTGAACGTTAGTGATTTTGCGATACAGTTGACGAAATCAATGATGACTCTGTGCACAAATATTCTGTAGCAAATTTGTACAGTTTGCAGGAAACTTTATTTGAAAGTTTGTAATGATCATAAATTATTAAAGAGAGCAATTCCAATTGTAAACGTCAATGCAAGGTATTTATTGTTTTATGAGGGGATTAGGATAGAGACCGTTTGATTATTAACAATTCTATTCAGGAAATTTTAGCGTTTTTGAGTGATGTAAAATTTGTTTTGCCCTCAACATATCCACTACGGACTGCACCACTAGTCTAGGACTTTCTTGAAATACACCTTGGAAAAGTCAGGTAATTTTATTCTCCTATATGAGTAGCAACACTGTCAAATGTCGTTCTCCCAAAGGAGTTATTAGGAAGCTGAACATCATATGTGAATCGTTAATAATGGAAATCAGTGAGATCTGATAAAGATAATCAGGGAACTTTTTTTTACAATTTCTGTAGCCACTCTGTATTAAGCATTGGTTAAATTATGTCATGTTAAAGAAAATGTAATTTCTAGTGTAGCTTTAAATTTTTACATAATTTTGAAATGGTTTTTCCAAAACTTAATGAATGTGTTTTTCAAAAACTTAATTTTCTTATTATAATAAGAATTTTGAGACTTAACAGAAAATGTTTCAAATTCATCTATGAAAACGTAAGGTTTTTGTGACTCTTTCAATGATGGATTTTCCTATTTCGCACCTTTAATAGTTTCACTGTTTGGTATGGTTTATGCACGAAAATTAAAACACTTTATCTTTGTAATATCGAACATTCTAGGCTGAAAAGTTCATCTTCTAACAATCATGGTTATATGTCTCATTCTTATGGATGAAATTGAAGATATACTTTTATATACATCATATTCCCCAATGAAAGCATTGTGTTTACAGTTTTTGATTATTTTTTTTTCATTCACCTTCACTGTGCAAAGAACAGGTATACTACCTTTTTTTTTTCTCTTAATATATAAAATTTCTTTCTCCCTTAAAGAATCTTTGTCATAAGTGTAGGTTATGTTGTAGCGGTGGTTTTTTATTCCATAACAGCAATAGACTACTGATAGACTCTTTCTTTTATTATAAATTGATTAGAAAACATGCATTGCCTGAATGGCCTTAATTTTTTTTTTTTTTTTAAACAAATAATTAATTTTATTGATCTGCTAATAAGATAATATGTAGATATTGAATTTAAAAAAAAAAGTGATATACTTCTTTATTTCTTGTGTTTTCTGATTTTAAAATATCTTTTTAACATTTTAGTTTCCATATTAATTTTTGGATCTATAATTTCACAGCAAATCAAGGTCAAGATCAAGTTCAAGATCCCGTTCTAAAAGTCGCAGTCGTTCCAGATCAAGAAGTCGTCGTCGTAGCCGTAGCAAGTCCTATAGATCTCGATCTGCATCTAGATCTCGTTCAAAATCCCGTGAGAGATCAGCATCTAAATCTCCAGCAAGATACAGTAATGAAGAAAGATTAAAGAGTAGAAGTCCTGCTAAATCTGACCAGTCAGATAGAGGATCTCGTTCTGGCTCAAGAAGTCCTATTACTGAAGTAAAGGATGATGATGAATAATTCCTTTTTTTTTTTTTTTTTTTTTTTCCCTCACAAAATTTTACATTAATTTGTAAAAAAATTCCATTTTGTTTTTCTTGATGTCAAACTGTTCATTAGCATCCCATTTTAAGAAATAAAGTCATAATTTAAAAATATTGTTCTCTTTATTTTGTTGAAAGTTTTTGTAATTCTCTGAAACAAGATACTGATTTATACAAAAATGTGTATATTTGTGCGTAATTACATGCATTAAATCTAATTTTAATCATTATAGAAATGGAAAATCTACAAAAATGCACAAATCTCTGAATTCTTTGCTCTAAGCCATTAAAAGAGAAAACAGCATTTATGGATCCTTACTAGCAAAATGCTTTTAACATTAAAGATAAGCAAATTTTGTTAAAGTTTGTCATTAGCACATGATGGTGCGTAGTATTAATATCAGTTGTCTTAATAGGCATTTATTAGAAAGCCATTCTTCTGTAAACATGTAAACAGGGGTCAATCCAGGCAAAATTTGGGGCCTATTTAGGGCCCTTTCACAAAAATCTAATAAAATGGGCCCCTTCACAAAAATAACTTAATAAAACAGGCCCCTTCACGAAATTCTTTTAATAAAATAGGCCCCTTTTGTAACATACTTTTTCATAAAAACTGTTTTAAAATGTGTAATTTGTAAATAAAACCAGGTCACGAAAAACAAACTTTAGCAAGGGGATGTAAAGAAGTTTTTGTTAAATTCTTGGTTCAAATTTGAGTAACTGGATTTCAACTTTCGTTACAAAATGTTCTTTTTCCCAAAAATATAATAATTCACAAAAATAACTTTTACTTTTCACATAATGGGTCCCAGGAATAAAAACCTGCATCAACCCCTGGTAAATGGTATTAAGAAAATATTGTCCCATATTAAAAAAATTAGATGACAGTATTGGAAAATTGAAACAGGTACCTTTTTAATAAAAGTAAAATATACACAGACTAGCCAAGTCTCCTGATTTTTACTTGATTTTCCATACTCCTTATTTTTAACATTTCTCCTGATTTTCTAACCCAATTTTTCTCATTCTTATTTTATCACTGTGTTTGATTAGTGCTATTTGATATAATAGAAGTTCAGTTCAGTTCAAATATATATGATGGCTCTTTAAAACTTTGTGACTCTTGCTATGAGCTAATTTTCAATTTTCATTCTTAAATGCAAAATCTGATACAATTTTTATTTTCTGTAATGAATAAATTGTAACTTTACATTGGAAATTGTAAATTCCCTTTTTTTTAATGTAATCGTGTGTCATTTTAGTTTTGTTATTAATAATTTCTTTATTAATAAAAAATTATCATCCATAACTTCAGGGCTCCCAAATGGTCCCCTTTTTCCCCCCAAAGTCCACCTTTTAAAAAAGGGTCCCCTTTAGTTCCCTTTTATGCATTTTGGTCCCCCTAGTCCCCTTTTCAGAGACTGAAAAAAATCACCGCAAAATAAAAAAAATTACTTCAACCTCCTTGTTCAATACTGCGCCGGCCCTGCTAACAGCTTATTACCTCATAAAAAGAAAAATCCTTTTTTATGTTCTTGGAAACAATACGAAATTGTCAGAATTCTCCTATTTATCCTCCACAAAACATAATGTAGGGAAGACTTTTCTATTATTACCTGCTTTCCATTTATCAAGGATAGACTTGTCTTAGCCAGACCTGTTACTCACATGACCAGTTTTTGCAACCGAATGTTAAAGAATTATCGCAAAATACAAAAAAACAAAAACAAAACCTCAAACTGCATAAAAATTAAAAGATGCTCCATACCAATTCTGGATAAATTGTATTCAAAATATGACAAAATTTATCAAACTGGGCTAAAATATGGAAACTGGATTCTTTTTAAAAATTAAAAAATTGCATAAAAATTTGAAAATTTCTGTACAAATTCTGAATAAACTTCATTAAAAGGAGGACAACATTTTCTATATTGGGCTAAAACATTGAAACCATATTCTAATGTGGAAAGAATCGCTGCAGAACACACATATATATGTACAAAAAAAAAAAAGTCTAAAATTAGTTACAAATTGAAGACGACGCTATTACATTAGGGCTAAAAGTTTGAAACTGAATTTCTTTTATGAATGTCAAAAAATTGCCACAGAATGCAAAAAAAGGCTGAAATTCACATTAAAAATTTCTGAAAGATTTTTAAAATGTTGTACAAATTTCGAATAAACTTCATTGAAAAGAGGGAAAAAATTATTGCATTAGGCTAAAAAATAAAAATTTCATAAAATGTAATAAAAAAAAAATCCAAAAACTAATTTAGATATACAGGTGGTATCTTCCTGCCAAATCTTGTAGCTCTACGTGCACCAATCTCTTTAGTACGCAAACTTTTAACTTTATTATTATAGATGTAGTTTTGTTTTCAATTTTGATGGAAAGGTATATCCAATCTATTAAAGGAACTCTTAATTACAATGTCTTCTTGTTTTTGTTTTTTCCCCCTTAGGATCTCTTCAGTCTATATTTCTATATTCTTAAAAAAAAAGTAGCTAACTCTGTCACCGCCACTGCAGTTATGAGCATTGTTAGTACTCATATTACACAGAAATGATTGATAAACACGCTGGTGCAGGCAGTTTTTAAATCGAAGAATCCTTTTTAAGAGCTATTCAATGTTAAAGTTGGTCAAAATCATTCCATTAAAAAAGATTTATAGCTGAACAAAAGCATACATAGGAATTTAATCCTTTTTTCTAAGGATATACATTACAAGCCTGTGGTACGCAGACTGCATTTATTTTATTTTTTGACTGATATATTTTTTTTCAATTTTTTATTTGAATTTTCATCATTTTAATAGATATTTTTATTCACATTTAGATAAAGTTATTATTTTAAATTGTTGCCAATTGTAAAAACAGCACAAAAAGTACTATTTCCTTTTAATTAAAAATGTATTCGCATGTGACTATTAAAAATAGAAATAAAACTTTAAAATAAGAATTCAATGATCACGTTTTAAAAGCAGGAAAATATTTAAAATTTCGTCACAAAAATTGTATTTACACGGGAATGTTAAAAAAGAAAGAAAAGTTTTAAAAATTAACAATAATGTATGCTAGTTAAAAGCAATAAATAGGAGAAATTACATAACATTTAAAATGCACAAATAATAATATTGCCAAAGAGTTTAAATTAAAAAATATATTTACACGAGAGATTTATTTCGTATTTTGCGGTGATCTTTTTAACTATTGTTGTCAAGTCTAAGACAGCGCAAATAATAATTCTCCCTTTCAAACAACAAATGTATTTTCACGTGAACGTTAAAGCGAGAAATAAATTTTTGGTGAAAATTAGTCAGATTTAAAACAATATATTTAAAATGTGTTATTTAAGACAATTTTCTTATAACGTTGTTTAAAAAATTCCAAAAGTCAACGACTCTGTTTGATTTGTTCATTTTATATAGGCTGTTTTTCAAATGCTGTTTACTGATCTTATATAATCAATCACGAAAACAGCCATTAAATGTCTGAACAGCAGCTGATTATATCTTAAAATCCCTCAGTGAAATTGAAATGAATGGAAATCTGTTTACAGTGAGATCATCACTAGTTGTTTAATTATTATTCATATCTTCCATAATCTTTTTAAAGTGGATTAAATTAGCGTATTTTTAGAGTCTGCAGTGTCTGAACGGAATTTGTCGAGCATAGCTCGTTGGGGGCAGAGCCCCCTATTTTATCAGAAGAAGGTATTGGAATCATGAAAAAAATTTTCCATTTTTTTGATGGATTTACATGTTTTAGATTGACCTTCAATACGATTTGACTATTTAAAAAAAATCTCTCTCTATTTGTGATGCAAAATTTGTAGCTACTCTATCTCAAAACTAAAGCATAGAATTTCATCAAATGCATATTTAATTAGACTTTAGCACACATAGATGCTGATTAGGTTTTGGTATATATGGCCCAACAGGTGGCATTGCTATGTTGCATTTTTCATAATTTACACAATAATTATACCTTAGCATCGTTACGGTGAAATTCCATCAAGCTTCACATTCATTTAATCTTTGAGATAAATTGGCACTGATTAGATTTTGGTGTATTTCGTGATAGGTGGCAGCCACTACTAGGTTTCAATTTTAATTATTTCTGTGAAAACCAGATCACAGCATGGTTGGGATTAAATTTCACCAGATTTGATATGTAAGATGATTATGAATAACTGATGATTCAATATTGGTTTTGATCACTCCCCACGGAGCTTTGCCATACTAGGCTTTTTCCTATGAACATTATAGCTTATCCTAGCTTCTATTGTGTAGAAAGAAACTAAATTTTATGTTTGAGGTTAATAATTAATAATATATATCTTAATCCAATTTTAATGTTCAACAGGAATCGTTATTATGCTGTGCTCTTTTTATTCACTGATCATTATTTTTTACCTTTAAAGAGAATTATCAAGCTGAATGCCGAAATATTGAATACTTTCTATATTATTGCAGTTGGATATTTAAATGTATTTCTATAAAACTGTGTACATTGTTTAATGACATCTTATAAAGATAACCTTCTAACATATTTTCTGGAGTAATTTTAAAAATTTACTAGCATATTTAGGAAAATTAGTGCAATGTTTTTACTCATGATTCTTTTTTAGTCTCCTTTTTTAATAAAAATAGTCCCCCGAAGTCCCCTTTTTAAATAAAAATGGTCCCCCAAAGTCCCCTTTTTAAATAAAAATGGTCCCCCAAAGTCCCCCTTTTATATAAAAATGGTCCCCTTTTTCCCTTTTTGAGGACTAAAATGTGTTGGGAGCCCTGTAACTTTTATAATTGTGTATTTTTATGAGAAAGCAAAATCCATTCATGGTATTTATGATGGACTTTAAATTGTTTTAATTTTAAAACATTTTATGTCATTTGCTTAATCCCTTGATGGGCGATGGGATATATTTTATCCCACCTATGATTAATGAAGATTTACACAAGAAAATTTTTATGAAATTTTACTATTCTAACTTTGGTAGGAAAAAGACGTAAAATTGCTTTTCCTTATTTTGAAATAAAATTTTTCTAAATTTCCTGTGGGAATTAAGCAAATGCAATTGCTTACCCCTCAAGGGGTTAATTAATAGCATTTTGAAGCCTTTAATTAAAAGCATATTAAAATTTATTAAGTATATACGGCTATAGTATTATTTAAAATAAATTTATTATTATTTTATGGCGACATTTTAAAAAAAAAGTCATTGCAAAAAGTCTCCTGATTTCTTTTTAAAAACTTCCTGATTTTTGTGTTCTTGATCCAACTCGGTATACAGTATTTAAATATAAAAGTTACTTAGAAAGAAAAAAATACAAATTTGGGGAAAATCGCTTTTTATCATTTGATTTTTTTTTTTTTTTTTTTTTTTTTTTTTTTTTTTTTTTTATTTATTAAAATCACACTTACATTTTTTTTAATCTTTTCATTAATAATGTTTAACTATACTCTAAATCAAAATAATCTTGAAAAGAGTACATTTTATATTAATCAAAGAAAATTATAAATAAAGGTCTATGTTCTCAATACACTCTGAGAATGTGCTTTCCTTTTTGACAGCAATCCTCTACTAACTTTTCTTTGTAGACACTCAATAGTGAGGTAATGAAATTTATTGAATGGGATAAGATAACAGTGGTCTCCCAGAATAAATACATATCAAAGAATTTCCTCCTTTTGACCAATAGGTATTAGTTACCGACCTGTTTTTCAAGCATAATGAACAAAGAACTTAAATCAACTATTAAAACCTCTTTTCTTGAAGTTACTATTTCCAGAGTTTCTCCTAGACAGTTTCAGGGAGGTGCTGTGCCCTTTCTTTGGTACCCTTTGATTTACAACAAAACAGCACCCTCCTTTCCCCTCATCCAAAAAATTAGCACCTTTCTTGCCCCTTATCAGGAAAATTAGCCCTTACTCTTTTTTGTTTGCATAGTAAAAATTTCTTCATTGTTGTCTTGAAAAGAGTCCCCTGAATTTTAAATATTAAAAGTGGCTTTAAGAATTAAAAAAAACACAAACTATACTTTAGAATCTAAAAAATACACTTTAGGAATAAAAAAAAAAGTGTTATTTTATCCACCAGCAGCACCCTGCCCTTTTTTAAACTGGGGGAAACTGCTATTTCACACTGAGCTGCAGATAGCAATGCCAATACTTGGTGTAGTACAGGACAAATGGGGAAAAAAAACTGTAACACAAAGATGGCAGGTAGGAAAAAGCATCCCATACATTTTACAGAAATTGCAAGTGTTTCTGGTAAAGCAGAAAAATTAGCTTTTCTCTACATAGCATTAAATTTGCCTTTTCTAAAAATTTCATGATTACATTTCCCGATTTAAAGTGAATAAATAATTGGATACCTTGCAGGGTTCATACACATTTATTTAAATAAAAATCAAGGACCAAAACCAAAAAAAAGTTATACATTTTTTAATAAAGGGATTCATTTTTGTAAATACAAGTTTTAAACATTCAAAGGGCTATGAAGAAAGGGGGGTGGGGGGGGGGATTTCTGCGTGTGGCAGTAGAAATATAGAAAATTTTAAAATAATAAATACAGTAGAAGAAAAAACTAGTTGGATGTGCCAATCCCTAAACTTTCTTCTATTTCGTACATGTTAATACTCCAAAAATCCCTAACAGAGTCCCAAAATTAAATGGCAATAAATGCCCATCATGAGGATTCTAAAGATATGAAATTCTGTGCATTAGCTATTGAGATATGACTATTGCTAAAATTGTGTAACCCTGCATATTGCAGCATAGTATCACCTGTTGGGTATAGCATAGGTGCAAATCACTTGTTCGGTGATTTACACTAAAACCTAATCAGCAACAACTTATGTCAACGTCTAACTGAATCTGAAGTTTGATGAAAATCTGTGCATTAATTTTTGAGATACGGCTATTGCAAAAAAAGTCCAGCATAGCGGAGACACCTATTGGGCAATTAGCACCAAAACCTAATCAGAACAACTTGTGTCAACGTCTAACTGAATCCTAAGTTAGATGAAAATTTGTGCATTAGTTCTTGAGATAGGGCTATTGCGGAAATCCTGAAAAATGCAGCTCAGCAGCACCACCAGTTGGGCGATTTATACCAATATTTATCAAGGTATACCTGAATCTGAAGTTTGATGAAAGTTCATGCACTAGTTCTTGAGATAGAGCTATTGCTGAAATCATAAAAAAAAAGCATAGCAGCACCACCTGTTGGGCGATTTACACCAAAACGTAATCAGTACAAATTTATATCGGGGACTAACTGAATATAAATTTTTATTTAAATTCCGTGCGTTAATTCATGAGAGAGGTCCCACAAATTTTGTGGCGCATAATTACAGGGATGCAAGACTGCGCCAAAATCGCTTTCCTGCACCAAGCTGCTAAGAAACGGCTATTTTTTTCCATTTTGCGTCAAAACGTACTTGGTGCCAAAATGAAATTTAGCACGATTTCGTCGATCCAAGAAACAACAACCAAAAAATATTTCTAGGCCGCTAATTTCGTCAAAAAAGCAAAAAACCGCGGTCAAAATATTTCTAAAAACATGCGATGTTTGTCAAATGGTCGCGGGAAAAAAAAAAAAAAAAACGTGAATACAATTAATCCAAATTCAAAGGATAAAAAGTAATTTCAAAGGATCGCTAATTTCGTCAAAAAATGAACAAAAGGTCGCGAAAAAACGCGATTTCGTTAAGATTGGGAATAAAAGGCAAATTTTGTCGAAAGATCGCGAATAACACGAGGATTTCGTCAATAGATCGCCAAAAACACGTGAATTAATTTTTTCAAAGGATCGCTAATTTATTCAAAAAACGAACTAAACGGGGTCAAAAGATTGGGAAAAAACGCGAATTTCTTTAAAAGATCACGAAAATCGCAAATTTCATCAAAAGATTTCGAAAAACAGGCCGATTTCGTCAAAAGATAGCAAAAAACACGCTGGTTTCAACAAAGGATCTCGAAAAATACGCAAATTTTGTCAAAAGATCGCGGAAAATACGCAAATTTCGTCGGAAGGTCGCAAGAAACACGAAAATTTCGTCGGAAGATCGCGAAAAATACTCAAATTTCGTTGGAAGATCGCGAGAAATACGCAAATTTCATCAAACGATCGCGAGAAATACACGTGAATTTCGTCAAAAGATCGCGAGAAACATGCAAATTTTGTCAATGGATAGCGAAAAAAAAACGTGAATTTTGTCAAAAGATCACCAATTACTTCAAAAAACGAACAAAACGGGGTCAAAAGATTGTGAAAAACGCGAATTTCGTTAAAAGATCGCGAAAAAAACTAACTTCATCAAAGGTCGCAAAATACCGTAAATTTTGTCAAAAGATTTCGAAAAACACGCTAATTTCGTCAAAAGATAGCGAAAAGCACATTTTCAAAAAAGGATCGCGAAAAATACGCGAATTTCGTCAAAAGATCGCGGATTTCGTCAAACGGTCGCGAGAAATACGTGAGTTTCATCAAAAGGTCGCGAGAAATACGCTAATTTAGTCAAAAGGTCATGTAAAATATGCAATTTTTTTTTTATTTATTAGCATTAGAATTTCAATCTGCTACAAAACCAGCTTTTATTACTACAAAATTAATTTTTGCTGCTACAAAAATGGATTTTATTGCTACAAAATCCGATTTTTGCTGCTACAAAATTCGATTTTTGCTGCTCCCAAGCTGCTACAAAATGACATTAGTGCACTTTCATCCCTGCATAATAACAGACTGACATTTTGCAAAAACATGTTTTTCAGGATCTCTGACCCTTAAAACAACGTAAATCTATTGAAAACGGGAAGTTGAACATTTTCACAAATCCAATACTTTCTTCTTGTAAAGATAGAAGGAAGTCAAATGGAAATTTAAATACAGTCTGACCTCGTTATTTCGACACCTGGTTTTTGCGTCACTCCGCTTATCACGTCAGTTTTTCAAAGCCAGATTTTCTGCATATGATTGTAATGTAAATAAACTCCGGATTTTACGTCGTTGAATAATTTTCAACTCCGGATATCCGGATATACCACTTACGCTCCAGATAGACGTTTCAGTCTTTTTGTTCTGGTCAAGCGGCGCTTTCTTGTGGTTACACGGCGTTTTTCATCAGACTAAAACCGAAGCATTGCATTGCATTGAAATGATCAGAAATTATCTAACATCGATTTCTGAAACAATGAATATTGATTGCAATTCATTGTATAATATTAAAAAAAGAATTGTAGGAAGCACATCTAGGGACAAGCAAACTTTAATTCGTCAATATTTCATGTAACAATGAAAAAATGTCCAGTCGTATTTGTTTTTTATTTTCAATTTTGTTTTTGTGTTTATTTTGTTTAATAATATTTTATTGCTTAAAACTGCAAGAACAGTTATGAATTTAAAATTGTCATTAAAAATACAGCTTCTTATAAACATATTTTTCTCCAACTCCGGTTACCGCGACACCCCGCTTATGACGACATTTGTTTCTGGTCATTAGAGTGTCGGGATAACGAGGATCGACTGTATTGTAAACTTAGTGTGCAGGAGGGGAGGGGGAATCAAAACTTTGGAAGGGAGAATAAGATTATTATTTAATCATATCGCCACTTCAAAATGTAGTGCAGAAGCAAAGTATTTTTTTTTCTGGGGGGGGGGGGGGGCATGTTGATTAGATGATTATTTATCATTACTATTGACTTGCAACTAGGGCAGAAAAAAAATATTAAAGAACTTCAATGTTTTTTAACTTTGTATACTTTTTACAGGAGAAGGAGAATGGGAAAGCAGAAAAAGAAAATTGGGCAAGAGGAAGGATTTAAATGAGTGATTATTTATTGTTGCAATAAAGAAACAAAACAGAATATTAAAAAAAAAATAATAAAAAAAATTAAACTTTGTAAGCTGGAGAGGTAGGGATGCAAAGTTAACGAAGTTGATTTATTTTTTCCCTGGTGGGGGTGGGGGTAAAAAAGGTTGATTAGATGATTGCTTAGTTATTAACCATTATTTTAGATAATTTACAAACAATAAGAAAAAAAAACTAAGGAGTTTTAAAGACTTTAAATTCTATGTGCTCTTTAAGTATGTGTGTGTGTGGGGAGGGGGGAAAGGAATGTTCATGATCGATTATTTATTGTGACAATAAAATCACAAATAGAGCAGATTTTTTTTAAATTATTTATTAAACAGTTTTTAAACTGAATACTTTGGGGGGGGGGGGGGGAATTAAGATTTTATTTTAAACAGAAATTCAAAGAAAGGCGGAAGAGTTTCACCATTGATTAAGAAATCATACGAGAGTAAAATTAAGCACTATTAAGGACTTTTTCCAGATTTTGCATGAAAATAAGTACTTTCAGGCTCGGACTGGACCATCGGCCTGGGGGCAGACGTGCCCTCGTCCAGGGAAAGCTTCGCGCCCGTAAGCACCTAAGCTGCTCCAATATTTTCCCCTCGTTGTGCGTATACATTTTAACTAGTGTACTAAATTTCGAGAATTCGTTTATGGAATAATCATTAATCAATAGATAAACAGCACAAGAGAGATATTTTTTATAATCAGAAAAAAAAATTAAAGATACACCGAAGCAATTTCAGGATCGGAAACCAAAGTGGGCATCTTTGTATGCGATTGAGAGAGAAAACATGCTAGAGAAATTGAGAGAAAAAACAAGCTTAAGTAGCCACGACATCCTGCGGGCTAGACTTTTTTTATCGCTTCTTTGAATAAAATCGTTGAGATTTTATATATTTTGCATATTTTCAGTCCTTTAGCTTTTAGTACCTTGCCCCTTTCCCCATCCTTTATAGCTGCCCGCAAAGGTTCACACAGCCCGCTTTAATTACTTTTTCCTCCCCAAAGGTCAAAACGGGGCTGTGGAACAGGAAAGGGTAGTTTACGGGACATTCGCGTGTGTTACTTGGCGATGAGAGGAAGAGATTTTGCCAAGCACTGAATTGCAGAAATAGGACAGTTTTTTAAACACTGGCCCAATATAAAAATTTAAATGAATTCAATAACATATGAACCTTTTTCAATGGATACGACTTTCACGAGTGTATGGATGTTCTCAAATCCAAAGGCGCAACTTTATGCACAAGTTTTAATTCATTTTTGTTCGGAAAGGCATGAAATGGTCAGGTGCTGCTTTTCAGAAACTATATAATCGAAAGGTGATTTCCCGTTTTTGGTAAACGTAAAAGATCTTTCAGAAAATACTATCAAGATGGGTATTTTGAACCGAATTTCCGAAAGAAAAAAAAAAACAGCCAGAGAAAGGAGAAAAACCGTTTATCATTTGACCAAAATTGTTTAGAATTCGATAATTTATTTATCAAAGAACGGAACACTAAGTTAATGACACTTTTGGGTTACAATCCTGCAAGCTGTGGAATCCAGCGGCCAGCGTTTTTTCATTCATAAAATCTACACCATAATTTTCGGTTAGTAATCTTCGCATGATAGATTTTTTAAAACAAAAAAACGCTCACCACGGAATTCTGCAACTTTCTTGAATACAATCTCTGGCGTCTTTCTCACAATTATGAAAACATAAATATTTCCCTTGATCTCTTATTATGATAAGAATTTTGCAAATCATGTGAAGAGTGTGCTGCGAAGAGTAAATTTGCTCAATTGTAAATTATTTTAGGGATTTTAGAGTAACAAAGCGGCTTTTTTGGTGTACTTTTTCTGTAGATACTTTTTAATAGAGAAAAATCAATTAATCATTTATGGGTACCTAAAGTCATTACTAATAAGTAATTCATATTACGTTAAAAAAGTATAATAAGAAAGAAAAAGAAATGGTTGAAACCCTTAGCAGCACCACAACAACTCTATTTGGTGCCTGGTACAAAAAACCTTGTTAGTTTTTCTACCAAATTTCAGTGCATCAATGGTGATTGCGGAAACAAAGTGGGTACCACTTACTAATTCCGCTAAAAATAATCATAAAAAAATATATAGGAACAAATCGAATGGAAATAATGTCTACTAATTATTGTTACGTATAAATTATGTTTCCGAAGTCATCATTTACAAAATTATACCAGCTTTGAATTTTCAAACAATAACACCCATTTTTGACGCCTTATTTGAGTTTCTTGGATCGAGACAGTCAGGAAAAAGGCATTGTTTATACCTTTTTACTTCGATCTTGATAGAGTTAGAAGAGTTTAAATTTTAGGATGCTAAAATTAAACCCGTTTGAGAAACATTAATTTATATCTTCATAAAAGTGTGATTTGATTTATTTTTTATTAATTTATTAAAGAGATACATTGAATAGACCCAAACATAAACTTTTTTTTAAAATTAAGAAAACTATTATTAAATTCATATTAAAAAATTATGAAGTATGACCTGCATTAATTTTTGCATACAACAAACAACAATCGCTAAAAATATCAAAGTTTACAGTTCATTTGAATAATTAATTTTCGAGATTTTTTTTTTTCATTTCTAAAATTTAAGCGAATAGTCTTCTTTTATCAAAAAAACCACAGGAAAAAAAAAAAAAATGTAGAAACTTACCAAAAAAGTTTTGTAGGATTTACTTTAAATGTAAAATAAGTTTATTATAAATTTAAAATTCCTGTATAATTTAGAAAAATGATAGTTTATATAATTTTCTTATATCTTAATACAGTTATAAAACAAAAAGCGTTAGGGATCTTTGATGCAGAAAGCTTTGACCAATCAGATTACGAGATGGCAAATCATGATAAGGTACTACTTAGTTATCCCGTCGACCAATTTCACCAAATTATACAAATTGACATAATTTTTATTTTAAATGACGAAAGAACAAATAAATTAGTATAACATTAATTTTTTAAAAAAATCCCTACCGGCTCGGCCTACAGGCGCAAGTAGATTTCGAAGTTAAGTACTAATTTCATCAACAAAAACGAAATGAAGACTAGAGATAGACTCAGTTTAACAATTTTATCTGGCCGCTTTTGACGAGATTTTAATTTCATTTTTCAGTAAAAGCTGGTTTTTGTTGCATTAAAATATCTCAATTTGTTGATTTTCTGTAAGCAAGTAAACCCTATTGGTTTACAATGAAGTCTATGGGAATTTCGCGAAACATTAGAAATATCGACAAGTTGGCGTCACTTTCGGCGACTAATTTTGATTGCCAAATTTGGCAATATATCGACAAATTTGCGACAAACTACACATTTGGCGACAGAACAGGATCCCCCTACGGTAAACCCCCTTATATACATGGAGATACTATAGCGCAGTATATATATATATATATAGATTTTTATTTTTCACTTGGAAATCTTGCAATAAAAAAGTAATTGTGGTAAGAATTTTATTGTGCTTTTTTTAATTGTTGGCAACTGCTATAACGAAATTTTTTTAAATTTTCCTGTAAAAGCTGATTTTATCAGAATCATGTTAAGGTGGTATGTAAAATTTTTAACACTGCCACATTTCTACTGCCTTGGGCCGATTTTTCTCATTTGCAATCCCCGCCGAGGTATTAGTCATCTCAATGTCTTTGGCGAGTTTGAAGACGATCCGCGCATAATTGTGACTTTTATCGTGCGGACAAAATTTTGTACATACATACATACATATATATATACGTATATAAACTTTTTAGGTGAGGTTGGTTTTGGGTTCCTGGGGTTCTATTATGAAAAGTTATGAAGGAATTTTCAAATGTCGCACCATGGTAACGACTGCAATAGGTAGTATCCAGGGTCGAAACTACGGGGGGGGGGGGGGGATGTGCCTCGGGCGCCAGAGCCAAGGGGCGCCAAGTGAAAGATTATACCTTTGGAATCGATCATTTTCTTCTGATGGACTGATGGTTTTCATTATTATGAAATAGCCATTATAAATGAAGTGTTAGGTGAAGATGAAAGAGCAGTCGTAAATAGTTTGAACTCTGATTTTCTGGTAAGAATGGGGGAAAAATGGCCATAATTTTTCTGATGGCTTTCATTATTATGAAACAGCGATTATAATTGAAGTGTTAGGTGAAGATGAAAGAGCAGTCGTAAAAAGTTTGAACTCTGATTTTCTGGTAAGAATGGGGAAAAAAATGGCCATAATTTTTTAAAAATTATCTTCACCTAACACTCCATTCATAATGGCTGTTTCATAATAATGAAAGCCATCAGTCCATCAGAAGAAAATAACTCGGTTAAAGCGGAAACTCGGATAATCGGAACTCTACTGTATAAGCAAACACTGTAAATAGCCGGTAATACATGCGAATTCTTTTATGTGAACGAACTATAATTGCAACAAACATCACATTCAATTTACGTAGTTCAGTATTGCATATTTTAAATTTTAAAATAAGTCGGCCATTAGAAAATTAGTAAAATTCTCTTTGTAAATATACTTTGAGGAAGAAAGAGAAGGGGGGGGGCTGCCAAAATTTATGTTTGCCCCGGGCGCAAAAAAGTCTAGTTTAAGCCCTGAGTATTTCTTACGAAATCTACCTAATACAAATAAAACGTGAAAATAAAAATCACTTGATGACGTTAACACGTGTAATTTGCTTAAAGTCAAGTGAATGTGATATTTACGATCAACCATTATTGGCATTTAATGTTATAGTTTGGCGATAGATTTTCGGTCGACGGGATAACTAAGTAGTACCAAAATAAATATGCTTGCTGCATGTTTTGCCCGAATTTGGCGATTAGCCGTTTGCCGCTTTTTTTGGCAAATTAAAATTTCGTCTAATAGACGTAATGTTAAAGTAAAAATGGACACCCCTAAGTGGGTAATTAATCGATTTTCACAATTTTTTTTTATTATTCCTTAGTTTTATAGTGTAAATGGACTTCGCACCAAATTTGAAGTTTGTAGGTGCAGTAGCGATATATGAGATCTTTTTGATGAGTGAGTTAGTCAGTGATAAAATTATCGATTATCAGACATTTTCAAATGTCATTATCTCAGAAACTAATTATGCGTTATTTATAAAATTTTGGATTCTAGGTAATTAGGGTGCCCTTACTAGGTATTTCGTATTGCAAGTACGTAGGTCACATAGATTTTCAGTACTAGAGCACACTAGTATGTCTAACGAACTTGGCTGACACACTGATGCGTGCCTAGATATGTGATTAATGTTTGGGAACTCCAATCACAAAATCAACAAAGTTTAAATAGTATAAAAAGTGCATTAAAATTCATAGGTGGCGGTCCAGGCTGAAAGTACAGGTTGATGTCTCATCGCCGAAGAGAAGCAGCATCGACCGCGGTCAGTACTTGGGAGGGTGATCACTTTGAAGCAAGTGCAGCAGTCGTGCCCCAAGTTTATTTAGGTAGGGGGATTAGGGGCCTGTAAGCAAGTGCAGCAGTCGGGACTTGGAAGCAAGTGCAGCAATCAGGGGCCCCAAGTTTATTTAGGTAGGAGGATTAGGGGCCTGTAAGCAAGTGCAGCAGTCGGGACTTGGAAGCAAGTGCAGCAATCGGGGGCCCCAAGTTTATTTAGGTAGGAGGATTAGGGGCCTGTAAGCAAGTGCAGCAGTCGGGACTTGGAAGCAAGTGCAGCAATCGGGGCCCCAAGTTTATTTAGGTAGGAGGATTAGGGGCCTGCAAGTGCAGCAACTTTTTTTAGAAACTATTTTTAGAATATTTTTATAGAAACTATATATTCATTTCTATAGATATTTTTATAGAAGTTCTACGGGCATTTTTATTAAACTTCTTCAGATATTTAGTTAAACTAGCTTATAAAAACGGTCCATAATTCTATAGGATTCTATAATACATTTTCGCTATCTGTTATTTTTATAGAGTTTTTATGAGGGACCTACAGCTTAAGTGATGCAAAACAATAAAAATCGAAAATTTTGACCAAAAAGTAGAATTTACCCTATAGACTTTGTATCACCATGTTGCATATCTGCGACATCACCCCCCCCCCCCCCCCCAAATCAATGTTACTTATGCAGGGGGCATTAATAGAATATCATATATAGTAAACGAGCAAGCAATTTACCCGATTATGAATGATATCGTAAACGACAACCGATTTTCACGAAACTTGCGTACTATACTAAATCGAGCACGAGAAAAATATCTAGCTAGGTCCCGAATTCAAGAAAATTCGTTTTTACAGGGTAAAACTTCTGCTTGCTATAAATAGAACATTCAATTTACACGAAACGTGTTTCCTATACTAATTCGAGCACGAGAAACACACCTAGCTAGGTTTCGAATTCGAGAAAATTTGTTTTGATCGATTAAAACTAACTCAGCACTGAAAATGTTGCTATATATCGAAAACGGCTCTAACGATTTTCATGAAACTTGGTTCTTATACTAATTCGAGCACAAAATATCGATCTAGCTAGGTCGCTAATTCGAGAAAACTCGTTTTCTTCTGTTAAAACAAACTCATTAATCAAAATGGTGGTAGCAATCGAAAACATTTCCGACTTATGAAATATGCTTTATTCGATTGGGAGAAAACCATACAACTAAGTCTCGACTGCGAAAAAAAAATGTTGGTAGGTTTAAAGCAATTTTTTTTATATTTAATCTTCCGTAATCGAAATTCCCGCCAATACTAATGTTCATTTATCATCAACAGGCTCAAAGGATGATCTCGAAGGCAGCACTAACAGTTTGTCTTCTATACTAAATCGAGCACTAGATAACGGCCTATATAGGTCAAAAATACAGCAAAATTCCTTTTAACCCTTTCCGGCGTGGAGTAATTCCATTTATAAACTGATGAAATAATGGACTAACACCAGAATTTAAAGACGAATTTATTAGAAAATACGAACTTGCTTATTTTCTCGTTATTATAAAAGAAAAATTTTAATTAAATATTCTTGGTGCCGTTTGTCAGTTTTGGAATTAAAATTAGGTGTCCTTTTTTAAGGATACTGCCCTCGAAAGGGTTAACTGACAAGGAAAAATAAAATTTATTTTACCAAATGTTGATTTCGTGAACTTACGTATTTTCATAAATATAATTGTAAATCTATACTAATATTATAAAGTAGTAAAAATTGTTTGTGTGTTTGTTAGAGCTAACCTCTGGAGCTACCGAACCGATTTCAAAAGTAATGGTATCAAAATGATGGTGTTAGTCCAACTTAGAACATAGGCTATATTTTATGTCGGTGCCACTACCCCAAAGGGGGTGCAGGCCTGTACCTTTGTTGGAAATATTCTAAACTACAATTCTGGGAAATGTTTTTCAGCTTATAAAGAAAAAAGTATGACCAAGTTAAGATTTGGAACGTTATAAAATTCCCATGCTTGTTCCATTCGAAACCGGGCCCCTGGGCAGTTGCCCCCTCTCACCGGTCCTGCGTACCATAAACAAAGCATTACTTTTTTGGGATGCAGCTCTCCCCTCGACGACACTTCGAGAGGATCATTTGACTTACCACATGATATTTTTCTTCTAACGTTATTGTATAGTAACCATTCCTCATCTCCAGTAATGAACCGTTTTAAAAACAGAACTTCTTCATTTCGTTTCAGTAAAAAATCACATGCCGAAATTCAAACAAGCTTATTCTGCGATGTTAAGTATGGAGTACCCACACACCATAGCGGCTTACATACCTAATCAAATGATCATGCACTGTACTTTTTGGAATATTTAATCTGTGTGATAGCTCTTGAACTGTGTAACATTGATTTTTAGTGATAGATTCTTTTAAGAGGTCCTCCTTTACAGATGATGGTTGTTCAAAGCGGACGTCATCTTTGAGGCTGAAATTTCCATGTTTAAACTTCTGAAACCACCTTCGAATTGTGTCATCTGAAACAACACTTTGTCCATATACAGCACACATTTTACAAGGAATTCGAGTAGTATTTTTACCTTTTCTGAAATAAAAGAACATAATACGACGAAAACGAATTTTTTAGTTCTCTATTCTTAGCACTGCCCTGAAACAAAAATTATACGACAATATAGGCTAGAATTTTATATAGGCTAGGCTTTAATTTCATTTTAGTTTATTTTAAATCAGTTTTAAGAGGGAGACTATGCCTCCTCTAATGAGCCGCAACAGCATTTTTGTACGTGGAAAGCTAAATATTAAGTACTTCCTGTTCCTCATCCAGTCGGTAATCATGCCAACTAGATTGGATGATTAGATTTCATTTTATCCCACTGTTTAGAAAAGTTGAATCTACCATTGGCATAACAAATAATTAAGTTTTCTACTCTTTCTAATTTTTTAATTTAAAAAAAAAACACATTGTTTGTGTGCTTTTTCATCTTAGAAGTTGTCTCTATGCTAAACTTAGAATTTCGAGGTTGATAGTTTCGGAGAAATCATAGTGAAAATACAACTGTACAATGTTTTCCTCCTATTTCACTCATTTTAAATCTAAAATTTTTAAAATACTTTTTTTTGTGAGTATCATGTCTTTATAGAAACCTGCATGTCAAATTTAAAATTTCTAGCCTGATAGTCGGAGAAAATAATGATTATAGAGTGTTTTCCAATAACTTTATCCTTTTAAATCTCGAACATTTTAACAAGCGTTCTTAGCAAGCATTTTCATCTCAAAAGTAATCACCATACCAAATTTCCTGTTCAAATACAAAGAATTTGGAATTTAAGAATGTTTTTTTCTGTTGCAACTCCTTGATGACAGTTTGTAAAGTTATATATAGCCTTTTTTTAAGCAGAAACTGTCATTATTATCCTGAGAGAAGATTTAAAATCGGCTCAGTAGTTCTAAAGTAATTGTGATTTTAGGACCATTTTCTGTTCACTTCACTATTTAAATTTCAAATGTAATCATAAAAATCATTTACTTTTTAGAAACTATTCTGTGGAAGTATTTACATATTAAAAGAAATAGCTAGTTTTTAACCTAACAATTAATTCCAAATACAATTAAATTTTTTTTAGAAACTATTGTTAGTGAGTACTTACATCTTAAAAGTAACTACTGTGCCAATTTTCAAGTTCCCAACAGTATCGCAGAAATCTCAATTTTAGAAAGAATTTTACATGGCACCCTTTTGAATTTTTAGAAACTGTTCTGTGAGTATTTACCTTTTAAAAGTAATAGCCTTTTCAAGTTTCTAGCCTTAGTAATTCCAAATAAATTGGAATTTAGAATGATTTTTGCTCATTTCACCCTTTTAAATTTTGATTTAAAAAAACAAAAAAACATTTGCAGTAAGTATTTATCTCTTAAAAGTAACTACTATGCCAATTTTCAAGTTTCTAGCTCCAGCAGTATCAAAGATATAGAAATTTTAGAATGTGTTTTACTGCTGTATCCTTTTAAATTCTGAGTTCTTTAGAAACTATTTGGTGCCAACACTTAGTATCTTACAGGCAACAAACAAGTCAAAGTTTCTAGCCCTAATAATTCCAAGTAAATCGTAATTTAGAATATCTTAAGCTCAATTCACCATAATTTTTTTTTTAATATCGTTCATAACATGAATTTACAATTTAAAAGTAATTATAGTGCCAAATTTCAAGTTTCTAACCCCAACAGTGCTCAAAAATCAAAATTTTAGTTTTTTTTTTTTTTTTTTTTCCCTGCATCCTTTTAAATTTCTAGTTTTTTAGAAGCTGTTCTGTTTGAGCACTTGTATCTTAAAAGTAACAGTCATGTCACATTTTAAGTTCCTAGCCTAAACAGCATCGTAGCAATTTTAGAATATTTTTTGTTCCTGTGTCACCTTGAGAATATTAGTATCGACAAAAAATATAGCCTATGTTAGAGTAGAGTTTGTTATCATATACAGGGCTGCCACAGGCGACTATTTTTTAATTCTACCTCACACCACTTTCTCAAAACAAAAATTATTGACATACTGTTTGAGAACATTTGCAAGAGAAATATAGTACAAAATCTTCTTTAAAATAGTTGTGCGAATAAAATAGAAAATAGTCGCTTATGGCAGCCCTGCATATAGTCACCATTATTTTTTAAATCAGTCTGATAGTTCCTGAGATTATCCAATGCAAATAAACATTTCTTCTTAGTATAGACTGTTAACTGAATTTATGTTAATTCTCTAAAGTGAAATAAAAAATAAACTGCATTTGTATATTTAAAAATAAGTAAAATAAAAAAAAAAATACGATTGATGATAAAAGCTTAATTTAATAAACAATTTATTAAAAACTTAAAAATTACAAAAGAATGTGACATGAATATCAACAAATTGTGATTATGGTGACAGATTGCTTTTAGGAGATTTTGACTGTGATTTATGACGATGATGATGGCCTTTCTTTTCTTTTTCATGATCTGGATGTTTCTTTTGCATACTGGAAAAAAATTTATGCAAATTATTAAAATACTACTTTTTTAAGTCTCATTTAATACGATCAAATTCACAAAATTTCGACTACATTAAAAAAAAATATATAAAAACATGTTCAAAGTTTCACAAAAACAGGACCCTGTGAGAAAAGTCTGGACAGACCCTTGCCTCTTGGACACTCATGGTGAATAGAAATGATACATACAGACTAATTCTAATAGTACAATTTCATAAAAATAAATAATCTAACAAAAAAGTAAAACAATTATTAACAGTAAACGTACAACCTGTGGCCAGAAAGTTTGGTGAATGAATTTTTATTTCAAATACAGTATTGTACAGCATCAAATACAATTTACTGTCCTTCAAAATAATCTCCATGGATGGTAATGCACTGTTGGGAACGAGTATATAAGTCCTGGAAACTCCTGTAAAACAGTTCTTTCGGAATGGCTTTCAGCTCGGCCGTCACGACGGAGTCCGTCGTCGCCAAAATCCACAGTACGGTCAGAAAAATCGTGCATAAAGACAATACTTTTCGCATTCTTTGACTCTAATGGTCTCATTCACAAAGAATTCCTCTCTGAGAGTACCACATTGAATGCTGTTGCCTACGCCGATGTTCTGAAGCGTTTACTTCAATGGATCCCTCGCGTTCGCCCTGAGTACGCCACGCAAGCCTGGCCACACACCGCCTTGGTTGTACGGCAGTTTCTGGCTGCGAATGGAGTTGTGACACTTGATCCCCCCCCCCCCCTATTCACCTGATTTGGCACCTGCAGACTTCTTCCTCAGATTGAAGTCAGCCCTGAAGGGAAAGAGATTTACGGACATCATTGACATTCAACGCAACGTGACAGCCGAGCTGAAAGCCATTCAGAAAGAACTGTTTTACAAGAGTTTCCAGGACTTATATACTCGTCCCCAACAGTGCATTACCATCCATGGAGATTATTTTGAATGACAGTAAATTGTATTTGATGCTGCACAATACTGTATTTGAAATAAAAATTCATTCATTGAACTTTCTGGCCACATGTTGTATATACACTAGAAGGCCAAAGGTGACCGGTCACTTGCGATTTTAGACGTTTTGTTAAATATCTAGAAAAATACACGAGGAATTAACCTGAAACTGCAGGTGTGTAAACAGTATAGTATAGGCCATATATTTCTGCAAAGATTTTTTCCTGAAACCCCATAGGGGACCGTCAACAAATTGAAAAAGAACGAATCCTGTAAAAACTAATGTAGCAAAAGCGTTCAAGCTCGAGATTATTAATAAGTGGCTTATTGTAATATACTGTGTTCATTTTTATGAGGATAGCATGTATACTTGTAGAGAAATTAAGGTTTTTATAAAAACAGTCCCAAATTTCACCAAGTTTTTTGCTTATAATTTGCAGAGTTCTTAATATAAAAAAAAGTTCTTTTCAGAAAATATGATAAACAACATTGTACACAATACTCTGTAATTAGAATTAAAATTAATAAAAATTGGATGAAAAATGAGCAGGTTTACTACAAAATGTTTCACTGTGCATGCGCGAATGCAATCCAAATATAATGTGCATAATGTATTAGCTAAGTATATAGAGCGACTTTTGTGAAAGTCTCAAAATCATAGCTTGAAAATTCTGAAAATTATCGTCGATGGAATAAGCTCGAAATCCATTGTTCCCAAAAGGAAGCAAAAAGATGAGGGGTTGTATCCAAATATAGTAGTATGTGCAATATTGTGTATGCCATCTTGGCACTAATCAACAGATATTTGATACAAAAAGATGAGGGGTTGTATCAAATATCTGTTGATTAGTGCCAAGATAGCATACACAATATTGCACATACTACTATATTTGGATACAACCCCTCATCTTTTTGCTTCCTTTTCGGAACAACGGATTTCGAGCTTATTCCATCGACGATAATTTTCAGAATTTTCAAGCTATGATTTTGAGACTTTCACAAAAGTTGCTCTATATACTTAGCTAATACATTATGCACATTATATTGGATTGCATTCACAATTTTGATTATTTTTTAATTCTGATTGCAGAGTGTTGTGTACAATGTTGTTTGTCATATTTTCTGAAAAGAACTTCTTTTTATATTAAGAACTCTGCAAATTATAAGCAAAAAACTTGGCGAAATTTGGGACTGTTTTTATAAAAACCTTAATTTCTCTACCAGTATACATGCTATCCTCATTAAAATGAACACAGTATATTACAATAAGCCACTTATTAATAATCTCGAGTTTGAACGCTTTTGCTACATTAGTTTTTACAGGGTTATCCAAAAGATATTCGTTTCTTTTCAATTTGTTGACGGTCCCCTATGGGGTTTCGGGAAAAAATCTTTGCGGAAATATATGACCTATACTATACTGTTTACACACCTGCAGTTTCAAGTTAATTCCTCATGTATTATTCTAGATATTTAACAAAATGTTTAAAATCGCAAGTGACTGGTCACCTTTGGCCATATAGTGTACACGTAGGGCCTAGGTAAATTTCCACTACCTTTTTAAAAAAGAAAATGTTATTTTGTTTAAATCACAGAATTCTGTGATTAGTTAAGCTGAAATTCTTTTTTAAAAGAAAGTGAATTTATCTAGGTGGTAATCAAGCTTTGCATATATAGAAATAAATGAAACTACAACAACATTTTGCTCCATCTAAGTTTATATTCCATTTTTCTCTTGTGTATGCAAGTTGTCATCACTATTTCACAACAACAATCTGCATCATACATAGAGTAGTGTTGCTGAATTAAAATACAGTCGATTTCCTCTAATCCAAAAACACCTATAATCCGAAATATATTTCAGATGTAAACATACAGTTTAAATCTTTCTTTAAGCAAGATATTGTACACTTAAAACATTAAAAAAAAAAAGACTGATCTGATGAATTTATTAAGAAATTTTTAATGGATTTTGCGTTCATTAGAAGGAAATGTTTTATGTATTTTATAAATAACTATTAGACTGCTATATTTTGAATGCATTTGTTAGCTAAAAGATAAAATTGCTTTTGAAGAGGTGTTAGCTCTGGGGGATAAATATCTTAGTTTTTTAGAAAAACAAACTTTTGTTACCGATCAAGAAATCCTGACTCTTAAAAGGCTTCAAGATTAAATAACAGAGCAAAAAGCAAAAGCGATAAAGCAAACCACTATCACTGCAATGTTTGATAGATTTAAAAATAAGTAGAAATGTTTTCTATCATTTAAATGTATTTCTAATATTCAATATAGTTTTGTTTTTTCTACATTAAAAAAAGGGATTTTCTTTTATTTCTGTGTTATTCATTTGCAGCGTGAATACTATATGTAATGATAAATTCCAAATATTAGAATGTAAACAAAGAAATGACCGACCTATAAGCTGCAAATCTCTTGGTCCCGGTCTGTGCAGATTAGAGGGAATGTACTGTACATCAATGTATTGAATCAGCTTATATCACACCACATGAAAATTTGTCACTTGTTTTTATAACAAAAGTCAAAGGCTTCTGCAGTTCATACATCTGACAGTTATTCAGGATTGTTTGTTTCAAATTCTGATTAGAGTACTAGCTGGTAGGGGTTTTAGGTGCCAATCCACATTCACAGATTAGAAATATTTCATAGCCTTAAACATCCCCACTTATTATTCCTTACATTTTTAAGGTAGAGGTGGGTGAAAAAGTGAGGATTTTTGACGAGCTGGAAAGACAAAAAAGGATGTAAAAGTTTCAGATGGAGTATGTTCTGGGAGGATATTGGCTTGTGATTAAACAAATTGTTGGAATCTATTCTTATCGGAATTTTTAACCTTTAACATCATTTTTGATATATTACAAGCTCCTTATGAGAAATCGTTTGGAAAATGTTGTTGCCAAATGCTTTTACATAATACTAAATTCCAACTAAACATGCATTGGCAGGTTTATAACCATTGAGAAGTTAAACAGAAGCAGATTACAGAACTCATGGGCCCTAGCTTCATATTTTTGCACCTCCCTCACCCCATGCAATCACTTCTGCTTCGATTCCGACACAATTCTTTAGTATATAATATTCTTAAAGAACATGGTCCGAAATGTATATAAGGCTTGACCATAAAAAGGTGCAGTGGGTGCAAAAAATAAACCATATATTAATTCAAATGTAGATTCGAACTTCATTAAGAACAGTCTATGGACTGACGAATATTTTTCCTGGAGATAAGCAATCAATACTCACAATGATCATTACTATAAAATAATATCAATTATTTATATATCCGTGAATTACACCATCAGAAAAATTTTCTGTGTTCGTGTTATGCAGAATTTGGGCCGGAAAACTCCTTAGTCCAATCTCTTTAAAAGGCATTTTTAGTTTTAAAATATGTGCAACTTATTTTAAATGGTAGTGAAATTGATTTTCTTGAAACAATGCAACAGTTTCATTTGAAATACATACATATATGTATATATTTTAGAGAGAGATGGGCTCGGCCCAACACACAGGATCTCAGGCTCATTCTACCTGAAACTCAAAATTTTATTTATTCACATATAGAAAATTAAAACATTATAGATTCAACAAAAGAAAAATATTTTTAAAAGGATGATTTCTTTTTCATTTGCATCTTTTCAGCTTTCTTGACACTGAAAGATTGTAGGGGAAAGTTTCAGTCAGGAAATATTTCTATATTTGTACATTTTCTAATTCCATAAAATACTAAAAAAAAAAAAAAAATATTTTAAATAAAAGATTTGAGTAGAGTTATAAATATTACACAAAATCCCTATAAATTCAAATTTAATTAATTAATTGGCAAAATCTTCAAAAATTTATTAAATGATTGTGTAAATCTTCTAATGTAGTTTCAAAAATTCACGAAAAATGCTTTAGAAAATGAAATTTTCATAATTTGGAATATAAAGGGTTAAAGGGATAGTTACTGATGAAAAGGATATTTCATGCTCAAATATGGAGACTCTTAATAACAACAAAGACATATGATTGGCTAATCTCAAAATACCTAACAAACATTTATAAACAAGTATTAAATCTCCAAAGAAGAAAATTTGGGAACAGACGGTGAGAGAGGAATTAAAAACTATAAAAGAAAGTGTAGTTTGGAAACTCTTTTTTACCAAATGGTATTAATAAACACTTAGGTTGTAGGTGGGTTTTTACATTAAGACAGGATTACAAAAGGGAAATTGCAAGATATAAGACTAGACTTATAGCACAAGGTTTCAAACAAGTTAAGAGAAAAACCTATAACAAGACGTTTAGCCCAATCGTAAATTTTGCTATATTTAAAGCTTACTTTTCCTTTTTACTTTCCTGTAAAAAATGGGCACATCTGCAATGTGATGTAAAGTGTGCTTATACACCTACCTGCACCTCTGGCTAAAACCATATATATTTCTCAGCGTCCAGGTTTTGGGAAAAATGAAAATTTAGTGTGTAAACTAGAAAATTTTTATATAGTTCTCACCAGTTTGGTAGAATGTGGTATTTTGAGATAAATAAAATTTTGCATGGTACAGGTTTTGTAAAGTTTGAATGATGGCTTGATGTAAAGTTTGCATGGATAACAGTGGAACATGTTGATATTTAGGGATAACATCATCCTGCTTCTTTATGTAGATGACATCATAATTTTTAGTATAAATGATAAAATGGTGGACAGAATCGTTAAATTTTTTATTATTATTTTAACTTTTTGGGACAATTTAAGAATATTTTGACAATCATTAATGAATGGTTACATGTTTGAATCTGACTGTATGTTTATGAAACTAGATCTGCCAAGAAACACAGCATTTGCTGATGAACTCCACATTTATGGCTTTAAAAGTACATTTATATGAACATAATATGAAGCCTCTTGGCACTCTAGAATGTCCAATAGCTTTAATCCAAACTCAAAATAATAACATTATCACTGCATCTGCTCTACCAGAAAAATGTCAGGCTTAGAGAATATTCTTCATCTTTGATTATCACGTTCTGTTGTGACAAAGTTTATGGACAAAAGCTGGATTAGTGAATAAAATCAAAACACTGTATTAACTAGTGCTGTGAAGGAATTTTCACCTTGTTATTAATATAAAAAGTTAAAAACAAGCATAAAATTACTTAAAAGGTGCTAAAATTTATAAAGATGTTAGTATATCCCGAGATCTTTCGAATGCACACATGTTCATTTTCAAGGAAAAAAAGGTGACTGACCGGAATATAAGAAAAACACATGTAAAACAAGATGAAATAGTATGCATGGTCAAACGAGGTTCAGTCCACTGCTGCAGAAAGAAGGGGGGGGGGGGGGGTGAGGTGAAAAGATTAAGTCATATTTTCAGGATCTCTCAAAATACCTAGAATATTAAACCAAATAGCGGGAATATTATATGAAAGGACATCATTACACACAGTATCATTTCTAAGGAAAATCTCAATGGATTCACGGATTATTGAACAGTAATGGTTAGATGTAGGAATGATAATTTTAGCTTTTCTGAAGTTCATCTTAATATTTTTTTTTCTGATGCAATCTAGATAAAGCTGTACTTGGTTTGTTAAACTTGATATCAGATAAATGCTCTTTTAGACTTTCTTTAAATTTTCGAGATATCATGCCGATATAGAATAAACTTTTTTTATGTTCTGTGCTGAATGGGATTATGTAAACTCCTGCTTTTTCACCATTTGGAACTGGATCAATTTTACTGTGAATCAAATCTTTCAATTTTGCAGGAGGTTTAGCTATTAAATTAATATCATATTTTAGCAATGCATATCTCAATCTTTCGTAAAGTTGTGGGATATGTTCAAATGTGTAAAAAATAAACTAATGATATAACTTTAGGGCTTACTAAAGTTGTGGAACAGACGCTGTGATTCTAGGATAAACTAACATAGCTTTATTGGAATAAGAACAACCTCACTACATAGCGACTAGCGCACAACTGCGATCACCGGCGATCTCCGATCGCAACAAATGCTCAGTAGAGGCGCCATCTATTGAGAGGAAGGTATTACAAACACACAACATTCCCTCCCTCCTTAAAGAAAGTACAAGATGTAAATGTCATTACATATAGACAGTTCAAAACAAAAGTCTTTTAAGGAAAACAGTTCAAAAACAACGAACAGTCTGTCAGTCTATAATTTTAGATGTAACAGTATTTCACAGAGAACAGTTCAAAAACTAACGAACAGTTTGTCAGTTTATAACTGGAGACGGAGTACTATTACCAGTATTACTAGTACTAGTACTAGTATCAATGGAGTACTATTTTCATCATGAGTGAGCACTTGTGGTGATAGCACTGGGGGTTCTGCAGGCGACTTGCTCACTCCGCTTGTAGAACTTACCTCTGAGGAGAGCACAGGAGGTTTGGGAGAACAAGTGGGTACCTCAGTCTGCAAGTCAGCAGATTCTGATTGTGGTGCAGCAGGAGCTGGTAACTTAAGTGAAGTAGGAATTTCACTAGTCAGCTCTTCCTGCCTGAGCCTTAACTGGTCGATGTGCCGAGTCCAGTTTCCCATGGGGGTTGAAACCTCACACATAACTTTTCCCAATGGACGTAAAATATTGCCAGCAACCCATGGTGGGCCACGACCAAATGCACGCACCCAAACTGGAGTGCCCTCTGAAATTTTCTTTGACCCTGTCTCTTTCATCTCACATGTCTGGGTCACAGGATCTCGAATTAGGTCCAGCCGTGTTCGAAGAGGCCGACCGAACATTGCCATGGCTGGAGATATTCCCGTCGCTGCCGATGGTGTATTGTGGTAGTTGAAAAGGAATCGACACAGCCTCTCTGCGAAAGTCCCTCCAGTCATTTTCTTCAGGGCTGATTTGACTGTACGGACCGCTCGTTCAGCTAAACCATTCGAACGTGGATGGTATGGTGGTGTTTTAACCTCGGAAATGCCATTGTTAGCTAAAAATTCACCAAATTCTGCACTGCTGAAACCAGGGCCATTGTCGCTGACCAGACTTTTGGGAATGCCAAAACGAGAAAACAGGCTACGTAACACCATTATGGTTACACAAGATGCTGTACTTGAGACTTGTGCCACTTCTAACCACTTTGTTTTGGCATCCACGATTACTAGCAACATGTGGCCTTCCACTGGACTCGCATGGTCAATGTGGATCCGCTCCCATGCTTGTTCTGGCACAGGCCAAGAAGAGTACTTTGTTGGAGGTGCTGAAGCATTTTGCTGGCAAACAACACAACCCTTCACTCTTGCTTCAAGATCATTATCTAATCCTGGCCACCAAACACTGGAACGAGCATGGGCCTTTATAGCCGTTATGCCTTGGTGAGATGAATGAAACTCATCTAGTATGAATTTCCTAAATTTTGGAGGAATAAATACACGTGAGCCCCTGGAAATGATGTCTCCTTCAAAAGATAATTCATCTTTTACTCTTAGAAAAGGGTGCAGATTTTGCTCAATTTTCTTCGGAAAGCCGTTTAAGATGTAAGATTTTAGCTTGCGTAGATCAGGACATTTGTTAATTTCTGTTGCAATCAGATGCCTCGTCACTGGAGTGTCGTCTAACTGTGTCAACAACAACACTGACTCTGTCGGAGCTGGCAGATCAGGATGCTTCGTATTTAAGGGCAGCCGACTGCAAGCATCTGCATTAGCATGCAAACTACCTTTTCTGTATTTGATAGTGTATGAATATGCTGCAAGGGTCAGAGCCCAACGTTGAATTCGTGCAGCAGCCACAACTGGAACAGGCTTGTCTGCAGAAAGGAGATTATCTAAGGGACGATGATCAGTAAGTAATGTGAATGTTCATCCTAACAGGTATTTACGAAATTTTGTTACACCAAAGACCAGGGATAGAGCTTCCTTTTCTATATGGCTGTAATTCTTTTCAGCGTCAGTTAAGGAACGTGACGCAAAAGCTATTGGGTGATCACCATCTTCGGTTACATGAGATAATACAGCTCCAAGACCATAGGGACTGGCGTCACAAGCCAACACAACTTCCTTCTTATTGTCAAAATGTATCAGCAGTGATGAATTTCGTAAGGTTTCTTTCACTTTAGAGAAAGCTTCTTTCTGTAATTTATCCCATTTCCATTTGGTTTTATCTTTTAAGAGCTCATATAATGGCGCTAACAAAGTGGCCATGTTTGGCAGGAACTTAGCATAGTAAGTAATCAATCCGATGAAAGAACGTAGTTCATCCTTATTCTTCGGATCTGGTGTATTGACAACTGCTTCGACTTTAGACTCTAGCGGATGAAGTCCTTTACTATCAATCCGATGACCAAGATATTCAACTGAAGTCTTCAAAAATTCGCATTTGTCAGGGTTGAGTTTCATACCAGCTTCCTGTAACCGCGTTAGAACAGCCGTCAAGTTCTGTAAATGTTCAGCTTCATCTTTTCCGAACACTAAAACATCATCAAGATAGCAAGCAGCCTTCAGACCATACAGAATTTTATCAATTTCTCTCTGGAACACAGCTGGAGCAGAGGCTACTCCGAAAGGTATTCTGGTATACCGGAACAGTCCTTTATGTGTGTTAATGATGACTAGATCTTTTGACTCTTCATCCAGTTGTAACTGGCAGTAGGCATCACGGAGGTCCAATTTAGAGAAAACGACTCCGCCTGACAGCTGGGCAAATAAGTCTTCGATGTTAGGAAGTGGATACTGCTCTAATTCAGTCATCTTGTTCGTCGTTAATTTGAAATCTCTGCATATCCTGATGCGGCCGTCACGCTTCAACACAGGTACAATTGGCGCTGCAGACTCAGCGGTCTTCACTGGTTCAAGAATGCCTGCTTGAACCAGCCGAACTATCTCTTGGTCAACTTTGTCTACCAGAGCATACGGTATTGGACGTGCCTTAAAAAATTTTGGAGTTGCAGAAACTTTCTTAATTAAATGCACCTTGACATCTTTCACAAGACCTAATTCTGGTGAAAATAGATTTTTAAATCTTTCTAAAAGGTTCTGGAACAACAATTCAGAAGTTGGCAGATTGTTTATGGCATAAGGATGGTTTGCATTTTTAAAAACATTCATTAATTGCAATGGATAAATCCAGTTACGGCCTGCTAAATTAATACTTCCTTGTCCAACAACCATCAAAGGTAATGAGTGAGACTTTGCTTCATAGGACACTTCAACTTGAGTCATACCAATCACTTCGATAGGATGCTTAGTATAAGAATTTAGCTTAATTGAGGTTTGCTCCAAAGGAGGAAAATACTCTTTTACTTTATTAAATTTATTTAAAGGCATTAGAGAAAAGGGGGCACCTGAATCCACTTCAAAAACGAATGGCTTACCTTGGACTAGACACTCAACTCTAGCAGGTGGCAAGGTTTCTTCCATCCCCGAGATGTTGAATAGTGTGTAAGTTACAGGTACTTTATTTTCAGCCTCCTCCACTTGCACATTATGCACCCGAACTCCAGAATCTTTCTTCTTAGATCAGCAAACTTTAGCGATATGGCCAATTTTCTTACACGCATGGCAAGTTGAATTTTTGAAACGGCATTCGCTGGACACGTGATTACCTCCACATCGATTGCATTTTTCGGTATTTTGCGTTGAAACACGAGAATTCTGACTTTTGGGTACAACATTCTTCTTTAAATGAATTTTATTTACTTCCGAGCCGGATCCGGACGCCATCCGTAGGTTGCTAGCGTCCCTGGCCGCAGTCTCCATAGTTACCGTGATTTCTGTAGCCCTCGTTAGGGTTAACTGGCTTTCAGATAGGAGTTTTCTCTGGATACTTTCATCTTGGATCCCGCAAACGATCCGATCTCGCAGCATTTCATCGAGAGATGCGCCGTAATTACAATGCTTACCCAAGCTGCGTAAGTCCGCGATGAAATTGGCGACTGATTCGCCGGCGCGTCGCACTCTGCTATTGAATTTATATCTCTCAACGATCTCGGACGGCGCTGGATCAAAGTGCGAATTCAGAACTCGAATTATTTCCTCCAGAGTTTTCGTATTTGGTGCCGCAGGCGAAAGGAGATTACGTATTAAGGCATAGGTAGTTGGGCCGACGACAGTTAGAAAAATAGCCCTTTTTCGATCTGCTTGATTGATCCCATTAGCTATAAAAAATTGTTCCAGTCTTTCCGTGTACAAAGTCCACGATTCTGCTGATGAATCATACTCTTTAATCTGCCCAAATGCGCCCATCTTATGCAAAAAATACGCACCAATGCATTAGGCTTCGTACGGCGGCGTGCGCTGCTACCAGCGACCGCGTGTTAGGGTTAACACGGCGCGGCAACTGGCAAGATCGGCGGCGTCATTCCAATCAAGGAAGAGAGAAAAAAAATTTTCTCTTCTTTTAACATCGAATCGCATCCTCGTCACCAATGATATAACTTTAGGGCTTACTAAAGTTGTGGAACAGACGCCGTGATTCTAGGATAAACTAACATAGCTTTATTGGAATAAGAACAACCTCACTACATAGCGACTAGCGCACAACTGTGATCACCGGCGATCTCCGATCGCAACAAATGCTCAGTAGAGGCGCCATCTATTGAGAGGAAGGTATTACAAACACACAACAATAAACTTGCTCAAATTTAAATCATTCTTCTGTCTTGTTTGTTTTGCTGTATCGAAAAGTCTATTAATGTATTTAGGAGAGAAACTATTCTCAATAGCAATTTGTTTAATATAACTAATCTCATTTTCTAGGTACTTATCCATACAAATTTCAAAGGCACGTTTAACACAAAACCTGTAGGCAGCAATTTTATATGAAATTAGTGAGTTACAATCAAAAGAAATAGCATTGTTAAGATCTGCATTGTTTTCTATAAACGGTATGCTCTAATTTATTTTCATAACTGTTCTTTATCCATTTAACATAAAGAAAGGGTAAAGTACCTTCTTTCTCAATCTCTAAAGTAAACTTTATCCATGAATCCAACTCATTAAGTTTTAACAGAAAACTATCTAAAGACTGCAAATCATGATCTCAAATTATGAAAATGTCGTCTACATATCTAATCCAAACAGATGGTTTGATTTCAAAACTTTCCATAACCTCAGTTTCTAAGGGTCTAAGTTTTAATTCGGATAAATATCCTGAAATGGGAGATCCCATTGGAGCACCATTTTGTTATCTGTAATATTTACAGTTAAAATGAACACATTATTTTGTGTAATCAGGTTCATTGCTGACTTTAATGTGCTAGAAATATCTTGATGAAAATTTCGGTCAATAGATGTTTCAATTATCTTAACAATTTCATTAACATCTACAGAAGGATAAAGAGAGACAATGTCCAGACTGGCGAGAATGCTATTATGGTTAATTGAAATATTTTTTATCCTCTTAACAAAATCAGCAGTTGAATCTATAACATAATCAGATGGTGGGAGAATAGTTTTTAAGTATGGAACAAAGGCTTTTTCAATATAGTAGGTAGGAGCAGAATGTTTAGCTAAAATGGGGTGGAGGGGGGAGGGCTTCTTTATGGTCTTTAAGCCGACCAATTAAACGGGGAGTAACGGCAGTTTTATTATGATATAATTTAACTATCTTAAGATAAACTTCGGAAAAGCTAAAATTATCATTCCTACATTTAACCATTACTGTTCAATAATCTGTGAATCCATTGAGATTTTACTTAGAAATGATACTGTCTGTAACGATGTCCTTTCATATAATATTTTCGCGATCTGGTTTAACATTCTAGTTATTTCGAGAGATCCTGAAAATATGACTTAATCTTTTCACCCCCCCACTTCTTTCTGGAGCAGTGGACTGAACTTTACTTGCACATGCGTATTATTTCATCTTGTTTTACGTGTGTTTCTCTTATATTCCAGTCAGTCACCTTTCTTCTCTTGAAAATGAATGCATGTGCGTTCGAAAGATCTAGGGATATACTAACATCTTTATAAATTTTAGCAACTTTTAAGTAATTTTATGCATATTTTTAACTTTTTATAGCTGGATTAGTGAATGGTACATCTAACATTGTAACATTTTGCACATTGCAGACAAAGAACTTGGCAGCTTGAAATTCTACCAGTTTCTGTTCTTTAAATTTCAAAGGATGAAATGAACAAAATACATCCTAAATTAAGATTTGTAATTTTTAGAGCTATGAAGTTGAAAATTGACATGGTTGTGACTTTTAGCACGTAAATGTTCATAGAGAACAGTTTCTACAAAATTGAAAAGGTGCAGGACCGAAAAGCATTTTAAAATTGTGATTTCTGTGATATTGATGGAGCTAGAAACTTGATATTTAACATAGTGGTTTACTTTTAAGATATAAATACTCATTACGAACAGTTTCTAATAAATTTGAAACTTAAAATGGTAAAAAAAGTTTATGGGGGTACGAAGTTTATTAGATGATTATTTTTCATTTCTACAGATTTATAAATAGCAGAAAAAAAAAAAGTTTTTAAAACAACAAGTTATAAACTTTGTAAGCCAATGGGCAATGGAGGATAAGCAGATTTTTGGGGGGGTGTGGTGTGGTATTTTTTAAATGACTTAATATTTATTTGCTTTACAAAAGATTTACAAATAGGACAAATAAAAATTAAACTATTTTATAAAGATTTTAAATTTTGTATGCTTGGTATGAGGGAAGATTGGGGGGGGGGGGGGGAGGGGAAACATCAATTATGGATATTGGAAGGTGAAATTTTTATGATTGATTACATACTGATTAAATAAAGTATCAAATAGAGCAGAAAAAGTTTTTAAAAAATAAAGAGTTTTAAAGATTTAAAGATTTTTTAAAATATTTTAAACACTGTGGCAGGGAGTAACAGGGCGGTAACAAAATTCTGGAAGAGGTGGAATTTAGATGATTTTTATTTTAAATCAGAAATTCACTGAAACAAGAAGATTTTTATTGATTTCCCTGATTAAAAATAAGGACCGAAAATTACTTTTGAAAAATTTAAAGACTTTCAAAAGAACCATACAAAGCCTGGAAGGAGGTGACTACAAATATGTGGAATGAAGGTTTTCTTATTAATTCAAGTCTTATGTTCCCCTAATGCATTACAAGAATGAAGTTTCTTCAAGATGTGAAATAATTAGTAATATTTAAACTACCTGCAGCAGCATAATTTCTCCCAAATGTTAGTAGATACACAAATACCAGTATAATTGATTGAAATAAACACGTTTAAATTAATTATTTAAAATATATTTTTAGAAACATTCACACTTTAAACTCTCAATATTTGTTGGCTGAGATTGAAAGACTCTGGTTTGTCTACTGTAAATTACAGTGTTTGACAGCCAAGAACTTTACCAGAGCTATCACTATCACACATATGTTGTTGCTACAAATATACTGATTAAATTTTATTAGGTAGCTTCCATTACAAAAACCAAGAAGCTACCTATTGCAGACTTTCATAAAAAATGAAAATTTTGGGTATATTTTCACAAATCATGGCCTAAGACAGCAAAACCTCCCTCAGCCCAAATGTTGCTTTATATATATATATTCCAATTTTATTTCATGTGATAACACTCCTATTTATGACCCAATTTGGATGTGCTAAGCAGTCACACAAAACTTACCAAGGTGCCTACTGAGTTTCTTGTACTGAACAGCTTCATCTGCCATCTTGTTTCAAAGTGGCAATCATTTAAAGATTTCAAATTCAAAAAGATGTAAAAAATAAAATAAAGTTTTTACTCTAACATGTTCGGCCTTGACACTTGGATTCCACAGCATTGTTTATTTTAGCTCTATCTTAAAAAATGGCTGATATATAGATGCAGTTTTAAATTCTAGCGTGGTTAATTTTTCCATAATCCGGTTTCATATATGTGCTTTAGTAAACATGGTTTCTCGCAAATTTAATTGTTGTAACGAGTGTTGCTACTCTCATACCCTTAAAACTATAGTCATATCCACAAGCATCAAATTCTCACCAAGTTTGGTAATACTTGGTGAAATATCACCAAATTTGTCAACAAAAATAGGTTGCTATAATTAAGTCAACTTGGCAATAGATGACTAATTTTTCGAAATCTTCATTCAAATTCAGAATTGGCAAAAACTGATAATTTTCTATAATTGGGTTTCATGTTTAGCTCCGTGTGTTTGAGTAAAATTAGCTGAATCCTTACAAACAAGGAATATGGATAGTACCTGTTCCTTCAGAAAAAAGGCTAAGGGGGACTTTTTTTTTCTTTTGATATGTGTTATCTGTTTTCTGAACAGTTCACTCACCTTATTTAATGCTGAAGTTTTGTTACAGTTTTCTAAATACTTTGAAACATGTTCCAAAATCTATGCTTGATGAATGTTTTTTTGTTCTTGTTTTTCCTCAAAATGCGTCAAGTTATGTATGTGCTGTCAAAATTAAAAATTTCTCAATGGTAGCATGTTTCCCTATTAGAATTACACATTGTCCTTGAAGGCTTTGGAATGGACGACAGAGATTGATGGGTAGCAGATTGCACTGGGCTACATGGGCATGCATATAAAGTGGAAATTCAGCACTTTAGTAAATATAAATAGATACCACATACTTAAAGAATGATACTTTATTTTATTATGTTAAATATTTTATTGTTAAAGTACCTTGAATTTTAACTAGACTAAAACAAGATTTTAAATAAAAATAAATATATATATGATTTTTAAAGCATAAAACAAAATTTGCCATAACTTTTCACAGAGACAAGCTTCACACTAACGTTTCCTGCTCCATGGTGCTGAGTATGTAGTTACGCCATGATCAATTACGCAGTTTCAAGATAAATGCTATTCAGTAGGTAAGGATGCATATTGCTTAATCTGTAACTTACGGAACAGTGAGAAGATGTAATTCATTGTTTGCCATTGCTGCCTTTATCAAAACCAATGCGGAGCAAATCTGTTTACTTAAGAAATATTTTTGATTCAAGCTTTATGGTCTGAAAAATTTCAAGCTAATAGTTGTGACATTGAAAATAATTATAAGTTTGGTTGTTTCTTTTTAAAAGGAATTCTCTCACTTCAGGATAATCTAATTTTTCTATATGGATATTAGCACTTGTAAATGTTATCAGCATTTTAAACTGCAAGAGTTATGTATTATATTACCTTCTGAAAATTTACGACACAGTTACTTGATACTTTTTCTGCTTCTTGCTATCATCTAACTCATTTTTTGTTTTCTTTATTTCATCATGTTTACTTCCAAATTTTGATTAATTAAAGACTTTCTTGTGAAATTGATGGAAACGCTGCATAGGGTAAAGAACATTATGTCATCAAAAATATGTGAAAAGTTTCTACATATTTTTACTATCTATCCTAGACAAGAAATATGAATGACATTCTCCTTAGGTTTTGAATCAGAAATTTTGTCAGCGTCTGTTTATAAGCATGATAACACATTCAATTATATACATTATAATTCAATTAGGGATTTCAAAAATACACATGTCCAAGATTTAATATTTTTAGGAATGAATAAAAACTGTGCTACAGACAAATGCTAGATATTTTAAGAACTTTTCTGTATTCACTATATTTCATAAATCTTTAAATATGTTTGTTGGTTATTGGTTATTTATTTTATAAGAATCAAAAAAAAAAAAAAAAAAAAAAGGATTTTTTATTGTTTTTGCAGTCAATGAGTCAATACATTCAATGTCATATTAATCAAATTTTTATTAGGTATTTGACAAAACAGACATAAATCATTTATGTCTGCACCTTAAATCTTAAATATTAGCACATATTCACACAAAAAACTTCCTGTGTGTGTATATACAATATACTTCTAAATTTCTTGGAAAATAAATTTATGTTTTTAAGATTAATTTTAAGTGAAATACAATTACCATGTAGTACAATGTTATAAAAAAAAAAAAAACCTTAACATAGGCATATGCGTCCCGTATTTCCAAATTTGTAGCATTTAATGATGCAAAAATAGACCAGTGCATGTAATTAAGAGTTAAGGATTAACATAAGTCTGTAATTGCCAAATATTACAGATTTTCAGTACTGCTATTTTCAAATACAGTAGCCTCCCTCCTCTTAACCGGAAGTCTGCTTTAACCGACCGGCTTTTTTTCCCAACATCAGGCAAAATTTAGGGATGACGGCCTCGGGAACTCAGCTTACGCTTTCGAGTTGAAGTGCAATCCCGAGAGGAAGGAAGCAAAATTCAGAAAGGAGAACATTGGTTCTAAAGATACGTGTTGACCTTCACCAATGTTGAATTCAGGGTGTGCCCCACCCCCAGGAACAACGAGATGTCGCCCCGAAAGCTTCGAGATTGCATCAAAAGTACAATCCCCCCCCCGCAGAACTCTATAATGCCTGATCTATCTGCAAACTGTTTGTACAAACATTTAAAAAGTTTGAGGGATGCGAACAGATCACCGTAGAAGATATATGAGTTGTTTGAGTCTGATAAAGATCTCAAGCATGGAACATTATTTGACGAGGATATAATTAGGACTGTAACAGATGTTGTTTAATACGAAGACGATCTTGATTATGATCCAGTTGAAGTTGACACTGCTAGAATTCCTCATACGGAAGGGGCGCATAAGAATTGGCGCTACAGCGGCTAACAGCTTCTTCGGTTAAACTTATGATGTTAAAGAGAAGGAGAGATTATTTGCCTTCAACAGAAGAAGGTCACCGATTCCTTTACGGTTATTTAACTTAAATATACATAATGTAGAACAATTTCAAGTTTTTAAAAGGTGTGTTACACGATTTTCAACAATTTAATTTGTGTTAAATATTTTTCATTATTTGTTATCAGTGATAATCTTTCTTTCAGTTCAGTTAATTATACCTAGTATTCATTTCACAAAATATAGAAAATATGTACTTTTTTAAAACTACACAAATTGAAAAACGAAATTCATTGTACGGGTTTAATTAATTAAATTATGCAGATAGTACTTATTTAAATTTTGTTTTTACTTATCCGCTTTAACCGGTTTTTTCTTAACCGGCTAACCCTTGGTCCCGATTAGGCCGGTTAAGCGGGAGGCTACTGTAGTAATATTCACTTTACTAGATCATAATTCTGTAATTAAATAATGAAAAGATTACGATTAAAAATAGTGGTATTCAAAATCTTAACCCTTCACATCTATTCATTAAGTTACATAGTCATATTTACCATTGTGTTCAAACACATTTACTTCTTGTTCTGTTGTTGACCAATGGATTATCTCGATATTATCATTGAATAATGCTGTTTTTGCAATAAATGAGAATTATGATAGCAACAGATAAATAAACCTACGTAATTTTGTCTACATATGTGAGCCTACCTTCAAAGACAGGTTTGCATAAAACAAAAAAAATGTATTTTAAAAATTATTAAATAAAATAATAGACAATATACTTTTGGAAATCACACATTCAATTATGTTTATGTTGAAAAACATTATTCAATTACTTCACACTCAAAATAGGATAAGTGCACATGCACAGCCTCTTCTAATAGCAAGTGGCACAAATGGAAGACAAAATTCACTTTAATTTATTACTTGTTGCTTCACACAAAGACACAGAGGGGAGGAAAAAGATTGCAGGCTATTAAGGATTGGAATGGGGGTATCGGGATAAAGGAATAAAATTTTGGGGAAAATTAAGGTGCATGTAGAATTCTTCATTTGTCACATTTTTGCATAGTTTAGAGGAATAGTGCATACTCAACTGCATTATTTAATTAAAGATTATTATTATTATTTTATTACTTTGGTGTGCAATGCTAGTGCACTCAATGAAACTGAGCAACAATAATGACATTAAATAACATTACAATTTCTCAATTTGGTTCTGCATCAAATCCTTTGAAATGAGGGAACATCTAAATGATAAATTATTGGAATTTTTCTTTAATTTAATTGTGATGTTAACTGTATTGCATTATCTATATATATAAAACGCTAATGTACATACTAGCAAAAAAGCGGTTATTTGTTTTTTGCCGATGGCAACGAGTGGTTTGTGACAATAAAAACAATGACAATTTTCACTATTTGGCTAAAATTAAGAAAACTAATGAAGATATTGATTTGAAAATTTAAGAGCAACTGTAATTTTTTTTTTTTTAACATCCAAATATCCAACTTTTTAAAAAAGCTGGCAGTTATAGTATGCAAATTCAGAGAAAGAAACCAGACATGGACGAGCATTCATTTTCAAATATTTGACAATAGTACAAGGAGTATGAATATGAAATGAGTAAGTACAGAAATCAGGTAAATATAAAGTCATTATAATAATTAAAAAGAAAATGAAAATGACTCATGCAATAAGTATGACAGACATTTTTGGATATTTGACAATAATATAAGGAGCATACATATGAGTAAGTACAAAAAGCACATAAATATGGCGTCAAAGAAAATTTTTCAAATATTTGTAAATAATACAAGAAGCATCAATATAATTAAGTACTGAAATTAGATAAATATGACATCATATTTAAAATGGATAAATGGTTAATGTAAGGCTTTTACAAAAGAAAGTGATATCATGAATGGTTTTTCATTTCTCTTTCATTTTTTTTTTTTTTCAAGAATTAAGACAATATTTATTTAGGTTTAGGATTTCTTTCTTTTTTGTAATGCTTTCAATATATATATGTATTTAATTATACTTGCTCAAAATTCATGTACTGAAGGACAAGTAGTAATAGTCCATATAGAGTTTAATTTTGAAATTCATTTTATGAAACAAACATTTTTAAAATCCCGGATAACACTGGGTACTTCAGGTAGTATCTCTCTCTATATATAAAACTAGGGATGTAAAATTTTTTTGGAAATCTAGGAGCCAGTTATTATCAGTAACAAATTTGTAAAATAAAACTGCAGCTTAAGTTAATAATAGTAAACATAATTTACTCTTTTTAATGCATGTATCTGACCACTACCCCCTACATACTACATGCCTCTCGCATTTGACTCAAAAATGGAAGTCAGCAAGGTTGATAGATGGCGCTACTGTTTGGGGTATGTTATTGCTGTATTTACATGGATCGCCTCATAGACCTGCCTTTGAAAGCTATTATTTTTTTTATTTTTTGCAGTAATTTGTGATTTCTTTAAACAGAATGTTTACTTTTAATGAAGTTAATATATTCTCTATAAATTGCCATATTGCTGTTCATCCAGCAAAATAAAGGAAAATATTTCTTTTCACCATTCCTGTAGAAGACAGCCAACGAGTCTTAACTTTTTTTCATTGTATTTTTAAAAATACAAATAGATATTTTTACTACTATTATTTGCATGTTTCTAATAACATTCCGTTGTATAATAATAAATTAAATTAATGTACAGTTGCTATTAATAAGATGTATTTTTATTAATTTACAATGTCTTAAAAGGAAAAGAGTACCTTAATCTGAAAGAATCATGTTATTATTAATAATAAAAATGATAGATCAAAGTATTTTTTTTTATCAAATAATTATGCTAAGCCTTTTCTGTATGAAAATGAAAATACAATAACATTCAAAATTATTTAAATTTCTTCCAGCAAAATTATAATGATAATAATAATAAATGATACACGATGAAATCGAATACGAATTAGTAATGTGATCAAAATAAATATGTATTCATAGCATTGTGTTTTGAAGCAATATAAATATTATGTAATTGAAATATATCAATAATTTCATTCCTGAAAGTACTTGATTATTACTTGTAATAATTAATAATACAAATATAAAAGAAATGAAACTAAATTAAATGTTTAAAAAAAAAAAAACTGCAGAATTGACGTTTTGAGGCCTTGACCGGAAGACTTGCTAGTTTCATTATCAGAATAAATGTAATTAATATAATATAGTATTAATATCACAATATCAATAAATTAAGTTTTTTACATAGAAAATATAAAATAAGGAATTAAAAAAATACTATTATCAATTTATTGAGGCAACCTGTGTGTGCATCGGGGGGGGGGGGGGGGGGGGGGGGGGGGGGGGTAGTAAAAAAGATGAAAAAAGTGTCTTAGAACATCAATGCACAGAATCGTATTTCCAACTTATTAAATTTCTTGAAAGTACTTGATCTGTACTTGATGGCAAAAAAAATTATGCCCATTTTTTTCCCATTCTGACCAGAAAATCAGAGTTCTCGAAAAAAAAAAATGGCCATAATTTTTTTTTTTCAAAAAACATTTTGCCCATATTTTTCCCATTCTGACCAGAAAATCAGAGTTCTAACTTTTTACGACTGCTCTTTCATCTTCACCTAACACTTCATTTATAATGGCTGTTTTATAATAATGGAAGCCATCAGTCCATCAGAATAAAATAACTCGGTGAAAGCGGAAACTCGGTTAGGCAGGACTCGGATAATCGGGACTCTACTGTATATTTCATTTTAAAAATGATCTTTAGAATATTTTTGCTGGTGTTCAGAGGGACCTCCCCCTTGGATCCGCCACTGTAGATTATGTAGTTCAGTATTACATATTTTAAATTTTGAAATAAGTCGTCTATTATAAAATTAGTAAAATTCTCTTTGTAAATATACTTTGTGGAAGAGGGAGGGGGGTGGTGCCAAAATCCATGTTTGCCCCGGGTGCAAAAAAGGCTAGTTTCGGCCCTGGTGTGTGTGTGTGTGTGGGGGGGGGGGGGGGGGTAGTCAAAAAGATGAAAGAAAAAGTGCCTTGGAGCATCATTGAACAGAATCATATTTCCAACTATTTAAATTTCCTGAAAGTACTTGATGATTACTTATAATAATTAATAATTCAAATATAAAAGAAATGAAACTGTGAGTTAAATGTTTTTTAAACACTTAAAAAAAAGACTTGCTAGTTTCATTATTATGATAAAGGTAATTAATATTTATAGTATTATTATCACAATATCAATGATTTAATTATTTTAGATAGAAAATATTAAATAGGGAAGTTCAGAAAAATATTGCAATCTATTTATTGAGGCAACTGTATGGTACTAGTACTGGAGTGTCAAGTAATTATGTTATTATTAGAATTAAATTTTAATTCACAATGGGAAGTACAACTATGAAGTTAGTTAAACATTGTTGATAGATTAATATAATGTAAAAAAACAGGAATATAATAATTATAATTATTAATTAAAAATTATTTTTAAAGCAATTCCTTAAGATTGTCCTTCACTGACACATTCACCTCACATTAACCTTGTTTATTATTAATATTTTGCCTGAAAGAAATACATGTCTTACTATTTAGTAAAATTTAATTTAATCAAATACTTTTATGTTTTGCAATAACCTTTTTAAACTTGCTCATAGTTTTTGATCCATTGATTAAAATTCATGTACCATTTTATAATGTTAATAAATATTTTCACTTCATAAACCTTGTTTATTTTATTTTTGATGGAAATCTATTTACAAGTAAATGTAAGTGCTATTAATTTATATATTATAATTAATTTTAAAAAAGAACATATAATTTAAAATGCATATAATAAAATAAAGTATGTGCGTTATTTTATCATTCATCATTTGAAATTGAAGAGAAATTATGAAATAATTACTCTTTTCAAATATTTTATAGAAAAAATATCATTTAATACAACAATTAAAATAAATACGAAAAGAGAAAAAAAAAATGAAATTCTAGGAACAAATAACAAAAATTTTTTAACAAATTTTGCTTTTTAAGCTAATTTATTTTAAAATTTTCTATTTAAATATTCTCAAAACAACTTTTGTTTACGTTATTTATCTACAGGTTTTTAAAAATCATGTCAATTGTCACCGATAGATGGCAGAGCATTTTGGGGCTAAACTGACTTCCAGTTCTTATATGGGGAAAACAGTGAATGCGAGAGGCATTTAGTATGTAGGGGGTAGTGATCTGACACATGACAGAAAATTTTCTTGTAAAAAAATTAAATAAAAAATTTATAAGATTCAATATAAAAAAATGGAAAATATTGCTGTAAAATACAAATCAATGCAAAAACCCTTAACGGGTTAAAAGTTTGTGACACAGCATTTTATCTTATGCTCTAAGAATTTTAAATATGGAACTTAAAAATAATGATATCAAATTTTGAATGATGCTATGCTATTAATTAAAATCTCTCTATACATATATTATTTATTTTATCATTTTATTTTTGCTTTATTTATAATCGTCTGTGCAAAAATTATGTTCAGTATAAAAATATGTATAAAAGTTTATTCATGGATGCTTTATCATTCACATCTCTCATAAATTCAAAATATGAGTTTTAAAAGATATGATATCAAAATTTAAATGACGCCTTGATTTGGCTTTAAATGATTTTTTTAAAATTTCATTTTAATTATTTTTGGTTTGGCTAAGATATATTCACACATCTAAACAATACTTTTAATTTTCCAATACTCTGTTAAACATATCCCTTTCACTGAACTTATATAATGCATTGAAATGTATTTATTTGAATAAATTTATTTATCCTTTGTGGCATGCTATTAAAAATTAAATTTTTTTGTAAATAGTCTTCTTTTTTTTTTTTTGCGGCATTGTATCCATTTGAATACATTTCACTTAGTTTGGACTTGGTAAGCCCAGTTGAAAATGTTTTGTAAATGGTTGAGTGTACTTTAATCAAACTTTTTAAAACATAATACAAAGACTGTTGAATCTGGTAAATTTAAAGCTTTCACAGCACTTTTGATGTTGAATTGATTTGTCATGTTTTTTAAAAGTTTCCAGTTTAAAGAGAACACTGCATCAATTGACAACTTTTGAGTTGCAATCTGCTAAATCGGGAAATAAATTGCAAGTTTTACACTTGGCTATACTAATATCTCAATCGAAATCTAACCAAGGGAATATATTACATCATTCATCCTTTAATCTGCATTTCTGAAAGTTATTCTCAGGTGGTACAACCATAATTTTTGACAAAATTTGATCTTTTCCAAATTTGCTAGTGGCACTTCATTTTCCCGCGATGTATCATCATTTTCTAATATTACCTTTTCTATAAAAGTATCAGTTTGTTTAACAGAATTATCACTTGTTAAATAATTAGTTAAGCACAATTAATTAGAAATTTTAGCTTCATTAGTTGATTGTTGGCATGATCACTTCATTTTAAAATGAAACATATAGCACTTGGTTTGGTCACAAAAGCTGCCAAGCATACAGCAGGCGGTCCAGAGTTACTAAGCAATTCTGCATGCACTTCATTACATAGCTCAATGCAGTTCGGGAAGTGCACAGATAGCTTCCCTCAACTCATTTTCCCCGCAAGACTGTTATGGCAGGCTTGACCGAAACAAAGAAAAGTCTTTATTCAACCAATCAACCAATAGTGGCAGAAGCTGGTGGGAAATAACAACACTATGCAATCCTCCCAATAGCAATTTACCTAGCAATGTGTTGGTTTTTCCCACATTTCTGTGCATATCAATACAGTTCATTGAAAGAAAACTTAGACACTAGTGTGGAAAATGTAGTTGCGCAGTATTTTTACACCCCTGAATAAAATGATAAGCAAAAAAGTGGTTATTTCTTTTTTTCCGATAAGGTACGCGGGGATGAAAAAGATTTATTTTTTGCCAATGGCAACAAGTGGTTTGTTTAGAAAATAAAACCTGTCAAACGTAACTTTAGCCAGCTTCGTTATTTGTGGTGGTGTGAAACATTTTGCTTATTTCTCACAAAAAATGAGTTACTTTTGATTACAATATTTTGATTTGTTGTGGTGCGAAATATTTCCCTATTTCTTGCAAATTGGGTTGCTTATGATTACAATATTTTGATAAGGTAAAACGCTAAGGGACACAGTAGCGGAAAAGTGGATATTTCTCTTTTGTCTATGGCAATGAGTGATTTGTTTAGAAAATTAAAAGATTTGTTTAGAAATTTGTGTAGCATCAAACCTGCTAAACCTAACTTTAACCGGCTTCATTATTTGCTGTAGTGTGAAATATTTTGCCTATTGCTCACGAAAAATGAGTTGCTTATGATTATAATATTTTAATTTTTAATACAATAAAACACGGTACAAGGTGGTAAAAAAGCGGTTATTTCTCTTTTGCTGATGGAAAATCAAAGAAAATCAAACCTGCTAAATCTAACTTTAGCCAACTTTGTTATTTGTTGTGATGTTTCTCGCAAAAAGTGAGTTACTTATGATTGCAATATTTTGATACAATTATTTTTTGATGAAGTTAGAATGATTTTTTTATATAAGGGGTTGTTCATATATAACGTTATCATTTTAGGTGGGAGGGGGGGGGGGGGTCTGTCACATGATATCGTAAGATATCATGTGACAATTTTTTTTTTATTATTATTTGTAACTTGGTCTTTATATCAAAATTGTATGTTGTCTTTTTTAACTCTGTTATCTACTCTTATGAGAATACAAAGTTATTATTAAAATCTTTAAATGATTATAAAATTATTTAATTCTGAAATATGCAATACCTCAACGTTTGGCATTCCTATTCTTCTATCATGTGTGTATGTATATATAATCTGCTGTTCGAGAAACCATATGAAAATGAAAAGTACGTTCGAAATGATACTTTGCGATTACTAGGGAATAAAAGTGAAAGAATTTCGCCCGTCTGCTTTGTTGATAAGAAGCTCTGTTTGCCCCCCCCCCTCCCCTCCTACGGGTTCAAGTGCAAGAAGACATTTTTATTGTTGAACGTATTATGTAAAAAAAAATGCATTTATTAAATTCTTTTAAATAGTAACTATTTCTTTTAAGTGTTATTTAATTTGATATAAAGTTATTTCATATAAAAAATTATATTTTATTGACTTCTCTTCATTGTGAATCAATAAAGTATGCGAAGAATAAATGTAACCATATTTGTATAACACTCCAAAAATCAAAAGAATTTTTAGACGACACTGATAACGATATCATTACCAGGGGGGGGGGGGGGGGGTCGAAAGATGATGATAACGTATGATATCATAAGGGGGGGAGGTGGATCCAAAATTACCAAAAAGTTGATAACATTATATAAGTACAGCCCCTAATAGCATCAGCATCATGATGCAACATTTCATTCATTGATCAGAGGAGGGGACACATTGAGGTGTAAAAATCTAAATTTTCACTAATCTTTTGCTGATTTTTATTTTATTTTATTTATTTATTATTATTTTTTAATGCATTTACAGTGTGAAGTTTATAAGGCGACGGCATGTCTTTAAAACTGTGGACGAAATGATTGAAAGAAGATCCATTTGAAATTAAGCTGATAGGCTCAAGCAAGCCACAGAACGTTTTCATCAATGGCAAAAGACGAAACTGCATGAATTCACAATTTGAAGTGAACATCCTAGAGCATAGCTGTGGAAATATGACTAAGGTGTGGGATTTTTAGTGCAGTTGCTCTGTGCAGGATTAGCTAGTTAACTTATATTCAAGCTTATTAAACACTGAGAAAGGAACTGGAATATTATATTCAGTATATAAAGGAATTTTATTTAGCATAAACTTCTATAATTTTAATTTCAAATGTCCTTATATATTTTAAATTAATTAAAATTTGATAGATATTTTGAATCTTACAGCTAACTATTACCCATTTACTTTAAACATATAGATAATTTAAATGTCTATTTATTTGACTTATGCATCCTAGGCATATCAAGCAAATATTATAGCCTTGTTTATTATTCATTAAAATACTTTCTTTATTTCATGATACCTGATTAAAAACTTCTGTGTTGCAACTTCTAAATTGAAACCTTGATTAGAACTTTCTTGCTCCTCTTTAGAGTCATCTTTTTTAGAACTTGAGCTGTCACTTCTGTCACTTGAGCAAGAACTAATTCGATCTCTAAAAATAACATTTTATTATTTACTCAGCAGTTGTTAATGAACATAGAGGAAACATCTCAAGAAAATTTTGTGCAAAATGAAAATTATACAAATTAGGTAAGAACATATATGTGTGTGAGTTTGTATTCCATTTCATTCTAAATATTTTACAGTCGAACCTCTATTTAACGAAGTCGCTAAATCCCGGAAAAAAGTTTGTTATAGGGAAAATTTGTTAAATAGAGATTTGCCGTTTAAAATATTTTAAACTACATAAAACAGATTTTAAATTCATAAACACTAAATATTTTTAATAAAAGTAATTAATCACACTTTTTTTTTTATAAATTATATCGATTTGTTTTATTTATTTTACCCACCAATACCTATCATCAATTCATTTTTTCTATGTGTTTAAATCTTTGAAATCTGCAAGGAAAACAAAACATTGTCCGGGAATACATTGTATTTTCAGTTTAATATAAATAGTTTTTACATTATAATTAATGAATCTTAATGACTTTATCATATTCATTATTATTATAACAAATAATTTTAACCATAATTACGACATGCGTCCTTAAATTTAATTTCTATAAAACTCTGTTAATTTTACCTGAGTTTTTCTTTTTAAAAAGTGATTTCTCTCATAATATGTTTTGCATCTTTGCAATGCACGAAAAACCCCTTCATGCGTATATTCTTTAAACTATAATCCGCATCGGATTGTTTCAAATGATTTTAGCATTTCATCATACGAAGTTTTGTTAATTCCTGCATCATGATCATTTCCATCTTCATCATATTCGTCTTCATTGCAATTCATCGCTGTATTGTTTTTATTTTTCACACTGTCGAAAATATCCAATTGGGTTAGAGTTTCCAAGGTCTCAATTTCAGAATTAAATGAAATACAATCATCAATCACCACATCATGGTTAATTTCTTCTTTTTTTCTCAGCTGTATCCGCATTTTTTTTAAGTTACTCTAAGGGACTATAGTCTTCGTCCTCCGTACCTCCGAATTCTCACTGCCAACAAAGAAGGCGCCTGGTAAAACCAGTTCAAGGCCATTGAACATCATAAAATGTGTTAAAAGAAAGGATAAGTTTGAAATGTTCAGAAATATTTTGAGAAATAGGGAGAAAAATTTTTTTTTATCACAAGTAAAATCTCGTTAAATAGAGAATGGACTTCGCTATTCGGAGGTTATTTTACGAAAAAATTCGCAAAATGTTCTTGGTTCCAAGGAAAAGTTCGCAAAATGGAGAAATTCGCAAAATAGAGGTTTGTTAAATAGAGGTCCGACTGTATTCTACATCTTAATGTAAAATTTTTAAATATACGGCTATTCTGGGAAAAAAAAAAAAAAAAAAAAAAAACTATATCTTAACATTATATTTAAAATGCTTGTTCTTCTAACTGTGAAACAGTGTTATATTTATCTCATATTTTATAAGACTTATCAATTAATATTTTAACTTTTGTGCAGCATTCGTGTATCAACAAACTATTTAAAAGAGAAGTCTTTGAGTTACTCAATTACTGCAAGCAGAAATGGTATTATTAGTCTTTCAGGATCATTTGGAGAGAAACTTATTGCTATTTCACACATCTGATTGTGTAAGTAAAACATGAATACTCCTGTCAATCAATTATTTGCCTGAATTGGCGTAACATAACATAATGCACCATTTGCATGCCAGATGGTATTAGTGCATATCATGACACACATTATGTTGAATCATTGATTGCATCATTATCATCATTATAATTCTAAAAGGGGTGAATCACAACAATAATTAGTAACTATGAATTTTTAATGATGAGCTGTTGATTTTTCTCTATTGTAAATGGTAGTCTATTCAAATAAATGCACTATTCAGAGAAGTTATATATGTGAAGTGCAATACAGTTAAACCTCGTTAACATGAACCTCAAGGGGAATGAAATTTTTGTTCCTGTTATCCGTAGTTCATGCTATCATTAACAAAAAATCCGGAAAAAAAAAAAAGAGAGAGAGAGAAATACATATAGAGGAAACTGGGGGCTAATGGGACAACAGAGTTTTCTCATAAAATATAACAGTAAAAATTTATCAGTAAATGTCATTTTTAGTATTATACAAGAACATGCATTGAACCATTTTTTTTCATTAGCTATTTGCAAAGCAGGAAACAAGATATATTTAAGTATCAAGATGAGTTTTTTTATATTTAATAAATATTTGTTTTGATCAAAGATTAAATCAGTTTTTAATAATAATACCTTTTATAATGAAGCTTTTATACAATGTTCATTTTTAATCATATTTCGTACCAGAGATAAACAGTTAATTTACAATAAGCTTAATTGCAGTGGTAAAGGATTCATGGATAAATGTGGATTTCACATAAGGTCTAATGGGAGAAAACTTTGTTTTAGAATTGAGACTTATTTCTATTTTAATAATTAAACTATTACATTTTTTTATTCATTAATAGAACGCATGCTACATTTCATATGAAAGTTGCAATACTAAACTGTAAATTTTCCACGTGTGAAGAAAGAAACAATACATAAAAATACTCCTGTTATATAATAACATCCTTTCCAATTAAAATTAATTTAAAAAGCTATTTTAAAATATTTAAATTAAATCAAAAAACTTCTTTACTTTCAAAATTTAAATTCTACCTTTAAATATTCATTAATTTTCGTTAAGTTCGTTTTTCAGTTAAATTTCACTTTAAAACATTTTTAATTTAATCGCCATAAAAGATCGTCAAAAATTATCAATAATAAAATAATAAATCTTAAAATTAATACTTTCTACCGTAATAGAATATTTTTATAATAATTTTCAAATCTAAAATTCATCATTTAACGTTATTTTATTCAAACACTTTTATTACTCTGTGTGGCATCGTCAATTTTAAATCAGCCAATCAACGACGTCCGTTCTAACGGCGGGTTTTTGTAGCGTCTGTTTGGGAATAGCATCGCTCTCTTCCTGCCTGGATTCTACGGTGAGCGGACGTATTCCGCTCTCGGCGGCTCCGCCTTTTTCTTTTTCATGGCATATCGGCATTGGACTAAACGGGTCCTTCGCTTGATATAGCCACTTTAATATTCTACTTAAAAATAATCTTAAAAGTTAAGGTTTGTAATCAAAGTAAAATTTGTAATGGTATTGGTTAAATTCGTTTCACAACCTCGTTATGTACAGTTCTGTTGTCACCAACGTCTTAAAATTGTTTCTTCAAAAAGAGATGACGAAGTAGAAAAATCTCGGGATGTGTTTCAACGATCGGCATGAAGAATTCTAATATGGGCCATCCTACGCCATCCTTCCTTATATTGTGAACCGACATCTATGAAAATAAATTTAGATCTACCAGTTTGTGAGATATGAAAGATGCTGTGAACAGGTATGAAGGTTACAGTTTTTCTGGGCGTGGCCTATCAAGATTTCCGAAATGATTTTTCTTTTTGGATATATAAATCTTGCAGTAATCTTATTGTATATTACGACATGAAATGTAGGATTATCGTCTCTATAAACTAAAAAGCGAACTATGTGGTGGAACTCTTACAGCAGTAATCTTAACGATGTTGAAATGATCAGTATCAATTTATCTTTTATTTTTTTGAAGTAAATTCTATGCACCTTTAATATTTTATAGAATAAAAATTTAAATATATTCGAATACAATAATGAAACATTTTGATATTATAATTGTAAAAAAAAAAAAAAAAAAAGATGCATCTCGTTTTCTCTTCTCTCTCCCCATTCCCCCCATTTAATTAAAATAATACTTTAATAAAGAAAATTGTTTATTTAAATATATTTGTGTATTTTTCTGTGTTTTGATTTACGTGTCTCTTAATATTATCATAAAGTGCCAAATTAATTTATTACAATTATATACTAAAGAATTATTAATTATAAAGGTTCTAAAGTAAATATTTAACACTTGGCACAATTTAAATATGTTCAACATATACAATTTTCAAGCAAGAAGTATTCTCTCTGTTCAGGTGAGTCTAAAGTTTATTATTTATATTTTACCATGAAGTTACCAAATTATATTTATTTATCTCTCACATGCAATGTTTACTAACCACTAACGATCATTTGGCCATATGTAATAGTAAACTTTCTCCTCTCCAATTCATATTAAAATCTACATAATATATTTTTATAACTCCTAATTTAAATAAATTTTAAATTCATTTTCTCCTTTCATCCTTTTTCTTTTTTTCTACCTAACAACTCCCTTTAGGTAGCAACCTTCCCTGATACTGGTGACACGTATTGTAATGTCCAAAATTGAGAACGGCCCCACCAGTGGCTGAGAGGTTCTGCTCTCGAAGCTGGTAGATGGGAGGTGCTATCGGCCTAATCGTTCAGAGTTTTCGTGGTTTTCTTCGAGCCATGGATTTCCATGTGTAAATATGGGTTAGGTTCCCTTAGAAAGATCCCCACAAAGGGCACTCCCCCCTCGGTCCTATATCCCTAGTGTAGATAATCGGCCGTCAAAAATCAACCAACCAACCAAAATTGAGAACATTCTAATGGCAATAGTACACGTTTCAATTGCTCTAAAGAATAATCCTTTTCATGAAGCTCTAAAGTATAACACATTGTTCCCCAGGGAAAAGGAAGCTTTCACACTTTTCTAGGAATTTTCGTTCACGTTAAGTGTCAAAATCTGTCATGGGGACATTGAGAATTGTTCATATTAAGCGAAATTTAACGTTAACAGTGTTCATCTCAAAAGGAGAAAAAACACTAGAATCCGTATTCATTTTGACGGGGACAGTGGGAACTGTTCATGTTAAAAGTAATTCACGTTAACGAGGTTTGACTGTATTTTAAATTACCAGCTAGTTTATAAATATCTGTGAGATTATATTTTCAGAAACTGCATTATTTTATCTGCTTTTAAAAAAAGGTGTTTTTTGTTTATTTTAACTGAAGTTTTTATTAAAAGAACTGGATACCTCAACATATTTGATCATTTTTAACTTAACCCATTTGGTTATGGTGACCTATTAATAGGACATGTCTTTCATTACAATTATTTTTGTTAATATCAGCATCTAAAAGCTATAGTACCATATATTTCCGTATATAAGCCGAGAACTTTTGAGCATTTTTTTTGGCTTCATAGTTAGGAGGTCGGCTTATACACGAGTCTAAGAAAATTTCCAAAATTGATATTCTAAAATAAAAAAGATGGTAAATATGAAAAACATAAAAAATAGTTAGAAATTTCTAAAAATACTTTAACACTCCATTCTTTTATAATGAAAAAAGTCACCAATCATCATTCTCTATCCAAGTTATTATCAGAATTTTCAAGCAACTCCTTAAAATCTCTTTCTGTATATGGTGCATCCATAGGCGTAGCGTGACCAGAAATTTTGGGGGGGCACCAAGGCCGTGCAAAGTGCGCCCGGAGCGAATTTTCACTTTTGCGCCCCCCTCCTCCCCAAAAAAAGTCTTTCTATTTGTAATGGGTGTAATAAAATTGATAAAGTGCAAAAACATACAACAACAACAACAAAATAAAAACTATAATATTTATAATATGAATAAATATTTCCCGTTTATTTTGGAACTTTTAAGTGTTTTAATTTTAATTTAGAAATTCAGAACAACTAAATAACGTAAGAGTAAATTGCACTTATTTGCTAGCGAGTTCATGATGTTTTGCGACAGGAAAAAAAGATAATGAAGAGTGAAAAAGAAATTTCCCGGAAAATGATCGGCGCCCAAAAACTGAATAAATAAACAAATAAAACCGTGGTTCGCAGCATAAATTTTGCACCCGGGGCGACCGCTCCTTTAGCCCCCCCCCCCCTCTTTGCACAGCCCCGGGGGGAAATACTAGAGGTATGCACGGGCCGCAATTTCCAGGCCGGCATGAAAATTAAAAGTTCCACCCGAGCACGGCCCGTTTATATTTTCACAGTTTACGGCCAGGCCCGGTTCGTAAATAAATCAGTGAAAACAAACCCGGCCCATGAAAAAAATCAATTAAATCAGGCCTGTTCCGGCACGACTCAATTTCACAAAAATTCTGATTTTTCTTAACATGCAGGGCTGCCACTTGCTACTAAAATGCTGCTAAAAGTGATTATTTTCAGCATTCGGCGGCTATGGCGACTATTTTAGGCCGAAAACTGTTAAAAAGCGACTATTTCAAGAAAGCAGTAGGCGACTTTTTTCGGATTTCAACGAATATTTTTACTAAAATTATTTGGTCTTTTTCTTCAAAGCGCCTGTAAAGTCACCTTCTCAAATGAACTTTTTAAACGTTTGTTTGAGGAGATTCAGGATTTTTTCTGCGACGAATTCCAAAATTCGGGATTTTCCCCCCCAATCCATTGATGAAAATACCTATTTATTTCCAAAATCTTTTATACTATCGTTGAAGGAGAATTTGCAATTTTTTTCCGCGATCCTTTGCCAAATTTTGCAGATTTTTCTACGACAGATTGACGAAATTGATTTTTTTTTCCGCCACCACTTGTCCAAATTCGCGATATATATTTTCTGCGACCGACTGATGGTAGTTACTATTTGTTTCAGAGATCTTTTGACGAAATTCACGATTCTTTTCCAGATCGTTTGTCAAAATTCGTGATTTTCTTTTCACAACCGACTTACAAAATTCGTGATTTTTTGCGCGATCATTTGGTTAAATTCCCATTTTTTTTTTTTTTAAACAAAATTTGCATTTTTTTTTTTTTTTTTTTTTTTTTACTATTTGACGAAATTTGTGATTTTTTTTCTTGTGATCGTTAGACGAAATTCGCAGTTTTTTGTCAATTCTTTTGATGAAATTTGCGATGATTTTTCGCGACCGAATGACAAAAATCGCCAGTTTCCGCGACCTTTGGTAAAATTCAAGATATTTTTACAGTTGTTTGAGGAGATTCGCGATTTTTTCCGTGACGAATTGCAAAATTCGCGATTTTTCCCCCAATCGATTGACGAAAATAGTTATTTCTTTTCGCCATCTTTAGCTACGATTGTTGAAGGAGATTTCGTAGTTTTTCCTATGACCTATTGGAAATGTTCCGATTTTTCTGGGGCGATCGTTTCGCGGTACTCACAATTTTTTTTCGCGATCTTTTGCCAAATTTCGCGTTTTTTTTTTTCCGGCGATCGTCTCACGGAACTCACGATTTTTTTCCCGCGATCCTTTGCCAAAATTCGCGAATTTTTCTGCGACAGATTGGCGAAATTTTTTTCCCGCCACCACTTGTCGAAATTCGCAATATATATATTTTCCGTGATCGATTGATGATATTCGCTATTTGTTTCAGATATCATTTAACGAAATTCGCGATTCTTTTCCACGATAGTTTGTCGAAATTCGTGATATTCTTTTTAAAATCGACTTACGAAATTCTTGATTTTTTGCGCAATCATTTCTTTAACTTCTCAATTATTTACGCGATTATTTGACCATATTCGTGTCATTTCAGGGGTGATTCTGTTCTGAGTTTTCCAAAAATTTAAGACATCCGGTCCCAAAAAACTTAAAAAATCGGTCATCAGTCCGAAAATTCGGGCATATAAAATATCGCGAATTTCGGCAAATGGTCGCCGAAAAAATCAATTTCGACAATCGTTCACGGAAAAAAATCGCCAATTTCTTCAAAAGATCGCAGAAAAAAACGAATTTCGCCAAAGAATCTCGAATTTCTTCAAGGGATCGCGAAAAAACGCGAATTTCTTCGAGGGATCGCAAAAAACGCAAACTTCGTCTAGGCATCGCGAAAAAAACACAAATTTCACCAAGGGATCGCAAATTTCATCAAAGAATCGCGGAAAAATGCGAATTTCGTCAAAGGATTGCGGAAAAACGTATAATTGGCGTCAGGAGGAGATTTCCATCCTTTTCCCTCCCTCTGCTGTAACTTTTTAGAAAATTTGCTGGGAATTTCAGATTTTTTTTCTTCTCAGAATCACCCCTGCTGTCTTTTTGTCCGCGACCATTTGACAAATTTTGCAATTTTTTTCTCTTGATCGTTTGACGAAATTCGTGATATTTTGTATATTCTTTTGGCGAAATTTGTCCGTGACCGAATGACGAAAATCGCCATTGGTTTCCACAACCTTTGATAAAATTCAAGATATTTTTCCACTGACCTTTGAGGAGATTCGCAATTTTTTCCCCGACGAATTACCAAAATTCGCATTTTTTTCCCGCCAATCGTTTTGTGGAATTCACGATTTTCTTTACACGATCCTTTGCCAATCGTTTCGTGGAATTCACGATTTTCTTTACACGATCCTTTGCCAATCGTTTCGTGGAATTCACGATTTTCTTTACACGATCCTTTGCCAATCGTTTCGTGGAATTCACGATTTTCTTTACACGATTTGTCAAATTTCGTGAATTTTTCTACGACAGGTTGACGAAAATAATATTCGGTATTTGTTTCAGGGATTTTTGAGGAAATTCGCGATTCTTTCTTTTCTTTTGCCGACCGACTGATTAAGTTCTTGATTTTTTGCGCGACTATTTGACCAAATTCGCGGGTGTAATTTTTTTCTGTTCGCGAAAGTTTGAGAAAATTTTTCGATTTTCTTTCCGTAATCTTTAGGCGAAATTTACAAGTTTCTTTTCGTGGCCGATGGAAAAAATTTTTTTTTTTTTCCTACAGCCAATTATTGATATCTGCGTTTTTTTTTTTTTTTTTTTTTCGTTACCGATTGGCAAAATTCGCGACTGTTTGATGAATTGATTTTGTGGAATTCTCGAAGAAAAGAAAATCGTGGCTTTCACGAAATTAAAAAAAAAAAATCGCGTACAAATCATATGCCTGTGCAAGAAGTAAATTTGGAAGATTCCATGCAAATAAATATTTTTAATATGCGGGATTTTCCTTTTTTGTGTGGGATTTGCGATATCCCACACGTTATTTCTAACTCTGCCCCTTAAATAATTTATTCTTTTTAAATTTTCTCGCTTGCATATTAATAATTTTAAATGATTTTTTTTTTTTTTTTTTTTTTTTTTTTTTTTTTTTTTTTTTGGCTTAGAAAAGCTGAGGTTAAATTGTAACCGAGTTAGTATTTAGTTTTTCGATTTTGGTTGCAAATAATTTTTATAAAGTCACCTTCACTTTCGGTACCGGTTTCGAAACTTAAAAGTACAGCAATGCTAAAGATGAATCTAAACTATCCTAAGACAAAAAATAATTTTAAAATATTAAAATGCTTAACCATATTAATAATTTTAAATGATTTTTCTTTTTGCTTAGAAAAACTGAGGTTAAATTCTAACCAGGTTAGTGTTTACTTTTTCGATTTTGGTTGCAGATTATTTTTATAAAGTTACCTTCGCTTTCAGTGCCGGTTTCAAAACCTAAAAGTATAGCAACGCTAAAGATCAATCTAAACTATCCTAAGAAAAAAAAAAATAATTTTAAAATCCAAACGAGAAATTTCAAAAGAACGCTCCCGTAAGTTTATCATTAGCTTGCGAGTTTCTTTGCATTTCATATATATATATATATATATATTGTGTGTGTGAATCGGCAAACAAAATCTTCATTTGGCGCCCCCTTCGCCTTTGTTCTGGCACCTGGGGCACATGCCCCTCTGCACCACCCCTAGTTTCGGCCCGGGCAATAGTCTTAAAAAAAAAAAAAAAAAATTTAAAAAAGGGGGTTACTATTCTATCTTGCATATATTTCAACTCTTAGTTTTTACTCGTTGACAGTTCGGCCCTGACTCCTTCTCCGGATTGTTTTTATTGTCCCGGACAATCATCCGACATCGCCCATAGCAAGACAGGAAAAAAGAAAGCTCAACGCTGCTTAGGGAGAGAGATAAAAAAAATAAAACAGCTTTCATGGAATATTTTCAACAGAAAAGTCAGAGTCAAACAAAATCTTCATTTGGCGCCCCCGTCGGGTTTCGTTCTGGCGTCCGGGGCACACGACCCCCTCTGCACCCCTTTCCCCCAAGGAATCGGTTGGCGTTTGACAATTATCGGTAAGGGACAGTTTTACACAGAAGAGAGGAGTAGATACTGACCTATTGACCTTGGAAAATGTTAGTGATTCTCCTATTTGCAGTCTTCTATTATAGATGAATATTTTTATATATTTGTACATTTTAATGCATTTGGTTCAGTTTTCCTTTTGGATTTTCTGGCTGCAAGACATTTTTATGCAAATTCGATATATATACATATACATTTTTGTATGTAAAGAAAAAAAATTCTTCATTTGGCGCCCTCTACAATTTCTGTTCTGGCGCCCGGGGTACAGAAGGTTGGGGGGGGCACGTGCCCCCCCGAGTGCTAATTTTGTGCTATATCCGATGTTGGACGATTTTTCTCTGAAAAGTCATATACACTGCTTATACATGGAAACATATGGTATGCGTCTATACATTTGTTATTATGACTTCATCTACGTATCAGCATTTAATAATAATAAAAGTTTTCTTAGTTATCGTTATACCATTGATGTTTTTTTTCATTTTAAACATATGTTTCACTCTTCGAATTTAAATTAGGGATTACTTTTCCAAACTAATAATTTGTGATAAGATATAAAAAATGCCTTTTCTTCTAATTATAATTATTAATTTATAATTACAGCATGTAACAAATATTTAAATACCGATACCCTAGATGGCAGCATTAAACGACAGTCTCTAATTTTAGCGGGCTGCCAAATAGGTTTTTCCCATGATTCACTGCGGATTAGCTGTCCCACAGAGAATTCTGAGACACGCAATGGACACGTGTTCGAAATGTCTTGTTTTTTAATTCCCCATAAATTGTTTTGAGAGAAGGAAAAATGATAAAATGTTATCACCGGATTTCTTCTGAGTTTTGGTGCTGTAAATATGTAAAGTAATCATGTAAATAATAATATGTCTTGTAGTACAGTGATTCATTAAACCTTACTTTGTACTGCGTTTTCTTATTTGAAGTGATGAGTCCCTTTTTAAGGATTGTAGCGTCTACTTATGAAAAGTAAAAAGCTATAAATGGCTACCCAACTTTGGGCCCTGAATCTACGACCGACCGATTAAAGAAAGATGGTGCTTTATCGAAGTATTTTATCATCTGTTGCAACTAACATCGCTTCTGTGATATCAGCTACTGTATTACTGTATTATTGGGGGGGGGGGGGGTGGCCTGAGCCAAAGCACCGCGACCAGGGGTCTATTGTGCTATCCCCCAAAAAATGAAAGAGGAAAACATCCTCACTTAGTCCTTAAATACACCAGTAGCTGACATAAAATTCAGCAGACGTTTGATAGGAATATCCTGAATTTCCCATGGCTCAATCAGATGTCGACCAATGTGTTCGAAACGGTAAGCAGCATATGCCTCACAGTTACAGAGCACATGTAAGGCAGTCTCCTCTTCATACTTACAACCCCTACAAAGAGGGTCGTTAACCACCTTCATAGTACTAAGGTGTCCATTAAGTCTACAGTGTCCTGTTAACAGTTCCACCATATTTCTTAGACTATTCCTTCTGAGCCCAATGAGTTCTTTTGCCCTTTTGCTAGGGCATCCTCTATTGAGCTCTTTCGCTTGTCTCTGTCCACTTGAGTCAAGCCATTCTTGATACTGCTGCTCTCTTAAAATTCTAAAAACAGTAGTTCTAATGCAGTCCTTGGAAGTGCCAATAGCTGGTTCAGATCCAATAAATGGAGTAACCGACCCTTTCCTTGCTAGACTATCAGCAAGCTCATTACCCAGGATGCCAGTATGACCAGGTACCCAATGTATAGCAACATCATTACCATTACTGGCAAGCCTGTTCAAAGAGCAGTAACACTCCCAAACAATCCTAGAAGTAATTGCATGTTTCTGTAAGGCAAGTAATGCTGCCTGACTGTCAGAGTCTGTGATATCAGCTAAAGCAAATTACAAGTGCCATTTGTTCTCAGCTATTTCGAAATGAAATACAGTCAAACCCGGTTAAGACGCGTTTCAAGGGAGTGGACGTAAGTCGTGTATTAAGTGGGATCGCGTATTAAACGTGATTTGTATAATGTTGCAGGAACTGGGCTTATTTACACATTTAATCGTCTAAATGAACTTTAGAGTTTTCATTGACATGTTTATGGTCGAAAATTGTGTCTTATACGTATATTTAGATTTAGATTTAATTGTATTCAACTTTACTCATTCTATCTTTTTACAGGACAGACTAGAATAATAACTGAAAATAAATATGGATTCAAACATGGGTCTTTATTGTCGATAATACGCTACAACCAAAGATAAAACAACAAAAATAATTTTTCTGCTACACTAATTTTTTTAATAGAAAGAATTAAAATATTAAATTTTTGAAACATAATCCAGTTGTTAAAATCATATTTAGTACTTGTGATAATGAGTAAGTATTGTTAGCATAGCAAAAAGTAACGAAAACATAGAAAACATAAAAAAAATTATACAACAGCAGTCGTATTTTTTTAATCTATGCAAGTTTCTTTTCTTTTCTTTTTTTTTTTTTTTTTGTATATAACATGCGTTACAAAACATAGTAGTGATATAACATACATTTAAAAACTCACTAACAACAGGTATAATCATCTTTAATCATAATTTTATGACGTATCTGAGCATCCTGAATTTCTCTATGTATCTCTCTCTACTACAATAAAAAATACACGAAACGAGACACAAAGAATGTTAGAACATGGGATCAAAGAAGAATTGCAGTGTTGCTAATTTCGAGGTTTTTTTTTATTCAAATATCTATCACTATTTTTGAAATGTTCCTTTAACTGATCTGTTATTAAATAAAGTAAATATTAGCATACAGAAACAGTGCTTTTTATATGAATAAAAAAATCCGCTATGTTAAGTGAGATTCCGGGATATGTAAATTGAAACGAAGATTCGAAAAGAAATATTTAAATCTGATCGAAATAAATTCAATTCACATTCCCCGAAATCACACTATGACCTTGATCGTATAGTGGCAAATGCAATAGCGATGTAAACAAATTTAAATAAATCTGAAAAAGAAAAATAAATAATGACTCACCCCTTGTAGCTGATAATGACACAGAAAATAAGGATAAGCAAAATGAACAAACCATAATTCACATCAACACATTTATTTAACACTATTATTATATCAACTCCGGATCCGGGAATCAATAAATATATTTTTAATTAAAATCATAAAATGTTATATTATAGCATAATGAAGTATCAATTATATTAAAGAAAATTTATATTTTATCTTCTTCCACTGATTTAAGTTTTATTTTTAGCAAGTCTATTTTAAACGTGTTGGCTAACGTTCCTTTTAAGTGAGATAGTCATTCTTTTAAAACAAAGTATTTAAAGTAAAGTCAGGAGTGGTATGCACTATTATCGTGATGGCAGGCGATAGATGAGAGTTTGTAATAAACAAATATATGCTGTTGAATATTTGAAGCTTGCAATATCTACGAAGGGTTATTATAAAACTTGAAACATAGGGTAAATATATTAATGATTCATATGATCTGAAATTCACAGTAGTAGTATCTGAATTGAGATTTCCCTTTTTCAGAGAATATATCAATCGTCAACGAACATCTGAAGGCAATTATCTCTTAAAGGATGCAATCAAAAGTTGAGTGAAGTAATGCGATGATTATAAGCTATTTAAACTTCTTGCTGATCTTTTGCTGTGTGGAATAATCTCCGAGATTTCGGAATGAAAAGCCATCCTGGAATACTTTTCGACTAATCCTTATAACTGAAATTCCTTCAAATATGACGTTATTAATTGGAAAATGGCTATTGCTGACTGTAGATGCCCGCTGGGTCAAAGACCCAGCGGCAAAAAAAAAAAGAAACGCTGATCCAAACATCAGTCTTGTATCTTCCGATAAAATTCTAAAACTGACTCTTATTTGAAATGCCTGCCGAAATCTGGAAACGATCTCGGCAACGTCAGCCAATCAGAATATTTCTAAAGATGGCCTGTTGCTAGCACTTCCAGCGAAAAAGATTTTGTAGTAGGATTATGACCATGGAATGGCAACGCACTTAAGAAGCGGTAAAAGAAGGAATGTTTGCAATGTGGGAGTTCCTATGACGTCGAAAGGAATTTCCGGCCTGTTCTGAGATAAGGAACAAAACCTTCTTAAAAATTGCATCTTTTGGGATGCAAGGTGAATGGAAAGCAATAAAATTAAGGGAAACTATAGGAGTTAGAATTTCGTTTCTCTGGTAAACGATTTCAGTAATTTTATGAAAGTTTACCCGAGAAATGGAAAAAGATAATAGAATATAATAAATGAAATTTTAAATGAAATAATTAAAAATAAAGATTTAGGATTTAATATTTAAAATTTAATAAAATTTTGCTGTCAAAATTGAAAGATGGTAAAAGGAAGTAGATTATTAAAATTAACAAAATATACAAAGTTAAGTTTATGTAAATTTAAGAAGGATGAATGTTATGTAAAGCTTTTACAACATAACACGCTAAAATGGAAACACTGGAGAAGAAAGAAGGAATTCGCATCTTCACCAATGAATTCGCGTCTTAAACGTGATTTTTTACCGCAAAGGACCGAAATTGTTTCACGTATTAAGCGGGGTCGCGTAATAACCGTTCGCGTCTTAAACGTGATATTTTTGCATTAGTCTTACGGGCGATGTTCAAGGGAGCGGAAAAAATCCGCGTATTAAGCGGGATCGCGTATTAACCGTGAGCGTCTTAACCGAGTTCCACTGTATATCCTTCGAAAGAAGATGGTGCTTCTGTGATTCAAGCTAAGGCAAATTAAAATATGCCGTGTGTTCTCCATAGTCTTGAAGGAAAATATATTCTACAAACGATCGTAGTTCTACATGAGCTTCATGTATATGTGTCAAATAGTGGTGTGAAAAGTGTTTTAATGCTCTGTTAACTGAACGTCGATTTCGGTGACAGAGAGTACATTATTCTTAAATAAGTTTTACTGCTTGAAAGCTTATAAAAATATGGATGCGTGTAGCAGCTATAACAAGATAAGTGTTTAATTTTATTTTAGTAAACTTCGGTTTGTACATTCTCATATTGTTTATTTTCTGTTATTAAACGTTTGATATTAAAATTGTTTAAGATAGTATTTGAAAGTATATAACTTTCTCTTAAAGAAAATAATTTGTGTCTGTTTTATCATGATATACAGACGAGGTAAAAATGTTCTGAAGTTAAAAATCTTACAAAACGTAAAGTTTTCTGTAAGAATTAAATTCTGAAAGCAAAAATCTTTGATCAGTTTAGATTAAGGGTGGTTTAAGAACAAAATTTGTTCTGTTAAGATATACAATAGAAGATCTTTATAACGCAAACCTAAAAACGAAAGGTTGTGCGTAATATAGAATTTTGCGTTATATGGATCACATCATTAAATTCACCTTGTAAACCTTGCCAAATATGCCTGAAACACATCAAAATACATTAGAATATCTTTATACTGCATTTCCTTGTTACCAAGAGTTATCCAAATTATAAATGTTTTCATAATATAGGTCAGACATTGTTAAATTTACTTTATAAACATGATCCAAATATAACTGACACAACCATCCCTTATATTAGACATTTTCAAACATATTTATTGTAATAATAGCATTTTTTCAGTAAAAAGGTCTTAAATTAGAAGATAAAGTTTAACTAATGTATCAAATTTAGTCCTCTAGAGAGTAGCAATATTTTACAATGTGAAAGTGCAGGTGCTTTTTAACTGCAAAATTCATTGTTTACATCTGAGAAGTTGTGCGTTATATGGTGAATTGCGTTATATAGAGTTGCGTTATAAAGATCTTCTACTGTATTTTACTTACTGATGTGAAAATTATATTTTATGTTCTAATTTGAGAAAACTTTTTCGTTTTGAATTTAATAAACTGTATTTTATTAAAATGGTATCGTTTGACAGATATTTACGATAGAATAAATATATTTTTTTATTCTTCTTAGTAAGTTGAATTTCGTTTTGAATAAAGTTGATTTATGAAATGACGAAATTAAGTTCTGAACAGAACTTTTATATGAATAAGTTTTCTTATAGATTAAACATTTAAATTTGAATTTGTTTTAAAAGGTTAAAAAGAAAAAAAAAAGAGAGAGAAGGAATTTTGTTTCCCGGAACAAAAGTAAATTGCGTTCTTTTGAGAACAATTTTGAATTATTTTGCTAGTAAAGTAATTTTAATTCATTTTGAATAATTGTGTTCTTAAATCAAAAATAGAAAGGGTGCTTTTGAGAAAAAAGTTTAATTTTTGCTTAACGTAATATTATTTTTTTTTCTTTTCTTAAAAGAATTTAAAGTTAAGAGCTGTGTAATAATAATTTAGTTTTGTTTTGTTTTATTTTGAGAGTTAATATTGAAGTTTTAGAAATTTTTTTTGGTGTTTTCTTAAAAGTATAGTAATATCATATTACGTAACGGTGAATTGAAATAGTTCACTTTTGGGTTACGTTCCGAAGGAAAGAGTTAAATAAATAAAGTTTTATATTTTGTGATATTATATTAATTTGCATTTATATTTATATTGTATTTTGAATATATACATATTTTTTTAGTGTGTTATGATTTCTGTAAAGAAGAAATTCCTGAGTGTAAGGATAGGTTTACATAGAAAAATCTAAAATTTTGTTCTTGAATTTGAAAATATTTAATTGAAATTTTCAAATTGAAATTCTTGTTCTTGAAAATTTTGCTTGAAATTTTAAATTCAAATTCTAGTTCAAATTCTAGTTCTATCTTCTAATTCTAGAATTTTTTTTAATCAAAATTTTATTTTAGTTGTTGGTTTTGTTAAATTTAAACAAAATGGCATTTTTTTTGGAAGGGCAAAAAAGAGGATATATGCGTCCTTTGCGATGAGTTAGGCTTAACTGCTGCCGAAGAAATGAAAATGGTCAAGTTACGTAATTTAATTACAACACACGCTGATTACAAGGAAGATTATACTAAAAATTTACTTATAACTATAGTCGAGAATAGGAAAATGAACAAAAGCGCTTAGATTTAGAAAATCAACATGTTTCCGAACAAGAACAATGTAAAATCGAACAACAAAATTTAGAGCGCGAACGGACTTTCGAACTCGAAAAGTTACGCCTTACCCATCCGACTTCGGCATCTAACTCGGAGTTAGAAAATAATAGGTGCACTTACAAAAAACCGCGAATCGACCTACAAAAATTGATTCCCCATTTTCGCCCATACGAAGATGATATGAACATCTTCTTAGTGCTGTGTGAGCGACAGTTAAATGTCCTAGGGGTTCCGGAAGAAAATTGGGTTACGTATCTCATAAGCGCTTTACCTAGTGATATTGCTAGACTCATTGCTAGGGAACCGGAAGAAAAGGCCCAGGACTACCAGCACATCAAGGCGATGTTGTTGAAACGATTCAAATTGACCGCTGAAAAATTTAGAATCTTGTTCGTTCAGCACAAGAAAATTCCAGAAAGTACCTGAAAAGATTATTTTTTCGAGCTTAGAACCTACTTTGAAGGTTGGCTATCTGAGCTTAACATAACTTCATTCGAAGATTTGTGATATGCGATCTTGGATAAAGGGGATTTAAAGTTAATGAAATAAACTTTTTAAGTTGGTAATATTTAAGAAATTAAAATCATTGAATTAATAAAGTTAAATTAACATCTTAAAGACATAGAATCCCTCTATCCAAAGACGCATACCGACCGGAAAGAAAGTGTTTAGACAATGCGTTGAAATGTAAATAGAATTAAAGCCATCCAAAAGTTATTAATCATATATAACATTTAATTGCTGAAAAATGAGAAATAAAGAAAAGATAAGTTACTCACCCAACTCTTGTGTATGTTGTAATTATACAAAATGAACTACCAATATAAATGTAACTAATATATTTATTGATGCAACATAATTTATTTAAATTCAAAATAAAGGGGGGGGGGGGAGAAGGGTCAAAATAATATATTACTATTCAAATCACACAAAAAATATATTAACTCAACACAATGAGCGTGTGTTCACTTCAACAGGAATTAATAGACGATTGGAGGATTATCTTACTAAGCATTAAAATTTCGATATTGTAAAATATTGTTGTAGAAATGTTCTATGGGTTTTAAATGGAAAATGTCCATAGGTATTACCTATTTTCTAAAGTTATTAAAAAAAAGATTGTACTTCAAACTGTTCTTTAAACTAATTGTTCGTAAGAGCTTTATACTTAAATGGAGTAATAATGATGATAACACAGGTAGAAGGGAGTAGCAGAAGTTAAAAGTATGCAGGATACGCTAATATATCACTTTTGATTTACAAACATTTGCTGAGAAAATTCAATAAGGTGAAGCAGAGATGAATTATCAAAATAATAGATGGCGGTTAAACTTCTCTTTATCTTGGCGGTGCAGGCAATAGATTATTTCAGATCGAAATGGTGGTCATCGTTGATTCTAGGAAGGCATGATGTTCTCACACTGTAGAATGTCGACAGATCTTAAATTTTAATTATTGAAGGGACTATTTTATTAGCCATATACTGTACAATACAATATATTTCATTTCTTGATGTAGACAAAATATTATCCTTGTTTCATGACGAAGATTTCTCAACTCACTGCCATCCGCCACGGGGATAAACCCCGCAGCCTCTTAAAACTGCACATTCACCCTCTGACTTAATCCCTGTTGACAGACGAAAAACAGCTCTCTCCTTGCAAGAATGTGTAAGATTTTGAAAATAGCCAATCCGATGCATTCAAGTACCGCGCGTCCATCGGGGAACGCATGAGTTCAATGAACTATCCGCGTGGGTGTCTCGCGATGTCACCGAATTGTACGAAAAAAATGGTGCAGAAAAGCATCCTTTTATCAATGGCGGACAGAAAGCATCGCGCCAATATTTAAAAATCTGAAAATGCAGAAAACGTTAAATTAAATATCTCCAATATTTGTTGACGGATTTTGCTGTAACTTATATCAAATTAATCAGAAAAATATATTCTATCTATTGATTATAGATCGAGCATGCAATATTAAAATATAAATTATTTTCATTTTCGTTGTTTTAAACTTATAAAGAATGTAGAATCGCGATCTTTTTGGAAAAGTAAACACGAACGTAAAACTTTGTTTACACATATTATTGTAATTGTTTAGTTTAATATATTTTAATGAATGATTGAAAGATAGAATTTAAGTTTGATTGAGGAAAATAAATAAAATTTAGAATAACTTTATTAAGAGGAAACTTAAATATTTTGAAAATAATTTTCTAGATTTGAAGTTGAGTTTAAAATGAATAAATAAAGATTGAGGAAGATAAATAAATAATAAAATTGAGATTATTTACTATTAGAGATGTTGCATTATATAACATTTCCTTCCCCCTGTAGAAAAAAAAATCAATAAAAAAAAAAATTCTTTGATGACGGCTCAAAAAAAATTGCTGGATTGGCCATAATCATTGAAATTTGTTGCTAATTTATATCAAACTGTCCGTAGTATATTTTGTACTCAATAAATTCTTGCTTTGAAGTGAATCCTACTTGCATCACTCTATAGCTGTCACACTGAATACTTAAACCAACAAAAGTACAGAGATAACAAATGCAAACACAATATATACAAATACAACACTAAACTTTGATACAAATACAACACTAAACTTTGATACAAATACAACACTAAACTTTGATACAAATACAATGAATATAAATATGTGATACATAATAATGATATATACTTAACAAAAATACAAACAATACAAGAAATAACATTTATCATTTACACACGAAGGGTGAGTATACCTGAGAAACTGAAAATTCTGCGAAATCATATGTGCAAATCAAAAACAGAACAAATTGTATAGTAAAAAGAATAGCAATTCATGATAAAACTCATATTTATATACAAACAATGAAACAGCAGATATTGGCTCTTGTAAATAATTGACAGTTATTGAGTATGACAAGATATAGTTGAATATAGTAAAATCAAAACTACTGAACAATAACCAGAGATTCCTATGTAAATATTGCTACGTAACTTGTAGAGTGATGTTGATACAAAAATTGTAAACATAGAAATAATATTTCATATTTTTAATAAATTGCAAAATTACTACATAACATTTAAGAGGAAAACTTGCGTACACCTCTTAGAGAATGTAGTTGTGTCCCAAAAAATTTTTTTAAATAATTAATTCCTTCATTTCATCTTTGTTACCATTAAAACAATGTGAAACTGGACACAATTTTACAATTAAAAAATTTTATTCCCTTTAAAATTATAGCTTAACTGCACCTTGAAGGACTTATCGGAGGGGTAAAAATTTTGTGTTAAGTAATTCCCCAAGCTATGCCGAATTTACCTTCCGTGTGTGCTCATTAAAATTTTGTGGGAATATAAAAAAAGAGAAAAGACTTAGAGCAGTTGCTCCATCGTATTCTCATACTAAAATCTCCACTAGTACCATATAGGCAAGCGCTTTTTTGGAGATAATTAAAAATATTTCATTTTATTTCATTATCTTTATATTATTTATTATTTATATTCATTTTATATTTTTCTCTGAGTAATAAATTATTTACTTTCTTATAATCATTTGTAAAAAAATTAATTTAGGATCCTAAAATTGTAATATTTGAAATATATAAAAATTTTATCACTCTAAACAAGTCGTAGAAATCAGTAAAGTCTAAATCACTCTCTCTGCACAATATGACATGGACGATATATTGAATTAAGATTAATAGTTGAAAAAGAGAAAAAAAAAAATGTGGTAACATAATATTGATTTCCAAAAATAAAATAAAAAAACTAGGAAAAATAAGTTGGTGTAGTTGTGACTATATGAATTTAAAATTATAAATTAAAATATATTAAGAATGCAGAATCATAAAAACAAATAGATCCCAATGTGCTATTACGTACTAGCACACTGCTGTTTTGCCCGCAAAACTTGGAATATTTATTTTTAAATGACCTAAATGTTACCACTGTACTAATAAAAAAATACATCTAATAAAAAAAAAATGAAATAAAAATGGAATTAAAGTTGTAGGAAGATTGGTAAAAAAATAAAAATTGAAAAAAGAATATCCATAATCAAGTGAGAGATGAAGGAGTAGAAGATAGACATACTATTTACCTCCTGTCCTAATTAACTTAGTGACATTTACTTTTATATCTCTTATTGTGGTGTCACTTAAATGTCTAATTAAATAATTATCACCTCTGAAAGCTCTAATAATTTTATATGGACCAGAATTTTTTGGATGAAAGGGTGAACCATGATGGAAATTTTTTAAGTATACTATATCACCAGTTTTAAATTTACAAGCAGAGCGACCTTTAAGGAATTTTTCATTTTTATCAAAATAATTTTTCTCAAATTGTTTGACTAATTCTCTGGTTGCTGTGATATGTTCTTGTTGTTTTTGGAAATATATAGAAGGTTCTTCTGCCTCTTTGGGTGGTTGAAAAGTATCTATTGGCAAATTTAAGTCTCTACCCAAAAATAAATTAGCTGGGGTGAAGTTAGTAACTGAATGTTTTGAATTATTGTAGTGAAGGACAAAAAATTTCAATCTATCTGACCACTCAATAACTTGATCAGATAGTGCTGCAACAGACTCTTTGAGCGATCTATGGATACGTTCCAAAAGTCCATTCGACCTCGGAAAGTAAATTGAAGAATTTCTGCGTTTAATATTTAGAGATTTAAGAAAATTGATAAAAATGTCAGATGTGAAGTTTTTAGCATTATCAGACAATATCACTTTAGGAAGACCGTACCTGGAAAAATAGTCATTGAGAGCTTTAATTATTGATGGAGAAGTAGCATCTCTAAGTGGAATCGCTTCCAGAAAGCGTGAATAGTGGTCAACGATGGTAAGAATGAAAAATTTACCGTCATGTGACCTGGGGAGTTTTCCCACAATATCTATCGCAAGCATCTCTCCGGGAGCTAATTCGCACTTTGAAATGAACGCAGGCTTGGTATTTGTTTGTTTACTTTTATGAGGCAGACATTTTTCACATGAATTGACAAAATTCTGAATATCTTGAACCATTCCATGCCAAAAATAATTTCTCGAGATTGTATCCACAGTTTTCGTTATTCCAAAATGTACTTGATGACCCATTGCTATGCAGCTATTAATTAAAGTTTTAGGAATTAGGATTTTATTAGATCTATTGACATTACCGGCTTTTTTCCTTGAAAACATTAACATATTAGTATCCGGATTAATGGAATAATTAGAGTTAGAACATGTTTTATTGATTATTTTCTCTCTGATTTCCTTAAGTTTTTCATCATTTAATTGTTCTTGAAGAATATTTTCAGTTTTTAATGAGTCATTTGTGGGAATAAAAATATTAAGTGCATTGACATATAAATTAGGGTTATTGGGGAGGTCTACAGCACGAGAAAGAAAATCAGCTGGATTCACCAGTCCAGGAATGTGTTCCACCTTAAAATTGAAACTTTGTAGAAACATTAGCCATCTAGTTATAATTTCTGCTTGCTTTTCCAAATTTAAATGATAAGTTAAGGCTTTAGCATCGGTTAAAATTTTAAATTGTCTACCATATAGAAATTCTGAGAAATGTTTTACAGAGGAATAAATAGCATAAAATTCACGTTTAATTGAAGGATATCTTGATTCTGCTTCATTAAGTTGTTTAGAATAGAATTCAATCGGATAAAATTTATCATTATGTTTTTGCATTAAAATACCACAAATTGCAATTTTAGAGGCATCAGTAACTAAAAAAACTTCTTTGCTGTCATCGAAATTCTTTACAGTTGGATTAGTTAAAAGTATATCTTGAATTTTTTGAAATGATTCCTGACACTGTGTACTCCAAACAAATTTAACTTTTTTCTTCGTTAAGTTTACAATAGGTTGAATAATTTTAGCAAAGTCAAAAATTAAGTGTCGGAAGTAATTAATCATGCCTAGATAGCTCTGTACTTGTTTAAGATTAGTTGGAACAGGAAATTTATTTATTTTACTAATATTGTCAGTGGAGGGAGAATGACCATTTTTATTTAAATTGAAACCTAAGTAAGTAATTTCCTCTTTACAGATTTGTAATTTACCAGGATCTAATGTGAGATTAAATTCTTTGAGTTTGTCAAAAACTTTCTGTAGCCAGATGAGCATTTCCTGTATTGAATCCGCTGCAACAATTATGTCGTCTAAGAAATATTGTACATTTTTACCTTTTAATGAGCTAAGACAGTTATTTATAAGAGTATGAAAATAGGAAGTAGAATTGACACATCCGAATGGCAATCTTTTTGGCATAAAATTACCAAATTCTGTTGCAAAAGCCAGTTTCGACCTATCTTTTTCCTGAAGCAAAATTTGAAAAAATGCAGATTTAAGATCCAGAACAGTGTACAATTTTTTGCCAGCGATATTTTGCATTATGTCATTTATTTTAGGTAGACAAATTTTATAAGGTTCAGTTATTGCATTAAGAAGACGATAATCTATGACCATACGGAATTTAAGTTTATTTGGATCATCTGTGGCAAGATTTTTCTTTTTGACAAAAATAACAGGAAAGCAATAATTGGATGTAGAATTTTCTATGATACCAGCATTTAAAAGTTCAGAAATTTCATTGCGAGCAAATTCCTTAGCAATTTTAGGTATTGGATATGGTTTAGTTTGTAATGCAAAATCATGTAGCAAATTGAACTGAGGAATGACTTTGTCTGTACACCCTAGTGTGCTATATGAAGAAGAAAAAACAGCAGAATTTTGCATGAGAAGCTTGAGAATACTTTTTCGATCTGAATGAGGTAAGTGGTCTACATTAAAATTGTTTACATTTAACTCCTTCTTTCTTAGTTCTAAGATGTCTTCTGAAACTAGTGAATTAATTTGATAAGTTTTGTTGTTATTGTGTGAGGAAATTTGGTCATCTGAAATTACTTTAATGTAACCTAATTTAATGTTTTTATTTAGAGTTATTTTTGTATTGTTGTTATTGTGAACATATAGTAAAATTGAATTGTTGACATTTGGTGTGTGAAGACTGAAATCTAAATTTAAAGCTAATTTGTTTTTTAAAGGACAAAATAAATAATTAGAGGATTTATTGATTTTATGAAGAGCTTTTAAACGTATAATTCTTCCCTGATTAGGTCGAATTATAACTTTGTTGGCAGGAGTTACAATGTTTTTGTTTTCATCAGAATCATTGTTGTCGTTGTTATGTTCATTATTAGAAAAATTGGAATTATTTTGAGAATTATCATTTGTTTCAGAAATATTGTCATTTAAGTCATTGTTTACATTGTGAATTTTAGTTGAATCTGGATTTTTGTTCTCAAAAGGAAATGTGAGGTTGCCCATGATTAATTGTGAATTGGCTGAGTCCAGCAAAAGTTTGTTTCTGTTTTAAAAGTCGTAGCCTAAGATTATTTGATAATTTGAGTTCCAATTATTATGTGTTATGAAGAAAATTCCCTTGAACCATTTATTTTTGATTTTAAAGCTTAGTTGAACTGCTGAAGAATATGGAATGTTAGTGTTATCTATTGTTTTAATATTTACGGATCTAGAAATGAAGTTAAGTTTGGTTTTTTGTTTTAAAATCTGTATTGTTTTTGGCTGAATTAACGACAAATTTGCACCCGAATCCAGAAAAGCATCCTTTTATCAATGGCGGACAGAAAGCATCGCGCCAATATTTAAAAATCGGAAAATGCAGAAAACGTTAAATTAAATATCTCCAATATTTGTTGACGGATTTTGCTGTAACTTATATCAAATTAATCAGAAAAATATATTCTATCTATTGATTATAGATCGAGCATGCAATATTAAAATATAAATTATTTTCATTTTCGTTGTTTTAAACTTATAAAGAATGTAGAATCGCGATCTTTTCGGAAAAGTAAACACGAACGTAAAACTTTGTTTACACATATTATTGTAATTGTTTAGTTTAATATATTTTAATGAATGATTGAAATGATTCGCCATTGCAAATTTCTCTGAAGTAAATAAAAAATTCAGAAATAGATGCGAGGGAAACGAATCAAAAATGCCCTAACAATCGTGAACTATATAAATTTAAATTATCAAAAGTAAAGCAATTAATATCTACTGAGAAATTAACACAAAAATAAAATTATCTGCACAAAAATTTAAAAATTCAACCTCTGAAATGTTGTATCTGATAATCTCAAACTTATGAGAGTGCGATTGTAAAAGTTGAAAAAAAATTAGCCCAATTATTTTAAAATCAGTACTTAAAAATTTGCTTTTCAGAAAAGAGGGAAAAAAAAATTAATCAAAATAGAATCCCCCAAAATACATAAAAATAGTACTATATAAAATGTAAAATGCTTAATCATAGGACTAAAAACAGTAAAAATAAAATTTTTCAAAAGTTCAATTTTTTGAGAAAAAACCTTAATAATAAAATTTAAAGTAATAAAAATAGAAGTTATATTCTATGCATGAAAAATATAGCATACAGATATTTGAACTTGCAATACAAAAAATCAAAAATGTATTTTATATCATTTGTGAAATTTTGTAAATATTGATATAAGAATCCCCCAAAAAGGAAAATAGTAAGCATATAAAGGTATATGTTGTTATGGTATTGTAGCAAAACCCCTAAATTTAAAAACTCAGCTCTGATAATTTTTTTTTTTTTTTTTTTTTTGAAAGAAAAAAAAAATAGAGTGATAGTAGAGGTTAATGAAAATTTGAAAGAAAAATTAACAATCTATTTATAACCAAAATAATTGAAATAAATTCTTCAAATAAATTTAATATGAAAATGATAAATTTTTAAATTGAAGCTGTAAAAACTCAATTGTAGATATTTAAGAAAATAAAAATAAACTATAGAAATTGCAACCAAAATATATGATTCAGTATATTATTGCACTAAATCTGGATATTTTTACCAAAGCATAATATATTAACAATATTGTTTTCATAAATTTATAAAATTATATTGCACAGTTTCAATAAAAAATAAAGATTTTCGATTTGCACACATGAAAAAAAATAAAGACACAGAAATTAAATTGAAATGAGCTATTTCTTTATAAATTAAAAATATTTTAATAATCATTAAAAGATGGCTATTAGCTTTTAAAAGAAAAGAAAAAATTTAAATCCGCGATACCCCAGATAAGTCTCAAAAAACACGGCACCAAAGATGATATGCGATCTTGGATAAAGGGGATTTAAAGTTAATGAAATAAACTTTTTAAGTTGGTAATATTTAAGAAATTAAAATCATTGAATTAATAAAGTTAAATTAACATCTTAAAGACATAGAATCCCTCTATCCAAAGATGCATACCGACCGGAAAGAAAGTGTTTAGACAATGCGTTGAAATGTAAATAGAATTAAAGCCATCCAAAAGTTATTAATCATATATAACATTTAATTGCTGAAAAATGAGAAATAAAGAAAAGATAAGTTACTCACCCAACTCTTGTGTATGTTGTAATTATACAAAATGAACTACCAATATAAATGTAACTAATATATTTATTGATGCAACATAATTTATTTAAATTCAAAATAAAGGGGGGGGGGGGAGAAGGGTCAAAATAATATATTACTATTCAAATCACACAAAAATATATTAACTCAACACAATGAGCGTGTGTTCACTTCAACAGGAATTAATAGACGATTGGAGGATTATCTTACTAAGCATTAAAATTTCGATATTGTAAAATATTGTTGTAGAAATGTTCTATGGGTTTTAAATGGAAAATGTCCATAGGTATTACCTGTTTTCTAAAGTTATTAAAAAAAAGATTGTACTTCAAACTGTTCTTTAAACTAATTGTTCGTAAGAGCTTTATACTTAAATGGAGTAATAATGATGATAACACAGGTAGAAGGGAGTAGCAAAAGTTAAAAGTATGCAGGATACGCTAATATATCACTTTTGATTTACAAACATTTGCTGAGAAAATTCAATAAGGTGAAGCAGAGATGAATTATCAAAATAATAGATGGCGGTTAAACTTCTCTTTATCTTGGCGGTGCAGGCAATAGATTATTTCAGATCGAAATGGTGGTCATCGTTGATTCCAGGAAGGCATGATGTTCTCACACTGTAGAATGTCGACAGATCTTAAATTTTAATTATTGAAGGGACTATTTTATTAGCCATATACTGTACAATACAATATATTTCATTTCTTGATGTAGACAAAATATTATCCTTGTTTCACGACAAAGATTTCTCAACTCACTGCCATCCGCCACGGGGATAAACCCCGCAGCCTCTTAAAACTGCACGTTCACCCTCTGACTTAATCCCTGTTGACAGACGAAAAACAGCTCTCTCCTTGCAAGAATGTGTAAGATTTTGAAAATAGCCAATCCGATGCATTCAAGTACCGCGCATCCATCGGGGAACGCATGAGTTCAATGAACTATCCGCGTGGGTGTCTCGCAATGTCACCGAATTGTACGAAAAAAATGGTGCAGAAAAGCATCCTTTTATCAATGGCGGACAGAAAGCATCGCGCCAATATTTAAAAATCGGAAAATGCAGAAAACGTTAAATTAAATATCTCCAATATTTGTTGACGGATTTTGCTGTAACTTATATCAAATTAATCAGAAAAATATATTCTATCTATTGATTATAGATAGAGCATGCAATATTAAAATATAAATTATTTTCATTTTCGTTGTTTTAAACTTATAAAGAATGTAGAATCGCGATCTTTTCGGAAAAGTAAACACGAACGTAAAACTTTGTTTACACATATTATTGTAATTGTTTAGTTTAATATATTTTAATGAATGATTGAAAGATAGAATTTAAGTTTGATTGAGGAAAATAAATAAAATTTAGAATAACTTTATTAAGAGGAAACTTAAATATTTTGAAAATAATTTTCTAGATTTGAAGTTGAGTTTAAAATGAATAAATAAAGATTGAGGAAGATAAATAAATAATAAAATTGAGATTATTTACTATTAGAGATGTTGCATTTTATAACAATTTGAAAAGTCATATTTTGTCTGACAAATTAAAGAGAAGGTGCTCCCCACAGCATAGAGAACATTTCTTAGATGTTTGTACTAATTTAAATGATCCAAATGAATTAGTAGAAAAGCTAGATGCTTACGATGTTCTAAGGGTAAATCTCGTAAAATCCAAAGTAGCGGAAATCCACCTGAAAAATAAAAACTGGTCAAAACTGAAAGAGAGTGTACCCCCGAGCTCTTCTAATAAAACAGTTCTGAATAAATCGTTCAACTCAAAGAAAACAATCGCGTCAGACAAACCACCGATTGAAGATCGTCCAGCCTTGAAATATTATGGTTGTGGTGCTCCCGGATTTATTCGTGCTAAGTGCCCTACTTGCAATCCTGTGATAAAAACTCAATCTTCTCATTTCGAGCAAATCCAAATATACACATGCTCAACCACAACCACACCTTTAACCACAGTAAACCTGTACATTGATGGGGTCTATGGCAAAGCCTGCGTAGATACTGGATCTAGTCACAGCCTGGCTAGTGAATCATTGTATTATGTGTTAAAAGAACAAGGTGCCATGTTTCAGAAGACCTCTTTGAACATGTCCTTAGCAAACGGCCAGCGGTCAAAAGAAGACAGTTTGACCACGGCTGTAACTGTAGAAATTGAAGGAAGAAAATTTCGTACGGATTTTATTGTGTTACCTAAAGCTAAAGGCAACAGAACCTTTTTAGGAAGAGACTTTCTTGATAAATCAGGGTTTGTACCAGACGTTCAGAACAAACGTTGGTACTTCGGCGATATGCCACATATAAAGTATGGTTTTGCAGATCTTGTTCCAAAGCCTCTTGAATGTTCTGGCCAGAAGTCAGAATTAAATTACCTGCTGAAAGGGTATGACACCATCTTTCAGCCAGGGGGAGGAGCAACCCCGTCCTCTTGTGAAATTGGTACAGTCTGCATTGAGATAATCCCGAAACCAAACAAATTTGCTAAATTCACTAAGCAAGTGAAAGATTTAGTCGAACAACGCAAAAGAAAACAGTACCTTAATTTCCTGCCTATAATCTGCGGCGGCATATAGTCCGCAGGTGTCAATTTCATGATATTTTGAGAAAAAACATTGTATAATCCGCTGGTGAAATTTTCACTTTAAAAAAATTCATAAGATCCACCGGACTAACATTGAGCCACAAGGGAAAAAATATTGAATACAGTGTAAAATATTTTCATTTTTAACGTTTGTATTTAATATACCTCTTAATAAATAAATAAATAAAAAATAGAAAATTCCGTACAAATATATTTGCCATTCTATTAGATACACACAAGTAAGAATAAATTTGGAAGGATTACATCACTAAGTATAAAAATTATAATTAAATAAGTTAATTACATAAAATTAATTACATATGTTTAAATGAAATCTCAATTCCTTAAACTAGTTTTTTCGCCTTATTTTTATTTTAATATAATTCGGTCTTAATAGTCTATATGATATGCTTTTAACATCTGCAGTGATGGCGCCATCTACCGAACAATGAGAAAAATATTGAAAATCAAGCAAGCATTATCCCAGAATACACTAATATTGTACTTCCTGATAAAAAATAAATAAAAAACATATGAAATGAAAAGATGTTTTAATTTAATCAAAGGTCTTTGTTAAAAAATTAACACAGATTTAATAAGTTGCACTGTTTTTAATGTTTATTCAAAAAATTATCATAATGAAAATAGAAACTTACCCATTATGTTACATTACAAACTTGTACATCCAAAAATATAAACAATACTTAATAATTTATTTAAATGAAATATAAATTCCTTTAACTAACTTTTTTGTCTTATTTTTATTTTAATATGATTCGGTCTTAATGAGTCTATATGCTTTTAACATCTGCAGCAATGGCGCCATCTACAGAACTATGAGAAAAATATTGAAAAGCCAGCAAGCATTATCCCAGAATGCACTAATATTATATTTCCCGATAATAAATAAATAAAAATGATATGAAATGAAAATATGTTTTAATTTAATCAAAGGACTTCATTTGAAAATTAATGGAGATTTAATAAGTTGCATTGTTTTTAATACATTTATTCAAAAATTATAATAATGAAAATAGAAATTTACCCATTACTTTACATCACAAACTTGTACGGCAAAATTATAAACAATACGTAATAATTTATTATATAGACGTAAAAAATCTGATACTCTTGATAATAAAATAATTTAATTAAATCTATCAAATTCAGAATCCGAAAGTGATTATTCTCATCAATCGATGAAAATGAATCAGGTAGCGCCATCTGTTGATTTTTGAGAAAAATATTTGTAAATTTGCTTTAAAAAATTATATTTATTGACATTTAGGAAGATATCGCGTAGGAAAAAAACTTGCAGATAATCCGCAGCAGCGTATAATCCACATTACAAAAAAAATAAAGTTTTTTAACGTATAATCCGTGGATTATAGGCAGGAAATTAGGGTATGTGGACAGAAGACGGAGAGAAGGACCTCAATATTCTCTTAGTGATCATGTATGGGTAGAACTCCATCCCGTTAGCAAGGCTGGTCAGAAAAGAACTGCCAAATTCAGTCCTCGACGTGATGGACCCTGTGTAGTGCTCACACAGAGCTCGCCTACTTCCTATGAAGTTGCCAGTTTACAAGCTTCCGAAGTTCCCTTAGGAACTTACCATACATCTGCCCTAAAACTTTGTAACAATGTTACCGACCAACCAGTTATTCCCCCCAGGAAGCGTGGTATGCCAAAGGAAAATGTTCCTGGTCCTTTGCCGAGACGTCTAAGGAACCAGAGGGGGAGGATGTAACAAATATTTAAATACCAATACCCTAGATGGCAGCACTAAACGACAGTCTCTACTTTTAGCGGCCTGCCAAATAGGTTTTTCCCATGATTCATTGTGGATTAGCTGACCCGCAGAGAATTCTGAGACACGCAATGGACAGGTGTTCGAAATGCAAGCTGTCTTGTTTTTTTTAATTCCCCGGAGATTGTTTTGAGAGAAGGAAAAATGATAAAATGTTATCACCGGATTTCTTCTGAGTTTTGGCGCTGTAAATATGTAAAGTAATCATGTAAATAATAATATGTCTTGTAGTACAGTGATTCATTAAGCCTTACTTTGTACTAAAGCATAGAGTGGCGTTTTCTTATTTGAAGTGATGAGTCCCTTTTTAAGGATTGAAGCGTCTACTTATGAAAAGTAAAAAGCTATAAGCATATTTAATTATAAATATATAAACTCCTGCTAATTTCAATGACAGAAAACTGGGCTTATGGACAGCCAGAGTAACTTTATTTTTGGTATATTTTTCTATTTTTTAAAATTGATATTTTAATGAAATGATATAGCTAAAAAAGGAAACACAAATATAGCTTAAAATAAGAGTAAATTGTTACAGAAATATTTCTCAAAATAGTTACTAGCGATACCATTTTTCCCCTTTACCAGAGAATGACCCATTAATTGAAATTAGATAAATCAGTATATAAATAAAATGCCTACTAGAAAAATAAAAGCCACTTACTTTTTTCCAGATGGAGATGTTTTCGCAGACTTATCAGAGGACTTCTCAGCATTTTCCATTAATTTCTTTGAAAGGAAGATGAAAAGGGTTTAATTTTATACTTTAATATGTAATAAAGAAAATTTTTATTTATAATTCATATAACAATTATAATGTTATTTGCATCTACTACTAGAAATGTTCCATGCTTGGTAATATTTGCTGACTATATTATTAGAAAGACATCTAATTAGTGAAGTTACACTGTATTTGATAAAAGTACATTACATATAAATTTATGCCTCATCTGGATTTTTAAAAATAAGTCTGTGTTGTAACAGCTGACTGTTAAAAGCATTGTGTTACAGAGGCTGTGCATCTATAGTAGATAACTTATAGTTTAAGGAAATGGAAAAAAAGCATAAATATAGAATTTAAAGTAATGTATATGCAGTGGCATTCTAAAAAATCTGCATCCCTTAGGATAAAAAACTTCATAGAGTTTAGATCATTGCATGTATTTTAAAAACTTTATCAGAATAATAATATCATTATAAAATAACTGCATATTATGAATAATAAAGGCTAATAGATAATTAACATATTTATTGAAAATATAAATAATTCATTAAAATTGTTTTGAAAAATTATAATCAGAAAGAAATAACCTCTTCTTGCATCCTGCAAATAATAGGCCACTTTTGCTTGGTCACAAAAGTCTTGTCATTAGAAAATTAAAATATTTATCTGCATGTGCAAGTACAGTAAAAATCCCGTTATTCAGCATTTAATTAACTGGAAAGCTCAACTAACAGAACAAATTTGGAGAGCTCTTTTATTTTTCTCATCCAATAGACAACTGAAAATTTTTTACAGCTAATTTAGGAAGTTTACTGTTAGCATTCTTAAATTATCATAGAGATTTACTTGGCATAAAACAAATCTATGTGTACGTTAATGACAGTGAATGTTATAAAATAAAAGTATAGCATAAACTACTGTTTACAGCTCGACAGACCAGAATAGCAGCGTAATAGCCTTTGATTGTGTGGCAGATTTTTCCCAACAAAAGAAGCCCCACCAGTGGCCGAGAGGTTCTGCTCTCGAAGCTGGTAGACGGGAGGTGCTGGGTTCGATCCCAATCGCGCCCGTCGGCCTAATCGTTCGGAGTTTTCGTGGTTTTCTTCGAACCTTGGATTTCCAAGCGTTAATACGGGTTAGGTTCCCTTAGAAAGACCCCCACGAAGGGCACCCTCCCCTTTAGGGCCCATATCCCTTGTGTTGATAATTGGCCGTCATAAACACAACCAACCAACCCAACAAAAGAAAGAAGGAGGGGGAAGCAAAGGAAGATGAGAGAAGAGAGATTTGATCCTTCTGTTCTTGGTGTAACTGGATGTGTGTGTGTGGGGGGGGAAGAATAAATGGTAGAAAACTACCTTTTTTACTTCTTTTCCAAAAACTCAACAGCCAAGTAAGGTAGCAGGAGGACAGAGGGCATATTTTTCACTTTTAAAAAGAACAGGGCGTGGCATCCTTTGAAAAACATCTAACAGGAACACTAGTTGGTTAGTTGACTTCATTAGTTTTGTTATTTCCCATGTTGAGGTGTACTTTATTAGCACATGAAGTAAGAGAAGCATCTGTTATTCATCTTAGTCCTAAATTAAAATCTTTATGAGATGTCTAGTTATGAATAATGTAACATTACAAAAGATTTAATAAATAAATTTAGAAATTACATCCTAACGCAAAATATTGTTTACTTTTATTTTTAAATGGGCAAAAATAACTTTATCAAATGCAAATTTAATAATAATAAAAGAATTATTTGATATGCACCCTCCTTCTTCTTTCCTGACAGATTTTGTAGCACTCAACTATCCAGACTTTTCAAGTATATGGCAATCGGCACTTCTTGAGCGTACCTTTTAGTTGAGCTTTTAATGTAATCAAAAGTAAGTTTTTCTCTTTCTTCTTCTAATTCAGTATCTGATGAATGCTCTGCAGAATGCAAAATTTCTTCATTTGTGAGAGGTTGGATGACTAGTGCTCTTCATCAGTATGCTCCAGCCTCTCCTCACACTTCCTGCTTAGAATCCATTAATTGAATGCGGTCATGTTGATTTTTACTAAATCTTAACTAAAATTTTCATTGATTATTTTGTGAAAGATATGTGTATATTTGAGAGTTGACTACATATGGAAAATATAAAAAAAAATTAAATATAATGCATTTTTGAGATTATTCCCTTTTTTTTTCCCGAGACTATTTGATGAATTTTGCATCATTTTTCCTTTTTTCTCCAAGACTTTTTAGGAAATATTTGTGAATTCCCTGACTTTCCAGATTTTCCCTGACTTTCCATGACGCTGGAAACCCTGTTAAATACAACAGAGTCTTATTATGTTAAGCATGCCAGCAGACAAGAAAAAAGTGTTATTTAAGCAAGGAAATTAGAAAAAAGATAACAAACAAGTAAATATCTTATAGTGTAAAATCCCAATTGTAAGCTGCCCCCATGCATTTTTAAGCCATTTTGATTTTCTTTTCCAGTCTTAAATATAACCAACCACCCAAACTTTTCAGTCACAAAAAATAATTTAAAATATCCAAGGAAGAGAATTTTAAATATTTTGAGGATTTCCACTTATTTTTTATGTAATCTCGATGAAATCCTCTCCCTCCCCTCCCCCACATGAAATGTCTACTTCCTTTCTCTTTGTCACACAGCACAAAAAGTTTAAAATTGTGAAAATCTTAAATTCTTCTATCCTATTTCTTGGTCACTAATAACAATGAGTAAAAAATCAATCATTTAAACTGCAACCTCTCCCCTACAATTAAGAATGTATGCTTCCCCTCTCCAACTCAGCATACAAAATTTTAAATCTTTAAAACTTTTATTTAAAAAATATATAGTCTATTTGTTATTCTATAGTAACAATAAATAACTTTAAAAAAAAAGAAAAGTTCTTTCCTATTTCTTGCTCTCTATTAACAATAAGTAAATGACAAATCACTTCTCGCATATCAAATTAAAAACTCTAAATCTCTATTTAAAAAAAAAAAAAAAAAAAAAAAAAAAAAAAAAATCTGTTGTATTTCTTGCTCTCTAGCAACAATAAATGAATAATCAATCATCTAAATTTCTACTGCCCTCTATACCACCACGACCCAAAATAAATGTTCACAATTACTCATAGTCTTTGGGAGAAATTCTGAACATCTAGGAAAACTGTAAACAGGCAATTTTAGGTACTTAAATAACATAACACAGCACCAATAACTGTCTGTAATTATACACAATTGTTTGTTTCACAGGATATACTGTAATACAAAATATATTGCAAAATCAGCATGTTATTACTTGATTATTATTTTATATAGAAATCACAAATATAATAAAATTATTTCACAAAAGGTAATGTGACGTAAAAATTAAAAAAATATATATTAAAAAAATATATTTATTCAAAAATTAGTTATAATAAACATGAAAATTAATTTTATTTTAAAATAATGAATTTATTAAATATTATTAATATCCTATAAAACTTTCTCTTTTGTATTGTATACAAATATAGGAATCCCAAATTGGTTCTCTTCACCTATGATGTGAAGATTAAAATATTTGAAGTATGACTTTATAAACAAGATGTAAACAAATAACTAGAATTCTTAAGTTCATGAGTATATTAACTCCAACAATAAATCCACCCTAACTGTTTAAGATTAATGTAGCAAAAATCTCATTTTACTTTATTCAATACATTTATTAAAGAAAGAAAGCCAAGGCCAAAACATAATGTGTGTGAGTCTAAAAATATAAATAGGTTTTTTAACACTTTTCTATAAGCATTCGATGTTTTATCTTTAAAATCACACATAATTTCATGACTGTAATGGAAGATTTTGAAGGGTTAGTTGGTGGAAAATGTCCAAATATTTTTATTTCTTTTCTTTTTTTTCTTTTTCTTTTTTTTTTTTTTTACAGATCCTAATCTGTATTGTATGTTTATTACTTTGCAAACTATAGCTCGAATGAAAGTATTTGTAATCATATCAATTTGTAATGATTGATATTGACGTAATGCAAGTATACTTAGTACAGATAAAATGTCCCTGTATTATAAAAATACAACAGTTTATTTGTTACTTTATTAAATTTTTCATGATTAATCATCATTACTTCAAGAAAAGGCTTAAAGAAAACGTGGATTTTTAGCTGACTTTTGGTGGTGTTATTGTCAAGTAAGGTTGCATTCACTTTATCTAGTTTCTTTCAGATTTGTTAAAGATTATTTAAAATTTCTAAAAATGAAACTACTCAAATCAATTTTTTTATATTTTTTCAAAATTTTACACTGTGTGTTGCCAACAGGATTATACCAAACAATCAATTTCACCAAATAATGAAATTTTCATGAATTATTCTATCATTTTCATGACTTTTAAACTAAGGCAATAATGAGTTTATACCCCCCCCCCCCTTCTTTTTTTTACTTATGCATATACGCACCATAAACACCTTCAGAATTAAAGAAAAAAAAAATTCAAGTATGTGCTTATGGAAACCTTCCCTCTGAGATGTGTTGTTGTTCTTATTCCACAACTTTGCATTTTTCTGTGGTGGAAAAATGATAGAGGTTTTTCAGATAGCTACGCTTACAACACTTTTACTGTAGTAGGAAGACTCCCCTATTGCAGATTTATTAGTGTAATAACACACAAAATGAATTTTTTACTTTCTTCTATCTTTACAAGAAGAAAGTATTGGATTCGTGAAAAATTTCGACTTCCGGTTTTCAACGGATTTATAAGTTTTAGAATGCCCAGAACACGATTTGATGGTTTTTAGAAAATGTCTGTCTGTGAGTCTGTCTGTCACTCTGTCACTCTGTCTGTGAGTCTGTATGTGACAAAAATTTTGTGGGCGCTCTATCTCAAGAAATAATGCACGGAATTTCACAAAACTTCATATTTAGTTAGACCTTGATATAAACTGGACCTGATTAGTTTTTGGTGAAAATCGCCCAACAGGTGGCGCTGCTATGTGGCATTTTTCACGATTTCTGCAATAGCTATATCTCAAGAACTACTGCACGGATTTTGATAAAACTTCAGATTCAGTTAGTCCAATATATAGTTTGGTGCTGATTACTTTTTTGTGAAAATCGCCCAACAGGTGGCGCTGGTATGCTGCATTGTTCATGATTATCGCAATAGCTCTAACTCAAGAAAAAATGCACGAATTTTCATCAAACTTCAGATTCAGTTAGTCCTAATATAAATTAGTGCTGTTTAATTTTTGGTGTAAATCGCCCGATAGGTGGCGCTGCTGTGCTGCATTTTTCACGATTTCTACAAGAGCTGTATCTCAGGAACTATTGCACGGATTTTCATCAAACTTCAGATTTAGTTAGTCCTTGACATGAATTGATGTATAAATTAGTGCTGTTTAATTTTTGGTGTAAATCGCTCCACAGGTGGCGCTGCTATGCTGTATTTTTTGCAATTTCCGCAATAGCTTTTTCTCAAGAACTAATGCTTGGATTTTCAACAAACTTCAGATTCAGGTATACCTTAGTATAGTTTAGTGCTGTTTACTTTTAGTGTAAATCGCTCAACAGGTGGCGCTGCTATGCTACATTTTTTCAGAATTTCCGCTATAGCTCTATCTCAAGAACTAATGCACGAATTTTCATCCAACTTCAAATTCAGATATACTTTGATATGAATTAGTGCTAAATCGTTGTTATTTCTTGTACTATTTAAAGGATTTAATTGACGTGATTTATATAGAAGAAAGTTTTGTGATGACCACAACATACTAGTTTTAGTTATGTCACTTTTCTCAAGGGTAAGCGATGTGTTCTTGTCCCTTATGCCAGGTGATGTAACAGAATTGAGAGGAAGAATCATGCATGCATTGGATAGAATTGAATGTGATATGTTGAGGTGAGTGAGCATGGCAAGAACTTGATTGTTAGAGCTGAAGTATGCCATGTTAGCAACAATACCAAGGGTACACTGAACTTTTGTAAAGTATAACGCAACTTGGATTCTTTATATGGTGGTATGAAAGTTTTTGTTGTATTCATAAAAGACTTTGTAGGATAATCTTTCCTAAAACCCAGAGGGAATTATCTGGCCATACAACCTGTATAAAACTTCTTGGAAGAATGACATGGAATTTTACATATGAATATAAAAAGGACAAAAATCAATTATAAAGAATTTTTTAATTGTATATCTACTCCAGTTAATAAAAATTTTAGTTAGGACTTACTGTCAACAGGACCAAAATTCTGGGCATATATTATGATTATTTCTGGAGCAAATATCAGTGAAGTTTGCGTCAATGATGCCAAAGGCAGTCAGGCTGTCTCCACTAAGTTTGTTCAAAATAAATAAATAAATAAATAAAAATATGCAGAACATTTATTATTATTATTACTGTCCAGGATTCATTCAATCTTGAGGTACATGAGGAAGGCAGACAAGCTTGTCACCGAAGGCAGTCACTTCCAATTAATCAATGAAATTAAGTATGACAGCATCCAAATGATAATAATATTATAAACAAACAAACATAAACATCTTAAAACACATTATCAATGATATTTTATTTAATATATAATTTGAACAATTAAAACATTTTTTAAATAATATAAAATTAGTAGTTAATTACTTTAAGTTCATCATATTCAGCAATTGCATCTTTATTCTCACTATCAACAAATAATGCAGCCGCTAATGACTCTCTAGCTTTCAGAAGATGATTATGTTCAATATGTCTGTAATGATTAAATAAATACATAATATCAATTTTAAAAGAAATTAATATAAATAAATCAAAATATCAATACACAACTGCAATAGTAACAAAAAAGGAAACTTATGCATTCTGCCTAGCTTATAATATACCATATTTTCCTGCGTATAATCCGAGGCCCTAATTTTTAGCCCTTAAGAAATAAATTCAGCAGTTAATCGGCAACGGCATATAATCCCTATACAAGGATTACTCGTTGTTTTCAACATTCCAAAGTACTACTAATAAAACACCTCCCTATTTATTTAGTCATCTATTTAAATGATAATTGCAATAAAAAAATTGCAAAAGAAAAAAATTTACAAGTTAAAAAATATAAGCACTTTTTTTTCATTGAATCCTATATCTAAAACATAGAATTTCTTGTGTATACAGGTAATTCTATAATAATTGCTGTTTTTAAATCATCTTCAACCTCTTCTGTTTTTTTAATAATGTTCAGTTTAAATTCTGCAGCATTAACTAATACGTTTTCTCTTAGACATCATTATATACCATAGTGAATAGTTTTTCGTTTCAGCTAAATGATTGAGATTGCAATTTTTGAAAGAGATGAGTAGAGAAATGCTTTGTTCTTCATAGAAGCATGTTGCCAAAAGGCAAAAAAAATATAACATAAAAATCAGAAGCCACTCCCATGTACATGTCATATGTGAACCTATCACGAGCAACTCCATGAACAGTCAATAGCAGACAATCATGTGATAGCTGTTTACATTTTTATTTTATGACTGCCATTAGAAACTGGATATCTCATGTGAATTTCTGCTTAAAAAGAATTTCAGCAGATAATCCGCACTTAAAATTTGTGAGGTTTTTTAACAGATAGTCTGCAGATCATATGCAGGAAAATATGGTACTTTCCAAAACTTCCAGAATATTGTAACAGAACAGGATCATTAAATTCAGTAAAGGAAATATCTAAATAAACAATTTAGAAAATGCTTAACACCCAATTTCAGCAATTATGTAAGGTATTTGAATTATTTTCAACAGCCTTGTATATAATTTATTGTTTTGTATATACACCACATGATTTGCTGACATTTAATAAGAAAACACATTGTATATATATATATATATATGATCTACATATTCTTATGTACACTAGATATTAAGCTAAAATTTTATTCAGCTATGAAATGTATAACACAACTAAAAATGACCTTGCAATTATTATCCTTAAATGACAATACATCCAGTTTCTTTAGTATGCATGCATATGAATTTATTTATAGTCTACAAAGTAAATTAATTATAGTTAAGCTGGAAAACGCATGACATAATTAAAAAACATTTCTAAGCAATTCACGCCCATTCATAGTAATGTTTATGAATTCTTTTGTGCAACCCTGTATATAAGTTACATAATTTATACACATCACAAAATGTACTGACATTTCTTTAAGCTTATAAATAGATACCACGTGTGAAAATGCATTTCCAACAATTATCACTCATAGCAGAACTAAATCGAATTATTATTTGTGTCCCTGTAAATGAAAAGATAAATGCTATACTCTCTTTATATAAGCAACTTGTAGTGTACTTTAGCAATGCACAATTTAATTACATTTGAAATAGTGTAACATTTTTAAAATACACAGCAAATGATTTTTTCCGATAGGACATAATGTAATGGAAATTTTTGTGTGTTCATGTAAATGAATGATAAATGCTATACACACCAAGCCTTACACCTTAATATTGCATATCAATTTCATTATATTTCAAACAATGTAATTTCTAGAAAATATGCTGCAAATGATTTTTTTCCATACATCATAATATAAAGGAACTATAATTTTCAATAGAGAATGTTTTATGCTAAACCTTAATAACATATACTAAGCTCATGGTAATCCAAGTACATTTACACAAATTTAAAGCAGAGTGTCAATGATTTAAATCAGTGATTAAATCATGATTTAAATAAAATGATTATTTTCTTTAAAAAACATTGATTTAAATCATACATTTTCTACATTTTTAAAATGATGTAGAAAAGTATTAGAATATAAGATGAACATAGCATAATTTGGAAAGTTTCTATAGGTATTTTGCCTAAAGAATAAACAAAAAAAGCTTAAATAGTTGTTTATAAGCTTAATTCCTTAGGCTTGCAAAAAAATAAGTACAGTAAGTTTGTTAAAAATTGGCTTAACCCTCCGAGCGTCTTGACGGCTTTCCTGCAATTTCCTGAAAATGCTTATAAAAATAATCTTAATGTAAATTTTCTTTCCCTGTTTGTTTCTAAAATACACTTCATACCCCTTTATTCGATATTTTATTTTAAAATACAATTCTGTTTAAAATATTTTTTTTTCTACAACAGATTTAAGTTGTTTTTGGGAAAGAGAAAAATGCATACAAACCGCTCAGAGGGTTAACAAGCATTTCATTTAAAAATCATATTTAATAAAATCTACCGTAAATCTGCCCCCTCCCTCCCCAAACACGACGGAAAATCGTAAAAAAATCAGAGGGGGCGCTTACACAGTATTCAAATTGTAGTAATGATGTCTATGGATGGTGGGGTGGGGGATGGTAATGGCCGATTGTCGCAAAATACGCATTATTTTAATAAAGTGAGAAAAGAAAAACATTTTGAAAAAAAAATTATATACAAAATAGAAAAACAGTATAACTTCGCGATTAACGGCAATTTCAAATTATAGAAAATTCTGAATTTCAAAAGCTTTGAAACTGGAATGCATTTAGATAAATAATAACACTAATATCTGTTATAAGGTAAATAACAACACTAATATTTGTCATTAATATGGTAACAGAAAAATAAAAGGAACTTAATAATTTAAAATAATTAAAAAACACTAAGAAATTGCATTTGAAAATGTTCCCAAAATGTCCTAACTAGTAACATTTTATGTGGTGTCGCCATCTGTTGTATATTAGGGACATTAAATAACCGTTTTTTTTTTAATCATCATTTCTTATCTATAAAGGTTAAATAAATAATACAAATCACAATAATAACATGAAAAATATTGCAAATTAAACTAATTTTTTCTTAAAAAATAAAAAATGTGTTATAATGAGAAATTTAAATTAGACTTGACATAGAATTAATTAAAAAAAATAACTTTATCACTACATTAATTCATTTTAAATAGTGATATATAAAGTAAATATTATGTATATCACCTTCAAATATCAAATTAAATCACCAATTCAATACTTAATAATAATAATAATAAAATAAATTATACCAATAAATCTCATTTCACGTTATTTTGCCGCCATCTACCATAACTTAGAAGAAAGAAAACCAACACGATATAAAAGTCCAAAAGTTACTAAAAAAAAAAGGCTGTATATTGTTATTATCACTATTATTTTATATATTTAGTAATAATAATAATACACAAGGCTAATGATATTATGAAAAATATTAATTATATGTATAAATATGAAGTTACGTAGCTGTACAGAATGGAAGTACCAATCGGTAGTTCGGTAGTTCAATGACATGAATAGATTATTAATCGAATCGTAAAACGAATACTGAACTGCGTTTACGGCTTCCTCTGAGTTTTATGACGATATGAAAATAAAAGGTAAGTGCAAACACCGAAAGGAGATTTGAATAAACTGAAAGAAATTAATGAAATCAAAGGTAAGTAGAATAATAGACTTAGTTGAAAAGGAAAAGTAAAGAAATGATTGAAATTGATCTAGACGCGCACACCAAAATTTTTTTGCGGGGAGGGCGCTTTCTCGGGATTTCTTGAATTTTCCAATTTGTTTACAAAGTGGGAGGGGGGCACTTAATCGGGAAGGGCAGATTAACGGGATTTTATGGTATGCTAACTGCTGATCGATATGCATTTTTGAACAAATTTAGGAAAGAAGAAAACATTATGTACTACAATAATTAAATCTATACCAATAAAATAAAGTTGTTTGTCCGTTTATCTGTTTGTGAAGGTTATTGAAATCTACCACATGTAGAAATCTGAAAATGCATATGAGGGTAGTCCAAAGCCTATCATGATACTCATATTTTCATATTTTGTCAATTAACTGGCATAATAAAAAAACAGAACCTGAAAAGCATGAAAAAGGCACACTCCCTGTGAGCAAAGCCTAGTTATGACGCTCCGGCAGAAGATGTATGCAATTATTGGACATGTGTTTTTTTATTATTATTATTATTTTTATAACTTTGTATCGGCGAAACCTTTAGAAATTCAGAAAATCTAACTATATTTTTTAACTTTGCATTTTTCTGTTTCAAATGCCAAAATCCATTAAAAAAAATTCCAAAATATTTTTGAAACATCACTCACTATTCTTAGAACTTAGAACAAGTTTGCAAATATTGAAAATCTGATTTGCTTGATAATAGCAAGCTCGGACCTTTGACGTCATCTACAGATGCACCCACAATTCAGCCAATCAGGAGAATGAACAAAGAGTGAAACATTTGTTTCATCATGATTCTATGATCCAGCTACGCACAGTGAGCTGGGAGAAAAAGCAAACTAGAAAGGTAGAAGCGGATAAGCCAGAAGAGTAATTATTCCTTTACTGTTTTACGGCCCTTCCAAAAAATATGGTACTTGGTGCATTTTTTTTTTTTTTGGGGGGGGGGGCACTTTTTTGAGAATATCTAATTTATATACACAATAGGGGAGGGGGTGTTTAATCGAGAGGGGAGGATTAACGGGATTTTGTAGTAATATAATTCACAATGTCATAATTTCCTTTGAGTAATCAAATTATTCATTCTTTTATATAAAATAGGCATAGCAAGTATAATAAATTTTTTGCAAGTAAATGAATAAGCACCATAGTCAATCTCTATTCCCTTATGATACTCTTGAAAATAAATACATAGGAGATTGGAGCTAAGGAAAAATGAAATAATGGAAACATCTGAAAAATGCAAAACTCCCTTAAAAAAAAAAAAAAAAAAAAAAACTGAATGGTAATAATCTCTACAGGGTGGTAATAATGCTGACATTTAATATTTTTAGAGCTTCAGATGTGGCCAATCTTATATTTACTCTGTATGTGTATATGAATGAATGGGGTAACTCATTTTCATAATTTTTTTGCCATCTAAACACATACCTGTGTATAAGTTTAGATTTATGTGACTAACAGTAATTTTTTCTAATTTATTTGCAGTTTTTATTATTTCTGTAATTACTTAGTGTTCCTTGTAGACCATTTTTTAAAGGTGCAACTCCCTGCCCTTTTTCAAATTGGCAAAATGCACCAAGCCTTTTTTTAAAATAGTGAAATTCACTTCTACTCAGAGATTTTTTTTGTAAAAAATTTCCGCATATCACAGTATTTCTAAATCTGTGTGCCCGAGAGCTTGCAAAAATTATAGAATTTCATATCTTTAGAAAAAACAGGAGATTATTAAATCATATCGTAATTTCACTGTATTTTACAATTTCTAATTCAAAAAATCATTAAAAATTAATGTTACTCTAATCATACATAAAAATAATATACTCTTTTCTTATATTGTTACTTTTTCTTATATTGTAAATACATTAATACATACATGAGAGATTTAATATGAATTGACATAATTTGATATAATCATACAATAAATTCAGTTAAAAAAAATATTATTCAAGAATGGCATATAGCATTTGTTTAATCAATGTTGAATATGTCGTAATATTACAGATACTACTTACGTTCTAGCTACTCCAACCAAAAGTATTGACATCTGTTTACAAGCTCTTTCATGCTTTGGATCAATCTTTAATGCAGCTTCTATATCCGCGAAAGCTTGTTTTATGTTATTTGTGTTAGCATATCTAAAAATTACACACCAAACATGCATTTTAATCAAAGGTAAAAAATCAAATTTATGAATGAATCACAACAATTCTAACACAATGCAAAATTAATAAGAAATCACATTTCAAAATAACATCCATTCCATAACAAAATATATGAATATATTAATAGGCATTCTTACATATTAATTTTGTGGACATTTAAACTATGGTAGTTTGAAAAATTATCTTTTAAATTAATGTAATAAATTATGCTTAGAATCTCTTCTCAATTCTGAAGATTACCAAAGCCATAATCAGACAGAAAAAGAGTAAACAATAAACCTTTTACAATGCATATTCACTCAGCTTTTTCCAAAAGCTGCAGAAGTTGAGGAAACAAGTTTTGTAGATTTATCTATTGTGTGTCAAATGGATAAGGTTACCATCTATGTATACATATCTTTCCTATCTTTGTTCTGATTGATTTAGTTGGGAAAGAATCAGCAATTTTGAGAGAATGAGGAACATTCTTCAACTAAATCGGTGGGAACAAGCAAAAATAGGACATTCTTCAGCTACTTTTGCTGACCATAATGTTGTGTTGGGTGAAATGTTGGGCGAATGACTTCCACTACAGATATTTGTAATTGGAACTGCAACTGCCCACTCTGAATAATAGAATATCTTTCAAGTGTTTCATAAGAAATTTTCTGACAAGAGAATTTTAGTTTTAATAGTTCATTTGAACAAAATATTAGCCTATTTGGATTCCATTTCTGTATTGAGCAAGCTTGTGACCACATAAGATTAACTTATTTTTTTCCAGGACCATAATTTTTTCTATTTTACACAAGATTTTGTTATATATAGGTTTTGTTTTAACAGGTTTTATGAAGTCTGTCACTGAAATGGAAGTCATAAATATACAGTAAAATATTACAAAGTTATATACTAAATAACTCATTTTAAAAATATAAACTGGTTTCAGTGAAATTGAAAGAATTAAAGTTGTATTTTTTTTTTTTTTTTAAAGATAGAAACATGAAGAAACAAATTTTTATACAGTTAAATAATAATCTACTAAATATTTTAATAATTATTTAATTACCCTATTGATTTATTAAATTAGAGCAATTTGTTTCAGCAAAAGCAACCTTTTTGCATATAAAGAGCAGAAATAAGAAAGAACAATATTAACTGGTTCATAAAATTATAAATAGTATAATCAATATACAGCAGAACTTATGAAAATGTAAGTAATGAGCTTTAACAAATTACATTTACATTTTTAAGATAAAATTCTAAAAAGAAATACATAATTCATTCAGTTACCATTTTAAAGATAACTTTGACATTTATATCTTAAAACAACATTAAATGAGGACAACTATTTCTATTCTTAGTCTTGAATAATTTACAACATGCAAAATAACTACATATGAATAAATATCTAAAGCTATTTCAAAGTTCTATGTACTAAACTTTTGTCATTTGATCTCGCAAAGAAAGAAAACTTTTCTGTGTAACACACATATTATCCTTTCATAAAAATACAAAAATCTTAAAGAACTGAAAAAAATATTATTTTCACCTCTTTTTCTAAAGCAAAGTGTTTTTTTTCTATTAGTATGTCTTTTATGCCATATAAATTTCTTTTCAAATAATGCAGTTATGTAAAATTTATAACTTTTCAGTTTTGCATAGAAATGTTTTTATATATATGATTGTACAACTACAATTTTTTTAAAGTTATAAATATAGTCTATAGAGTAAATGACTTTGCAAAAACATATAATAATGAATAGAAACAACAAAAATTATTTTGACAATGTCAACAAATTTGCACTCTACTTTTAAATAGAAAGCAAGTAAAACATATTTTATTTTGATACAATCATAGTAAAATCTTTTGTTAACCATTATAACAATTTTGATAGTAAAAACTTTTAAGTACTCAGATTAGTGATCCTTCTATCATTATAAAATATTTCAAGACTTACATAAATATATAATTGTAATTGATACATATAAAGATATGCTTTGTAAAAAAGTTATATGTAAAAGATGCAAAAAAGATTTCAGAAAATTACTGTAAATTCTATACCAAATAGCAAAAAAGGTACTTTTGTTAGCTGGCTGCACATGATAAACTGTCAAATACTATTTCATTTCAATCATCATCGTTCATATTTCATTCATTTTATTTAAAATATAAATCTTTCACTCATTTAATTCAAAATACATAACTTTCATTTTTAAAATACAGTATAACATCAAAAATTCGGCATCATCAGGACTGAGAGAGACTAAACCGGATTTTTGAAAGAAGAGCAGAATTCCTTCTGATATTCCTAATATTGCCATTTAAAAATGATTAAAATTAAATTTATAATCAAATGATAACTGTGTGATTAAAAAAAAAAAAAAAAAAAAACTAAATATATAATTTTAAAAAGCTTACTTTAATAGAAATTTTCTATGTTACAAAAAAATTCTTATAAATAATGAAAATTTTCACTTCATGAGTGATTTTTCTCTTTAATGTCTCTTTAACCTTTCCAGACGTCACTTTTTATATAAAATTGCAGCATTTTTAGCTTTTGTTTTTAATGTCATAAACTGTTGACGATCCATTTCCATACTCAGCATAAAAAACTTTCACAAAGACCTTCTAATTTTCTTATAAAGTTCACTTTTTCATGCAATAGACAAATTTAAAGGCTTTATTTTAGAAACAACATGCCCTAATTTTTGGAAAAACTTCATACTAGCTCTAATAAATAAATAAATAAAAACTTTCAAAACTTCAGAAAAGAAAAATACACTTGTTCATCTTGCTAATTATTTTCCTCCTTTCGTAACTTAGAAGTGCCCCCCCCCCCCCCAAAAAAAAAAAAAAAAGGGAGGGAAAAGATGACTTTGATGCCGGATTTTTGAAGTCACACAGTATATATTTAAAATACATATATTAGGGGCTGTAATATAATGTTATGACTTAAGGGAGGAGATGGGATCTGGCACTTGATATCGTTAGATATCTCTGTGGGGAAGGGGGAGGTCGTCTTTTGATATCATTTTTGATCCAATCAAAATTTTCGTTTCTTTGGTAACTTTTTTTTACATGAATATAGATTGCTATTATTTTTTTTAAAGTCTGTTATCTATTTTTATGAAAATACAAAGTTATTAAAACATTAAATGATTAAAAAATAATTTCATTCTAAAATATGTAATATCCCAATGTTTGCCATTCCTATTCTTCTGCCTTATGCACATATAATTTGTTGTTAGAAAAACCAACTTCAAAATGATATTTGCTAAGTTTACTAGTAAAAAATGGGGAAGAATGTTGTCCATATGTTTTGTTTATAAGAAGTTCTGCTTACCCCCATTCAGGGGGCAAGTGCTTCATTTAAATCAATATCATTACGGGGGTGGGGGGTGGGGGGGTCAAGGAATGGTAACATACAATACTGTAAGGAGGGAGAGGGGTCCAAAATTGCCAAAAAGTTGATAACACTAAATATGTACAGCCCCTTACATACGTTTAAAATAATTGCCTTCTGCCTATTTAATTTAAAATACATCCCCCAACCTCTGCAAAAAAATAAAATAATATAAAAAATAAAATAAACAAATACATAAATAAATAAACAAATAGTATAATAAACAAAGCATTTTATTTGAACTTCAAAGCATTTTTTCTAATTTACACATTCAAAACATAAAATCTGCTATTGGTATGATTTGTGCCCGGCTGACATAAAAAGTACTTAAAAAAGTATACAGCAAACCTATAGTAATAATCAAATGAAATATATAAAAATCACTAAAATTAATTTTGATTTTCAAATGCTATAGCTGCCAATAGAATTTTTCATTGAACTTTAATGTTTCAGAAGGGTGACATAAGATTTAGTATTTAAATATTAATTTGCTTCATTTTCTACCTTTTTCTTTTCCTAAAACGGAAAACTTGAAACAGGTGTCATTGAAATTTTATTTAATCAAAATTTAAAGAACATTTTTTTCTAATACAGGCAAAAATGATAAATCACCAAACACTGTTTTGATGATTTTCAAAGAAACATTTACAATCATTAAATCAGGGTTCGACTGTATAAATATTTGAAAATAATTTTCTTAATCATGATAAAAAATTAATATTTGAAAGATAAAGAAACAAATTGAAAAAAATGGTATGAAAGAACAAAAGAGGGTTTCAAAAATTTTTCCGTTCAATAGAAAAATTGCTATTAATTTTAATTAGAAAAAATTGTCTAACAATGTTAATAGTATTACAAAAATTCTTAATAATATTAGTAGAATTGTTATACTACAAAAAAAGGCTATATTTCACAATGTCATTTAATAAGATTTACAGATTATTATATTTGACTTACAAGGTTCCTCTTGAAACCAATGCTTCAACATGTTTTGGATTAATAGTCAAAGCTTTATTAAAATTTATGAAAGCTTCTTTGAAATTCCCATTATCATAATGTTCAAGGCCTTTACCATAACTAGAAAATAAAATAAACAATAATAAAAAAAAATATGAAACAAAGAATAAACAGTAATAAATATTAATGATATTTATAATTACTAAGAACATACTTTGCATCAGACACTGCAAAAATTTGCTTCTTTCTTAATTCTGTAGCATATACAACACGATCGTATTTCTTACTAGGAAAAAAATACATAAATTTATTTAAAAATTAATAATAATGAATTAAAAAAATATATATATAATATGCATATTTATATAAGAAATAATAATAATGCATTCAAATAGAGTATAATTTTAAATGACATTTAAATGATTCAAAAGTTAAAGAATTTTTATTACTTGACTAAAGGCAGAAAAGAAGGGTAATGTTTTTGATCGTGAAAATGTAAGATTCTTTTTTTCCCTAATGATAAAATGGGAATGGGTTTTAATTGATGTGCTATCAAAATGTCTGTCTTCATTCCCTGAAGATTTGACAATACAGTAGAACCTCGCTTATCCGAAGTAATTGGGACCAACCCTCTTTCAGAAAATCGAGAATGCTTTAATTTTAAGATTAAGGAGAAATATGTGCAATATTTCTTATTATGGTAACAAGTGCTTAATAAAAATAAAGCAATAGCAAAATAGAAAGAAGAATAAATTACCTGTATTTTAATTTTGTAATGAAGTACCTTTTACAATTTACATATATCACAAGTGTTTGAAAAAATGTTTTGTTTGTCGCAGTTTTGATTGTCTTTGCTTTGAAGCTCAATCACGGAGTTTTTTAATATTATTAGTTCACCAGTATCACAGTCTTTCTGCTGCTCCAGCCATGCCAAACTTTTTGCAAAACATTCAAAAGCTTCAGAATTGCTAATTTGTTTATTTTCTTTGTTCCACACTGCAGCTTACGGGAGCTCAAGTTAAATTCAGAGGTACTCTAAGAAAGGGGATCGAAAATATTTATATGTACTCATAGTTCGGAAAGGACCGTTTGCACACAAGGAATATGATAGTTAATAATTTAAAAAAAACTTTCAAAATGGATTTTGCACACAATAAATGTGATAGTAACAAAAAAAAGCTTTAAACATAGATTTTGGTTAACCGAGAGTTTCGGTTAAAAGAGTTTTGGATAAAAGAGGTTCTACTGTAATTCATTGTCAATCATAATAAAATGTTAATATATAAATAATAGGCAAATTAAAGAAAACATTAGCAATAATTCTATAATAAATCATACCGTTCTAAACATAGAAATAATTTTATTATAAAAGATTAATCTTTGAGCTCCCCTACCGCTCCAGCCATTTACATAGTATCTCTTTTTTTTTTTTTTAATACAAATAAATTGCTTTGTAAATTTTGTTTAATCATACATGCAATCTTTCTTATTTAAATCCCAAACTTTGATTTAAAAGATAAACTTTCCTTTGTTGTATAATTTTCTTAATTGTACTCCAAACATTAAATGTTAATATAATGAATTGCTTTATATTTGTAAATTTTGTTATAACAATTTTTGACTGTATATTAAATATTGCCGGCTGGTAAAATTTTCTGAAATTTCTTCGCTCCTGCCAATTTTTTGCTTGCATATTGTTCTGAAATTTCTAGGATCCATAAAAAATTTATACATATATTTTCATTAAAATTTATGCGGGGGTTTTGTAATGCCCTTTTTCACCACCACCCCTCCTTAGCTGATCTAATCACTCTCTTTCCCCTCTTTCGATAATTGACATGATCATAACAAAATAAGCTGAAAGTCAATCTTTCAATTTCAAACTTTTCCAACCTACCTGTGAGCCTATTATATAGCCAATATTAACAACATAACAGCCATGTTAACAACCTTACATAGCCTGATAATTCTTTGCATTTCTTTTTTTTTTTCTTTTTTAATTTGGAACAGTAAAAAAATGTAAAGTTGTTCATATTCTACATTCCAAAAAATTGGCCTCACTCCTTACACTCTCAGATTACAATAATCCTGACATTTGGCAATTAATCTTCCTCATTCAAATTTCATTTATTACATCTTCAGTACCATTCACCATAGGGTAGCACAATCAAAAACCAAATCAAGTGTTATTTTAATAAACTTGTAGCCAACATAGGAAGAAATAATAGATATGATTTTTAATTATATTAATTTTTCTCTACTTAATTCGCATAATTTGTGCTCATTTTTTTTCTTTATCTCCCTCTATCTTTTTTTTTTTTTTTTTTTTTAAAGGGAAAAGAAGTTGTAAAAGTAGAAAGGAAAGTATTTGTATTCAGTTGTTTCTGTTTAAAATAATTTTTCTTAGATTAAAAAAAAAAAAAAAGTAGAAGTATTTATTTTTTTAAATAGATTTGTCACCTCTATCCTGTACTGTATTTTCTTTCATAAGCTATTGTAAATTAAACACAAGATGTTTCTGATCTAATAGTAAATGTTATTAAACAAAGCAAAACATCCCACGCATGATATACCCGTACTTATGGAATAAAATTAAAAGTCTCATGAGTGATATCAAATTCTAAGATACTATTTTCAGCCAAAAATATCTGTAAGATAATTGCAATTTGTAGTACAGTTCTTTTTTTTTATTACTTATTAAACTGACTTTTGTAAATAATTGAATGGATTGCAAAATTTTGAGGCAATTTGAAAAGTCATGAGCCAAAATTTGCTATGTTAAAACACACAAATTTAACTACCACAACATTAAACTACATATGGCTGTTTCAAAGATGATATCCCAGATCCCCTTCAGCGATGTAGAAAAAATAAGCATACAAAATTTAAATAAGACATTAAAAGGAGTCCAAATAACCCCCTCGGCTATACCCCGAGTGCTGGCTAATGGACTGACCAAAGTAGTAAAAGTAGGAGTTTATATAGCAGATAAAATAGAAGTGATGTACCTGGCACGAAAATGCTGAAAAACAGGAATCACTGAGCAGGCTCCCTCCACACAAGGGAGAGAAAAGCGGCGCTAGTCATTTCATTGACCAAGGAATCCATATAGTTATAGATATAAAAAGCCTTATAAAAATCCAGATCAACAAACAAATTGCATTTTTTAATACTTTTAGTCCCAGGAAGTTAATCTGATCATTGGAATTTCAACAATGCTTTGCTACAGTGGATTTATCTAATTCTTGTTTCCCAACATAATTTTTATGTTCTTTCAATTTAAATCTAAACACACACTTCATTTGCTCAATATAGGAGAGTCCACGCTGACAAAAAATTCTGTAAAATGCCACCAACTATTGTGGGTGTCAATCAAATCCTTGAGATTGGAGAAAGCAACTTCATTAACTGAAGATAAAAGAACCTTGAAACTACACTTATAGATACTATGTGAAATTTGAGCACATTTTTTGGAAAATAAGGCAACAAAATAACACCTTGAAATTCCTTATTTGCAATAACAGAAAGGTGATTTAGGAGGATTTAAATAAAATATGGTCGCTGATATCCAAGGGAAAACCACGATCAATGGCAACTGCTTTTATGAAATTAATTTCATTATTAAATAATTTTGAATTCAAACAGATATTACAAGAATGAAAAGACTATTGAAAGCAGATAACTTTTGTTTTGGGGGATGTTTTGATCTAAAATGAGGGCACAAATTAACCACAAAAGGTTTATGAAAAACAGTCATCAAATACTTAGAATCTTATCGAAATGTTTTCTCTTCAGTTAATAAAGTTGCTTTTTCCAATCCCGATTGATCCAATTAACAGCCATAATAGATGGAGCACTTAATAGAATTTTTGTGAATGTAGGCTCTCCTATATACAGCAGTCAAAGTATGTACAGTCATGGAAAAAAAAAAGTAAACACCCCCTACTAACTCCTCAACAAATCATCATAGAAGAAAGTTACTGGTACCGAACGATTGGAAATAAAGTCCACTTTTAAATGATGTATATAAAATTTTCTTAGTGGGTCATCTACATATTAAAACGAATCCTAACTTCATTTTTTTCAATAGCAATACCCAATTTTAACGAGATATTTCAAATCTTCGGTTCAAACTATGCCTAGACACCAAATTTCAAGTCATTTGAATGATAAGTTTTTGAATTATAAACATTCAAAATTTAGTGCTTCTAATGTTAAATTATATTTTCATATTTTTATTTATATCTCCCGAAATTATGCTCCTAATGTGCTAATTTTTTTTGTGGTAATAATACTAATATACCCAAACATAAATAAGCTGAATTTGCAATGTTTATAATTTTATGATATGAATTATGTATTTTGAAATTAATATTAGAAAAAATTATGAATTGCAACCTACAATTTTTTTGATGGATTTAGATTTATTAAGTACTGCTTTATGAAAATTCAAAAATTTCGCATTTTTCTTCCAAGTAGTTTTCAAATAATGCTTAAAAAAAGGCAAAATGATGGTTTAAGGGGCCGTCTATGATGGAAGTGAGTAGACATTTTGAAATTTATTCTGCCGTACTGTAATCTAACACGCTTCATTGACTCCTTGAGTGGCTCTTAAGGTGCCTTGATCAAGGAAGCGGCTCTCTCGGTTAACAATCCAGTACAGAACTTCAATTTGGATACAACCCTTAAAATACGCTCGTTTTATAATAATTAATTTCTCGGAAACTTATGATACGAATTGCATAAAAATTCGTTTTTAGGCTAATTGAAGGATGTAGAGTTCATTTATGCTGTCAGAATTGGGTACTGCTATTGAAAAAAAACAAAGTTATGGTTCGTTTTAATATGTAGGTGCCCCTCTAAGCAAATTTTATATACATAATTTAAAAGTAGACTTTATTTTCAATCGTTCGGTACCAGTAACTTTCTTCTACGATAATTTGTTGAGGAGTTAGTAGGGGGTGTTTACTTTTTTTTTTCCACGACTGTACTTAGATATAGGTTGATCGAACATAAAAATTATGTTAGGAAACAAAAATTAGATAAATCCACTATATGGATCCACTTGTTGGAATTCCCAGATTCCAACCACCAGTTTAACTTTTCCAGAGGAAAAATTGTTAAAAAATGCAACTCATTTTTTGATCTGGATGATCAAATCTTTTGATGGGGCTTATTGTATATCCATAAATAAACAGACGCCTGTGTCAATGACATGATTAGCATCCCTTTTCTCTCCTCAGAGTGGAGGGATCCTGAGCGGTGATACTTGTTTTTCGGTGTTTTCATATCAAGTACGTCACTTCAATTTTATCTTGTATATAACTTCTGGTACATACATTTACCACTTTGGTCAGTCATTTACCCAGTACTCATGGTTATCGTTAAGCTTTGAACTCTTTTTAATCTTTTACTTTTTGGTTTTATTTTTTATGCTTATTTTTTCAACACTGATGAAGGGGATCTAGCGAATCCTTGAAACAGCTGTGTGTAGTTTAATGTCATGGTGGTTGAATTTGTGTTTTAATGCTGTAAATTTGCGATTCATGTCTTTGAATTCACACAAAATTACTATTTTCTAATTAATATGAAAAGTGTTTCTTTCATGATTAGCCTGTATACCTGAATGCACAAAGACTGACAAAAGGACCAATAAGTGTAGTATTAAATAACTAACAACCATTGCCCGCTACACAGGTCATTTTCTCCAAAGGAATCTTGAATCAAATGAAGTAAATCTAGATATATCTAGCAAAGATCAAATTAAAAAAAACTTTTTCTTAATATCTATTTTCAAAATATGTAATCAAAAATCTGTAATAGTTGTCTTATGCATGTAATCTTATATTTCCAGTTTAAAGCCGATGTTGGTGGCAAAATAGCTAAAATAGTCTAAAATCGCTGAAGTACCTGTGTTTAACTATTTCTCTAGTAGGTTTGCTATCTTAAATTTCATGTTCCTACCTAAAGCTGCTGCTGATATATGACGAAATGACCTAAAACTTTTGACCATCCCTTTAACCCCCTTCGGGAGTGTGTGTGTGTATGTGAAGGAATTTCTAAAATCGCTGAAATGCATGTTTAACTACTTTTTTAGTAGATTTGTTATCCTGAGTTTCACGCTAATACCTAAAACTGTTGCTGAGATATGGCAAAATGATCTAAAACTTTCGATCACCCTTTAACTTTGTATATGATTTTATTTATATGCAACAAACTCTCTTACTATACTAAATGTATTTGATCTTGAAAATGCATAACTTTAATTAAAAATCACCATTAAGCAATTTACACTCATTCTCAGTAGTAGTTACAAATTCTATTGTGTAGCCCTATATATATGGTCTATAGAATTTATACACTGCTGTAGTCTGCAAAAAATTAGTTAAACTTAAAACACATACTATAAATGAAAAAGTCATATAAATTTCATTGTGTTTGTAACCAAGTAACATCATTATAATATGCCGTAAACAATAATTTTCATAGACATACAATTCATATCATAATATAATGGAATACTTTCGAGTTTCTCTGTATGTGTACTATAAGTGCATAGCATATTCGATAGTAACCGCCTTCTAATGAACCTCAATAATGTAGATAAATTTCATTATGTTTAAGATTGTGTAAGCCTATTAAAATACAATGCAAATGATTTTTCGCCATGGACCATAATGTAACAGAATACTTTTGAGTGACATTTAATTAGATTAAGAGAAACTTTCTTGTGGTAAGAAGTTAGGTGTAAAAAAAAAATCCTTTGATGAACTTCAATCAAAGAACTTTCATGGAGGGGGAAAAAAAATAGAAACTCTTTTCTTTCTTTTTCTTTTTATGTGAAATGGATGGAAAAAAGGGGTACATTTTGGTAGGATTTACAATTTATTTTTCCCATCCCTTTCTACCCTATTACATATATTGTTAAACTGGATTCCCCTATTTTTTTTCTTACTTTGTTTTTCAGTTGCACATTGGGCATCTGTTTACGTCTGTACTTCACGGCTTGGCAGAGTTGTTTGTTGGTGGCATGTTCTTTCTTGGCATTCAGCTATTTCGAGTTGCAATTGCAATATCTTTATTTTAAATTCATCATTTTAAATTACTTTTAAGTTTATTCTAGCTTTAAATTATGTTAGTTATTTCTAATGATATTTTTATAAGTTCACATATATTTCATGTAATTTAAATTTATAAAGTGTTAATGCCCATTTGTTTGATATCCAACATGTGAAATCCAAAGAGAATTTAGCTGACCTTACGAATGCTCTCATTAAAGAGATATTTATTAGATTAAGAGAAACTTTCTTGTAGTTAGAAGTTAGATGAAAAAAAAAATCCTTTGATGAATGAGTATGCAAATTGCATACTGCTTTTCATTGGCTGTCACCACGCTGCTTGCATTTAAAGGGACAGAGATTCTATTTGCAAGGTGTGCTCAGATATTTTCCATCTTGTTTCAAAAGGGTTGCCATTTAAAAAAAAATTAAATTTAAAATTCAAAATGAGGTATTAAAAAATTGGAAAATGAAAAAGATTTTTTTTATGTGTTTGGCCTTGATAGAAAGATTCCGGAGCAGTTTTTGTTTCTGAAAATTTGTTCTTTTGTTGATATCTTAAAAAATGGTTGATTTATAGCACTTTGAATTTCTAGCATGGCTAACATTTTGAAACGATCTTGTATTTGTCACGCGATAACACACGTATTCGCCTATTTCGATGCAAGAAGACATGTGGATAGTATACATCAGCACCTCGACCAAGTTCGCTGGCCAGATTCATCAGCCATCTTGTTTCAAAATGGTGGCCATTAAATTAAAAAATATATATATATATTTAAAGTGAGGTGCAAAAAAATTAGAAATTGAAAAAGGTTTCTTTCTTAAGTATTTGATCTTGATATAAGGATTCAGGAGCATTTTTTGTTTGTCTTTACCTTAAAAAATGACTCAGATATAGCAGTTTCAATTTCTATTGTGGGTGACATTTTGAAAAATCTGATTGTTTGCATGATATAAGTTGGCTTTTTTTAAATAAGGGTTATGAAAGCTACCTCTTCCTCCCGGCAATGGCCGGAAGGACTTTTTTGTCTTAAATTTTAGTCTTCGAAAAAATCATTTTCCAAATGGTCGTTGTAATTTGATAAATTGCTTTTTTTTTTATATGACATTGTTTTTATGCAAAATGTACTTATATACGTTTTAACAAAATCAACATAAAAATTGGCAGGTAGAAAAGCAAGTAGTACATATGAATGCCATTTTGCATGCACTAATGTCAGATAGCAGCAGATTTGTCGATATATCAGTGTTGTGTCAGTTAATGGAAAGGTGCTTTTAAGGAAGTACAACAGATATAAAGCAGACAAACTGCCTTCATGAAATGTATAATATATATATATTTAGAAAATTTACTATCACATAAGGTAAACTAACCAACATGATGTTGAAAAGTTGCACACTACTGTTGTTATCTGACTTTGGTGCATACAAACTGCATTCATAATACACTATGTTCTTTTCCACCTATTGTATAGATGATGGTTTTGGCAAGCAGAAAAATTCAAATTTTTATGTTTCTATTTAAAATAATTCCTATTTATTTGAATTTTTGTTAAGATTTATTACCTAAATTTTTCTTAACATTTTAAAGCAGCCATGATTTTTTTTTTTTTATATATCATACTATTAAGTTTTGACGGGTTCCATCTAGTTTAAATTGTAAAATATATATTTATTATGTGTAGATTTTTTTAAATAAATGTGCAGTAGAAAAAAAAAAAGTAAGATCATAAAAAACGATAAAAATTTTCTTAAATAATTCAAGGATACAGAGTACTTTTCAGGAGTAAAGGCTGCTAAAACTATGACAAACAAACTTACAAATAAAAACTTTTATTTTCCATTTTACAAAAAAAGATTAAAAAGTTGAAAAGTCTTAAAGAAAATCATCATTTCTTCATATAGTGCGCTGATGATCAAAATAAAGTACAAAATGCTAAAACCATCTTAGGAAGACACCTAGGAAGGCAAAGTGCTCCAAAATAGCAACACACCAGTTTCCATCTGGAACTAATCTAACTGTAACCATAAAACAGGCTAGAGAATCAACAGCTTTCAATCAAAGTTTCATCGCAAATAGAGCAGCAGCTACAAACATCGGAGCGGTTCAGGATCCAAATATGCATATACAAACTTTCCAACTCTCACTTAGACAGCAGACTTTCTAATTTGCATATTGTCACAGAAAAACACTATCTACTATTTCAGAAACTAATATCATTGCAAGTCAGATCATCAGATTCAGTTGCAGCACCACTTAGAAAAAAAAATTGCTTTGTATTAACTTAAAAGCAATGCACTAGGATATATAAAGTATTAAACAGTTTACAATTAGATCAAGCAAAAAAAAGTGATAAGTTACAAAGTTATAAACTACAAACACTTTTTTTCCCCTCTAAAATTTCTGTTTTAAAAAACATTTTTTTAATCTCTTCAAACTAGTCAATTTCCTACAAACATGGTCCTCGAGGCCTGTGAAAACAGGCTAGGGAAGGCAAATCACAAGCTATAAAGTATTATTTGAAAGTGAATGAAAAGAAAATGTCATGTACTATTTCAGAAACTGATAGCATTGCAAGTCAGATTATCAAAATCAGAAGCAACGCCACACAGCTGCAGTGATACTGTACAAGATCATCACAGATTTATTAACTTTTGCTAACTAGTAAAGGTTTCAAATTAATTTTCTACGTTTCCATGAACATAAGATATTTTTTAATTTTTTTTTTTCCTTTACACACATTCTTTTGAAATTTATTTATTGAGTAAAAACAGAATTTGATGTAATTCAACCTTATTTTTTTTTTAATACTGAACTTGCAGGAAAGATAGATAGTTATTTTGAAAAGGTTGAGTTGAAAAACTTCAAAAAAGCAACTACAGAAAAGTCTGTCCAAGGCAGACTCTGAGAAAGACGGACTCAGAAAGATAGTCAAGTCCCAGAGAATGAGAGAATGCACAAAGTAAATTTTGTATAAGGCTGAATAAAGTCTATGAAGAAAACTTTTCTTAGTCCCAGTTGATTCTGCCTTAGCTAGAGTTTACTGCATTTCATTAAAAGTTAGAAGTAATAATTTGCTGGAATAAACAAAATTTTGAAAAAGTGATTAACCCATTAGTGCCCATTTGACGATGCTGTAAAAAATTGCTATTTCCTACATTAAATTAAAAAATATTCTTTTATTCAAAAATTGGTCTGATAGATGGAAGCACCACACAATGTGAGCTACGCAATTTTTTTGGAACTAAGTAAAAATGTGTGGGAAAGATAAACTATAATTTCCTGATCACATTGTGTATTTTTTATACTACTGTATGGAACTGGGTTTATGAGGTGAATTCTTTCAAATTGGTATAAATATAATATAGACAGTCCATATTATGTCATTAAACATTTTTAATATTTATTGTTGTTAATACAGTCGAGTCTATAACGAAACTCGATACATCGAATTTCTCTATATAACGAATTTTTAGTAGGGACGATCCCCTTTTCCCATGATCTCATTAAAAACAGTCTCCATATAGCGAAATATCTATCTCCATACAACAAATTTTTTCATAAAATATTCTTTATTTTTTCAGTTTTAAAAAAAGCTTCCAAATCACATGGAATCAATTTTCTATCTCTGATTCCTGATTTATTTTTCAGTGCTGTAGTCTTAGAAAGTCTGTTGCGGAACTTTATAAAGCCTAGAGATTTGATGTAACTGAAAAAACAATTTAAAATTGCTTCAAAAAGGCCGGCTTTTCTAAACTGGAGAATAATGCGAATTCTGAGGATGAAGAAGATGTGACTTTAGTAAACTTAAAAGATAAATTGACATTAATTAAGTAATGCGGAAATGTCGAAGAAAATGTTATACTCTCTCTGATTTTTTTGAAGTGGATGACAATCTCACTATTGCGCAGTATCCTACTGATAGTGATATTTTAAGCAGCATTATGAACAATGATGGTGAGAGTGACAATGAGCATGAAAACGAAAACGTACAAGAGAAAAAACCATCACGCAGTGAAATGATGACTTCTTTTGATCTTATAAGGACAGGACTTCACATGGAGAAAAATGTTCCCGATACAAGTTTTCATTCCTTGCTAAAGTGTGAACATTTTTTCGAGAGTGTAACGATTTTTAAATGAAAACAGCGAAAAATTACAGATTTCTTCGTCTAAAATTAATGTAAGTTTTCCTTATGTTATTTTTATTATGCTTTCAAAATAAATGTCTATTTTCTTTTATGAACCTGTTTAATTAAGAAATACAATATTAGGTTAATATTTATAGTTAAACATTTCAAATTCTTAATTAAACACCTCAAAAACAATTTTTGTTCAAAATTTACACATTAAATAGGAAATTTTACTTATTCTCTATATAACGAATTTCTCTATGTAACAAATTTTTTACTGGAACAATGGATTTCATTATATAGAGACCCGACTGTACATCTGTAAAAAACAGGAAAAGTTATCTGTCATCATTTCAGGACGCTAGGCATTTAGGTATAGTTTTTATTAATTTTCAGATTTGTTTCTTAAGAGATTCTTATATTTTTTTGCAAACAAACTATAAATAAAAACTGAAAAATTAGTAGAAATAAAATCTTTAAAAGCTTAGAAGAGGCAACTGCTTATCTTTTTCCTGGAGAAATAGAAGCAGATATTATATCAATGTCTTCAGATGTATATGATCTAACAGATGAAGAGCAATTCAGTGATGATAATTTGGGTACTCCAGTTGTATCAGATGTTGCAGGTACATTGGAAATTACAATACCAGATGATAATGACAACTCTATTATTACTTACCCATCATATGTAGTATAGGGTAAGTCTTGTAATCGTTTTGAAAACCGAAATTTTTTTTTGATGGATTTACACGTTTCAGACACTGGAGATTACGAAAAACATATTTTTAGAAAAATTTTTTGTCCGTCTGTCTGTATGTTTGTGTGTCTGTAATCGCTCTATCTCCCAAACAAATTGAGATAGAGACTTGAAATTCAGTGTGTACTTAGGGAGTAATAATGGGAAGAAGCCTATTGAATATCAGTAACTTCGATTAACTGGCACTATTTTTTTCGGACTCTTGAAATATTCGTTCTGATAAAAGGTATACAAAATTTTTCGAAATTGTTTATTTGAAGGAGTGAATATAAAAGACAATAAAAAAACAAACATTTTGCATCATGAATGAACTCGATCGGATAATTAGTTGCCGAGATATTTGTAATTCTATTTTTCACACTCTTCGATTTTTCATGACCCTGTATTTCATTCAAATTTCAATTCAAAGATATATTTTAATTGCAAATGAGACGCTTAATCCGATGCAGTAAACTGTTAGTTAATACAATTATAATTTTTCGAGTTATAAGGATGTTTCTTTTACGCAATTCGGTACTACTCGATTATCCCGCCGACCAAAAAACTATCGCCAAACTATAAGATTAAATGCCAATAATGGCTTATCGTAAATGTCAAGCATTTAATGCCTCTCCATACCTATAAGAGGGTTTACCATAGGGGGGACCCAGTTCTGCCGACAAATACTGCCAAGTTTGTCGCCAACTTGGCAATATATCGGCAAATTTGGCAGCCAAAGTAAGTCGCCAAAAGTGATGCCAACTTGGCGATATCTTTAATATTTCGCCAAATTCCCATAGACTTCCATTGTAAACCTATCAGGATTACTTGCTTACAGAAAATCAACAAATTGAGATATTTTAATGCAACAAAAAGTAGCTTAAGGGGTTATATTAATTATATTTAAGGGAGTCCAAATAAATTAAATTATGAATAAAAGTAACATGGTACAATGCTTAGCAAATACCACATGTTTTATTTTCATATTTTATACTATCTATATCAGTGTTGGCGAAATTATGGCACGCATGCCAGAGTTGGCACGTAAGATGATTTCTCTGGCACGCAAAAAAAATGTTATAGCACAGATAGCATTTAATTTCTATTATAATGAACAAATGTTTTTTTTCATACGGACAGAGTATGACAAATAATGTAATTATTTTTGCATGAATTAACACACCAAAAGAATTTTCTTTTCTTGTGAGGTTATGCAGCATTTTCGACAAGTATTTCGCCTTTCTATATGATTTCATAAAGCTGTATTCTCAAAAAAAAAAATTTTTTTGACAATTACTCTAGTAAAATGACAATCGATCCAATTTATATGCGTATTTATAAAACTATCAAAATATGAATCAGCAGCAAAATTTCATCAATAACTTAATGATACATTATTTAATGCAACTTGATGTAACTTGAAACTAGATGTTGCATTAATAATGAAGTAAAAAAATTCTAAAATAAAATTTCGCATTTTTATTTCCCTTTATATGTGAAAATTAAATGTTTACAAATTAAATTTCATTAATTTAATGGCTTTTTCCACTATACAGAGAAATGTCATTTTGATTTTAAATATTTTTTATTACTAATTATTAATGCGTGAAAGTAACTGATTCTTTAACTAGTGTTTTGTATAAACATCGTATGTTGCAAAATTATTTTTGGCCAAAGTGTGGCACGTTAGACTGTTGATAGGTGCTGTTGGTGAATTTTCGGCACGGGCACATAAAAAGGTTTGCTGAACCTGATCTATATCATGATGGGTAAGTATTACGGTGGCCCCCAACAACTAGTTTTGGATAAAAAAAGGAAAAAAATTCCTGTAAACATAAAACAGAAATATCAAGAGAATGAAACCCCAGTTTATACATTCGGGACTTTGCTAGATTCTTCTAAGAGAAATTCTGATATATTGACAGCGGAAACTAATAATAGGAGTCCAGTTGAGCTGTTTGAAGAATTTTTTACTGAAATTGTTTATGATTTGATCATAGAGGAAACTAATCGCCCACAAAGTGAAAAATAAATTGAACTATAATGTGAATAGAAGATGAAATAAAAACATTTATAGGATTTCTGATACTTTTGGGATATCATAGTACTGGGTAGATGCAGATGATTTAGGAGTAACATTAGTGAAGAATGCTATGATTAGAAAGTTCTATATAGAGCTCAAGAGATTATTAAATTTCCAAAATAATAAATTACATCAGTATAACAAACATGATAAATAATTAAAAATATGTCCCTTGTTAGAAATGCTTTCGAAGAATTTTCAGAAATGGAGCATTTTCCATGAAAATTTGTCTGTTGATGAAATGATTGTTCGGTATTATGGTCATCATACACTGAAACAGTTTATAAAATCTAAACCTATTAGATTTGGGTATAAACTCTGGGCTTTGCGTGGCAATGATAGTTACTATTACAACTTTATACTGTATTGTGGAAAAGAATGAAATACTTCTGAATCTGACTAACTTCCTTTAGGTACAAAAGTGTTGTTAAATTTACTATCTATTGTTGAAGATCCAAAGAGCCATCGTGTTTATTTTGATAACTTCTTTACCAGTCATACATTGCAAAAATAAACTTACTGTAAAATCACAATTGTAAGCCACCCCCCTTTTTTTTGTGGGAAAAAATTGATTTAAAAATCTAAGGGAATATTTTGACTGTTATGATGGATTTCTAAATGTTTTCACATAATCTTAATGAACGCCCCTCTGCATAAAATGTCCGCTTCCCTTCTCATCTCTCCCTTCCCCTCCTCAGCACAAACAGTTTAAAATCATGGAAATCTTAATTCTATTGTTCTATATGTTGCTTGCTAATAACAACAAGTATATAATCGATTATTTAAATTACACATCTTTCTGCAAAAGTTCTTATTTCTGATCTGACCCCCATCCAGCAAAGTTTAAAATCCTTATACTTAATTTGTAAAAAAATCCTGCTCCCCAGTAGCAAAATTTTCGATGTCCATCTGCAGTAAAACAAAATTTATCTGCAACCCAAACAATGCTGAACCAAGCTACCAGTAGCGCCAACTTTTGAAAAATATTGGGTAGGCTGAAAATTTTTTGAGTAAAACAACACATATAATTTTTTTCCCTTGGAGAGAGAGGGGCAGGGAAGAGCAAATGACTATAGATGGTAATTTGAAGTTAAATTATGTTTTTTTCTAAGAAAAACAAAATTATTGTAATTTAATAAATAATTTTATTAAATTATATTCTCATAAGTCCTTTCTTATAAATATTGAAAGTGCAAAACACTAAACATCAAGAAAAACATGCATTTTAGCCACCCTAAGCGCTTTATCAATTCAAGACATTAAAACAGATGGCAAAATATGCAGGAAATTTCTTTTTGAGGAAAATTTAACTATACATCCGCTGGAGGACCCTTTAGTGCTCCTGCAAGTCTAATTGATGATTATTTTTCAAACAAATTATTTTGAGAATGTCAATAAAACCAAAATGTTATTTCAGCAATAAAATAAATAAATAATGAAATAAATCAAATGAAAATTGAGAGGGCAGAGAAATCAAATTAATGGGTGGACTCAGGCCCCATGGGCCCATATAAGTTGGTGCCACTGCAAGCTACTATCATAAATACTTATAATAACCCATAAAATATTACATACCATTTTACAAACAAAATGTAATAAACACAATAACAAAATAAATTTTTAGTGAATTTTTTAAGCCTAGTATTTATTTTTAAGCTGCAAGGTCTAAAATAATCTGCAGCATTGCTGCACAGTTTCTGCTACTGCTACAGGGCCCGGCCCTGCCCTATTTCGTATTTTGTAGTAAGGTGAAGGTGACTGATCTAAAATCTCATCTACATTAATCTCATACAAATATCACTCATCTAAAATCTTCATCCACTTTGAAATTTTTCTCCATCCTTTCTCCCCAAATGGTGGTGGTGGTGGTAGGGGGGGGGGGGGATTTCTAAATATGTAGAAAGAAAGCAAAAGATTTTTTTACAGTTTGGCTGTTCTAACCCTTGAATTACATGTATATTTTATGAATAAATAGAGCCAAAAAAGAAAAGATAAAAACAACTTTTTTAATATACTGCATGTGTTGAAGGGAGGGGGGGGGGGGCAACAAAAAAGAACGGAAAATATTTTTTGGGGTGGGAGGGTGTGAAATAATATAGGTGGTTATTTAAATATTTTACGGCAAAATCACAAATTGAGGAGAATTTTTTTTTAATTTACAGTATTTAAACTGCATGAGATGACGGGAGGGAGGGGGGGGGGAGGGGGGGGAGGATCATGATATGAGAGTGAGGAGACACAGGGAGAGAAGAAGAGATGCAGGGAGGAGAGAATAATTTAGCTGATAGATTATTTATTGTAACTATAGTGTATTTGTATAGCATATAATGTATTAAGAAATTCAAAGAGTTTTATAGGTTAAATTATGCATGTTTGGTACCAGAGTGGAGAGGCAAAGGGGGAAGCAATATTTTTTTTTTGTAGGGGGGGCTTAGATGATTGATTAAATATTGTTGCAGTAAAATAACAAATAAAAAAGTGCATTTGAAAAAAAAAAAGTAAAGTTTTAATTTTTTTTTTTTTTTTTTTAAATTGGAAAGCTGCTGAGATACGGAAGATTCTCACCCCTGTATTTACCTTATTTACTTTTAAATTAATGATAAAAACAGGTTTTAAATATTTTTTTAAAAAATCTCAATTATAAGCCTCTTTTCCAAATTTAACTGCTTTTTCTTTTGAAAAGGGGGGGGGGCTTACAATCGGGATTTTACGGTAAAGAAATGCAGTTCAGAGCTAGTGCAACAATACGAGAAAATCATACTAAAAAATGCCCAATAATGCATAAGAAAATGAGTAAAAAAGCTAGAGGGTTTTACGACAGTAAATTTGAGAAAACAAATGAATTTCTTGTTTAAATGGAAGAACATAAGTGTGTGTTTCTTTGGCCACTAATTTTGATACCATACTGCTGCTATCTTCAGTACAAAGATGGCATGTAGAAAAAAAAAATGTGAAAGTGAATCAGCCTCATGCTATAAGTTCCTATGCCTCATTTATGGGGTATGTCGACCTTCACGATTGGCTCCTAAAGAAATATTTTATAGCCATACGAGGAAAGAAATGATATTTTTGCCTTATTACTAGGGTGATAGATATGGCTGTTGTAAATAACTATGACATTTATAAAAAGATCAATTGTTCTAAGTTGATGACAATCAAAGATTTTAGAAGGTATATTGCAGTAACCTATTTAAAAAAAGGAAGGTGATTCAAAAGCAATCCTGGGAAGACCAGTACAAAGGCAGATAACATCCAGATTCAATGTTCTTCCTGACATAAAATTGGGAAAAATACAACATGTTATTGGCAAAAGAGAGAAACAAAGGTGTTGCCAATATGATAACTGTTCTTCAAAACAAAGAACATATTGTATGAAATGTAATGTAACATTATGCATACAATGTTTTCCTCCTTTTCACACAAAAAATCAACCTTAAAAATGTAAAAATTAAAAAAAAAAAGTTTTTTTACATGCCTAAAAATAAATTTTGACTTTTAACATTATTTTGCCCATTAGTTTGTTTATATATTGAAACAAAATAATTTTATGTAAAAAAATCTTCATTTTTAAAATTTTTAGATTTTATTAAATGAGCATGGCTTTAAAAATATGGTTGCAGTTAAAAAAAATTTTAAATGCTTTTGAAATACTTTTAATTTATGCATTTCTACATATATATAGCAATTTCAAGTAAAAATTTCAAAATTTGTTAATTTGGGCGTTAGTGGGTTAAATGAACTTTATCACGATGCATGTCAATTCAAAACAATATTATTCCGTAAGTAACATTAAATATTCACAAGCAGACACTATTACATGACCAAAACAGATTAAGACAATTTGCCGCTTATGGCATCTAAAATATCTTTGAGACATATTAACACTTATCAAATTCAGTTTTTAATTGACAGCAGAGAAAATTTAACAAGTAATTTTTCATTTTCATGCATTTTAATAAGAAAATTTATTACCCATCCAAACCTTCCATGAAGGAATATAAGTAGTTCCTTTCTAAGTTCAAAAATGCATGAAGATCATCTGACCAATTAGGGTTGTGAAAAGTGTTGGTATTATTCAAATACTCAACGTAACTTGGCCCAAGATCAACTTCTCTAAAAAGAAATAAAAGCAATAAATTAACAAATAAGCACAGTTCTTGATAGCATATATATGCTCACATACATTTGAATGAAACAAAGAAAATTCTTTTGACTAATATCATAGCTGCCAAGACCAGAAAATGTATTCAATAAAATGTGTCTTGTTGCTATGTGAAATTTCTTTCATTTCATATGAGTAGTAATTTTCTTTTTAAATTGAGTGCAAAATGTGTCTAGGCTAGGACTCGAATGCAGAACTTTTGGCTTTAATTGCCAATTCTCTTCAATTGAGCTATATCCAACAAAATTCACTCAGACAACTAATTGGTATTGACATCTGGTCTGTTATTTAAAACTAAACAGCTTGACAGAATAAACTGTATGTAAAGGAACTCTGATAAACTATGGATGTGTAATTATACTTTTTAAATTGTTATTTTAACACAATCAATCTGATTGGTAAATAAATGCTATGAATAGATTTTTTTTTTTTCAACTAAGGGTAAAATATATTCATGATGGGGCTTGAAGACATAATCTTTGGCTTTAATTCTGAATGCTCTTCCAATTGAGCTATATGGATGGCATGGGTTCAAAGGAATTTCAGCCTGGAAACATTTTTCATTTAGTTGGGGAAAAAAAAATACTACTTGTATGATTTATTTATCAATTAATTTAATTGCATTAAAATAATAATTTAAAAAAGTGTAATTACATATCCATAGTATATTGCAGTTCCTTTACCTATGGTTTATTCTGTCGGGTGTTCAGATGTCATCACCAAATAAATGATTGTCTAAGTGAATTGTGATGGCTGGGATGTTGTCCAAATAGCTCAATAGGAAGAGCATTAGCAGTTAAAGCCAAAGGCTCTGGGTTAAAGTCCTGTGCTACATACATTCTTCACTCAGTTAGAAAAAAATTGCTACTCATATGATTTATTACTTATGTGATTTATGAATCAGTGTGAGTAAAAAAAAAAAAAAAATCAATTATAAAATAATATTTTAGGTTTAAAATACGTTTATTTGACTTGAAAAAAACTGAAAGGTTGACAACTATGTATTATAATATTTAACTTATTTTTATGTTAGTGGGTATTTTAGAATTTTTAATATTTATTTTATTAGGTGACTCTACTACCAACCCACGTCTAGCCACCACACGCTCTAGAAAACAACTAATTTGCTGTGTTTTAAAAAAGATTACCCATTTACATTAGATTGAATGATATTTAATCAACCAGTGACAATCTTCTGTAATAAGGTTGCCATTCATTTCCTTTTGACTGGGGGATTTCTCGAATATCAAAGTGGCATCCACTTTTCTGACAGCTGAGGGATGACTTTTTGGAAATATGAAATAAATCTCTATTCAGATAATGAAATTTTGTATGAAAATTTGAAGAAAAAAACACTTTGAAAATGAAACAAATTTAAAAAAGTGTTTGGATACCACACACCGTAATCTAGTCCAGTATGTGCTTGCAAAAAATGGTTACATTGCAATGCTTATTTTTTTATCCTAAAAAACCTTTTTAACCAAATTCAATATTAAATAGTCCTTTAAAATAATTCTTCAATTTAAAAACTGTCTGCTTCAGCATGTTTATCACACACTTCTCTATAAAACTACCAGATTACATATTTTTATACACAATATTTTTTAAATATAAACCGACAAAGAATTTTGGTTCCAATAAATTCAATTATGGCACTGAGAGCAACAGTTTTTTTTTTTTTTAAAGAAAAAAGAAGATTATTACTATTATTATTTTCATTGTGATAAAAATAAGCAATAATAATAATTAATATACGAAATTTTGTTATTTAGTTTTGCAATGTTTATATACATTATTCACTTGTGTTGAATTAGAAATATACCGGGTGTCCCAAAAAGGACTGACTGATTTTAAAATTCAATAACTTGAAAACGGTGACAGATATTTAAAAAATTCTTGCAGGAGGGTTATGCATAAGGTCAAAAGTTTTTTTACAGTGATTTTCAATTTTAGTTCGAATTACAAACAATAGATGGCGCTGCGATCAATAGACGCTGAATTCAGGCTCGATTTTTGATACTTCGTGGCCCGGATAATACATTTCCATCTCCTTTTTCAGCATGGAACAAGAGAAAGGACCAGAAATCGAGCCTGTATTTAGCGACTATTGCTTACAGCGCCATCTATTGTTTGTAATTCGAACTAAAATCGAAAATCACTGTAATAAAACTTTTGACCTTATGCATAACCCTCCTGCAAGAATTTTTTAAATATCTGTCACCGTTTGCAAGTTATTGAATTTTAAAATCAGTCAGTCCTTTTTGGGACACCCGGTATATACTTGTTAACAATCTGAATAACTTATGTTATTAGATAAATAAATATGGGAAATTTAAACAATCATAAATTTCTTAATGATTAATACAGAAAATATATTTTTACATGCTTTTATTTAAGTGCACTTGAGATTATGTACATAAAGATGCATTTTTTAAATTAATTTTTCACTCACTTCCTGGTGTGAAAAAATTCTAAAAATTGTGCATGTGTTCCATGAGAGTAAGTACAATATTTTCATAACTTGATTATGCATTGAGAAAAGAATTTAAAAGTCACAAATAGAGTTTAAATATTAAATTTTTCTTTCTGATGCTATATCTTAAAAGAAACTGGAAAAATATTTAAATCATTTTTAATGTGTTACACTATGAGACAAATATAAATGCAGTAAACACTCTGAAATCCACACAGCTTGAGACCATAGTTTGTGCAGATTTTAGAATTTTGTATATTTCTGGTCACTGTTTTGTTAAAAAAAATTTTTTTAACCAAAATTTGAATGTAATAATGCACTCAAAATTACAATGAATGCCTACAATAATGTAAAATATTAAAATAATTATAATGTAATACTAAATATCCATAATAATAATGAGTTAAATGTTTCTTGAATTATTCAATGAAATTCATCTCATAAAGGTATTTGGATAATTTACATCTGAATCACAAAAAATCAAAGCTTTATTTCATGCTTAGAAAGATTTAATTTAAAAAAAGATTCACTATATAATGTATCAGGTAAAAAGATCACTGTGGTACAGTGATTGCTGTAATATATGTGCCACCTTGAATTTTTTTGGAAACTAGCAAAAGCCATGCTTTGTTTGGATTCGCAAAGCATTATTTAATAAGATAAATATGTGAAAGTAACAATATTTTTTATATTATTTTTGCATCTTTATTAAGCAAGAACGTTATTTTATGTTTTGGCACATTTTAATTTTAGAAATGTAAATTCAGCCAAATAACTAAGAATTTCCTCGGAATTTTTTATTTATGATATATGACTGGTACAAATAAAAATATTTTCGAAGCAAAATTTTACAAAATATTTTTAAATTTTTAACTAAAATCTCTTTTAAAGATGTTTTTACATTTTACAATAGCCTCTATGGTGGTTTCTCAAATGGTTTGAAATAGGTATGTTTCCAATCTTTGTAATTCACATCAAATAATCTTTGATAGCAATCTTAGAATAATATATTCCAAGAGAACTTGAAGAAAGTTACTTCTTCAAAATCCTATTTTCTGGAAAAACATTTGAAATCTGCCCTGGTTGATAGTAAGAATTATTAACTGTAAAACTTTTCATTCTAATTTCTTCTGTTTTACTGCATGTTAGCATACGAGAATTTTTGATAATGTAGAATCTCTCGTAAGGAAATTTTCTATTGAATGCTAAATCTTGAAGGGTTTTCACTCTCGACAACGCTACGTTCATTAAGCCAACTGATATCTCTTTATCCCCAATATCTACGACTGATTTATCTAATGTTAAATCTTGGGATTTAAGAATTGTAACTGCAAAAGCTAACTGTAGAGGAAATTGTTTTCTTGAGCAATTTATATTTCCATTTTTCCAGAATTTAGTTATTGGTGGAATCGGAATGCAGCCAATCTCATAAGTTGAATGACTGTAGTTTTTCAAATTTAACCATGATTATTCGCGGCATCTGGTCTGGTGGCCCGTGATTTTCTTCATATATAATATCTGCAACATAGCCTAAAGCCCCGTTTACTAAACCTTTTTCGGCCCACAAATTAGAACTAACATTACATTACTTTAGACCCAATTGATAAAGTAAGAAATGGTTCAAGTCCCTTTGTCATTTCAGAATCGGCCAACTTTGCTTTAATACAATTATGAAGACCTTGAATCAAAGCAACAGGTTGACGCAGTTCTTTTAATTTTTCATTATTATATTCTTTTACATCTTTATTCGTTGAAAACAGCCTAACTGCATCTTTAAATAAATGCTGTTCGCTTTTTGAAAGAGACTATAAGCTTCGATTCATTAATATTTCATAGTCTTCAGTAGTGCATTCTCCATTGCTAATTTGATCAAGTATGCTACAAAATATTTGTTGAGTTTCATCTTGCCGGAAGGATGATGATAAAAAAAAATATTTTTGAATAGTCGAAGAAAATAACAATTGTCCTTCCAAAAGAAACTCACTTCCTTGATTTTTGTCACTGTAAAGAGGCTTGTCGTTTACTGGAGGTAGTTGTTTGATATCTCCAAATAGATACAAGAACATTCCACCAAATGGTTCATCTTGTTTCGATGGCACAACACTACGTAATCGTAAATCTGTTTTTCGCAAAAGACTGCATCCAATCATACTCATTCCATCTGTAATTATGAATTTACAATTTCGAAACTAATCCTGAATTTGACCAATCGAATATGGACTAAGATTTCTTAGCTTTTGGTTTAGTCCCAATAAAAGTTTTGAATGAATCGTTGATCCATTTACATTGACTGCGGCAGCACTAGTTGGTGCAAGCAGTTGAAAAGAAGATGGACCAAATGTTTCATTTAATCGAGCAGGGAAGTAATGTATTAAAGTACTTTTTCCAGAACCTGCTTCTCCTTGGACAACAATTCTTTTTATTGGCATTTCTCGCCTATGACCTTGCAAGAAATTGATCTGTTCTTCGAAAATATTTATTATTTTTTTCTGTTCATCAGAAAAGACGAAATTTGGCAAATTAGAAGGAACAGTGACACAACCACTTTTTTCACCTTTTCATTTTCAATAAAATTCTGTAATTTATTCAGCAAATCTTGACTTTGAATGGTATGCCAGTTATACCTTATATCAATGTCCCTTCTGCCCAAATCTAATTCATCCTGTGCATTATATTGTCTTGAAGCGACATTCATCCAGTCAAATGGTTCATCTATTTCAGTAGATTCAATTTCTTTAAATTCTTCCCCATCTTCTAAATTTTGCAACAGATATTCTAAATCTAATCTCTGAATTTCATTATTCTCAAAATGCTGTTCATATATAACTTTCCATGAAGTATTATTTGGATTCATAACTTGAAAATCACGCCAAGGAATATGCAACATAACTTGTTGCTTATAGAAATTTTCATTATTTACATTATTGGGATCATATTTCAATTTCGGTATAATTCTGGGGATAAATGGTTTTTTTCTGATACTGAAATTTCACCGCGTTTATAAACGTTCTTGAAATAATTCTGCAATGACATATTTTCAAATCTCACTGGGCGTTGCCGTACTTTTCTAAAATATTTGAAACGAATATGCTTCCATCCTCATTATTCATATCTAATTGTTCCCATGCGTAAATTAATGGTGACAAACTGACGAGATGACTTATACAAAGGCCATCCCATTAACACCCAAAATATTTCCTGGGCAGAATAATCACGTTCAGCACACATTTTTATTAAAATCTTCTGAATTATCTACTGAACATTGATATTATCGCGTGATTCTTGAACTGTCTGTCTGTTGAAATCTTTCATCCCTTCTGATCTGGGTTCACCTTTGTCAGCTTATTTAGCAATATATTTTAGAACTGCGTGAATGGAAATGACTGCTTGGGAATCCATGTTTGCTCGCCAAATTTTTTTAATTTGTGGGCTATGATTGTTTAAATAAGGATTGTTTCTCTTTGAAATGCATTCGAGTTCATTAGTAAGGAACTGAATTTTACTTTCGTGAGAACATTCTTTGGGAAATTTGAAACGGCATGTGACTTCAGAAGAATCTTTTTTCTTTCTCTTACAACTGTTATTTTAAAATAGTTTTAAATCTTAAAGTAATGTTTGTAAAGCGTATCTTCAAGCCATCTGCAAACCGCCATTGTTATGGTGTGTTTTTATATGTACAAGAACAACTGCTGTGATAAATCTTCATATTGATTACTTGCTGTATCATCACCTTGTGTCGTCAAAGTAAAATAAACTTTTTTCGTTAATTCTACTATTATGCATTTTGTTTCATTATCCTAGTTAAGAGATTGTTTTTCATATATGCTCATTCAAATATTTCACTTCCAATACGTCCTATTTACCAGCCTTTACCTCCACTGGGTTTTCTGCATGTTTAAATAGACTGTTACGTATATAAAGCACAAAGGTTATATTACATCCAAGAATATGGGTTATGGGCGGACATAACCTAGGAGGTGTATGAGCTAATCGATCTCTTAAGATAAAATTAAATATTATTTGCAATAACCCTGAACTTTTCCTGAGTTATCAAATCGAAATTTTTACGTTGGATGCTGTTTATTGATTTTTATTATTTCAACGAACTTTTATTAGTTACAGGATTCTTGCATATTTCAACGAACTCTTATTAGTTACAGAACTGTTGCATATTTTAACGAAATTTTTTTTATTAGTTATAGAATTTTTGCATATATTAACGAACTTTATTCCTGATTTGATGATTTTTCTACAATAGACTGGTTTACTTTGCTGTTTGATGATGAATTTTTCGTTTAAATAGATTACTTTTCTTCAACTTTAAAATTTTTTTTAAAGAAGTTAAAGGCACAGGTGAAGATAACGGACGAAAAGCTCGGGGGGGGGGGGGGGGGGGGGGGGGCGGTAGCACTTCAGGTAATTAAATTTTTTTTGGCTGCGTTTAAAATTTTTTTCCATGATGGCCACAAATACGATAGATAAACTTAGTTCAAGGAACTATGCTACTTGGTGTAGCGATATGAAGTATTTGTTGTTAGAAAAAGGCCTGTGGGAGATAATAAGTTTAAAACAGATGGTACCTGAAGTTAGTACGAATGTTACTGCCGATATGGTTAGTCAATTTACCTCCCGTGCAAACAAGGCTCTTTCCTTGATTTACCTTTATAGAGCCAGAATTTAAGCGATTAATTGATGATTGTCAAGAACCAGTTGCAGCTTGGAATAAATTGCACAAAAATTTTCATCCAGATTCACGTACTCATGATATGTCTTTGTTTAACAAGCTTATGGAAGAAAGGATAAGATATGGTGAATCTATAAATCTTTTTGCGATGAGGCTGAAGAAAATTTACCAAGAAATTAAGTCTATAGATAAAAATTTTGCTGAATGTTACCTAAGTTACCAATTCCTGCGCTTTCTACCGTCGAATTACGACACTTTAGTACAACAGATACTGGCTAAACCTGCAGATGTATTAAGTTTGATTTGGTAGTTGATGAACTGGTGGCAGAAGAGACCAGACAAAGGTTGCGTGATCGAGATAGTGCTAAACAAGTTAACATCTCCAATACAGTGAAATTGCAGAAATCTTTTAAAGGAAAACCTCATTTTCGAAAGTCACAAAGAAAAAGATGTTGGAAATGCGGCAAATTGGATCATTTACAGACCAATTGCTTTTCAAAGTCTCCAAACAACCAGTTTCGTCACAGAGATGTTTCTCCCTCTTCATATTCTCGATGTGGTTACTCTTCAAGCCGATCCAGTTCCCATAATCGCTACTCCAAACAGTCTCCCGAGAGGTACCACAGTGATTCGTCTTATTATAGCCCGCCGGATGATGACTCTAACTCCATTACTAGTTCCTACGACTCGTCTCCTAGAGGTCTCAGAGGTTGCAGAGAATGAAGCAAGACTCCCAGGCATACTAGACGTTCTTCTCCATATGTTTTTAATGACAGAGGTGGTGGTTCTCGCTCGAAATTATCAAAAAGTACATGTAAGTCAAATCTTTTTATCTCACATTCTAGTTTAAGTAATGTTGTAAATGATTGTGACTGGATTTTTGATACAGGAGCGAGCCATCATTTCTGTAATAATAAAAATTTGTTTTCTAGTTTTCAGGAACTAAATGATGAAATATCAGTTGCCGTCAAAAATGTTCTATTTCCCATAAAGGGTAAAGGGGAAGTTAAACTTCGTTTTGGACAAAGGGTTTTTACGTTATGTAATGTAATGTATTCTGATCAGTTACGTAGAAACCTTATCTCTGGTCCTCAATTAGATTTAAATGGTTTGACCTTTCAGGGTCATAATGGTGAGGTGAAAGTCCGTCGGAGAGCCGAGTACTTGTTTAGCGCATATTTAAAAGATCGAATTTATAGGCTGTATCCAAAAATCCCAATCTCTGTTCATAAATCTGTTAAATTTGAAACTTCTGCCGTTAAACAGAACGAGAAAATGTTACATTGGCATCGCAAGTATGGTCACATAAGTCCTTCTTTAATTGCACATACAAGCCGTAGGCAAGGCCTACGGGGCTTACCAGGACTAAAAGAGACCAATTTATTTTGCGAATCATGTAAATTTGGCAAACTGAAGAATATTTCACATAAATTTAACAAGAATATCTGCTCTAATCATCCACTTGAGCTTCTGTATGCAGATTTGTGGTAAGACGCAGTGTAGCTGTACTGGGCACCGATGATTATGCCCTCTTCCCTCCCAAAGCTGAGGTTAATCGAGATGTTGCCATTGAAGATGAACCTGAGGCTATCCTAGGCTATCCTAGGTCCTTCCGGCAGTTCTGAAGATTACCCGCTTGGGAGGGGGGAGGACAAGGATTCGGGGTCCAGTGACACTATTCAGCCAACTATTCTTAGAGATGTCCGTTGGCTTAGAAAACCTGTCATGCGTAGAAAAAAAGATCGTATAGACATCTATTACTATGAATTGGGTAAAGACGACAGGTTGCGTTCTTTAAACGAAGTAAAAAAATACTGTGAAGAAAACAATATTCTATTTAAGCCTGAAATCTTTGATTTTAAGCAGTCCAATCCTTATTCTGGTATAGTCCCCATTCCTGAAGAATCCTCTCCTTCTGATAGTGAAGATGACAATTCTAGCGAGTCTAGTTTTTTACATATATCCGCATGACTAGCTAACAATAGTGAAACTCCCAGAACATTTAAGCAGGCATGCAGATCGGAACAGAGCTCGATCTGGTAGGAAGCAATGAAGCTCGAAATGAAGGTTATGAGAGACCGTGGAGCTTGGCATTTGGAAGAATTACCGGTACATGTCACTGCAGTAGGTTGCCGGTGGGTTTACACGACGAAACGGGATGAATTTGGACGGATCGCCAGGCACAAGGATAGACTTGTTGCCCAAGGGTTCAAACAAATAAAGGGAGAGTCCTACGAAGAGACTTTTAGCCCTGTTGTGAACTTTGGCATTATCTGATTCTTTTTCTCCCTTCTTGTTTCGTTTAGCGGGTGGTCACACACTCAGTGTGACGTGACCTGCGCCTACCTGTATGCATCACTGAGTGAGGACGTGTATATGCACCAATCTCCCGGATTCTCAGAGCCTGGAAAAGAGCATTTATATTGCAAACTAGATTGCGCTTTGTATAGTTTGCATCAAAGTGGGAGAGAGTGGTTCATGGAAATTCATAAAGCTCTACTAGAGATTGGTTTTAAGAAATTTTCATCATGCAATTGTGTTTATATTTTTAATTCTAATATTTTATTACTATTGTATGCGGACGACATAGTGATCTTTGGAAAAACTCAAAAGCTTATAGATAACACCTTAAAGAAATTAAAAGCAAGATTTGACATAAAGGAACTGGGTAGAACTAGAAAGCTATTAGGTGTTGAATTTGAAGATACTCAATTAGGAGTTATCATACACTAGCAAAACTACATTCAAGATGTATGTAATAGATTTAGTTCTTTTAAAATTCCAGTCTCATCATTGCCTATAAGTAAAGGTATTATTTTTTCAAGATCCAGTTGTCCAGTTTCCGATCATGACATTCAGGAAATGTCCCGTTTTCCTTACCGTAATTTATTGGGTTGTCTCTCTTTTGTTGCGAACCATACTCGACCCGATATTTGCTATGCCGTGAACTTACTGAGCCAGTTTCAGGCGAACCCAGGTATAGTCCATTGGGATGGGCTGGTACGATTGCTAGGATATTTAAAGTCTACTATGCATTTTAAGCTGAAACTCTCGTGCAGGTCTAACGATCTCACGATCTTTACTGAAGCCGACTTTGTGGCTAACCACGACGATCAGACCTCGGTTGGCGGTCAAATAGTCATGCTTGACGAAGCTCCCGTCTATTGGAGCACTTTTAAAGAAAAGTGAGTCTCGTTATCGACCATGGAGTCTGAATTCGTCGCAATGACTGAGGCCGTCAAGAACCTGGTCTGGTTTGACCGGATACGTCGCGAGTGTGCACAGGAGGGGATCGTACCTGTACTGGGGAGGACAGCTGAGATGAAAGCAGATAATCAAGCAGCAATCGATTTTGTTAAATCTCCTGTGGAAAATTACAAATCCAAGCATATCGACGACAAGTTGTTTTTTATTCGGGATTTGTTTAATAGAGGGGAATTTTTGCTCAGTCACGTGCATAGCAGATAAAACCTGGCAGACATTTTTACCAAGCCATTATCCAAAAATGAGATCTTGAGTTTTATAAAGCTTCTGTTCATGATGTGAAGTACTTATTAGATTTTTATATAGTTCATCTCATTTCCATATATAAATTTTGCATATATCATTCATATATAAATTTTTCATACATCATACTCATGATTGTGCTGGTGAATTTTGTTGAATCCTTTTTAAGCTTTTTGTTGTTACACTGTACCTAAATGTTATTAAATTCAGTTTAAAGGATAAGTGTAAACGATTGCTATTTTGATTCCTGTTCATTTGCCAGTATATATTCTTTTTCATGCATTACCAGCTATCTTGATCATTGTCTAAGTTTAATTGGTTAGAGGGTTTTTTTTTTTTTAACTTAAAATCAACTATAAATATATCTTAGTAAAAGGGTTTCTTTTTTATAAAACAGTTTTTAAATATTTAAAGAAATCTTATTTTAAACTGTTTGTATCTGTGCTTATATAATGAATTTTCTTATGCATATCATTAATTTGTGTTTATCTATTCTAGGCATCTAGAGCGACACCCAATCTATGTGTATGTGTGATCCCTGCTAGCGGGAGACTAAAAGTGGTATAAATGTGCCCTTAATTCATTCTCAATGGATTTGTACGTTAGTTTGTTGAAAGAGCCGTCGTTTTTGTTGCTTGAGCCTAGATGCCTGGATCTCAAGTTCTCATAATTGCTTAAATTTTTATCTATATGAATTGTTTAAAATTGTAATTAAAATATTTTTCAATTGTAACTATTGTGATCAAGACGTCTTGGAGAGCTGGTGATAACATTTCCAAATTGGAAACTGTTATATTTTTGAAGTGGTACGTCATCATCATTTTCATTTTTGTAATTTAAATTGTATAAGAATTTTGCACCTTTTTAAAGTTACCTTCTTTGTTAGACTCCTGTTAATCTTCACTCTAAGATACGTATACCTCTGTCTTTAGGCAAAGAAGATCTGTTATTAGCCAACAAATTGTTTTGAAGAGTTAATTTTTCTCGTTTAGCAAATTCTCTATACATTTTCACTTAAACTTTAAAATTTAATTTAACTTGTTCTTTTATGAACTTTCATCACTTAAATTTTTTTCTAGTCATTTGTTAAAATTGTTATAAATTGTTAATTCATGTTCGAAGTATATTTAAAAACTTCGTTTAAAGTTTTTTTAACTTCTACTTTTTGAAGTTCAAGTTTTCAACTTTTCAATTATTGGAGTTGTTTTACGTTTTATGTTACGTTACGTTACGTTTTACATTACGTTCAGAAATGAACTAGATGTATTTCTTCAAGTTTTCATTTTGAAGCAATCTTAACTTTTCAAGTTTAAAAATTTTCACCTTTCTAAAAGTTAAAATTTTTTTTCTGTTCGTTAAATAGTTTTGGTGAGTTGGTTCGAATGGTGATATCTATGGATTTTTCAATCCTTTGCTCTCTGAGTTAACTTTTTTTATAAGTTATCTCTTTATTTAAAGAGGCAATGAGAGGGGGGGCATTTGATAGAGATACCAAACACTGGTTTTCTCATCGCCTCCTATTTCCTATTTATCATGATTTCATACCACAATCATCATTTTTTATTTACAAATTCATATTTTATTTTTTATTTATTACTTCATTATAATATCTCATAATATCAGTAATAAATGTTTCCAAAACTTACCTTTTTACTTCATTTCCGGACTTTATCGATAGATAATGTATTAGTCCTGTAACGTCAATAGCTATCTATATCTTTTTCCGTTCACGGATTCCACTTTCTTTGCAACCTACATCGGCAAAACCACGTTCCAAAGTGATTACGTTTTTCCGTAACGATATTTTTCCCGCCAGATGGCGACTGACAATATCGTATCTATTATCGAATATAGCTTTTGCATCGATTCGATGCCGTTCCGTGATCGACCCGTTTCGTGGTCTCTGCTCCGAAACGTCGATTTCAATACTAGCCATTTCATATAAATAAATGATCCGGACATCGTTAGTTTGCATTTTTATCTTCCTTTAAATGGAAGTAACTTTTCGAGATACTGAATGTTGGCTGGCCCAACATTCTGGAAGTATTAATTAACATACTTGTTATTTTGTTTTAACTATGAGTCCATTTTTAAATAGTTTTAAATCTTAAAGTAATGTTTGTAAAGCGTATCTTCAAGCCATCTGCAAACCGCCATTGTTATGGTGTGTTTTTATATGTACAAGAACAACTGCTGTGATAAATCTTCATATTGATTACTTGCTGTATCATCACCTTGTGTCGTCAAAGTAAAATAAACTCTTTTCGTTAATTCTACTATTATGCATTTTGTTTTATTATCCTAGTTAAGAGATCGTTTTTCATATATGCATCGTTTTTCATAAATATTTCACTTCCAATACGTCCTATTTACCAGCCTTTACCTCCACTGGGTTTTTCTGCATGTTTAAATAGACTGTTATGTATATAAACCAAAAAAGGTTATATTACGTACAAGAATATGCAGTTGATAAATTCAATTATTTAAGATCCTTTTTGACTTCCAACCCATTAAAAAGTATTGACGGATTTTCCATAACATCAGATAACTATTTAAAAGCGATAGAGATTCTGAAGGGGCGGTATGGAAATACGGATTTGCTTATATCTGTACACACGAATAAACTTCTAAATATTTCTCCTCTAAGACATTCAAATGATACCAGATCCTTTAGAAGAATTTACGATGAAATTAAAACAAATATTAGAAGTTTAGAGTCACTTAATGTTTCATTGGAATCTTATGAAAGTCTGTTAAAACCGACATTATTTAAACTATTACCAAGAGATCTTGTGTTGGAATTTAATAAAACCCATGATGATGTTTTTAAAGTACAAGATATCATTTCATTTTTAAATAAACAATTAACATCCCGAGAAAAAATGTTTGCGTCAACATCAAATGAAATGAATGATCGACCGAAGCAAAGTAATTATATTACGCAACCACTTAGGAGAAATACTCCCCCCCCACGTCAATAAATTTGATTATCAGAATAGAAAATTACCATCAGCGAGTGATTTATTAGTTCAAGATAAAAATGAAATTACTTGTTCCTTCTGTTCGGGTTTACACCCTAGTAATAAATGTTTTAGTATGCGTAATTTACCGTTTGAGAAAAGACTTGATTTATTGCGAAAAAGAGGTATATGTGGGCTTTGTTTACAACGTGGTCACATAAGGAAAAATTGTTTGTCTAAAGAATTCTGTCCTAATTGCCACGACAAGCATTGAGAAATACTTTGTAATAAATCAATAAATTTAAAACGGAAACCTCTAAATACAGAGAATGATGATGTTGATGTTATGAAACAGATGCTCTCAAATCATAATATCATTTCCAATGTTTATTTGCAGACATTGATAGTTGCAGTCCCTAATAATAATCAATCAACTGAATTTATTAGAGTAATTATAGATTCAGGGAGCCATCATAGTTATATAACTCGTTATGCTGCCAATAAATTAAAATTAAGAAAGATAAAAACGGAGATAATTAATCACAGACTTTTCGGAGGCACGGAAAGAAAAAGTAAACATAATCGCTATGAATTTACGATTGGTCGTTTAGATCAAAATTTTCAATGCAAGATACAAACTTTGGATGAAGAAAAAATCTATACAGGAGTGAATTTATGTCGCGATAATAAATTATTGAGAATCTTAGAAAAGGAAGGCGTGTTTTTGTCAGATGTACATAGAAACAATAGATTATGTTTGTATCAAAATAACCCCGAAGAAATACACATTTTAATCATAATCGGCGCTGATACAGCCGCAAAACTATTTACCGATAATATAAGATATTTCGCTGATCTGGGTTTAGCAGCTTTTGAAACGAAGTTAGGATGGACAATTATGGGGAAAATAGAGGGTAATCAAATTGGTTTCAAAAGTTCGTTATCAGCTCTATCACTGTCTTTGCTTATGTCAAATGCTAATTTATGGCGATTAGACGCCTTGCGTATAAGTAATGAAGATGACAAAACGAAAGAAGATTTGACCGAAGAAACAAAAAAGCATTTTTTAGAAAATGTTAAACGCGATGAAAGTGGTCGTTACGAAGTCGCATTACCGTGGACTGTGGACAATTCCGTCTTAACAGATAATCGGTCATTAGCAGAAAAACACCTTTACAAGACCGAAAGCAAACTTATCAAAATGAATAAAAGAATGGAATATGAAGAAATCTTTAATTTGTGGGAAGATAGCCAGATTATAGAAGAAGTAGCCTATTGAAAAGGAAGATAAGATACATTATTTACCGCATAGACCAATAATTAAAGAAAACAGTGAAACGACGAAAATACGCCAGTTTTTAACGCCTCGGCACACAATAGAGACTGTCCTTCTTTGAAGGAATGTCTCACCAAAGGTCCTAATTTAATTATAATAATCTCTCGTATTTTAACCAGATTTCGGAAATACCGAATAGGAATTTCATCAGCTATCGAAAAGGCTTTTTTGCAAATTAAAATAAAAGAAAAAGACCGAGATTTTCTTAGATTTCTTTGGTTCGATTCCGATCGAAATTTGAAAATTTATAGACATTGTCGCGTAGTCTTCGGACTTACTTCAAGCCCTTTTTTACTAATGTCTACATTAAATCACCTTTTGAGTGAAGTCCCCGAACTTTGGCAAGATATGGTTCAAATTTTATAAAACTCATTTTATATAGACAATTCTCTCACTAGTTTAGATTAAATTCCTGATACCGAAAAATTTATTACAGAATCTCAAATCATATTAGATGATTTAGCTCACTTTAATTTGAGGTGTTGGCAATCAAATTTGCCTCAGGTTATGATCAATGATTCCGGAGATAAACCCAAAGTTGCACCCATTTTGGGATTGATATGGAACTTAGAGCAAGACAATTTAATGTGCAAATTAGAAGAACCAATTGAAATAGATGAACCAATCACAAAAAGAAAAATATTGTCTATTATGCAGCAAATTTTCGATCCCATCGGATTCACCGCTCCAGCAATTCTTGTACCAAAATTAATTCTTCAAGAGACCTGGAAACAGAAATTAAAATGGGATGAAGAACTACCTGGAAATTTAAAGAAACAATTTACTAATTGGTTGAACAAAATAGGCTTTTTGAAAGAAATTTATGTCCCTCGATGGTTAAACATAATTCCTGCTAATGAAAACGAAATTTTGTTACACATTTTTTCTGATGCTAGTAAACATGCCTATGCCACTTGTGTTTATCTTAGGTGTCAAACGCAAGGGAAAATTAGAGTTTGGTTAGTAAATGCTAGAAGCAGAGTAGCGCCCATCAAAGAATTCATGATAGCGAGGTTGGAATTGTTCGCATGTCTTATTGGGGCTAGACTCGCCAAATCTGTAACGGATGACTTAAAATTAAAACCAGAAAAGACTACATTTTGGAGCGATTCATCAACAGCTTTAGGGTGGATAAGAAGAGAACAAACCTGGGGTACCTTTGTACATAATCGAGTTTTAGAAATAAGAGATCTTACCAAAATAGAAGATAGGAGACATATACCTGGACATTTAAATCCAGCTGACCTCCCATTCAGAGGGTGTTCTTTTGAACAATTGAAAAAATCAAGATGGTGGGAGGGTCCTGATTGGTTATATTTATCAGAAGACCAGTGGCCACAACCAGAAGAATATCCTGATGAAAAAGTCATAAATCAAGAGAAAAAGAAGACAATTCTTACTCTTTTAGATAAAGAAGAAACTGATTTTAATCGCTATTACTGATATTTTTCCTCTTATCGAAAAAATGTCAGAATGATTGCTTGGATATATCGATTCTTCAACAACTCGAAAATGAAAGAAAAAGTTTCAGTTCCTGATATTTCTGTAGATGAGTTTGAAAGAGCTGAAACCATATTGCTACGCTTAATACAAAGAGAATCCTTTTCGGGCAGAACCGACCCAAAATTGAAATCTTTAAGACCACTAGAAGATAAACACGATCTCTTAAGAGCCAAAACCAGCATAATTCTTAGAAACGATAAAGAAAATTTTCGTTATCCTATAATCCTTCCCTCTAAACATCCAGTTGTTTTAAGATTAATTTATGAAAAACATATAGAAAGACATCATGCTGGAGTTAGCAATCTAATGGCTCAACTTAGAGAAAATTTTTGGATATTAAAATCAAGAAAATGTATCAGAAATGTTCTTAGACAATGTGTTAAGTGTCAAAGATTCCAAACACCCAGAACAGAGGTCGAACCAGGAATCCCACCTGAAGACAGAATCAGAGATGCAGCTATATTTGAAATGGTGGGAGTCGATTTAGCCGGTCCTCTATACCTTGCCGATGGTTCAAAGGTGTAGATAGCTTTATTCACTTGTGCTGTCTATCGAGCGGTACACTTGGAGTTGATAACATCTTTATCAGCTGAATGCTTTATGCAGTCCCTAAGAAGATTCATCGCACGGCGAGGCAGACCTTACATAATTTACTCAGACAATGGGGAAAATTTTGTTGGCACTAGCAGAGCACTTTCTAGTGTAGATTGGGAAGCCTTAAAAGCATTAGCCTCTATACAGAAGATAAGATGGAAGTTTAATCCCACTGCAGCACCATGGTGGGGAGGATGGTGGGAGCGCCTTGTGCGGGTGGTAAAGGAAATTTTAAGAAAAGTTTTGGGTCGCGCCTCATTAAATTACGAAGAACTCAGCACAATACTCTGTGATTGTGAACAAATTATCAATTCGAGATCGATCACATACATCTCCGAAGATAATCGAGATCCTGAACCCTTAACATCATTGATGTTCCTTCAAGAACTGCCTACATCCGGCGTCCCGGATATCGATACATTACACTCCCAAGATCTTAACCGACGCGCAAGATATCGTCAAAGAATAAGAAATGATCTGTGAAACCGATTTAGAACGGAGTACTTAGGACAGCTGCGGCAACAGTCTATGAAGAAGGAAAATTCCAAACCTTTGCAAATAGGAGACACCGTTCTTCTGAAAGATACCAACAAAAGACGTCTTCACTGGCCTTTAGCCAAAATAATAGATATATTTCCCGGAAAAGACAAAATAGCAAAATTGGCTAAAGTCCAAACAGAAAATGGAATTTTCCTCCGTCTTTTCCAACGCCTGTTTCCTTTGGAAATTAATGCAGCTAGCGATTCCCCATCAGATAACATAATCCAGCAGAAAGTGAACTTTAATGTCCATAATGAACAACGAAAGACTACTCCAGAAATCGATCAGGCTAGAATCAGTGTGGAAAAGAGTCAACCCAGTGACAGAGATATCTCTCCTGTGGTTACCAGAAGTGGACGACTAGTGAAACCTCCTGAGAGACTCCAACTAAGACTTTTAGACTTTTGAGTTCCTCTCCAGGATCAAGAAACTCAAGGTCGGAGGATGTTGCGAAATACGCAGCATTCCTTTCCTTCCCTAAACAATTATTCTGATTGCGCAATTAAGAAACCTTTTTTATTACATGCCAGCGCAACACCCACGCACGGCAGAACTGAATTAGAAATAGAAGAAGAAGGTGCTTTTAGGAGCGCCTCTGTTGTCCAGATGGGACAGTAGAACTTAAATAGAAGAGTAGAATTTAAATTTTAAGACTTTAAGAATTACTAAATCTTTTACTGTAAATAATTTAACTTTAATGTATAATCTTTTGTGTTTCACCTATATATTCAAGAAAATAGATTAGATACTTAAGAAGAATGTGTTTGGATTTTTTTAGAATTTTGTTATGATTTTAACAAAAATAGACCCACAAAGCAGACGACCGCTCACCGGTATTTGGATTCAGAATTCCAATATAACAGGTATGATAATTTTATTTTGATTTAAGAATATTTATTGATTGAATGAGATAGAATTAACACCCTACACTATTAATTACCTTTTTTCATTTACTACTTAATAATGATAAATGATATTTTATTTCTTTATTTTCTTTCACTGTTAGTTACTTTGAAATAATTCATTAAATATGTTTTTTCTACATATGTGACTTGTATTTCTAAGCATGAAAACACTTATTAAATAATCAGTATGATTTATTTTCATAATTAATGATCAAATAATTAATAATTATTAATGTTAATAATTTTTTTTGTTGGTATTATTAAGTGTGTTTATCATAAGGATATTTTATTTGATTGCTAATTCCACTAGCTAAATGTAAAAAGACTTGAAACTTGCAGTTTTCAATAAAATGTACTCCAAATGGAAAATTCAGTAAATGGGTTTATAAACAAATTTAGTTAGATTTTTATGTTGTAGAAGTTCAATTATTGAAGACACAAATGAAAGAAAGTGCTATATAATAGAAAATAAATCAAGAAAATTGAAATGACTTGCTTTTGTTTTAATTCATATTGTTTTGGTAACATATGTTTATTAACACTTGTATTACCATTTCAATGTCTCTCAAACTTTTTATCTTTAATTTAATTCCTTGAATTCTAAAATACTGTGTTTTGCTAATGTTATTATTTTAATTCACTGATGAATTTTAAAAAGAAATTTTGAATACATTTTGCAGTATGTTACATAAATGCATAACATTTAAAATATACTTTAAGTACATTATATGCACTCTTATGTAGAAATTAATACTTACAATTTAATAAAATTTAAATGTATAAACAAAATAAAAATGAGTAGAGCAAATATTATTTTTTTTAAAGTAATATATTGAAATAAAATATCGCAATATTTTGTATTAAATACATTTTTAAATGTTCCTTAAAAAATGCTAAACAAATCTTTTTATTCTTTTTTAATAAATCCTTTTGACATTCATAAAGCCCTTTTTAGATGTGCATGGAATTTGCAGACATTAATGAAGATTCAAGTGTTTTAAAATGAAGCAGTGTTTTTCCCTTTTCAATATGATTTTTTTATATCTTGAGTTATAATCTATCATTCTCTAATGAAGAGATTTCTCTGACAGTTCAATCTCCAGGTTCAGTTAAATCTCCAATTTGGACACCATTTTCTGAAAGATCTCTAACTTTTATAGGAAAACAGAAATGCTATTTTTTTGCATCCGAATAACTGTACATCTTGAGCAATTAAGAAAGAAAATGACTTCTTGAATGAGCCAGAAAGTAGCTCGTATGGATCAGAGAACAAAATTGCAAAAAATTCTTATCCTGAATTTGTTTGGCCAGATACCGTGCAATATTCAGTGAAATTTCAGCAATATTCAGTAAGATATCTCAAAATATTCAGCCGCAGGTATTCGGGCAAAGCATTTGGCCAACAAACCTTCAATATTCAGCCAATTGAATATTCGGCAAAAGGGCTGAATACCAACTGAATATTCGTCCCACAATAGCTACTGTTTCCATTCAAGATAAATCTTTTAAACACATAATTACAAATACAAAACGTAAAATAATGTATAAATAAGATAAATTAAAAAAACACATCACAAGTCAATAAAAAAAAAAGAAATACGAAAGAAAATAATTTAAAACATACGTCATGAGTCAACAGTTACCATGTCAACACTTATATGTGGTTACTATGCAGAAAGGGAATAAAAAAGTTACTGCAATTAGCACTTTTGGTGCCATGCTTAGCACAGTCATATCTGATCTGGCCCAAATAATATGCAAGTATTGAATAATGTCTACTAATTAATGCTGTACATAAATTATGGTTCAGAGTTGTCTAGATATTAAAAATTACACCAACTTTCAATTTTCAAATGATAACACTACTTTTGACACCATATTCAAGTTCCTTAGATCAAAGCGGGCTGGAAAAGAACATAATTTATACACTTTTTTCTTCATAGAGATAGAAAGGGTCAAAATTAGGTGATGCTTATGTTAAATCCACATGACACACTTTAATCTAAATTAGGTGATGCTTATCCACATACACACAAATCCACATGACACACTTTAATCTATATCTTCCCACGAAGACATTTAGTCAAAATGTATCCTTTTTAAAGATATACAGTGAATGGTCCCAACCATAACCTAAGCATTTTGTTTTATTCAAAACATATTTTTAATTATGAAAATTGTTAAGAAATTTATATTTTATAAAAACTATGAATTGTGACATACATTAATTTTAACATTTAAAAAATGACACCAGGGAAAAACATAGCTATGTAAATTTACAGCTCATTCTTACATTTAGTATTTGAGATATAAAGGAAGGAATATTCTTTGACAGTCTCAGAATGCAGTCTTCTGTTATTGTTTACATCTATATAAAATGTAATGCCTAGCAAAATCCAGAAAATTTGTACACTATTTTCTTTTACATACACATAGTTTATTTTATGTTTAGATTTTTCATAACATTTTCCAGTTACTGATTTACCCTAGTACAATCATAATTTTATTTTTCTAAATTTATGATAAACTCCTAATACATAAATTACATACTTTTTAGAGATCCAAGAAACAGAAAGTGTCAAAAGTGAGTGTTGCTATTTGAAAAATGAAAGATGTATTTTATGCAGACAATCCACAAAGCACAATTTCTAAATATAACTTAATAGTACATATTATTCCCAGTGAATTGTTACATATATCTCTTTTATCTGATCATTTGCAGCAGTAGGGTGAGATCTCCCATTTTCCCTTCAGTACTGTACAATTTCCCTTATAATTGTATTGCACTGTTTTCTTTCAATTGGCAGGAATATAAAAATTTCAATTAAAGACAGGTTTCCATTATACACGGGTTTGCTTTCACAGGTTTAGTGAGTTATATTCTAAAATTTTAACTTGTATAAATTCTACTCACAACAGTACAATATCAAAATATGTTTACAACACTTAACTCCTGCATGCTAAGGATTAAATTAGATAGTACTATTTAACACTATTTCTATATGCTCATAGAAATAGTGAAATTTTTTAAAAAAACAATTGTTTATTTTTATTAACAAAAAAATATATAAATAAGTAAAAACTTAAATTAAACTCACCCTAAATAAAATGGAAGATCTTTTTCAGCAATTTTTCCCTAAAAAGGATTTATGGTTGCATGAATTATTTAATAATTATAGAACATTTAAAAGATCATTTACCATATAAAAGATCATTTACTGTAAGTTAGCTGAGAATAATTATAAATAATATGACAATACAAAGAGTAAAAGGTAAAGAGCATGGGTGTGCAACTGAAAAAAAGAGTATGCAAGTGTGATCACAGGTTGCAGTTTTGTTTAATATTCCTTTCAAAACTAATTATCCTTTAAGTAATAAATCCTAATAGTTAATTTATAATATCAAATCCTTACATAGATCATAGCACCAATAATTTTAATTTTAAAATGATATTTGCACCCTGTTAAAAACAAACCACCTACTGAATGAAACTCCGTTACACCACCTATCTATACAGTTGGAAGGGATTGGAGACTAAAATAAAAATTTAAGAAATTGGCTGAAATTAATATTAAAAAATAGTGGTAACTACCACTCATAAATTAAGAGCAATATGGTCTATATGGACATTCGACAAGTGGTACTACTGTGGCACCGTATAGCGGGAATGTTCTGCATATGCCACAAAATCTGTTGGTTCAACATTCCATCACCAGAAGGTGCTCTCTATTCTAAATAAACCTATATCCGAAGAAAACTCTGTTATACAACCTATCTGTAGATATATTAGTCAAGGAGGTGGGGAATTAAAATGAGAATTTAAGAAGTTTTCTGAAATTACTATTTGGGAAATAGTGGTGACTACTACCATGACTAAATTAAGGGGCAACATGTTCCGTATGAACATCCAGCATCTGCTGTGGCACTATATAGCAGGGATATACCTGAGGCCTGAATGATTGTGTTTCATCAAGAGGTCAAGATTTGAAACCTTTTGCATCATCAGTGCCCATAGCGAAAGTACAAGTAGAAAATTGTTAATAACATTTAAAAATTGTTTCAAGATTAATTTGTTTACTTAAAAATCTCTTCTTATATAAAAATAAGTATTAAACTTAAATACTCCCTTATGACAATGTTTCATGATTTTTAATAAATTTGTTATTTATCCAAACCACAAAAATTTGCAGAAGCCACAATTTTTATTTATTTATTTATTTTATAAGTTACAAACTTCTCTCCCATACATATTTTTAAAAAAATGGAGACCTTCTTCAGCCAACGACCATAGTACATTTTTTTTTTCTTTTGAAAAGCTTCCATTTTACTTCATAGTTTCAACACATCTTGAAATGCTATATTTGATTTATTTAGCAGTGAAAAATATCTGCCAGGTATGCAAGTTTGGCTACCCACTCGTTGTCGGATGACATTTCCAAAAATTTCAGATTGCAGCTTGGGGGGGAGGGGGGGGGGGAGATGATTTTTTTCATGCAAAAGCAGACAATTAGTCTAGTATTTTTTCTATAGATAGCCATCTCACTTTATTGTGTAAAGAAGAAAGTAAATGTACCGGGAAACCATTTCTTCACAAAGTGCCTCAATATTTAAGAATTGGATATTGAGAACGATTGCTTCAAATATTTGAGAATTTATAAGTATTCATTGAACTTATGAATAACAACTAACATCCATTATCAAAATTATCAATACTTGCTATAATTTCAAATTTTCCAAAACTAAAAATCTAAAATTTCATAAGTATAAGACTTTCTTTTTTATTTATAAAACATAAAAAATATTAATAAGGCAGTATCATCTTTTAATATAGATAAAATAAGTATATATTATATAAAAAATGCATATAAAGTATACAAATAAAATTTTTGGGAAAAACTTACAAGATAAACATTTTCTGCCTCATCTTCAAGAATATTACTGTCTAAAGTTACATACAGTTTCCGTTCATCAATCGAACAGGAACAAACAGCAGCTATTTGCAAAAACAAAATACAGATAAAAATTTACTTTGTTTATTCACTGATATACAATACAGAACCATTTATCCAGAATGGTTGGCATCAGATATGTTCTGCATAACTGGTTTTTCTGCATAACTGGTTGGGTATTAAAGCAACATCTATTTAATCAGATTTATAGAATATATGTGGCTATGACAGTGTTCTGATCTCAAATTAATTATTAGACTACTCAGAATGATGCTTGAAGATACATTGTTTAATAAACATTAGAAACATTATTTAATTAATTAAATTAAGTATTCTGCTTGAAATTGAGGGTTTTCAAATATTTGCATATACTACCAGAAAGCATATACTACCAGAAACTGTGTTTGAGTTTTAAGTATGGAAACAGAAAAGCAAGACAGCTTGAGAATATACTAATAAATTCGAAGAAAAACTGATATTTATTAAATTATTAATTAAATTATTATTCATCCTTTTAATCTTCACATAAAAGTCATTAATAAAATTATATGTATGAACTAAAATACACAAATGTAAGTTTGTTGTTGGTTATCTTTTCTTTATTAGAAAGGGTTTTCTTTTTGGTAATCTTGCTTTCTTGTATTAATAAAATTAAACTTTTAATTTTTACTTTGGGGAATTTATGCTATTTCTTTCTCCCAGCGATTAAAATGTCATCTCCAAAAAATAACGTTCCGTTGTATAAGCCAGCCGTAAAACAAAACAGATGTATCATTGTACTGTTAAATACTGTCTGCTGCAATTTTTTAAACTCTAAGCATTGCACGTTTTCAGATTTTATATTGTCGTATTGGAAAAAAAAAAAGTACTTTTAAATGCAATTTGTTTGAAAACTGCATCTCCGATTTATTTTTGAGATATTAATTTTTTTGTAGTTTTTAGCACCATTTGTTTAATTTTGGCAACTCAAGTAACTCCATTTCTGTAGAAAGTAAAAAAAAAAATAGTTGGAAAATAGTTAGTATATCTTTTTGTCCCATAAATACTGACAAAAAATAAAATAAATAAACAAATAAAATAAATAAATAAGTAAATAAAAAATAAATAAAATACGTGCTATTTTGAAAAAATATAAATGTATGATTTCTTATAAAACATGGAGTTATTATAAACTAAATTTAATTTAAAGTATCTATATTAATATTACAAACAAATGAAGGCCTATGAATCATGAGGTAGCCGATTTTTTTTTTGTCTGGTTTCTTAAATGACGAAATCTCTTTTTTTGGATTTGCGTATTATTCAGCGATAGTCACGTCCTAGGAATACTTTACTGTAGATGTTGTTTAAGACTGGATTGTAAATGAGGAATTCTTCAGAGGATGTGAATGATGTTATTTTATATAAAATAAAAGCTGTGTTTTAAGTCTTAAAACTGAAATATGTTCAGTATTATCAATATTTATACACATATCTATATTTTTTCATCGTGGGGGCGACACTAAATTCTGAAAAGCAGAATTCCTGTTTTGTAGTTTTTTTTCTATCCTTTTATTTTATTAACTATTTTTACAATGTACTTTTTTATTTAGATATAAAAAAGAATGATATAGACAGGCAAATTAAATAAATACCCTCAAAACATGCTACAAAAGTATTGGTATGGTTTTAAACTTCTAAACCAAAACTTTTCATAACAGAAGTAAGATATAATGTAACTACAAGTCTAACTTCTTCAAATCTAAGGCAAAACTGTTCTTATCAAAAAGTTTTGGTTTGGATTCTAAGCTTCCAATAAATATCGTATGATAGTTGATAGCCAAGAAGATTTTGCGCATGTATGTTTATATGTAAAAAAAAAAAAAAAATATTTCACTGTTGTACTTTTTCGTTCAAAAAGTCTTAATATTAAAAAATGTTGTTTCATTTGATAAAAAATCATCCCCCCCCCCCCCAAAAAAAAACCCAGGATTTTTTAAGCTAAAAAACCCAACCCGGTGGGGAGAAGGGGTACCTACCCAGGCAGCAAATCTGACAACCCTGCGTCTAAATAACCAGTACATTTTCAGTACTTATGGTACTTTTCATTTTAAAAAAATATGGATCTTTACTATTTTAAAAAATATACTTTTTAAAGGTCTTTTTTCATATTTTCTAATCTTTGAGCATTTTAAAATTGCAATTACTGGAGCCCAAATGGAAGTACAAAACACAAAAAAATGCCCACATTTAGACAGTACTTTTGTGATATTGAAGCTATCATCTATTACAACTAGTCGGAAGTGCCAATCCCAAAACTTTCTTCTATGTCATACAGGTTAATGCTTCAAAATTCGCTATCACAATGCCAAAATTAAAGGCAATCTATGCCCATTATGAAGATTCTAAAGATATGGAATTAAGTGCATTAGTTCTTGAGGTATGACTATCACTAAAATTGTGTAAATCCTGAAAAATGAAGCATAGCAGCGCCACCTGTTGGTGATTTACACCAAAACCCAATCAGCACCAACTTATGTCTACATCTAACTGAATCTGAAGTTTGATGAAAATCCGTGTATTAGATTTTCAGATAGCTATTGTGAAAATCATGAAAAATTCTGTATAGGCAGCGTCACCTGTTTGGAGATTTACACCAAAATGAAAATTTGTGCATTAGCTCTTAAAATAGAGCTATTGCAGGAATTGGGAAAAATGCAGCATAGCATCACCACCTGTTAAGAGATTTACACAAAAAGTAATCAGCAGCAAATTATATCAGGGATTAACTGAATCTGAAGTATGATGAAAATCTGAGCATTAGTTCTTGAGATATAGTTATTACGGAAATCATTAATAATGCAGCATAGCAGCACCACTTGTTAGGCGATTTACACTAAAAAGTTATCAGCATCAATTTATATCAGTGAGTAACTGAATCTAAAGTTTTATTAAATTCCGTGCATTAATTATTGAGATAAGAGTGTCCACAAAATTTGTGTCCCATATAGACAGATAGACAGAGTCACAGACAGAAAAAATATGAATAATTACTATTTCAAAAAACATATTTACAGGAGGTTGTTTTAATTTTTTCTGCAGTCTTAAGTCTGCATCTCCGTAGTCCAGATGGGGAGAAAAAAAAAGAAAAAAAAAAAGAAATATCAATGAATAAAAGGTACTTTTCTGTTTTCAATGGTACCTGTCATTCAAGGAAAAAATTCTGCAGTTTTTATTGTCATCTCCACAGCCAAGATGGAAATTAAAAAATATATGGATTGAAGGTACATTTCTGCTCTCAACGGTTACAATTTTTCTGCAGTTTAAAATCGTTATCCATATGGCAATGGCCCAGATAGAAATACGAATAAAAAAAAAAAAAAATAGATGGACAATACCTTTCTGCAGATGTGCACAATACTGGGCGGGTTTGCCAGTGTAAGAATAAAAGTACCTGGTTGACTGAGCGTCGCTCGGTAGTTTAATTTTTTTTCTTTTCTTTTGCTAGTTTATTTAACTTAACCTGTTTTTTTATGCATAGAATTTTGCAATCGATTTTTAACCCACTTCCTGATAGGCTAGAATTTTATAAATTATGTACAAAGGTGTGTTTCCGATGACCATACAACATTTTAATATTTTTACAACTTAATTATAAATTAATACATTCATTTTAAGGCATTTTTCAATTAAGCGGCCACATGTGATAAATCGCCAAATATTATCTGTAACTCGTGCAATTGTATGGGAGTTGAAAAAACAATGTATTTAATTATGTGACAATAAATGCTCCCAGCAATATATGCCAAAGAGCTATGAAACGGCAACACTAAAATACTTTAAAGAGTTAGATGTGTAAAGTAAATTACAAATAAAAAAGACTGTAATAAAAAAATATGATTTTATCAATTAATAATTAAATATCAATTAATTTACAATTACTTTATGAAAAAAAATTTTAAATGACTAAAAAGATAATTTAAATAATGTTTAATTTTTCCTTTCCGGTTCTCTTTTGTTGGTAAATAAACAGAGGGAAAAGTATATATTTTTAATAAATTCACTACCTTGAGCTTTCTAGCAAACATGAATAAAAGCAGTGAATTTTTCATAATCGAGGTCGTTGTCCAGGCCAAATTAATGTATTTTAATGGATATTTTTTGGAAAAAATATGAATTGCAGTTAAAAAATTTGGCAGTATTTTCAAGATGACCATTGGTTGCGTATAAAAGAGTGTTTTTAAAAACTATTTTTGGTACTTCTCCATTATCCTGTCGACCAGTTTTCATAAAGTAAACTACTGCCAAACTAATTGCCTGACTCTAACGCCAAATAAACAAATCGATGAATGTTGGTATTGGAATCTCAAAAGAAAAAAAGAAATTGGAAAAGCCTCATTCACTCAAGTGTCACCTATCAATATTTTTATAAAATAAATTTTAAACTATATTAATGAAAACAGAAAAAAAAATCCTGAATATTTATTTATTTACATTATTTTTCTTAATTATTGCTCTCAACTGATGAAAGTTTGTGATGTCAGTAGAAACTGATCTATTGTACTGTTCGTTTTTCGAAAGCAGCGCCTAGCACTCTGGGACGAATCTACTAACCAAAGGGGTGGTACGCTGAGCTGGGTAGTTTCTGAAGTTGTTCATTTGTTGGTTGTCACTGGGATTGGCACTAAGCCAAACACAGCTAAACAAACACCGATCACCCCTATTTCGACAAAATCAAAGAAGACCTGAAGCATGTGAAAAGCATGAAGGGTTTTGCAATCAGAAAACAAACAGTATGTAACTATGCATCGCATCATTTTTTCAATGCTTCTTCACTTTTAAAATTATATCGTCACCATTTAAGAAACAAGTGGGTAAGTGTGATCACAGATCGCACAGAAGGTTTCGTTTAATATTCCTTTAAAACACTTTATCCTTTTGCGAAATCTGTTAGTTCTACATTTCGCAACCAGGGGGCGCACTCTATTCTACACAAACTTCTATCCAAAGGAAACTCCGTTTTACAACCTATCCGTAGGTATATTAGTTGAGGGGATCGGGTCTATAGCACCCGAGATAGGTAGGCACCCCAGGAAATTGCACGGAACATTCTTTTATAAGCTTTGTATTATATGTTATGAACTATGTCAAAGTTACCAGCAGATCGACTTGTTAGATTTCATAATTTTAACAAAATTGCGCTATGTTAGTTGCAAATTCCACCACCAGGGAGCGCACACTATTCATAACAAAAGTGTATAAGATCGAAACTCTGTTAAACCTATCAGTGGATGTGTTACTCGAGTTGATGGCGGCCTTAAGCGAGAAATTAAGAAATTTGCTGAAAGTACTATTCGGAAATAGTGGGAACTAAAATTTTGACATTTTTATATTTCATAAGCAGCACGTGTCTGAGTATATCATAGTGCTCAAAAAACGACATCTAAAAAGGTCGTAAACGCTAATTTTTAAAAAAGAAATCCAGCGCTCCTCCCCCGCCCTCCCTTCACAGGAAATTGCATGCACCATTATTTTATAAGCTTTTTATTATGTGTCATGAAGTATCTTAAAGTTGCAAACAGATCGCCTTGTTATATTTCCTAATTTTAACAAAATCGCGTTACGTTAGTTCCGCATTCCACCACCAGGGAGCGCACTCTATTCTTAACAAAAGCATATCTGAACAAAACTCCTTTGCGCAATCTCTCCGTAGATACATGGTCGGGAGGGTAGCGGTGCAGTCTTAACCAACAATTTAAAACATTTTCTGCAATAACAAATGCTAAGATTTAATAAATAAATCTAGCCCCCCCCCCCCCCCCCTCCACTCCTCGAAATATCACACTCCATTCTTTTTTACACTTTTTCTTATGTGTTATAAAGTATCTTAAAGTTTCGAACACATCGAGTGGCGGTCTTAAACAATAATTTAAGATATTTCCTGAAATTGCTATTCGAAAATAGTGGGATGAACACTTATAAACCTATAAACTTTTTCATATTGAATAATTAATACTTATCTCATAGCGCGCTGTCGAAACACCCCACGCAAATTGTTAGATTTCCTAATTTAAATGAAATCTCCGTTAAAAAAGCACGTGCCTCCATCTTAATCTGGCATTTGATGGAAATACAAGGAATTAATATCTCAGCTCGTAATGAAGCAATCTCTTTGAACCGGGTATGTATGAAATCTGCGAGAAATTTCCAGCCCGGATGTCAAAAAATTTAATCGAAAAATTTAATATTTAAAAAGTTTAAATTTCGTATTAGACTTTCCTCCCCTTAAATTTCTCCCGCGCCGATATGTCGAGAGACGATGACAGCTGCCTTCCGGTGAATGGAAATCTCTTTTCATTGTCTTTAAAAACACAGAAATTAAATTTTTATCGATCGATTTTTAGTGGATTTTTTGCGTTCTATCCTACGCAGAAATTTGAAATTTATACCAAAATAAAGTAGAATTTTTTCCGTGTATTTCTACACCTGTTACGAATTTGTACGACCGATATTTCGGCAGATCCGATTTTGCTTTTTAAAGGTCCACTTCATTTATTGCTTAAAGTACTCCGTGGTAACCCTGCACCGGCTGATTTGACGGAGCATCTGCCGAATTTATTGGCAACCTTTTAGGAGAAACTGGGGAGGATTTCGATAACGTGCATTTGCACCTGCATTCAAAAGGTTGATTGGTTAATTTTAGAATTTAATTAGCCCGTAATTAGGTTAATTACCAACTTTTTCAAAATTTTATGATTTGTTGTTTGATGTGAGGTGTTCAGCTATAAGTACCCAAAATTTCAAGTCTCTAACATGTATAGTTTCTGAGAACGGACTCTGTGATGGACGGACAGACAGACAGACAAAGGAGTGAGACGAATAGGGTTTCGTCAGATGAACGAAACCCTAAAAAGATACTTTACTCATGAAAAAACACTCGCTCGCCTACTTCAGTGCTATGGAACATATTTTTAAAAATATCTCGTTTGCATTTCAATATTTATAAATGTTTTGCACTGGATAGCTGAGGTCAATCTGGACAAAAACCCTTTTTTACTTTTTCGATTTTGTTTCCAGATTTTTTTTTTTTTTCTATAAAGATGCTTTTACTTTCGGAATCTGTTTTGAAAGTGAAAGTGTCCTCATAAAATAATTGCAATGTCCTTCATTACTCAGAACTTGCAATTAAAGAAAAAAATAAATAAATAAACAAAATAACGGCAATTGTAGAGATCAACCTCAGCTATCTAATGCAAAAAAAAAAAAAAAAAATAATAATAATAAAAAAAAATAAAATAAATGTAAAAAAAAATAATAATAATAATAAAATAAGTATAAAAAAAAATTGAAATGCAAACAAGATATTTTAAAAAATATGTCCCATAGGATTAACATTAGCGAGTGGATATTTTCGCATGAGTGAAGTAGCCCCTGAAATAACAAATAAATCAGTAAAACATCATTAAAATACAGATAAGTGTCGAATTCAAAACGAATAACATAACAAACATGTGTAATGCATATGATGTCAAGTAAATATTACACCACGATCATGTAACTGTGGCGTAAAAGCAACAATAATATTGTAAATTTGGCGGTAGTTTTTTTTATGGAAAGTAATCGACAGGATAATGGAAAGTGAAAGTTACTATATGCAAAAAATCAATAAGTTATGAAGGATAGATTTATATTTACGGCTTGTAATGTTAGCCTGATCGAGAATGAAAAGCCAGGGAAAATGATGTCATAATGGTGCAAAAGTGATGACATATTTAAGTTTTTAATATAAAAATGCTTGTTTTAATTTAAATGTAATACCGTTTAAACACTAAAAATATACTTTAAATAATGTCATTTATTCCTAGAAGGAGAGCGGGAGGGGGAGACATGGTAGAACTTGGATTTTGAATTCCGAAGGATTCATTAGAGTACGTAAAAAGTGCATTTTAGTGAAAATGAAAAACCTTTCTATCTAGCATGAAATTTGGATTGTTATTTATAAAAATAAACCTTTTTATATGAGTGCGATAATCTCAGACATATACTGAGTGGTTTTCAATGTGTTATATAGATTTAAATGATTTTTCTTCAACAATCGTTGTCCAAGTCAATTATTGGCGTCAAAAACAAGCTTTTTCAGGAACAATTAGGTAAATTTGGCAAAAAAATTGTCTTGATTTTAAAATTTTGTACCAAGGTGTATCGCCATTGCATCAAACTACGAGTGTAGCGATATTTGTAGCAATATGGTAGTGGTTTCAAACATAACAAAAGTATAAGCACAGTTACCTATAAAAAATATCAGCATATTTACAAAATGTTTCTTAAAATACTTAAGTTCACGAAATCAACAGTTGGTAAAATCAATTAATTTTAATTTTTCTAGCTTAGTTGAAAAAAATTTACTATATTTTTTGACTTACATATAAATATAATCCTTTATCCAGTGATTGATTTAGTACAGACTGTCAGGTAATGCCCCCTTTTAGCTGATTTTTATTGTGTTTATGATAAATGACCATTAGTATTGGCACGAATTCCGATTACGGGAGATTGAAAATATATAAATTGCTTAAGCCTACCAAAAAGAAAAAAAAAACAAAAAAAAAAACAGATATTGAGACTTGGTTAGATAGTTTCTCATAATCAAATAAATCATAATTCATAAAAATTGTCCGAATTTTTTTCGATTGATACCACCTTTATGAGTAATGGGCTCGTTTTAATCACAGTTGAGTAATGGGCTTGTTTTAGTCTCAGAAAATGATTTTTCTCAAATTAGCGACCTAGCTAGATCGATTTCTTGAGCTTGAATTAGTATAGGCGTCAAGTTTTGTGAAAATCGTTAGAGCCATTTTCGATATATAGCAACATTTCAAGTGCTGAGTTTGTTTTAATAGATCAAAACGAATTTTCTCAAATTCGAAACCTAGCTAGATGTGTTTCTCGAGCTCGAATTAGCATAGAAAACACTTTCTGTGTAAATTGCATGAGCATTTTTCGATTTATAGCAAGCAGAAATTTAAGCTCTGATCTTGTTTTTACCCTGTAAAAACGAATTTTCTTGAATTCGGTACCTAGCTAGATCTTTTTCTTGTGCACGATTTAGTATAGGACGCAAGTCTCGTGAAAATCTTCAACAGTTGTTTACGATATCATTCATAATCAGGAAAACTGCTTGCTCGTTTAATATATATGATTTATTTCAACTGATTAAACAGAATTAATCTTAGCACTTCTGGAAAAAAGCAAAAAGATGGAAAAAAATAGAAAGGCTTACCTCTAATTAAATCATTTGATTCAAGCTTCCCTCCAGCCAATTCTAACTCAGCAGGTAATTTTGGAAGAAACATCTGCAAATTAATAATTAAAAAATTAAAAGTTGAAGAATAAATAATTTAGACCAAATAATTACACAAGAGACACTACACTGTTTAATTAGTCTATAAAAAAATTAGAAGTTTAAATTATTATTTTCCTATACTAATTAATGACTACTCCGTGCCATGAGTGGAAAATGGAATACTCTGTGAAAGAGAGAAGGCAAATGGAGGAAGTAATTCATGTCCATTAAAGATAGTGTGGGATATAGCATAAGGAGCAAAATGTTCATAGGCAACATACATTTCTAGAATTTATTCTTTTATTGCCTCAGTCTTTCAAATCACCTGATACAAACTTTTACTTTATTATTTTTTTCACAGTACTTTCATTATTGGTTGCATGCCAACAGTTATTCGCTAAGGAATCTCCAAAGACTTCATCCATGTATACAATCAGTATATTCATTATATGTATGTATTCATTAATGATACAGTATGTACTATGGATGCACCAAATATTTGGTATCTATTTGAATTCAGATTATTCGGTCATACTGACGAATATTAAACTATGATCTGCTGAATATTAAAATATTCAGTCTTGCCGAATATATAGAGAGAATGTACACATATTTGAATGTAATTCATTTCTCAACCATTTTATTTTAACACTAGGGGGCTCGGCCCTCTACGAGCTACGCTCGCCAACCCCCGTTCAGACAGCGCAGTCTCTAAAAGCACGCTAATTTGATTGGTTTTAAAAAGATTTTGAAAGATTGAATTATAATTTTAAAAACAGTGGCGATCTCCCTATAAACGGGTTTCTATTCATTTCTCTTCGATTGGGGAATTTTTAAGGAAAAATCAGCTGCTGTTAAAAGATACAATGGCTGTTTTCGCCTTTGATTAAATAAAATCAGTTAAACATTTCAAAATAAGCTAATATAATAAAAGCAAATCTGCATCAAAATGAAAAGAAAGAAGAACACAATTCGTATAACACACTTATTTTTATTTTACACATCTAAATTAATTAAACATTCACCATCTGGATCCAGTGATAATTATTAATCAAATATGATAATTATATCCAATAAAATAAAAAGCATTGAAAGAATATCTCAAATAAGAACAGTTGTAATTGTGACATTTTTTTTATTGTAACTATAGGCAGTAGAAGTAAATCTTAAATAAGAACAGTCATAATTGTGATGATTTTTCGTAATTATTGTAATAAAGTCCACTGAAAATAAAGTGCACTATAAAAAATCCTTTTAACTTAATTGTAAAGTTGAACTTGTTAGATATTCAATTTGAGAATGATAATTGTGATGATTACTTTGTGACTATTGTTCAAAAGTTTGTTAAAGGCAAAATGTACTATGAAAATTCTTTTGAGTCAATGATAAATCTGAACTTGATGGAAATCTTACTTCAGAGCGATGAGTAATATTCACAAGATGTGTTAGACGAAAAGACCCTGGTGGTTAGTTGCTGTTAGTCAACTTTTTCAGGAAAATTCTTTGACATCAATTTTCTGATATGAACTAAATTAACTGAAGAAGAATCTCTGCAGAAAAGTGATATTGAATGAACTTCCGATACGATTTCAGTCTTAAATAGAAATGAAAAATGAATATAATCAAATCATAAATTGCATGAGAATTGCTGACTGAATTATTTTACTTTCCTTCTAATAGAAGCGGGAATAAACATTGAGTCAGGGCAGGCATCACTTTCCCATTGTGCATCTTTATTACAGAACTATGATGTATTTCAAATTGGTGAAGATGCTCCTCCTAGGACAATGCACCGCTGGTTATTATTGGTTCGACTTTTTAATAAAAGATAGAAAATAAAATTAGATGATCACTATTATAGATTTTTTTTTTTATAACACCAGAGCTTCATCCAGATGCCGCCGTCGAGTCGGAAAAAAATTTCGAATCTCTCGGAGTGCCGTGATGGCCGGGGCCACACACACCCCGAGAAATCAACCGTATTCACTCTTAATCCCTACATGACTGATGAAAAACATCTCTCAGCCTGGAAGAATGTCTAAGATTTTGAAAATAACCAATCTGATGCATTCGAGTTCCCCGCTTCATCCGGGCATGCATGTAGTTGAATTGTTAGGGAAATTTTCCTTATAAAGGAAAATCCCCACTAAATCTAAGACAATAAAATTAAGCAGCTACGCAGTATGAAACGTGAAGAGATCTAGATATGCAAATTAAGTAGATGGAGTTAAAAAGTAAAAATGGCTGAAAAGAAATTGCAACGAATGTGTGTGTGCTCTAAAAGTATGGAAAAGTTCAATGAATACAAAGTGGTTAAAAACAAATAAACTTTATTAAAACATAACACTTGTAAAAATAAATGAACTTTAAGTATCACAGTCTATTGGATATTAACTAATCCATATTTCTAAACTTTACAGATTATGTAGATCACCGGAACTCATTGGGTGAAGGTACTAACATTTAAACATCTCTAAAAACTTTTACCAATTAAATAGCTTTTAACAATTTCCAAAATACTTAACTTTACATTTACAAGTTGCTAACACTTTATAATCTCTTAAATTTTAATATAATATAAAACATGAAACGATTAAATGTAAACTTGAAAAAATATTATCAAATTACGTTTCATACAAGAACAATAAAGAAGTTAAGTTTATATTGGAAGCAAAAAAAAAATAGAAGAGATGCAACTCCAGTCTAACGTCATTAACCATCATGGCCTGTCCCGCTACGTGAATGCCATAAAACTTTTATTAAACAAAACCTGTTGCACCATTGACTTCCGAGGAGACAACTCAGGGACTAACTCTACCTGATAACAACTCATTCCTCAAAAAAAACACTTTCGTCAATTAACAGCAGCAACTATCACATTCACGGAAACTCAAAAGAATTTTATAAATCTTACTTTAAACCAGGGACAGTAAATCCAGAAAAAACAAACCGACCCCGCACATCCATCACGCCGAAAAAGTTCAAACTCCGTCCATTGCTTTTGAAGCAGGTATTACTCCGGCCTTTAAACAAATAGTAGAACTATTATCTTAAAAATGTCGCCTCCATGATGGAACTACTGAGCATGTATGCCCAGCATACAAACTGGTTCTAAAAGAACCACCGTTTTATAATGCTACACCATCACAGCACAAGGCAAGACAAAAACAAGAGAAAAGCCAAGAGCAAACGAAGTCACCAGCTATATATCCTTCGCCTCTTCATTGATATTCCGACGGCAGCCCCACAGAAACGATCTCTGCTGCTTTCAACTGCTTTTCGTTCTCAGTGACGTCGTAATGATGGCTGTCTGGACACCTCACGCCATCTGTTGGCAGGTTCGAGTAAAACGCCGATAATACGAATGAAACTAGTAAAAGAAAAGAGATTGCCGGCCGATATGAACAGGAAATGATAAGTAAATAAAAACGTCTTAAAAGATATTAGCAGGTGATGATTAAAAATAGATAATGCAGGTCGGAATGAATTAAACTTTAAAAGATTTTGATGTAAAGCCATAAGAAACTAACGAAGTTTTAAAATTTGGGACAACATGAATGACCTCATCGCGTCTGTCTCGCGACATCCCTGAGAAGTACAAGAAAAAAATGGCGCAGATTCACATCCTTTTATCAATGGCGGACAGAATGCATTGCGCCAACATTTAAAAATAGGAAAATGCAGAAAACGTTAAATTAAATATCTCCCATATTTATTGACTGATTTTTCTGCAACTTATATCAAATTAATCAGAAAAATATACTCTATCTATATTAGATTCAGCACGCAATATTAAAAAATAAAATATTTTTATTTTTGCTGTCTTAAATTTAGAAATAACGTTAATTTATCAAGACTCGCAATCTTTTCGGAAAGTAAACAAGAACATATAACTTTGTTTACACAGATTATTGTTATTGTTTAGTTTAATAAATTTTAATGAATGATAGAAAAAGATAGAATTTAAGTTTGAATGAGAAAAAATATCAGAATTTAGAATATCTTTATTAAGAGGAAACTTAAATGTTTTGAAGAGAATTTTCTAGATTTGAAGTTGAGTTTAAGATGAATAAATATTAATTTTAGATTGAGGAAGATAATTAAATAATAAAATGAGATTATTTACTACAAGAGATGTTCCATTTTATAACAAACCTATATATTGTTTGTGTGCTTTTCATCGTCTTGTCCTCGTCGAATATTTGTACTGTCCTTCTGGATTTTTATAAATAAACTTAGTTGTGTGTTAAAAAGAATTGGTGATGACCTGGGAATATACTTCTGAAGTCAAGCGGGAATCTATCATCACAATGATTATTATTTCTGCAAGAATTTACAAACATAATACAGTATAGGATCCATTATCCGGAATCCTTGGGACATGGGGCATTCCGGGTAAGGGGTTTTTCCGTAATTCGGAACACTACCACAAATATTTTCTAATGTACATAAATATGAAATACAGGTTAGCATAAATAATATTAAAAATATTGTATTACACATTTGTTGAATTAATTCAATAAACCAGAATTGAGGAAAAGTTTAATTTTTATTTACAAAAAAAAAAAAAAAAAAAAGTTAAGTAATAATTTTAAATTATAATTAGACTTACAAATGAACAAGATCAAAAATAAAATTTAGTTTTGGTGTTCAAATGCAAATGCTTGGGAATTAGTTTTTTGGAAAAATCCTTTTAAAGTTGGCTACTTGCAATGTTTCTCTTTTACAAGCTGGTCTTGAATTTTATATAAGGACATTATTTGTTGTTCGTGGAAATAACTTCTTTGTTCCATGCCTTGAATTAATTGTTGAGTGTAAAATATCATTTGTTCATTACATTTTTTTTTTTTTTACTTCCTCATTCTTGTCATCATCATCACTACTATCATCAGATGCATCTTTAGTCATCATTTCACAAATTTCTCTGCATGTCATCTGATGACTAAGTGGAGCATTATTGTCAATATAGAAACAAACTTGAACTGCATCTTCATCCAATAACTCGGGAGGGAGGGGAATATATTGAAAGTTGACTTTTTATTTATTTTTGTTTTGTTTACGAATTTATCGCATGGAAAGCGGACAGAAAAATACAAGAGGCAAAATTATCAACACTTAAAATGCAGATTTCCGCAAATTCGCGGAGATAAAGAAATGCATAATTACTGTAATATTCCATTACCCTCCCCCCCCCCCCCCCCAAAAAAAACAAAATCGCACGAAGCGCCATTCTTATCCGATTCCGAATCTCTGCTTTTCTACCGTTCCATTCCATGGACGCAGCTGATCACGGTAAAACGAACGTTTCTCCCATTCTCCTAATTGGCCGAATTGTGGGTGCGCCTTTAGATGACGTCAAAGGTCAGAGCTTGCCAACAGATTTTCGATCGCGGAAAACGCATTCAAATTCTAAGTGATGTTTTGAAAATATTTTTTTTTCAAAAGGTTAATATTAAAATTTTTTATAATGGATTTTAGAGTTTGAAACAGAAAAATACGAAATTTAAGAATATGTAGTTAGTTTTCCCATATTTCTAAAGGTTACGCCGATGTGAAGTCATAAAAATGATCCAAAAGACTACTTTTATGTCCGATGATTGCGTACATTCAATTCTTATCTTTCACGGGAGCGTCATAAGTGGGGTCGCAGAGAGAGCACGTTTTTCGTGCTTTTTAGGTTCTGTTTTTTAATTATCTCGGTTAACAAAAAAAGAAAAATCTGAATATCAGGGCAGGCTTTGGACTATTTTTATAAACCTTTTCGGATTTCAACAGGCGGTAGATTTCGATAGCCACTTTTAATCCCTTTAAGCATCTTCTCTGATTACTTTATGATTTTTCGCCGCGTTTGGTGGGGGGGGGGGGGGATTAATGGGATATTACGGTACCTTGAGGTGTATGAGAAAAAGTTTAAAATATTCAAAATGTCGATATATAAAGTATGTTAACTCTTCAATAAAATATGAAAAAAAAAAAATGCAAATTTTTATGAAATGAAAGTTTTTACTAAGTTTCGGTTTCAGATCAATTAGCGTTCCGGTTTTTAGAGCGTTCTGGATATCGGGACGCCGGATAATAGATCCTATACTGTATTTATGTATTTAAATATAGTTTTATGATATAAAAAATAAAGATATTCAATATGCTATGAAAGTTTAAGTAATTTTAATGAGTTATTTATTCATGACCAGTGATGAATTGAAGGGGGACATCCATTGGGAGCATCCTATCACGGAGCATGAAAATGCCCCTCCCCCCTTAAACTGCAAAATTACCTCCTAAAGAAAGTACTTTCCCAACGTCTCCCATTAAAATACTCTCACTTAAACTGCAAAATTATTTTGTAAAAAGACGCATAATGCATCAATAACTTTTTGAAATTTCGAAATGTATTTTGTATTTTAAATGTATTTTGTATTTGGAATTTAATTTTGAAAAGTATTTTGTAATTTTGTAATTTGTATTTCAGGCTCTAAAACCAATATATTTTGTATCGAAAATGATTTTTCAATGTATTTTGCCCAACTCTGATTATAATACAGATTCTTCTATTTTATCTGCATTTATTTATTATTATCATTGTTACATCTAATTTGTTTTAATTCTTTAATTTAAATATTTATTTTATTTTTGTTTAATATATATATATATATTTTTTATATTTGCTTGTTGTTTCCTTTAACTTTTCTGGTTCTGTTTTTATTTAATTTGCTTCACAATTCTCTTTCTGTTCAGTGTTATTCTGATTGGACAATGGTCTTGTGGAATTGGCTGATGGCTTACGGTTTCTTATTGGCTGTTTTCTTTAACATCCCTTTTCCTTCCATTTCCTTTCAGTCTTCCCTCTACCTTCCAAATGGTAGCTGTCTTATTTGTGCCTGAAGAAGAAAGACCTGACACATTTCCTATTTTTATGGTGTTATTGAGAAGGTTTTTGGACGTTTTTAAAACACACCAGTTAATATTTTAATGTCATTATAGTTCTGAAGAGAGAACAGATAATTTAGGATTGAATTTATCCTGATTATTACATAGTTTCAACTAATTTTCTTCTACCTGTATTATTATTATTTGAAGTAAAACTGAATATTTTTATATAGGAAAACAACTTATTGTTTTGAAATTCATTTTAACTTCTGATTCAACAGTTCTGCCTCTAAATTCTCAAGATCTGCTTCTTAAAAGGAATTTAACTCACTCAAATAATCAGTGCAATTTTTTCTCCCTTGAAAGCAGCCATTGTTTTCTAACTATGTTATTTGTGAGAAATTGGTGAAATGATTACCCACATTCCAAAGTCTAATGGAGTGTCTAATACAATTAGTGTCACAAGAAAAGAAATGACGCAGCAAAGTATTACTGATTATGTTAATTAATTAAAAATCACTTGGAAACAATAAGAAAGAGTAAGGCACAAAATGATATGAAAATGAAAATAACATCACAAGAAGAGAGGAATGTGATTGAATGACCAGACACAGGAAACATTGGATAGTGGATGCCAGTGACATCCACACTTTATAATCTAAATATAAAGACTGACTTCTAATTCATGGACCTTACTGCATATTGAATACGCATCAAAGATTAAATTAATAAAATCAAACACAAAAAATATCTTTTTTAAATGCAGGACATTTTTCTAAATATAAGTTTTAAGATTCTTTTTCATCGACCCTTTATTTTGCTTCATATTATGTTTAGCTCTTTATTACTTAATACAAAAAGTTAAGATTATTATTAGGGTGTAAAAAAATTATGATTTTTTTTTTTTTTTTTAAATCGGATTTTTATAATTTTTTTCCCCTGCACTAAAATATGGACTAGCTACCAATACTTTTGGATTTCTAAAGCCATTAAACCTCTAATTGCTAACCTAATCTATGTTTTTAAGCTTTAATTATAATTATTAATTAGTAGTGCTGTAAAAGTAACGACTAAATGAATACCCGTATGATGTCATTACTTTCAAACTCGCTACCCGTTAGAAAGTATTCGTTACTCGTTACTTTCGTTACAGTTCAAAAACCGGGTATTAACAATCATTGTACATACTACAAACCTGCAACAATAGAAGAATTTGTTACTATTTTAACGTAAAATATGTGCTGCCATCTGTACGTTAAAAATACATTTAATTTTCTACGTTTTAATGAAAAAAAGGCAAACAAAATTAAAATACGATGCATAATTGAATATAACATGTCTAAATTGTATAATTTCTTACTTATGAAATAAGGAATAATTGGAGAAAGCAATTTAGGAAGAGTAAAAGTTCACCAAATTTATACAAAAACTATGAAATATAATTACACAGCCAAAATATTTTACAAACAAATTTACTTATTAATTTTACACTAAAAGTAATTATGTATTATGAAAATTTAATTTCTGGAATAATATGAAAATATTTAAATATATATATATTTAATTTCTTACGTGATTATCCTATCAAATGACGCTGTACTTCAGTCAGATTATTATTTCTGAAATTATTGATTTATATTTAAAAATACCCTTTTTTCAAATATGAAATTTAAAAACATAGCAACAAAAATATTTGGCACAAATGTCATATACGCACCACACTAGCGTGATTTTTTTTCTGATGCCAATTTGGTGAAAACCTCGTTTTCGAATACAAGTTGCATATATATATATATTAAATAGGGAATAACAATAAATAAAAAATGTTTTATTAATAACTATAGAACAAAACAATTTATATAATTAAAAAAAAGAAAATAAAAGTAACTATACAATTTATTAACAAATAAACAACATCCGAGTTACCATATCAAGCAAAATAACGGCACTTTGGTGCCAGTTAAGTACCCCAGTGATCATGGGCGTACCCAAGGGGAGGGCTGATGGGGCTACAGCCCCCCCCCCGAAATTTTCGAAAATGATATGAAAAAGTGCTTCTTTTTCGTCTTTCTTTTTTGGAAAAAATTTAATTTTTTTCAATCATACAGCCGACTAGACATTCTCATTAGTCCCATATTAGTCCACATTGACAACAAAGAAGAGAAAGGTTGCAGACGGGGGTTAGACCCCCCTCCCTCCTCCCGAAATAGTCGAAAAATTAAATGAAAAAGTATTTTTTCCTTACTTTTTAAAGATAAATCTGTAATTTTTTCTTCTGCCATATAGCAAAACAGATATTCTCGCTAACACCATATTAGTCCACATTGCCATCACAGCATACCCAAAGATGGGGAGGGGGCTGATGCAATTTCAGCCCCTTCTCTCGAAATGGTCGAAAGTGAAATGATTGCTGAATTGCTGAATTTTTTCCACCTGTTTAAGATAAATTTGCATTTTTTCCCTTTTCGTTCAACAGACTATGTGCTACCTTCCCTTAAGTTCCATAGTTGTCCATATTAACACCAATGAACAGACAGGGGGCTGACAGGGTTACAGCCCCCCCCCCCCTAATACCCCCCAAAAATAGTCGAAAATTGAAAGGAAAAAAGTATTTTTTCCTTACTTTTTTAAGATAAATCTCTAATTTTTTCTTCTGTCATACAGCAAAATAACCATTCTCGTTAACTCCATATTAGTCCACATTGACATCACAGCATACCAAAGATGGGGAGGGGGCTGTTGAAATTACACAGTGACACCGCATTATACCCAAATAAGTAGAAAGGGGATGATGGGGTTACAGACCTCTTCCAAAATAGTTGAAAATGAAATGAAAAAAGTACTGATTTTTTTTTTTTGTTTGTTTGAGATAAATTTGTAATGCAATTGTTTTCTGCAATACAACGAACTAGACTTTCTGGCTAGTCTCGTATTAGCGCACAGTTACACTACAGTATACCCAATGAGGGGAAGGTGGCTGATGGGGGTTATATGCCCCCTTTCGAATTAATCAAAAATGAAAAAAAAAAAAGAAGATAAGATAATCTTTCTTTTAAGATAAAATTTAATATTTTTTCTATAACGCAGCTATTCTGGTTAGTCCCATATACTAGTGCACAGTGATGCCCCAGCATACACCCAAAGAAGTCGATGTGGCGACGGGGGTTATGAGGCTACAGCTCCATTCCACCTCCGAAGATATCGTAGTGAAATGAAAAAAGGGCTGATATTCCTTTTTTTCAGATACATTTGTTTTATTTTCTGGCATGCCACGAATTTGTTTTTCTTGTTAATCCAATATCCTCCTAAGTCCAGGGACCAAATTTACTTCAAACCATAAAATCAATTTTCAAATGACTGAAAAACAGCTCTATGCCTGTTTTACTGGATAAATGAAAACATATATGGTCAGTTCAAGAGACCTACAAGTAAATTCGACAAATCTAAAAGTAGTTTAATTTAAGGAGTTTTTTAATTTCTCTCACAGTCGGCAGGCGTCAAGATTGTCAATGCGGAAGTATGGTAATGCACAGTAACACTACAGCTAATCTCAAGTTGATTTCGGCTAAATCAGAAATCCGGTGCGGAAGAGTTGACTGTAAAAGTAGCTTATTAACTTTCATTTTTCAGTCGCATCTCCATGCCAAAAATTTGTGTTTTTTCCAAGGTTTTTTGACGAAATTTGCGTTTTCTCAACGGTCCTTTGAAGAAATTCGCTTTTTCTGCGGCTTTTCCCCGAAATTCGCGTTTTTTTTACGCACTCCTTCTTCGAAATTTGCGTTTTTTGCTCGGATCTGTGACGAAATTTGCGAGAGTTTTTCGTGATTCTGTCGAAATTTGTTTTTTCCGCGTTTTTGCGGCGGGTTTTTGATGAAACTCAAGGTTTTTTTCGCGGATTTTTGCCGAAATTTGAGTTTTCTTTACGAAATCCTTCATCGAAATTTGTTTTTTTTCCCTGGCTTTTGGCCGAAATTCGCGTTTCTTTTACGAAATCCTTCGTCGAAATTTCTTTTTTTTCCGCAACTTTTTTGACAAAATTCGCGTTTTTTTACGAAATCCTTCGTTGAATTTGTTTTTTTTTTCGTGGCTTTTTTGACGAAATTCGCGTTTTTTTCTTGTCTTTTTGATGAAATTCGCTTTTTTTTCTGCGGCTCTTTGATGAAATTCGCGTTTTCTTTGACAAAAGTAGCGTTTTTTGGCGGCTGTTTGACAAAATTCGCTTTTTTCCCACTGTCTTTTAACGAAATTCACGTTTTTCTGTTGCCCTTCTTTGTGACCCTGCTTTTTCTTTTTTTGAGATCCTGTAACGAAATTCGCGTTTTTGCCGCTTCCCTTTGACAAAATTCGTGTTTTTTCAGAGATCATTTGCCAAAATTTGCGTTTTATCTTACGCAATTCTTCGTCAAAATTTGCGATTTTTTCCACGACGAAATTTGCGTTTTTTCTCGTCTTTTTGATGAAATTTGCGTTTTTTGTGATCCTTTACGAAGTTCGCTTTTTTTCGCTGCCCTCTGACGGAATGCGTGTTTTAAGCGATCTTTTTTTCGAAATTCGCGTTTTTTTTCGCTTTCCTTTGACGGAATGCATGTTTTTTAGCGATCCTTTGTCGAAATTTGCGTTTTTTCTGCAGCCCTTTGACGAAATTCGCGTTTTTTCCGCAGATTTTTGACGAATTTTGCTTTTTTCCTGTTTTTTTTTTATGAAATTTGCGTTTTCTGCAGCCTTTTGACGAAATTTACGTTTTTTTGTGTCTCTTTGATGAAATTCGCATTGTTTCCGCGTTCTTTTGAAGGAATGAGGGTTTTTTTTAGCGATCCTTTGTCAAAATTTGCGTTTTTTTTGCGGCCCTTAGACTTTTTTTACACAAACATTCGTCGAAATTTGCGTTTTTTCCGTGGATTTTTGACGAAATTTGCGTTTTTTCTCGTCTGATTGATGAAATTCGCGTTTTTTCTCGTGTTTTTGATGAAATGTGCGGGTTTTTTTTGCGATCCTTTACGAAATTAGCTTTTTTCGTTGCTCTTTGACGGAATGCATGTTTTAAGCGATCTTTTTTTCAAAATTCGCGTTTTTTGCGCGACTGTTTGATGAAATTCGCATTTTTTCCGCGACTTTTTGATGAAATTCGCGTTTTTTCTGCGGCCCTTTGATGAAATTCGCTTTTTTCCGCAGCCTTTTGACGAAATTCACGTTTTTCTGTAGCCCTTCTTTGTGACGCTGCTTTTTCTTCTTTTTTGCGATCCTTTAATTAAATTCGCGTTTTTTCTGCTTCCCTTTGACAAAATTTGCGTTTTTTCTGTGGCATTTGCCGAAATTGGCGTCTTTTTAGGCAATCCTCCATTGAAATTTGCGTTTTTTTCACGGCCTTTTGACGAAATTTGCTTTTTATTCTCGTCTTTTTGGTGAAATTTGCGTTTTTTGGTGGACTTTTGACGAAATTCGCGCTTTTTCGGTGACCATTTGACGAAATTCACGCTTTTTCGCAATCATTCGTCGAAATTTGCGTTTCCCGCGGCTTTTAACAAAATTAGCATTTTTGTTTCTCGTCTTTTTGATGAAATTTGTGCTTTTCTCCGCCCTTCTGACGAAATTCACGTTTATCCATGTACATTGGACGAAATTAGCTCTTTTTGCGATCCTTTACGAAATTAGTTTTTTTTCGCAGTCCTTTGACGGAATGCTTTTTTCGAAATTCGCATTTTTCCCGCAAACTTTTGATGAAATTCACGTTTTTTTCTGTGGCCTTATGACGAAATTAGGGTTTTTCTGTACTCATTTGACGAACTTAGCGTATCCTCCGCGAGCATTTGACATAATTCGCGTTTCCTCCGCGATCATTTGAAGAAATTTGACTTTTTTTTCGAAATCGTTTGACATACTTCGCATTTTATCCGTGGCCCTATGACAACATTTATGTTTTTTCCTTTTCGGATCCTTTAAAAAAATTGGAGATTTTTTTTCTGCGAACGATTGATGAAATTGATTTTTTTCGTCGACCATGTCAAAAATCGCGATATTTTTTTTAAGTCCGAATTTTTGGACTGATGACCAAATTTTTTTAATTTTCGGATAATTCGGAACAAAGTCACCCCTGCCCCTCCCCTCCACCCCCCTCCCCCCACTGGCTACAGCCTATTTATCAAATATGATTTCTTTTTATAACACAATTTAACGTGTTTCGTAAGATTTAGAACATTATGGAAATTTAGGTCAGCCCCCCCCCCCCCCCCCCCCGAAATAAAATCCTGGGTACGCCACTGCCGGTGATTATATGACATTGGCCTTAGAAAAAAATTGCACCAATATGGTGCGTATATGACATCTGTGCCAATTATTTTTTCAAGCCAAACAGAAAAAAAAAAAAGCAATTTAACAAATTACAACGACCATTTGGAAAATGATTTTTTCAAAGACTAAAATTTAAGACATAAAAAATCGCACGGAGTTGATCATACATATTTCGTACGCCATGGATTAAACATTAACATTGTTGGACCAATTTTAAATGAAATTTCATTTTTAAATTTCTAAACATCCCACAATATTACTTTTTATATCGTCGTATAGAGAAAAAAATACATTTTTAATTGCAATTTGTTTGAAAGCTGTATCTCAATTTGTTTCTGAGTTATTATTTTTTTTTGTAGTTTTTATTACTGTTTTGTCATAGTGGCAACAGAAGTATCCATCTCTGTTGAAAGTAAAGGGAAAATACAGATTACTGTATAGACCCATCAGGAAACGAATAAAATGCGGTTTCAACCAATAAAAAGCTTCAGATATGTTTTTGATTTCCTACCCTGACAGAGGACAATAACCATTTTTCCAAATGGTTAAAAAAAATTAGAAAACAGTAATTCTGCTTTTTCAGAATTTAGTGTCACCCCCGATGAAAAAAAAAAAAGTACATAAATATAGATAGTTCAGTTATAAGACTATATATATAACACACGCGTTTATTTTATATAAACTGACGTGATCCGCATCCGCTGAAGAATTTCTTTCGTTATTTAAGAAATTCGACAAAAAAAAAAAAAAAATAGCTATCTCATGATTCATATGCTTTCATTTGTTTGTAATATTAATGTAAATACTTAAAATTAAGTTCAGTTTATAAAAACTTCATGTTTTATCAGAAGTTATTAACTTATATTTTTTCGAAACAGCAGGTATTTTAATTACCTTTTTTTTTTCAGTTTTTATGAGAAAATGGCAACAAAAAGATATAATTGGTATTTTCCAACTATTTTTCCTGTACTTTTACTTTCTACAAAAATGGAGTATTTGAGTTACAAAAATTAAACAAATGGCATTTAAAACTAAAAAAAAAAAAAAAAAAAAAAATTGATATCTTAAAAATAAATCGAGATGCAGTTTTCAAACAAATTGCATTTAAAAGTACTTTTTTCCCCAATACGACGGTATAAAAATTGGAAATGTGCGAAGCTTTGAAGTAAAAAAAAATGCGGTAGAGATTATTCCGTACAATGATACCTCTGCTTTGTTTTACGGCTGGCTTATACAACGGGGCGTGTTTTTTTTTTTTTGTTTTTTTTTTTTTGAGACGACACTTTATTAGCTTAGCTGGAAGAAAGAAATAGCATACCGGAGGTTAAAACAATTAAACCTTATCATAAAAACATTTTTACAAGCAATCTGAAAACTCGTCTTTATCATAAAAATATATTTTTTTTTTAATTTAAAACATAAATGCACGTACAAAGATATTTTTATAGGATAAAGAATGCACTGAAAGTAAACCTGTAAATTTTAGAACAGAATTTCTTGAAAATTTTCAGAATATTTAAAAGAAATGCGTTTCATTTTAGACTTTATCATCTTATCAACCAACAGTTTACGTCAATCACATTATTATTTTAGAAATCTTTGATTTATGTTTTAAAACAGGCATGTCAAACTCATTTACCGCCGCGGGCCAAATTAAGCATTATATACTAACTAAGCCGCGGGCCATTAAAAAAAAAAAAAAAAAAAAAATATTATTACCATTGCACAGAATGAAATTTGTCTGTATACAAGGCATAGCCATGTTAAAGAAATTTTAACGAAAAGTTCCAATATTAAGTACATAGTAAGTTTATATTATGTTTTCGAAAAAACACTCACATTTACTTCCATAAACTAAAAAATACAAATTAATTGAATATTATAAATTACGTTTACTTTAAAAATTGGTTGTACATGCTAATCTAGATTTAGCATACGCATAGCTGTAAATCTTCCGTGCTTTCTCAAAGTAAAAAAATAAAAATAAATGTATTTTGAATCAGAAAATCTATTTAATAAAACATGTTATAATTGCTACTTTTTTATTTCATTTATTAAATACATTTCCTGGTTCAAATTATTTTATGTGACTTGAAAAATAACAAAAGGTTGCATATTGTATTTCAAAAAATTAGTCGATTGTTGAATAATTACAGAAATTTGGAAACTAACCATGGCGCTAATATAGAATCGTGCTGAATTTTGATTAGCTGCAGTAATAAATTCTGAACAATAATTTGAGCATATATTATTAGAGGTGAGGGAAACAGATTAAACTGATTTTTATGATTCAAAACTCTTCTTTTGAAATAATTTTTTAATACATTTTTTAAAAATTTCTACTCTGATGATTTTTGTAATAATGTAATCCGATACGTCCCTGGAAAAACTCGACTGATGGCAGGCACTAGGCAAAGGATAATTAAATAAATCTAAAATGGCAAAGGCTTCGCGGGCCATAGATAAATGGTCGGCGGGCCAGTTGTGGCCCGCGGGCCGCGTGTTTGACATGCCTGTTTTAAAATAATATTTTTTCCATTCTTTTTGGTTTTAATGAAGCACGCCTTTTAGATAATATATAACCTGATTTTGAAAAAAAATTCTTTCAGGTGGTACTGCAAGCTCAGGGTATAAAATAGCTACGCTTCTTTTTCTTTCCATAATGAAGGAATCAACAAGCCCCTACGAAAATCAAAATCGTTTGAGATTTGAGAATAAATGATACTAACAGAATGATACGCATACACTGATACGTAAACAACTAACGCCGAAATATCCGAGTCTGAATACAAATTCGCATCTTTTACCGCATCCGGCTATCTGCTCCATTCATGAATTATACAAACGTAAGCAGCGTTTGAAGTTAGTTTCATTTTGTTCGGCTGCGTATTGACGCAGTAACGACTAAGGAGTCGTATTTCGAAGTACCGATTCGGTATTTCGTATCTTAGAGAATACCCGTTACTTAGTAACGAATATGTGCGGTTTGCTACAGCTCTATTAATTAGAGTAATTATGAAAAGCACATTCATTTTCATTAGTAGTATACAATAATGTTACATACATTAATATTTTGTAATAATTATCTAAAAGTATATTAAATACTGTAGATAGTTACAGTTATTAAAATTATTATTCACTGCATTTAACCCTCTAAGTGTTTGGGGCGTAATATTCCATTTACTAAGCTCCAAGTTTCACAGCAATACAAGCAATATTTAAGATAATATAATTCTATAGATTTAACTAATTTTAAATACATTGAAGAATGATTAATACTCTCAAGGATTACATTCATATATGTAATTGAACTTTTTTTATAATGTTGAAAGAGTCATATTTTCTTAGCATTTAAAACAAAATGCAAAGAAAACAACATTACAATTTTACCCTTTTGCAAGACGCTCGGAGGTTTAATATCAAATTGTTAACAATGCTTGAAATTAATCATTATTTAACAATTAACTCTCTAATTAGAAAAAAAAATTATGCTTTAATTCCTAAAATGGTAATTTAGTATTCATTCTAGAAAAAAAAAAGGGGAGGGGGGTCCCAAAAAAGCACTAGTTCAGTAAAAAGAGAGCATTAGTTCATGAGTTTCAGTAATGATATAAAAAATAAACTGTCAAGAGCGAATATTACTCGTGCACAGAGGGTTCCGTACAATAATATATGAATTAGTAAGTGTATTATTAAAAAAATACTGTTGCTAAAAGAATACTAAGACTTTTTAAAAACTATACAACGTAGGATTGGGTATAGCTGTATAGTATACAGGGTGCAAAGAAAAGTCCCTTTGAAACAGTCCTTTTAATGCAAACGACAGCAGCACACCTAGTGGCGAAATTTGGAAGATAGCCATTGCAAATCGAAAACGAAAAGAGGTAGAGCAAATTTTCCAATTAGAAAGTTTTAGAGCATCAATTAATTAGTACAAAACAACATTTGGTTCACACGGATAAGATAAATCGTCGCCTGCATACCCAAAAATGTCCGAAATCGATGAGTGACTATTCTACTTTGCCTATTCACATTCTGGGAATGTAGCAGTACACAATTGCAGACTGTGACGTTGTACTGTGCTGTAATGTCTGTTAAGATTTAATTTCCAATGCATTTAAAATTTTAGAATAACCCTTTCAGGCCAGAAGAATTCTGTTCGTAAACTGATGAAATAATTGACTGACACTAGAATATTCAAACGAATTTCTTAGAAAACAAAAACCCTCTAATTTGCACTATCATTACAAATGCAAAATTTTATTAAAATATTCTTGGTGCCATTTGTCAGTTTTAGAATTAAAATTAGGTGGCTAGACCGTCTAGCCACAGCCCTTGAAAGGGTTAAATCTATGTCATCGTATTGAAGAGGCTTGCAATAGACATTCCATGCTGAGAAATGTGCATGCAGAATTACTCTCATGAATACAAATGTGTATCGTGAGCAATGGCGAACTTTTCAAACATACTGAATATTAACTTTTTATCACTGTGAGACAGTTTATCTTTTTTTTTTGTGTGAGTGATGTTATCAAAATATATTGAGATAAGTACGTATTTATACCATAAATTGTGTGTATTTCCTCATACTTCTGACTATTCCATTCAAACGTTTACACAAATTGGAGTGCATTGATTTCGGACATTTTTGGGTAAACAGGCGAAGATTTATCTTTCCATGTAAACCAAATGTCGTATTCTATTAATTAATTCATGCTCTAAAACTTTCTAACTCGAAATTTTGCTCTATCTCTTTTCGTTTTCGATTTGCAGTGACTATCTTCCAAATTTCGCCACTAGGGTCATTTTCATTAAATCGGGAATAGTCGCTTTACTATACTGTTACTTCACTTTCATAGCTGTAGCTCTCTCCGCTCACAAGTATTTTCAAGTTAAAGGGACTTTCCTTTGCACCCTGTATACTAGAAAAGTATAAATGGATATACCAAGAAAGTTCAAAGATATATGGAACCTAAATAATGGCAAATATAGCTATTCTGTATATTTGTTAGTCCATATATATTTTTAGTTAACCTTTAAAGACATAGTAGGTGTATTGAGAGAGCCATTCAATGGAAACTAGTCGCGAATCCCATAGTATTTTTGTGATTAATTCTCATTAAATTAGTCTGCTTTTAACAATTTGATGTTTATTGCTTTTATTCTGCTACTGGGCATTGCATTACATAAATATATCCTTAAAATTTTTTATCTAGGCTTTAAAAGCCGATGGAGCATAGAGTACGCCGTCCCTGTCATTATGTATGTCCAAACCGTCCGTGTCTTTAAGGGTTAATATCTCGGCTAATTACCGACGATTTTTTCCGAAATTCATGATCAACAATGCTTTTATACTTCTGCTATGATAGGTACCTCCAGCTCTGCTCAACACTTTTGCTGGAGCCCGTAAATCGAAATTTGAGTGTAACGGAAAAATGCGATTTTCTCAAAAACTATGTGACCTAGGGTAATCGCTATAATTTTCCTGCAAGGTTTAAATTAATGTCTACTACCTCTAATTTTTTCATAATTTTAGTTTCAATAGATTCGGAATTAGATGGGGGGGGGGGACATATTTTTGCACTACATTTCCCACCATAACTTTGAAAATATAATACCTAAAATTAAAGGAAATATATTTTTGATTTCAGCGTTACGAAAGCTTTCACACGATACCCCACACCATATACAAAGAAAAGATTTTGTTTTCAAGTAACTTATTTAGCCCCTCTACATTTTCCCTAAATGAATATTTATTAATCTGTAAATATGTGGGTCAATGGTCTTTATTACTTCCCCCAATTTGAACTCTCCACGTTGCATAGTTTACGAGTAAAAGGGCTGTGACAGACAGACACAGGAGTGATCTTATAATGGTTCTGTTTTTACTTTTTAAGTACGGAACCCTAAAAAGTACATAATTTGTTAACAGGATAAATAAAGTGACATTCATTTTTAAGGATTTTATGAATTACAAATTGAAAAATACCTTTAATTAATGACATGACTTAACAATATCTTGGTTTTTCTAAAGAAATAGCATTATTACAGCAATGTTACAACTCAGTAGGGATTATTAACATTCAGTGCCTGCCCCCCCCCCCCCCACACACACACACACACAAAAAAAAAAAAAACGAAAAAAAAAAAAACTGCTTCTTCAGTTTCTAACTAATTCCTTTATTTAGTGTATTATGAGTTCAAAAGTAAAAAAATAAAAACATTTATTCAAACTTTACTGAAGGAGCTCTTCCTGAGCTTAAAATTTTTATACCAATTAGTTCTTTTTCTCTTTACATTCTTTCATAATAGTTGTTGAGTAGGTGTTATTCATTCACTCTTCTTTAGTTCCAATTTGCTATAAATTTATTATTGCAAAAGTGGAATGAGAAAATAACATACTGGCTACTTATTCTTATTTTATAGAAAAGAAAGAATAACTTGATTGGTTAAAGCAAACAGTGACATTGCAAATTACATATATTAGATTTAAATATCATTTTAAAATGAAATACTTTTTATGACAGATAAAAACTTGCTTTTTACAAATTTACTAAATTTCTTTTATAAGTCTAAGGAATAGTCCGAGCTAAGAAACAAATTTTTAATTCTTTTTTTGCTTATTCATAAGGAAAAATACCAATAGAAACTTTCCCAGTTATGTTCATCTTAGATTTCAATACTTTTTTATGTAATTTTAAACATTTAGAAAATTTATGATTTTAATCAATAACTTAAAAAAATATCAGTTGATTAAAATCACAATTTAAATCAATTGATTAAAATCATTGACACTCTAATTATTATTAATAAAAATTTATAAAATGCCTAAAAACGCTACAGGTAAGTGATTGTTTGATTAATTAATGCTTCTATTGTAAAAATATTTTACTTGTAGATTATTTTTTGTCCCTGAAGTATCTGTCCCAGACACTTGGAGAATTTTCTGCTACTGGGCAGTATGCAGATATACAAATGCATAAATTCAATAAAACATAAAAAAACAAACAATACTTACAATAACTGATAAATCATCCAGTTTCATGTGATTTTCTTGTTTACATAAAACAAGGAGCTTATAATTATCAGGAAGAGTGTCATTTATAACTCGTAATATAAGGATATGACCTCTATCAAGACTCTGGAAAAGAAAAAAAGAAAAATCTGAATGTTGTAAATTTCAAAATTCCAGACAAAACCAATTTGTTTAAATATTATTTCTAAAAAGACTTCTAAATGGATACAAAATTTTAGGAGTTTTTAATTACTCTTTTATTGCTTTAAAAGAGATGGGTTGATAAAGCTAATTTATGACTCTAGCAAAGTATACTTCCCCCCACCCCTCAGATATTTTGATAAGACCTAATAGAAATTTATTGGTTCTATGATTGATTTTTGTTTGTAGACTTTCTTACATATGCATTCATGATATGAAAACATAGCAGACACCTGCAAATTTTAATGGATTAAAAAAAAAAAAATCAATCAATCAGATTTTTTAATGTATGTAAGAAGGACTTATAACACAATTATAGTTTTTTTTATGCGTTAATACTTGAATGATAAATTAAATATGCATAAAATACATAATTTTACTTTATCATTCAAGTATTAACATACTAAAAACTGCAATGGTGTGATGAGTACTTCTTGACAAAAGGAAGAAAAAAAAGTCAAATTAATTTTTTTAAAGGTCGAAATTCATTAAAACTTGCCAAACAATCTATGTTTTGGATCTTGTGTAACAATCTTCAGGTTAAACTAAAAAATCTTCAATGTTAAACAATCTTCAGGCAAATCCATCATAGAATCAGTAAATAACTATTTTTTTTTTTTTTTTTAGAAAAGTAACTAAAGCTGCCACCACTGCTGCTGCAATAGAATTTACTGTGACTATTTAGCTTTCTCACCTTATAATAAAAGAAGTCTTTCATAAAACACATGAAAACTGGAAGCTTTACACAGAAATATATATATGATAAACAGACAGTTTTTAAATCGAAGAATTATTTAAAGTGCTATTTAATGTTAAAACTGGTCAAAATAGTTCAGTTAAAAAAGTTTTATAGCATCAAAAAGTATGCATAACAATTTAACCATATTTTGCTGGCACGTACTTGGGCTAGATTAGAGTGTGCAATAATTTTTTACATTTATCTAATTTTTCAAGCTTTTTTTCCAATTTTTTATTCAAAACAATGTCTGAGTAGTGATTTAATTCATGTTTTTCAAATAGCCTTTTGTACCTACAATCCAGATTTTAAAAAGCCCAAATAATATTTACAAGCATTTAACTATAATTGTACAACTAGAACTAGAATATTTACTAAAACTTCAACTACAACTTTGTTTTGATTTCTCTTACTTCTTCTTAAATTGCAGTAATGAAGTAGTTTGCTTTTACACTTCTTTTCAAGTATTTTGTTAATAACTTTCTAATTAATATTCACCGAGATATAAATATCAACAAAGAAGGAAGGTATAAGGATCCAATGTGCAGATTTTATGAAGAAGTTACTGAAAATTAACCAAAAATTCTAAGTCAGAAATAAAACAATGTGGCCATCTTGCAAATGCAATAAAGTATTACTAAACATCTAGAACATCATAGAAAAAACATCTAGAAAAATGTAAAAAAGCTCTGTCAACTAAAGAGCATATTATAAAGAAAGGCGTAGTCTTATGTCCCTTGCAACATTAAGTTTGCCTATCCATTCGGCCCAAAAAATTAACAGTTGGTGCAATTTGTCTATATGCGGAGTCCCATTCTTTGTTTTCTCTACCCCCCCCCCCCCCCCCTGATACAAAAAAAAATTAAAAATAATAATCCTTTTCATTTGACTAGTACACATCAACAATTAGGCTTCAAAATTCCAAGCTATCCCAATTAGATCGGGCAGCGGTGGCCAAGCTGGTAGAGCATTATACTCGTAGCCGTTGGTCGCAGGACCCAGGCTATCTGCCGGCTAAAAATTCCGTCATGTACGCTAATGGCACCTGGTACATGTAAAATCCGTCGTGGGTGCAAAGTCCTCCAAGTTACCTGTGAATTATACCTCTGGAGGTGCCTTGCCAGGTGAAGGTCTCGTCATCTGATCAAGGTTCTAAATTATGAGACCAACTTAAGTAGCAATGTGCAGGTGCCAAACGACAGGATATAACGTTAAATAACTGGCAAAACAAAGTATACACAAATGAGCAATAGGCGCTGCAAATAGGATGACGATCGAGGCAACGATGTCAGGTTTATTGCCGCTTCGCGGCGATTAGGTGGTCACTCGCCCCGATGTCAGGTACTAAACCCGTTAAGCTGGGGCAACCCGGCAGGTAGGGGCCTGGTCATCGGTTAGAAAGAAAGAACATATTATAAATACTCATACTTAACCCTTAAATGCCTATGGTTGCTTTTCGGCAACATACCCAATTTAAGCTCTAAAATACTATTAGAATAATATTGAAGCTATAATGCCTAATATTGTCAATAAAATACATTCTGAAAATATTATTAAATCGATTTTCAATATGTAGATGGCAACACTTGTGCTGTTTAAGAATAAAGATAGATTTATTTTTTCGATTGTTGCTACTTGTTCTTTTTGTTTTGTTTGGGAGCTTGCGAAATACCCTATTTTGACCTGCAGTGAGCAAGTGAAATTTATTTCTTATTATAGTTCTTAAAATTCTTGTGTGTTTAATAGTATAGAATTTTATCAAGGCAAATTATTTTTTCAATTAAACACCAGTATTGCCGATTAATAACAAACTGTTTTTTAGCCGTAAATAGTACTTAAAACAAAATGTGATTTTTTAAAGTATTTTTCCCATGATTTATTTAAAAAATGAAAGCCGAAAAACATTATTACAATGATTTTTGAAAAATCAGACATTTAAGGGTTAAGATCCAAAATGTGTTTGCTTAGTGACTCAAGAACAAAATAGTGCTGATATTGAAAAGCACAATTCAAATTTTGCCAAAACACTGACTACCTAAGTTAAACAGTAGGTAGTAGAATAATTTTTGGTAAAAACAACAGAACAAAAAACTCATCAGATATACAAATTGCAAAAATTTTTCTCTTGTGACATGGTTATAAGTCACCCAATCATACTAAAATTGCATATGAACTTTTAAATATTGTTCATTCTGAAGCACTCTCTACAAGGGAAAAAGAGCTTAATATGAAAACTGTAACACTCCCATGCAAGATGGGTGGAGTAACATACATAACTGTCCCATTATTGTTTACTTTGGGTCAACTGGGGGGGGGGGGGGATCATTTTTTCTGACAAATAATGATGCAAATGGATCAGAAAAACATCAAAATAACACTTAAATATAGAGATAGAGGGTAATGAGGAGATAGGGAAATAAATAAGCATAAGTGACATTGAAAACAAAATGAGATGAATGAGAGAAGATTCATAAGCTACATACAAGAACAAATTTTTCATTTCTTATGGATGTGCTGAACATAAAACATCATTTAAATCTTATAAGTTAAGATATGATGAAAAAAGTTATTGCATAAAATATGTTCTTGAAACTGAAAAGTGTTTTCAGAACAATCACAAACTCTCAGGCTGGATGCCATAATTAAAAAAATTAATAAAACCTCAGCTTCCTGGTAAATCAGGTGGAACAGTCACATTGAATATTTAGCAACCTTTCTTAAATACAGAGAGCTCTATATGAAGATTGTTGATAAGCATGAAGGTGACATTGATGATCACATTGTTCAAATCATAAATAACATGAGCTTATACAGTAGACTCGCGATTTAACGACCTTCACAAGACCTCGGAAAATAGGATGTTGAATCGAATGCTCGTTAAATCAAAAGTTGCTAATGTTGGTCAATTTTAATGCAGTTCAAAAATACCTAAGATTCTAATGTATGAGGGCTTTTCGAAAAATAAAGATACAATGCAGATGATAGAGGAAAAAAAGTTTTAATGAGTGCGTTGGCAACACAGATTGTAACCTTAAACATTTGACTTTTCCCTCGCAGTCATTCGTTAATTCTATGGTGATCCTGCTTCGTGTAGCAAGAGCTTAGAATGGCTGAGACAATTAAAAATCCCGCCAAAAGTGAAGTTCGATCCGTCATATGTTTTCTTTATGCAAAAGGGAAGTGTCCAGCCGAAATTCACAAAGCAATTGTTTCTGTCTATGGGAACATTATGAATCTACAAAATGTAGCGAAATGGTGTTGTGCTTTCTCTAGTGATTTGACCAATGTTCATGGAGAACCCAGAACAGGTACACCATCTGTGATCTCTGATGACCTTCTTCAAAGAACGGAGGAAGCTGTTCGAGAAAATAGGAGTCTTCCAATGAAAGAGTAGCATAAAATCGTACCTGAAGTGTCTATGACAACTTTTTAGGAAGCTGTGACTGTGATTTTAGGGTACCGTAAATTGTGTGCACGCTGGGTTCCAAAACTGTTAACGGAAGAACACAAAATGAAGGGAATCGGCTACGCACTCGACTTCCTCACGCGCTATGCAAAAGCTGGTAATGAAATTCATGTGGGAAGTTTTAAGCCCTCTGCCATACAGTCCAGACCTCGCACCCAGTGACTTCCACTTATTCCTTTACCTAAAGAGACATCTTGCAGGGCAAAACTTCCGCGACAATGATGAGATCAAATTGAAGTTGAAATGTGTTTTCGAAAACAGGCAGCAAACTTCTATGACAATGGGATACAGAAGCATGTACCCAGACTAAACAAATGCTTGGACAACAGCGACATTTATGTTGAAAAATAAGGTATGTAGCTGTAAATAATTCGTAATAAACATTTTATTAAATAAGATATTTTTTGAGTGTGTATGCAGCATTGTATCTTTACTTTTCAAAAAGCCCTTGTAATAAAAACTACAGTTTTTTGCTGTTTTTTAAAAGACATTTTTAATATTTGTCTAAATTTTTAGAATAAAAAAATGCATAAAAATTATGGGATAATTTTATAAAAATTAATTTAAACATTTTACAAAATTTAAAAAAGACAAGAGCTAGTTTAAAATGACTAGCTAATTAGCATTTTAAAAATATATAACAGGGCGATTCAAAACTACAGGAAAAACTTCTAGGAGGGGTGGGGTACACCTAGGCAACTCAGAACCACATAACAATGCAGGGTCAGAAATGCAATCCTAATGAAAATGGCACATGTTTGTTATTACCGAGAACGTCCGACGGATGCCCAGCGTTTATTCAAAACATCAGATATTCTATGTTACGACTGTTTCGTTCCCATGTTACAAAACTTTGGGCAAATTCATTATCAGGAAAGGCATGACTTATTTTAAACTTGCAGTCATTAAATCTCAATTTGCTATCACGATGATTCAGCCTTCAACGACCTTGATAATTTTCTTTAGACTTCAAGGAAAAATTGAACAATTTATTCGTTTTCTGAAAAAGGTTGCTAAATCAAGTTTCGAATTAATCTGGATCATTAAAACGCGTGCGAAAAAACATTGTAAGCATTGAAAAATGGTCGGGACTTCATACAATAGTCGCTAAATCGGTGGTCATTTAATCGCAAGTATACTGTATAAAGAAGCAAAACATTTGCACCAGCAATTAAAACCCATTTCACCTGCTTTGAATAAACTTCAAAAGGAAGATGGAATAATATGAATATCTGACGTTTGTGACAAATGGTTTAAGCTGCTACAAATAAAAGCAATAATGTTACAAAATAAAATTAGCTGACACTAGATAATATTTTTAGGCACGTTATACGTTAATTAGCATTAAATGAATTGCCTATGCTAATATTGGGAAGAAAACGGATATATCTCTAATATAATATTAGAGAGATTTAATCAGTAATATATAAGATTTAATCAGAGTGAAAAAAATAACATGAATTGGGTATCCAGCAATCTAAATTCATAAAATAAATACCTTGTAAAAAAGATCCCTCCTCTCTTCTGGCGATGCATCCCGAAATATCTCAATTGGAACTATTGGTATGTTAAGTTCTAAAATGCAAAAATATTTCAAATAAATAAATGAATGAAATGTCATAATTCATATAATTATACACTGCTTAGTTCATAAGTTTTAAAATAAAATATAACTGCATACAGATATAGAAAATAACTATCCATGATTTTGTTCCCATAAGATTTGAAAAAGATGCATTATGGACGTAACATTTGAAAGTCATTTGCTCAACATTTCATCTAACATAATATTTTTGTAAACAGAAGTTGCTTGACCTTGTTGAAAGAGACCCTATTTTTGTTTACCCAACATAACCATCTGGTTTCAGGATCTAAACAACAGGAGCTGCGTAAGTGGACTTGCACAGGTGGGTGGTTTACGGTATTTATGTGATGCTCAACAAACAGAGTGGCTTCTCTCCCCGGCTGAAAGATGGTTTTATATTTCATCAGCAAGTAATTTAATTGTGTCTTCTGGGTGGGAGTCAGCTCTTTTCCGTCATTTTCCCGCAAGGCACAGGCGTTTAAAACAATGTCATCAGCAGAACATCCAAGAGGCTTTAGAACAGGATCTACAAAACCATATTTTATATGAGGCATATTGTTGAAGTACCAATGTTTGTTCTTAACGTCTGGTACAAACCCTGACTTACCAAGATAATCTCTTCTTAAAAGGGTTCGGTTTCCTTTAGCTTTAGGTAACACAATAAAATCTGTACGAAATTTTCTTCCTTCAATTTCTACAGTAACAGTCGTGGTCAAACTATCTTCTTTTGACCACTGGCCATTTGTTAAGGACATGTTCAGAGAGATCTGCTGAAACTTTACACCTTGTTCTTTTAACACAGAATACAATGATTCACTAACCTGGCTGTGACTGGATCCGGTATCTACACAGGCTTTGTCATAGGCTCCATTTGATGTGGTTAAAGGTGTGTTAGTAGTTGAGCAAGTGTAGATTTGGATTTGCTCAAAATGAGAAGATTCAGTTTTTATCACAGGGTTACAAGTAGGGTACTTAGCATGAATAAATCTGGGAGTACTACAACCATAACATTTCAAGGTTAGGCAATCTTCAATCTATGGTTTGTCTTCTTTGAGTAGAAGGATTTATTTGGAAAAGTTTTATTAGAAGAGCTCGATGGTACGGTCTCTTTCGGTTTTGACCAGTTTTTATTTTTTTGGTGGATTTCCACTACTTTGGATTTTACTGAATTTACCCTTAGAACATCGTAAGTGTCTAGCTTCTCTACTAATGCATTTGGATCATTTAAATCAGTCCAAACGTCTAAGAATGTGGGCATAAGCTAGTCAGGGATAGTACTATACAATGCTAGCATATAACTGCCCTAGTGACACCATCTGTATGACGGACCCGGGACTGTTCAGCCGATCCTCGTAAGTAGATAATCTGTACCTTGAAATGTGAAGATATCAGACGCGAGAATTTCCCAGGGAAGTTTTGGAATTTTTTTTGGAATCATAGGTTTGGTTGGTTGAGTTCTCCGAGTTCTTTGACAGGTTTCACAGCTTTCTCTCATAGAAATTATGTCTTGTGACATGCTGTGCCAAAACATGGATTCGCGAGTTTTTTGAAGACAACTTGTTATGCCCAAATGTCCTTTATGAAGATTTTCTAATGCCTTTGCTCTGTTTTTCTCGGGGATAATGAAATTAAAACCTTTTAAAATTAAATGATTTTGAACTGAGAGTTCATCCAAAAATGTTAGGTACTTCTTACATGAATCTGGAACTGCAGTTTTGTTTTTAGGCCACCAGTAGATATGGAGTGTTTCAAAAATATCAGTTCTGTATCTGCATTTGTGAAATCTTGTAAAATTTTTAAACCAGTGGCTGTAGTTGGAATTGAAAACAGAATCAGGTAGTTGCTCTCCTCTAGTGAATCTTCATTATTACAATCTCTGCTAAATAAATCAGCTACATACATTTCTTTTCCTCGTTTGTAACAAACTTTTGGAGCATACTGTTGAACATCTAAGATTTTCGAAGTCGTGCTGTAATTCGATCTATTGATTTATTAAAAAAAAATTCCAGAGGCTTGTGATGTCTCAATGATCACATCATTTCCATAGACATACTGATGAAATTTTTGGCATCTGAATTTCATTGCCAGGGGTTCCTTTTCTATCTGAGGATAAGATTGTTGAGCTTCATTCAAAGCTGTGGATGAGAAAGTTATGGGTCTTGGAGTAGTACAGCACCTAATGCGAAAGAACTAGCATCAACTGAAATTGTAATACTTTTGTTTGGATTGTAGTACTTAAGTGAGGGCGCTTTCTTCATTAATTAATTTATTTCCGCTAAATCTCTATCTAATTCATTATTCAATTCCATACTGTGTTTTTCTTCAATAACAACCTCATGTTAAGTATCTTTTCCAAAAGATTAGGAATAAACTTATGCAGATACTGAATCATGCCAAGTAATCTTTGTAACTCTTTTTTGCTAGATAGTGCTTTAATTCTGTCTATGGTTTCAACTTTCTCTGGATCAGTCATAATACCATCACTAGTGAGGATATACCCTAAATGTTTTACTTTCTGAACATGAAATTCACATTTGTCTTTATTAAGTTTTGCTCCTACATTTCTTTGTGCTTGTAGGACTAATCGAGTATTTGAACGGAGAGTATTAATGTCAGACTCATTAATCAAGATGAGTTTTCAATTCCTGGTATGCCTTGTAGAATTTTTGCTATTTCTCTGAAAAATTTCCAGAGCTGATTTTATACCGAATGGAACTCGAAGAAAGGAATATCTTCCCCATGGGGTACTAAATGTTAAGTATGGCTGGGTATGAAGTGAAACTTTCAACTGCCAAAAGCTCTTTTTCATATCTAATTTTGTGAAATATTTTGATCCGCCTACATTAGCTGTAACTTCTTCAAAAGTTTTTAATGGAAATTGCCTTCACAAAAGTATTTTATTCAAATTAGATGGATCTATGCAAATTCTTATTTTTCCATTCTGTTTCGCGATAACCATGTGGTTACATATTGGTGTTGCTTCGTCTACTTTCTTAATAAACCCATCCTTAACCATTCTATCACGCTCCTGTTTCACAATTTTTCTTATCTTAAACGGAACTCTTCTAGGTGGATTGATTTCTTTTTGAGTGCATTCTACCGAAAACTCAACTGTGTATTCAAAAATTTTTATGCACCCTATTCCTTGAAACAGATCCTGAAATTCTTCCTCCACCACATTAACTAGTTCAATTCTTTGAATTAATCCTGCCTCGATACAGGTAATTCGCCCTACGACTAGACTGATTCCTTCATGTGCTATTATTAACTTAAGTTCCATATGCTTATCTTTAATTTTGCATGGAGCTAACAATTTCCCTGCCACATCAATAGCATGACCCGAATATGAGAGGAGTTTGTGGATATTTGAAGGTTTTATTTTTAAATGTAATTCTTTTTCTAAGTGAAATGGTATAACATTACACTGGACACCGGTATCAAGCTTCATAGGAACAGCCTTATGGTTAATTCTGACGGTTTCTCACCAGGCTGATTTATTAGCATTGACGCATGCTATCAGGAAATTTTCATCTTCCGTAATCGTGTCAACATTTTCAATTTCTTGCACTTCGTACCTTTTCTGGATTTTTGACCTACATTTCTTTGCAAAATGGTTTTGTTTTAGACAAAAATTACATTTCTTGTCAAATGCTGGGCATTTATTAATTTTATTGGTACTACCACAATTTCTACAATCATTTATCAGTTTAAAGAATTTAGTATTAGAATTAGGCTTATCTGTCAGCAAACCAAGCTTATGCGACTAGGTGAATTTTTTCGATATTGCAGAAATTATTGGTTGCGATTTATTATCATCAACAATATTTTTTTAATTGCTTTGAAGCATTTTCAGAAGCAAGACAAATTTGCACAGCTTTATCTAAGTTTAAATCAGCATCGCTTAAAAGCTTTTCACGAACATCATTGTTTTTAATTCCGACAACAACTCTATCACAAAGCAACTCTTCTTCCATAATCCCTAGCTTGCAGTGAGATGCTTGTATTTTAAGACGAGTTAAAAAATTAAAACAGAGCATTAAAATACTTGTGCAGAACAAAACTTATTAAATTAATCTTTCATAGAACATATTTCACATCAAAACTTCGACGAATAAACAGCATCTTTGTAATTTAAGCATGCCTTCGCTACTATCAGAAATGATGTCTGAAAGACAGATGTTAAAACTAGGGATGCACCGAATATTTGGTATTCGGCCATACTACTGAATATCAAACTATTCGGTATACTGAATATTCGATTTGGCCGAATATTAAACTATTCGGTATGGCAAATATTCAGTTTGGCCGAATATCGAAATATTCGGCCAGATCGAACACTTAAAAGACCTTTTTAAAAAATATTTTTTTAAACCTTAAACCAACTACTATTTTTAACTGTCAATTAATAAACTTATTTAATAATTAGAAATGGAATTATATTTAAATAAAAGATAATGCTTTTACATTTTTTTATTTGCTATTTGAAAAGTATCAAGTGAGAAAATTAACCAATAATGACAATTTAGTCCCTTCCTGACAAATAAACAGTATATGAGGTACAATTTTTCATTAAATTTCTTCAAAATTTCACTTCGATTTTAGAATATTTGTTTTTGAATATAAGAAAATTTTAATCATTTGTTCTAACTCAAAGAGGAATCCATGAAATTTAAAATTTTATCAATTAAAGAAGCTTTAAAACTATCCTCTTCTTAAATAACAATTCAAAACATGATTTTTTTTTTAGTGTGGAATTTACTTGTAAAAAGATCTTGTTTATCAATAGGAAGTGTGTGTTAAATATTATGTAAAATTGTTTCAAAATTTAACTTTTTAATATTTTTAAATTCTAAAATTTGAAAGTAATCGGCAAGCAGAATATTCGGTATTCGGTTTACCTGTTGGCCAAATATTCGGCATTCGGCCAAAATCACTATTCGGTGCATCCCTAGTTAAAACACTTTTTAAAAACATGATTCTTTCTTCGACAAAGCACCAGCACCCTCTATTAAATTCGTTGAACATGACACTGTGAATAAAATACCAACATTTTCTCTTAAACGCGGCTTGTTTTTATTCGTGTCCTTCCTTAGGAAGCCAGTTTATGACAGCTACTTTCTAAAGAGTAGGCTTCACTAGTTAAAATATTGACATGTGACTTCAATAGTAAGTGCCACTCTGAGATTTAGTAAGAAAAGAATGTTTAATATATACTTTCATACTACATGCCACATATCTATTTACAAGATGTACATATTTACAAAATTTGTAATATTAGAAGGAATCTGCTGGGAAAAAAACAACACGTGTAGATTTCACAACCACTTCATCCCACGCCTCATTAAGCACTCTGCGGTGGAGAAAATAACCACAGGTAATGATGGGAAATTAGAGAGTGATGGCTAGTGCTGCCACCTATTGTAATGATCTTCAAATATTACCCATTACATAACTATATAATATGCATACATAAACACATGCATAAATATACACATAGTATATTATATTCATTAATACAATATATTTATATTATATTCCTTCTGGTGGGCATAACAAACAGCAGGAAATAAAAATACCATTGTTAATATAGTTTATTTCTAAAAGCCATCAATTTGATATTATGTACTTAATAAATGTATACTAAATTATTGTTTTGAATTATTTTTGTTTTCTTTTATATTATTTATCATTTTTAATGATTTTATGTATTTATTAAAAGTACATTAAATTAACATTTTGAACACTATTGACGACTGGCAATGAAAAATGAAATTGGTGACTGACAACCAGTTTTGGCAATCTATCCACCTGGCCCGGATAATATGAAAGTACCAATTAAATTACAGATTGTAGGATTTTAGATATTATGTAAAGTGAGATCAAAAATAAAAGTGTGACTTGCATAGTTGATGTTAAGGTACAGTTAATGAAAAGGATAATGTACCTGGAAGATCACTTGGAAACTTGTCAGTGTATTTAAATAAAGTTTCTTTTCTTTTACTGATGAAGTTGCACATAATTTGCTTTTCTTTTTCAGCATCACTTCTGTAAAAAAAAATAATAATAAATAAATAAAATAAGTAAGAGAATAATATGAAAAATGCAATTCATATAAAATAAAATAAAATAAATTAGCAAGAAAACATTTTTAAAATGTTAAATATTCTGCTTACTTTGGTTCAGGGACTTTACCAAGAATTGTTTGGAGTAAGAGACTGCCATGGAAGTTAAGGGCCTTTGACCATAAATCTTGATCCATCTTGGTTGCTAATAAATTCAGCTGAAAATTATGAGATATGATTTAAGGATACTAGAAATAAAAGCAGATTACATAGATTCAACTGAAAGAAATACTATAATTAACGAATTTGCAAAAAATAAAAACAGAAAAAGATTTTATTTATACTTTATTATTTTAAATTCAATTATACTGATTGGTAAAGAAATCATAGGAAATGACATTTTTCCAACTGAGTGAAAAAATGTTCAGGCAGGGAGTACAAAGAACTTTAGCTTAAATTGCCAATGCTCTCCTTTTAATGGAGTTCCTTTACCTGTGACATATTCTGCAAACCAGATGTAGATGTTATTGCCAGTAAGGTTGTCGGAGGGAAATGGGTTGGCAGTTTGTCAGTCCAGGTACCCATAGGCAATTTATGCTAAAGCTTTTAGGTTCAACTACGGACTGGGCAGTTTTTCACTCAGTTGGAAAAATGTCTTTTCGTATTAAAGATTATTTGGATTATTCTCATGAAAAGGTATATTTTACAGTGCTGAAGGAATAATTAGGAAATGTTGCAAATTTCCAAATATTTTCATTCGTATATACATTTAAGTTTTAAGATTTTTAAAAGTATAGCACTATACATTTCTGTCAAAATGTCTCTAATATTTAACTTTAATCTTTTAATGAATATAAGTCGAAAGCCCCCTCCATGGACACCCTTGCATCTAAAACAACTGACATTTAAACAAATTAAAAATATATATATATTTAATAATGACTAATTAAAAGACTTTAGTTAAGTTCTAAATTAATATATTTTTTAAATGGTTTTATTTTTGCAAAGGATCTAATTTATAAACTTTGTTAGTGGCCTACTGGCTCTGTGAACACTGAAAATAAATTTTAAAAAAGTGCCAAAGATGACAGCACTACATCTACATGCTAAATCATCATTAGGTAATTTGGTGGAAAGAAAGCCTTTTTGAGGCAACCTTAAAACCAAAGTAGTTAAAAATTCAGAACTTAATTTTTGTCCCAGCCATGGGCTTGGCATATCTATTTTTACTGATATTATCTATTTTATCAGTCATTTACAAACATTGTGTGCAGTCAGGGGCATAGCTACAGATATTTTTTCGGGGGGGGGGGGGGGGGATTTGAAAATTTCCCAACTTGAAACAGTTGCTCCATTTTTTTAACTAAAATTATATGTGCAATGTGTGTAATAGTGATAATGATATTCATGCATAAAAAATTCCTTTCCAAACAAAAATTTTTAAACCTACAAATTATAATTACTGATAAAAAATTAAACATGTTTTTTTAAGTTTAACAGTAATTCTTCTGGTCTTCAAAGAAGCCCACCTGATGATAATAACATTGTCCACTCCACTTTAATAAAATCCAATATTTCACTGTCACATTTTAAAAGCATTAGGCTGTTGTGTCAAGTCTCTCATCACTTATAGTAGTTAGCAATACATTTTTTTAAATTTTAATTGATTAAAAATTCTTTCATTAAATGCAACACCATAAAGATGAACTGCTCTGAATGTTAAGATATATACTTTGGCAGGATGATCGAAATAGTCTTTGAAATTCAGTTCACAGGCATGAAAGTGGAAAATGGAAAAAAAGGTGGAAATTTTTTTCCATCTATACAACGGTAGCAAATTTTTGTAATTTAGATATATTTTAACAGGAATTTATACAATAAAATGAAATATAATTGTACATATGATTGTTATTTTCTTTTTGTAACTTAGAAATTACTTAATAAATAAACTAACAAAAATTATATAGGTTCATTGAATCAAAAAAAGAGAATGGAAGGCAGATTACTAAAAGTATAAATCAAAAGATATATCTGATGAATTTATGTGAAGTGCAGTGATTATTTTTTTAAAACATATTCTGGGTGGTTTGGTTGCTTAAGATTCTCTCTCTCTCTCTCTCTTTTCTAAGGGAAAAAAAATTCTCCATACTAAATATATGTATGTACATCAAAGTTATCGTTGCTCCAGAAATGCATCACTGAAACTACCCCAAAAAGTTGTATAAATAGAATAAAATATTCTATTTCAAAAAGAACTTTATGTAAACTCCCTTTCCCTTTCAAAATCTAAGAAAAATTCACTTGGGAACGACATCTCAATCAATTTCATTTACTCAATTTTGAGATGGTCATAGGATAAGCTGACCTTTGATTTAATAGCCCTTCTACACAGCAGTTCAGAAATTCTAAGGGTTTAAATAGACAAAATGTCTGAAGAGTAAATTTACCAGACCCCCCCCCCCTCCCACCCCCTATATGCTTTCAAAATTTTCTTCGCATTTTTGCATCAATCCAGAGAATGACCAAAATTGTATCAAAAAAGATGGAATTCCTCCTTTAGGAGGAACTCTTTCATGCCTGAGTTCAAGAGTGAAAAGTTTCCTAAGTGAGTTAACATTTGGTTTGAACATGAAGCAAATATTATATCCATTTAACTCTGCAAGTCATGTACAACTGGTTTTTCCTATACACAATAGGAAACATTAATAACTTTTCTAAATTAGTGATACTCAGATTTGCTTTTCAGAATTGTAATTTAATAATGGAATGTATTGGTGCAGTATTCTCATATATTCAATAAGATAAGAAACACTGTCATTTAAATAAACACTATCATTATCAAATTGTCGAAGAGTTCTTTAGTAAATTCTTTCCTGTAAAACATATGTGTATCAATGTTCATTGTGATGTTATTATTTTTATCTATTCTCTTTGGTGGAAACCTTTTCCTACACTGCTTTCAGAAGTCAGCTTCCTCAATCACATCCAAATATTCATCAGTGCTTGTGAATTTGTATATAGGGAAATCATTTATTTCTTCAAAATTTCATCCAAGTGCAATGTGTCAGTGTTACAACGCATGTTGTTTTTTTCTTCAGTTGATGGACTGTTTTCATAGTAATATTTCTGTTCCAAATTCACATTGTTCATCTTTTTCCTTTTTGACCCTTGAATGGATTTTTAGATGCTCCAAATTCTTTCACGAAAACTGTATTCCCATTATGAAGGGTTCTTTCGTACTAAGATTTATAGTAATTTTTTAATACAGTTTTAAAGGCACAACAATGGACTTTTGGTTTCAAATTTCATAAATACGTATAAATATAAAAGGACAAGACATATAATATTCTGGCTTCTTGTATTCACACTTGCTCATGCTATGCTTTTTTCTGGACAGCAAAGGGTTAACCAATTTTCCTGACAAAAATCACGAGAATGGGTAAAAAATTGTCTGAAAGTCGCAAATTTAGTGCAATTGGTGAAAACTCGTCAAATCTTGTCCAGCTGTATTTCAAAGCAAATGACTACATTCCTTTTTGCTGGCCTATCTACAAGTGACTTCCAGTTTTCAAAAGAAGCTGCAATTCCTTTGTATTAAAATAACTGGATTCTCTTTTAGGAAAAGAAAAGGAGGTAGGATGAAATGTTTGAGATAGAAACAAAGTTTTAGAGTAGGGGTGCACAACCTTTTTAAGAGGAGGGCCACTAACAAAAATGTCTGGGTTGTCGGGAGCCACAACAGTAACACAGAGAGATTTCTATTTTGGGGAGTTGGAGTCAGGGATGTAGTGGCTGGTATACGGGGGTATATGCCACATACCTTCTGGATTTTTTTAAGGAACACCATATACCTTCTGTTTCTTAAGAAAGCTATATAGTCCAGGCAATAGGGAATTTTACCTAGCAAAATTAATGGTAGTTCTGGAAATCGGCTTCCTTTATGTTTTTTGGGTCGCTGAATGCGAATTTGTAACTTCCCACCAAAATTTCCCCCAGCAACCCCCCCAAATTTTGGTAAAAAGCCCCCCAAAAAAGGTTTTTATTAAAAAAATCAATTTTCTTATTGTTTTAGGGGAAAAGTATCTAGAAATTCAGAAAGAAGACAAAATTTGCAACAAATTAGATATATGACATTATGACTTAGGATGAAGGGGAAGGGGATATCTGCCTTGGAACATGCGTGCGGTGCTGCGTGGACTAAGTTGCGCAATTCCACTTAACCACTGACACGTTTACATTCGCCCTCCCATCTCCCCTCCGAACTTTCCTTATAATGTTTACTTTAAGTTTTTTGGGTCACTGAATCCGAATTTTTAACTTACCCCCAAAATTTCTCCCCCTGAAAACCCCCCAAAATAGTTGTTATTAACTTAAATTTCTTATTGTTTTAGGGGAAAAGAATTATGAAATTCAGAAACTAGACAAAATTTGCAACAAATAGGATATATGACATTATGACGTAGGATAAACGGGGAGAGAGGGGGCTGCCTCGGAAAATTCCCTGCGCGCTTTTCTCAAAAACCAAATTTTTTCAAAAAATCAATTTTTGGGGGGGGTTGCCGGGTGAAATTTTGGTGGGAAGTTAGAAATTCGGATTCAGTGATCCAAAAAACATAAAGTGAGTCGAAATCCAGAACTAGTATTAATTTTGCAGGGTAAAATCCCCTATTACTTGGACTTCATAACTTAGTGCACGTAGCGCCGCAGTGTATGTTCCGAGACAGCCCTCTCCCTCCCCGTTCATTCTACGTCATAATGTCATATATCTTATTTGTTGCAAATTTTGTCTAGTTTCTGAATTTCCTAATGCTTTTCCCCTAAAACAATAAGAAATTTAAGTTAAAAACAACAATTTGGGGGGTTTTCGGGGAGGAAAATTTTGGGGGGAAGTTAAAAATTTGGATTCAGCGACCCAAAAAACTTAAAGTAAACCTTATAGAGAAAGTTCAGAGGGGAGATGGGAGGGCGAATGTATGAGTGGTTAAGTGGAATTGCACAACTTAGTTCACGCAGCACCGCGCGCATGTTCCAAGGCAGATCCCCCCTACCCCTTCATCCTAAGTCATAATGCCATATATCTAACTTGTTGCAAATTTTGTGTACTGAATTTCTACGTACTTTTTCTCTAAAACAATAAAAAAATTGATTTTTTAATAAAAACCTTTTTTGGGGGGGTTGCTGGGGGAAATTTTGGTGGGAAGTTAAAAATTCGGATTCAGTGACCCAAAAAACATATACTAAGCCTTTTTCCAGAACTACCATGAATTTTGCTAGGTAGAGCCCCTATACGGTCTCTATTGCCTGGACTAATAGTATATTACACTCTAGGGTATAAGCTCTGCCTTGAGCGTATACCCCAGAGTTGCAAAAAAGCCGGATAAAATTAAGAAAAGCCACGCCAGTGGCTTTTATTGGTTTTAACAGCTTTTTTTGGCTAAAATTGGCCTTTTTGGCCAAAATTGGCTTTTATACAGTGAAGCATTTTAATTATAAATGACACATTTTTATGTGTTTTTAATTAGTTTTAAAGACATTTAATTGAGGTAGAAATCAATATAACCCAATTTTACAATAATGAAGACATTAATATTGGAATAAAAGGCCATACCCATTGCTTTCTCTGGTTTATACTGACCTTGACACCCCCTTTTTTTTTTCATTTTTACTGCTTTATACAATTAAAAAGGACAATGGTTGCTTAGATATATATTTTATTAACTAATTTTAAGGGATATTAATATACAAGTCTTATTTTATTTCTCATAAACATTTATTTAAAATCACACATAGTCATTTAATAAAAACATTTCTCTCTGTTAAAACAGTATTATAGGGTTTAATCTAGGTAAAAGGGATTTTTAGTTTTTTGGCTAATTGTAGCCAATAATTTCTAGCCAAATAAAAATAGCTTTAGCCAAGGGAAAAAAAAGTTTTATTTATACAAAATTTCTATGTACATGAGTATTATTTCTAGTTATGCAATATACAAATAAATACATCACTCTGTAAGATTGACCCTTCGAGATTTGGCTGTATACCACACAGCAAATGCTTTTTTTAATGGAAATTCTTTTCAAAATTCCCCTTCCAAATTAATCATCATTAAGTTACTTAAATTCTTGATTGTCAGTTTGTTTCTCACAGGCATGAAAGAGTTCCTCCTAAAGGAGGAATTCCACCTTTTTAGGTGCGTTCGTAATTATATAAATACGTAGCACCTATAGTCGTCGTTCAGTCCGTCCGTCTGTCCGCATGTAACAGAGCAAAAACTACCCAACCGAATGGTCTGAAATTTCAAATATATGATTGTTGCAAAATTTTGTCGAGCCATTTCAAATTTTATGAAAATCGGATGTATAGTTTAATTACAGGGACAGTCAAAAGTTTTTCTTTACATTACGGCCAATGGGAAAAATTATTGCAAGTGCATTTTAATGATATTAGAGCCTTCCGAATGATCTGAAGTTTTAAAGATATAACTGTTGCAAAATTTTGTCAAGCCATTTCAAATTTTAGGAAAATCGGATGTATAATTTAATTACAGGGACAGTCAAAAGTTTTTCTTTACATTACGGCCAATGGGAAAAATTATTGCAAGTGCATTTTAATGATATTACAGCCTTCCGAATGGTCTGAAATTTTAAATATATAATTGTTGCAAAGTTTTGTTGAGCTATTTCAAATTTTAGGAAAATCGGATGTATAGTTTAATTACAGGGACAGTCAAAAGTGTTTCGTTACATTACGGGGAATGGGAAAAAATTATTGGAAGTGCATTTTAATGATGTATCAGACTATGCGCTTTATGAAGTGCAAAAAATTATACATTCAGTACAATATGAGGTGCAAAAAATAATTATAAAACTAGTTATAGTACGAACGCACCTCATTTGCCACGTTTGACGAGCAATTTCCAACTTGTTTAAAACAATTTTGGTCATTCTCTGTATTGATGCAAAAATGCAACAAAAATATTGGAAGCATATAAGGTTGGGGGGTCCTCGAAAATTTAATAATCAAACATTTTGCCTACTCAAATCCTTGGAGTTTCTTTCTGGATTGCTGTGCAAACGAGCTATCAAATCAAAGGTGATCTTATCAGTGTGTGAAAGAGTTAGTATTTAAAATATCTTTCAGGAGTGAAACTCTTTTCAGTCTTTAAAAGAGAAAGAAGGTTTCCATAAGGTTCTTTTTGGAATAGAATATTTTGTCCTATTTAGACAACACTTTTGATTTAAAAGTTTAAATTTGTTTTTAATACGTTCTAAGTTACGAAAAGAAAATATCTATCATACGTACAGTCATATTTCATTTTATTCTATAAATAATTTAAATGTGTCTAAATTAAAAGAGCTTAGCGTCATTCTATAGATGGAAAAGATTTTCCACTTTCATACCTGTTCTCAAGTCAGTTTTTGTTATATTCATGAGACTGAATCCCCCTTCACAGTCTGCTGTAGACAATAAAAGTGATGCTACAAATTCATACAAAGAAGTCACATTGGGAAACATGCCAGTAATGCCATTTTTATGAAAAAAAAAATAATACAATAAGCTCGTTTCATTTCTTTACATGTTGTAGCCAGAACCTGTATAAATTCAAGTCTGAAAAGTGTATATGACATGCATCTGGCACATTGATGATTCAAAGCTAGTGCACATCATATCCCGTGCTTATACAATCTGCAATTTTCGTTTTCACCATATGCTGGAGTCGTGTCTGATGCAAATGATGTCACACTGTTTGAAGACGCTTGCATAGAAAGCATGAGACAAATTTTGAAGTGTTGCTGCATCGCGGATGCAATATGAGATTTTTTTTTTCGTTTTTGTGCAACGGCAACAGGTTTACGAAATGCTGAACAACAAAATGGGAATGATATGGCATATTTCTTTGGCTGTCGCTATTTGGCTAATTCACTAAATGCTTTGGGGGCAAAAAGCACTTCCAGTTAGCTTTTTGGCTAGCTCTAGATTAAACTAAACCCTATATTATGAATAACATATGCATTAATTTATGCATGAATATGCACTATTTTAAATAGCAACCAGCTTTTTAAAATGTTAATTCAACAAGTTTTATTTGGAGAATTTTTTTTTTTTCTTAATTGTTCTCTTTATTTTATGCACTTACATGTATTAAAATTTCCTCAAATGTTATATCCTTCCTAATTTCTCTTTCAACATTGTTCATTCTACAATTTTAATCTGTCCGTATAGACATATCTGGAATAAGTTACATAACAGCTTAGTAGCAGAAAAACTTTTTACATATATCATTTTTATAAGTTAGAATATCAATTGCTTATTACTGGGTATTCTCAAGTATTGTATAAGATAACTTCAGTTATTAAATACATATGATATATGCTCAGAGTTCGTAAATATCATGATATTTTCGAAAACATCAAAAATATCTGATATTTTGATATATATCTGATATTTTCAAAATAGTCAACTTTGCTGATAATAAATATTTTCAAGCATAATATTACATTAGAAACTAAAACATATTACACTTAACATGAAAACTTAAAACAATATACTAAACACACTTTTTTTTTTTTTAACTTAACAAAATTGAAGATGAACTAACTGAAAACTGAAACAATTTGATTTATGCACTTACATTAAAAAAAAAAAAAAAAGTTATAGGATTCAGTATCAACTATCAAGAAATCAGAAATTTAGAACAAAATTGAAGATCAACTATTTGAAAACTGAAACAAATTGATTTATGCACTTACGTTTAAAAAAAAAAAAAAAAAAAAAAGCTGTGGGATTCAGTATCAACTATCAAGAAATCAAATTCATAAAACAAAATATTAAATACATAATATTGTTTTAACTGAAAATTTTTAACATTTTTTTATTCCCTAACATGCTGTACAGTTCAAACAAAACTAAATACCAGAACATATTCTTTTCTAATGAAGCTGTATTATATATATATAACTGAGTATTTAAATTAGACAGTTTATTATTCAGTATCTGTTCTGACTTAATTATGTCTCTCATAATCCACAGTTAAAAGTAAAAAATTCAAACATAAAGCTTGGAAAAGATATTTGTTTTCTTCTTCAACTAAAAAAGTCACTATCAGAGACAAAAATTCATTATTTACTGAACAACACAGTCAACAACAGTTAAAAATTTCATTTGCATTTGTTTTGACTGAAAATATCAAAAATATCTTGCACAGTGATATTTTGAAAATAAATATCAAATATAGAAAAATATTGAAAATAGCACACATCTTGATATTTTCAAAATAAATATCGGATATATATCATGATATATATCAAGATATATATCAAGATATATATCGATTGACATATATCAATGAACCCTGTATATGCTATTTAGTTTTGATCAATTTTAAAAGTAAATATCAGTATGTAAGAATGTTTCTATTTTGATGTGTGACATTTTCTTATTCTTTCATATAATCTTTAAAATGTGTGGTATGTGTAGAGCTATAATAAAGAATTCCAAACCAATACTTTAGAGTCTAATTTAATGTATTCTTCTGAATATTTATAAATTTTTTTTTCTGACATAATGCCTTTACGGTTGCAATCTAGCAGTTATAAGGACTTATTTATTTGACAAAATTTAATAGAAGTTTATGTTTTTTTAGTAGAAAATATTTATAAGTGTATTAAAAATAAATTAATCCAAATTTTACACGAATTATCTATAAACCACCTTTCTGAAAAATAAAAGCCGGCTTTTTTCAATTAAAGCCGACTTTTTTTAAGTGGTTAAAACCAAAAAAAGCCGGCCGGCTTTTTTTTGCCTGACTAAAAGCAGGCAAACCTGGTATACCCTCTGTTTTTTTTATGACTACATCATGAGGGGGGTGGGGGGGGGTGGCAAAGAGCAGAAGCATTTTTTTTATTGAGGGGGGAGAGTAATAGATGACTGATAAACCTTACTAAAGATTTACAATAGCACAAAAAGGACCCGGTAGCAGAAAGTGTGTGACGCGCGACGTGCGTCGCAGATTTATTTTGGGCCTTGCAGATAAATTTGCCAACTTGAAAAAAAAAAGTACGAAAACTCTGACAAAAAATATCGCGAATTCGACAAATGGTCGCCGAAAAATATCAATTTCGACAATCGTTCGCATAAAAAATCGGTAATTTATAGCCGAAGGGTCGCTATAAAAACACAAATTTCGTCAAAAGAGCCCAGAAAAAAAACATGAATTTCGTCCCAGGGTTGTGGAAAAAAGTGCAAATTTCTGTCACAGGATCGCTGAAAGAACACGAATTTCGTCAAAGAATGCGAATGTAGTCAAACGATTGTGGGAAAAACACAAATTTAGTCAAACGATCGCGAAAAAACGCAAATTTATGTCAAAGGATCGTGAAAAAACGCAAATTTATGTCAAAGGATTGCGGAAAGAACGCAGACTTTTGTCAAAAGATCTTGAAAAACGTAAATTTCTGCCAAAAGATCGCTGTACAAACTTGAATTTTATCCAAAAATCCCGAAAAAAAAAACGTGAATTTCGTTACAGGGGCGCGAGAAAAAAGCAAATTTCTGTCCCAAAATCGCGGAAAAAATGCAAATTTCTGTAAAACGTTCACGAAAAAACGCAAAATTCTGTAAAACGATCGCGAAAAAACGCAAATTTCTCTCAAAGGATCGCGAAAAACGCAGATTACTGTCAAAGGATCACGAAATAAAGAAAATTTATGTAAAAAAATCGGAATTAAATTTGCAGAATTTCATCAAAAGATCGCGAAAAACGCTAATTTGTGCCAAAGGACCGCTGTAAAAACGCGAATTTCGTCAAAAGACCCCCGGGAAAAACGTGAATTTCGTCCAAAGGGCGCCAAAAAAACGCAAATGTCTGTCACACAATCGCTGAAAAAACACAAAGTTCATCAAAGAGTCGAGGAAAAAACGCAAATTACGTAAAGGATCGCAAAAAAAAAAGCTCATTTTTGTCAAAGAATCGTGAAAAAACGGCAAATTTCGTCAAAAGATCGCTAAAAAACGGTAAATTTCGTCAAAAGATCGAGAAAAATGGCAAATTTCGACAAAAGATCGCGAAACTTCATCAAAAGCACACAAAAACACATAATTAGTGCTGGTAGTGGATTTTTGCTCCCTGCCCCCCCGGCCTCTCTGTTGCAACCTTTTGGAAAATTTGCTGTGAATTTCAGAATATATATATATTTTTTTACTTAGAATCACCCCTGGTATTAATCAGTAAGAGCGCTGTTTATTTTAACACTTTAATGTTTGTACACGCTGATGGAACGCTTGGACACGTTTGAAAATGTAACACGCTACTCCCGCAGACAATTTAGTGGTTTTTCTTCCCACTAAATTGCTGTCGCAGACACAACCATAACTTTCTGCTACTGGGAAAAAGGAAAATTAAACAGTTTAAAAGACTACATTTTGTATGCTTGGTAAGGCAGAAGGAGAGGGGAGACGTCAATTTCGGTGGAGAGAGGAGTAAAACTGTATGATTGATTATTTATTGTTACAATAAAATAACAGAGCACAAAAAGCTTTATAAAAGCAATGATTTTTAAGGTTTCAAACTGTATAAATTTAGGGGGCAAAGGGGAAGCAGATTTTTTTTTTAAATTATTTTTAGGGGGTGGAGAATTTATTAGATGTCGACTTACTTATTTACCTTACTAAAAATGTACAAATAAGTAAAAACTAAGGAGTTTTAAAGACTTTAAATTCTATGTGCTGTTTAAGTGTGTGTGTGTGGGGGGGGGGGGGGAGGAGCGGCAAAGGGAAAATGCCAATTTCGGGTGGGAAGAGAAATCTTGATTATTTATTGTGACATTAAATGACAAATAGAGCAGATTTTTTTTTTATCAGCCTTAAAGAGTTTTAAACTTATAGTACTTTGGAGGAAGGGGGGGCGGGGAAAGGAGCGAGGCAAGGGGGAATTAAGATTTTTTTAAAGTCAGAAATAAAAGAAATGCAGAAGAGTTTCACCCCTGATTAAGAAATAATATGAGAGTAAAATTAAGCACTTTTAGGCAGGGTTGTCGGCAGAGTTGTATAATATAGATGCACGTGCGCACGCTGTGTGCGGAAAATTCGGAACTTTGTGGGGAAAAAAAAACTTGATTTTTGCTTTTAAAACTTTTTTTTTTTTAATACCGAAAAATTAAAAATATTCCCCAATTTTATGTACAGTTTATTTATTGTTTGCAGGGATAATTCTGTTCTGAATTTTCCGAAAATTTAAGGCATTCGGTTCCGAAAATTTAAAAAGAAAATCGGCCATCAGACAGAAAATTCAGGCATAAAAAAATATCACTGAAAAATATTGCGAATTTCAACAAATGGTCGCCGAACAAAACCAATTTTGTCAATCGTTCGCAGAAAAAATCACCACTTTCGTCAAAGCACCATGGAAAAAACGCAAGTTTCGTCAAAAAACCGCAGAAAAAACGCAAATTTCGTTAAAGGACTGCAGGAAAAAAACTAATTTCGTAAAAGCATAGCGGAAAAAGCCTGAATTTTGTCAAAGGAGCACGAAAAAACACAAATTTCGTAAAAGAATTGCGGAAAAAATTAATTTCATCAAAGGGTCGTAAAAGAAACACGAATTTTGTCAAAGGGACGCGGAAAAAGTGCTAATTTCATCAAAGGATCGCGCAAGGGTGATCTGTGCCGAATTTTCTGAAAAATTTAGGCAGTCACTTCCGAAAATAAAAAAAAATCGGCCATGAATCCGAAAATTCAGACATAAACTATATCGCGAATTTCGACAAATGTTCGCCGAAAAAGACCAATTTTGTCAAATGATCGCGGGAAAAACGCCAATTTCATCAAAGGATCGCGGGAAAACGGCAAATTTCGTCAAAAGATCGTGACAAAAAAAACCCCCAAAAAACAGTGCCATTAGTGGATTCCCCCCCCCCCCTTTCGCCTTACTCTGTTGTAACCTTTCAGAAAATTTTCTGCGAATTTCAGAATTTTTTTTTTTTTACTCAGAATAAAACTTCTGTTTTTAATTCATGTCGTCAAAATAATATAACACATTATTTTATTAAACATAATTTGCAGAAAGTTTTTGACCCAATATTTGCGTGCGCAGAAAGTTTGGTTTTATACAAGTCTGGTTGTCAGCTTTTAGCCAGACCAATGGTTTTAACCATTTAACAAAAGCCGGTATTTATTTTTAAAAAGTTAGTTTACAGCTAATTCATATTAAATTTGGATTTATTCATTTTTAATGCACTTATAATTTATAAGTGCATTAAAAATAAACAAATAAAACTGAAAAATCATTTCAACATCGACATGATATAATAAACAATAGTGTTAAATAAAGTGAGAATGCCACTGTGAAAGGTCTGAGACAGAAAAACTAAACTTTTAAAAGCAGGACTTGCCTTTTTTTTTTTCTTTTTTTAAACAATATAATCATATAAAGTGAAAATAATTTGATTTTAGTGTTGATAAATTAAACAGTTTTTTATTATTTAGTATTCTCTTAAGAAATATAATTTATTTGGGAGAAACATTTGTGAAAAATCAATTTTTCCAACTTTTCCTATTTTTCCAGAAAAAAACTAGAAAAAAACCGTTTTTTTTCTGCCACTTCAACTTTTCCAGAAAATTTACATCTCTAATACAAGGGCGAGAATCTTCCATATTTTAACAGCTTTCCAATTTGTAAAAAGAAAAAAAAATCTAAATCCCCCCCCCCCCCCAAAAAAAAAATCTAAGCAAAATTTTAAAAAATTACCTTTTTTTTTTTCAAATGCACTTCTTTATTTGTTATTGTACTACAACAATATTTAATCAATCATCTAGCCCCCCCCCTTTAAAACATATTGCTTCCCCCTTTGACTCCCCCTCTGGTACCAAACATGCATAATTTAACCTATAAAACTCTTTAAATTTCTTAATACACAATATGCTATACAAATACACTATAGTTGCAATAAATAATCTATCAGTTAAATTATTGTTCCTCCTGACTCTCATATCATGATCCCTCCCCCTTCCCTGCATCTCATGCAGTTTAAAATCCATTTTTTTTTTTTTTTAATTTCTGCTTGATTTATGATTTTGTTGTGAAATATTTAAATAACCACCTAAATTATTTCACATCCCCCCCCCAAAAAAAATGTTTTCCTTTCTTTTTTGTTCCCCTCCCCCAACACACGCAGTATATTTAAAAACAAATTGTTTTTTTTTTTTACTCTATTTAATCATAAAATACACATGTAATTCAAGGGTTAGAACAGCTAAACTGCAGAAAAATCTTTTGCTTTCCTTCTGCATATTTAGAAATCCCCCCCCCCCCCCACACACACACACATACATACACACCAGCACCACCACCATTTGGGAAGAAAGAATGGAGAAAATTTTTCAAAGAGGATGAAGATTTTAGATGAGTGATACTTGTAAGATATTATGTAGATGAGATTTTAGATCAATCACCTTGCTACAAAATACAGTTGAACCTTGAAAATCCGGACATCCAAATTCCGGAAATCTCTAAAATCCGGACATTTTTCATTTCAGTTTTATTAATTTTTAAAATAAGACTGCTGTATCTTTCATATTTCTCATCAAATGTAGTTAAATTCTTTCAAATATAAACACTAAATAAATAAATACAGTTGTAGTTTTGCAGTAAAGGACCAAATGCAATAAACTGTTTATTTAACCATGACAAATATAGTAACATGATTGTCGATTATTAAACACATGTAAAAGTAATGTTTTTGTTAAAGGTTTGTTTTTCTAAGAATTTATTGTTAGTTACTTATTTAAGTTTAAATATGCCTTTCTCATTCGGCGATCTCCAAATGATGAATATTCTACATTTTACATTTGTCCGAGATAAATGTATAGTTAATATTGAAATATTTTTAAATAAAAACTTTTGGTAAAATTATGTATATTCTTAATTCTGATATCAAAATGCTAATGGAAAAAAAAGAAAAAATCTGGGCTGTGGAATCGGTAGGAAAAATGACAGTCAGAATGCAGTGGCTAGAATCAAGTCTTGGATTTAATATCAAATAATAAAGTCCACACTGTTTTGTAAAAATTTTGAGCGTCTAACTCAATACAATAAAGCCTTTAAACTAGGGATGCACCAAATATTCGGTATCTATTCAGTATTCGGCCATATTATCAAACTATTCGGTCTGCCAACGGTTTGGCCGAATACTTAGAAAAATTTTTTAAACATTTTCAAAAACCTTCCATAACTTCTACTTTTAACCATCAACTTATAAAGATATTCAGAATAATCAGAAAAAGAATCGATATTCAGAATAATCAGAAAAAGAATCATATTTAAATAAAAGAGAATCTTTTACATTATTTTATTTGCTATTTGTAAAGTATTACTTAAGAAAATTAACCATTAATGAGGATTTTGATAGGCATTTAATGATCTACCAATGCATGTTCCTGAACATTGTCTCAGTAAATAATGTTTCTTGCTTTTTCACAAAAAAAGTTGTTTCTAAACAAAAAGAAAAAAGTTCAGAGTTTTGATAAGACATCAAGACGCACAATTTTTATGGAAGAAACCAAAATCACAATCGACTTATTTAGTCACAAATAGAGTTTATCTCATCTCACTCGAGGTTATACATGGATTTTCGTTTGTTACTTTAACAATAATGAAGATATCAAAATTATATTTTCAACAGACTTGCTTTGATTTCTGTGAAATATGATATGATGAGAAGTGCTGGAAACTGCCACTATTCATATCTAAACAACTATGAGCTAGACATTCCTTTATTCAGAAAGCAGTTGACAGTTTTTATACTGTGTCACTAGTCAAAATTCAGCCAATTTCAATCATCACATTTAATAAAAGCAAAATTAGTATATAACAAATCTCGCTAAAATAGCTTCATTGTTGATAAAGTTGTGAACGAAAATTCCATTTCGGCTTGTAGATTCCCGGTATTTTTGATTGAATGTAATTTTGATGGAATAAATAGATCGAGATGTTGTTTGTTGAAAGATTTTAAGAGCAACGCAACCTGTTTGTTTACAATCTCTAAAAAAGATCGTGTGCTCCGGATTCAGACACTGATAAAGGATGCATTTCAAAATTTCCTTGCTAAATCAATGGAAGTAGAAAAGTTATTCTTGCTGCGCTGCCACCATTTCAATAGATTGCATTATTTTTTTTTTTTACTTTAGTGAAACAATTTTATAACTATCCTCGTCTTAAATAACTCAAAGCAGGTTTTTTTCATTATAAGGTTTACTTGCAAAAAGCTCTTGATTATCAAAATGAAAGTTTCTGTATTAAATATTATGTAAAATTGTTTTTAAATTTAAGATTTTAATGCCTTTAAACATTGAGATGTAAAAGTATTCGGCCTAACAGTTACTATTCGGTTCACCTGTAGGCCGAAATCACTATTCGGTGCATCCCTACTTTAAACAATACGTTTTTTTTTTAAATAGGTAGTTTTTATTTTTGTATATTTCTAAAGAAATTAGGTACTCACTAAGCGCGAATCCTACTCCCATTTATTCTTTATTTACCACTGTAGAGACATCATTAGTAAAAATTTGAAGAATTTTCTAAATAGTGACAAGAAAAAATTCTGATATAACAGAGAATTTTTAGTAGGAAGTGAAATAAAGTTTTCGACACTAAACTTGTAATGATTTGGCGGCTAAACCAAAACTTTTATTTAAAAAAACAGACTTAAAGAGATTATTAGATAATGCAGTGATGTATAACAAATTCTGATAATACAAAAATTACTTTAGTGTTTAAATGATTACTCACAAGACGTTACCCAGTAAAGAAATATAGGTGAAATCTTTTCAAATTTTACTTGGGAGAAGCGTTTATGTGCCGTGAAGAACGTCCGTTTACAAAAACCGAGACACAACCAGGAGAAAAAACAAAACACAATAATAATGCAACGGAGTTCGTTTTAAAAAATCATGCGCAATGAAGGATGACTGCAGCTACAGAAAGAGTCGTTGCATAATTAATAAAAGCTTTTGTATGAAGCATGGTTTGTTTGTTTACCATTTACCAGAGAGGAAAGTGAGGAATTTCGATCTTAAATTGCATTTTGATTAAAATAACAATCGAATTACTGAATAAAATTATAAATTTTAGGTATTGTATCTAAAGCATTATCCGCATAATCATTAAATTCCACTGTTAAAATATTAATAACACAGTGGTACTCTATATTACCTGAATTGTACTAAAGTTAATATTGGATAATCTTATTTTTGCAACAGCAATCTTATTAGAATACAGTGATATAAATGTTTGGCAATTTCTGTTTTAACGAAAATAAATTTTACACATAAATTAATATTCTAGTTTATATTTCTACACATCAATTGCTACAGCAGCTAGTTCTGCTCTACTAGTTGTTTAATGATACCTGTTTTGTTAACATGAAAATGCTACCTACTAAAAGAAGCGCAAAAATTGTCTATAATAAGTCTTCTACGTTTAAATTAACTGTTGACAGATTTTTGGGGGGGAAAATATTATTTAATATTATCAGTTTATTTATTTATTTATTTGGTAATAAAATTGTAGTGATCATGTTTATTTTGATGCCTTTTTTCTCATATAATGAAGCTATTTCTGTACAAATAATTTCTAGTAAACAATTGCTCTTTTTTCGACCTTAACACCTTCGTAACGAGCGACCGGTATACGTGCTGTCGTTTTTGGCACTTACTTCCCAACCGACCGGTATTTGTGCCACACAGTTGGAACGTTTGTCTCAGAAAGTTCAACTTAGAAAAAAAAATTCGTAATCATATTTGAATTTACATTAGGGAAGAACACATTTCCTTCTATCTAGGAAAGCAAATAGAATCAATTAATATATTTTTAATCCATGTCAATTTATTTTTTTCCAAAAATGACTGCAATGAAAAAAAAGTGTGTTTATTTCACATGCATCTATTTATGCTTCGGAAACGTGATTATCTTTCTATCCTAAATGTTTTATGTGTCAAATGAAACTTTATTTTTTGTTTATCAAAAATTTTTCTACAGCACTTGGAAAAAGGAATGGTTGAGTCAGCTGTAAGCATATGACGTATATGCTTCATGTACGCATATGACTAGACTTCCAATTGATTCATTTTCAATTACTTTTTTTTTAATACTTTTATCTCGATTGGAAATAGTTTATTTGTACGTCGTTGTGGTGATTAATTGCTTCGGATTTTCGTTCATTGAGGAGGAAAGCAGGACCTATTTATACTTTTATTTTGTTGCAGCAAATAAAAAAATCTGTAGATGTTGGTTCAAAATATTTTCGGCACCAACCGCGTCCAGTCCAGAAAACTTTTGCAAGGGTCGATGCAGGTTTTTATTCTTGGGGCCCATTTTATGAAAAGTAGAAGTTATTTTTGTGAATTTTATTATATTTTTGTGAAAAATAACATTTTGTAACGAAAGGTTAAATTCAGTTATTTAAAGTCGAACCAAGAATTTATGAACAAAAACATGCTTTAAATCCCCTTGCTAAAGTTTTTTTTTCATGATCTGGTTTTGTTTACAAATGACTCATTTTAGAACAGTTTTTATGAAAAAGAATGTTACGTAGGGGGCTATTTTATTAAAAGGAATTTTGTGAAGGGGTCTGTTTTATTAAGTTCATTTTTCTGATGGGGTCCATTTTATTAAATTTATTTTTGTGAAGGGTCCCATTTTATTAAATTTATTTTTGTGAAGGGGCCCATTTTATTAAATAGATTTTTGTGAAAAGGCCCTAAATAGGCCCCAAATTTTGCCTGGATCGACCTCTGTTTTGTGTGCTCTTCTTTGGTTTCAATTTTTTCCTTCAATAATTATTCATACCGTTTCAAATAATTTCATCTGAAATTATCTATATTTATGTATCTTATTTTACAAATTCATTAAAATGTCTAAAAACGCAGGTATTTGACTTATTGGCATTTGCGGGGATAGTGAAAAATATTAGTCAACGAAAGAAAATGTATGAAAGTAATGTATTTTCAGAAAGTAAAATTTATGAGGGTGGTGTGATTCTAACACAGTCATTGAACTCTGACATTTTGATAAATGTGCACAGGTTTTAAAGTGAATGGTTCCAATTAATAATCAGTTTGCCACTTAAGTTGAATACATTTATTTGATACCATTAATATTTCCATTTTATAAAATACTTTTAACATTAATGACATTTTTTATCAGTATATTTAGAATTATTCTTAACAGTTTTATTTATTATTAAAAAATATTATTCAATACTTTTAACCTCATAAATTTATTTATATGTTTAAATATATGAATATTTTTTAAAAGATATAAATAAAGATATTTTAACATTAATCATATATATATTTTTTAACCAAAAAACATGGTTGAAATATGCATTGTATATATTTAAAAAGTCATTTTTACATTAAAATATCTGAGAAAATATCTCAATTTTTGCATAAATATATATAATAACAACTCATTTCATGTATATGCATTTCAAAATGTTACATGGAAAAATGAATCTTTTATATTTTTTGAAGAATACTTTACAAGAGTTAGGCTTAGCTTCGCAAAACTTTTCGGCCTAGAAGATGAAATCCAATTTTCCCGCTCAGTCCTCAGATGCAAACTTCTGAATGTGCACGCCATCGCCAACAGGATAAGCAATCTCAAAATGTTATTCAATTCAAAACTAATTTGTGTAGTAGAGTAAAAAAGTAAAAACAACAATAATTTAATTTTTACCGTTAGTTTATGTTATTTTTGTAATGTAATTTTACCTTAAAGTGTTTTGCATTAAAACTGTCATTGTAAGTTGTCACTATCATTTTAAAACTACCGTAAAATCCCGATTGTAAGCCCCCCCCTCGAAAGTAAGCCCCACTCGCACTTTTAAGCACTTTTTATTTTATTTTACGCTCCCAAATATACCCCCCCCCCCCCTTCCTTTCAGAAATTTTTTTGTGGGAAAAACCACGACGATTCCAGATTTTCGAATTTTCTGGATTTTAGAGATCTGTTAAAAAATATTTTTCATGGCAATATAATAACATACAAAATGCATTTTTCCCCCCTAGTGCAAATAAATGATGATTAAATTCCCGAATTAATTTATAAAATTGGAATGATACACTAAAACATAACACTTATGCTAAAATTAAATATACATATTAAAACACAATAAATTAAAATATAGTACACAATAAATAATACAGAAGTGATTTTATTCCAAATTTTCTGAAAATTTAAGTCATTCGGTTCCGAAAATTAAAGAAATATCGGCCACCAGTCCAAAAAATCAGACATTAAAAAAATCCTCAGAAAAAAAGAAAAAATCTGGAAAAGAAAACAAACTTCTTAACATAAAATCCTCTTAATGGATGTTAAATATGAGTGAAATCGTGTAGTTACATCACAAATTCTTTATCTGAGAAGGTTTAGTGCCATTTCTAGAGTTTCTTTGAGATAACATGTAAAATTGCGCGATTCTTCCGAGAATATATTTAGAGAATTTCTTCAAACAATCATGAGAAAATATCATGAATTTCGTCACATATTTAAGAAACAATTAGAGATTTTTTTCAACTGATCGCTGTAAAGAGTTACTAATTTCAATAAGAAAATGAAATTGTATCTTTGTTTCTTTAGTTATAAATATGTACTTTAGTGATTTTATTAGAATTAAAATATATGAAGCTTCGAGTCATCAAGGTTTAAAGTCCAGTCTTTTTTTTTTTTTTTTTTTTTTTTGCCGTTTTTTAACTTTCCCGTTTTTGTAATAATTAAAGTCTTTAATTAATGGCCAATCATTATAAAAATATACCACAATATATCTATATTTATTTATTTAGTGTTTATAGTTGAAAGAATTTAACTGCATTAGATGAGAAATACGAAAGATACAGCAGTCTTATTTTAAAAATTAATAAAACGGAAATCAGAAAAATGTCCAGATTTTAGAGATTTTTGGAATTTGGATGTCCGTATTATCAAGATTCAACTGTATTTTGTAGCAAGGTGATTGATCTAAAATCTCATCTGCATAATCTCATACAAGTATCACTCATCTAAAATCTTCATCCTCTTTGAAATTTTTGCTGCATCCTTTCTTCCCAAATGGTGGTGGTGTGTGTGTGTGTGGGGGGGGGGGAGGATTTCTAAATATGCAGAAGGAAAGTAAAAGATTTTTTCTGCAGTTTGGCTGTTCTAACCCTTGAATTACATGTGTATTTTATGATTAAGTAGAGCCAAAAAAAGTAAAAACAATTTGTTTTTAAATATACTGTGTGTGTTGGGAGAGGGGAACAAAAAAGAAAGGAAAACATTTTTTGGGAGGAGGGTATGAAATAATTTAGGTGGTTATTTAAATATTTTATGACAAAATCACAAATCAAGCAGAAATTAAAAGAAAAAAAAATACGGATTTTAAACTGCATGAGATGCAGGGAGGGGGGGGGGGATGATCATGATATGAGAGTCAGGAAGAGAATAATTTATCTGATAGATTATTTATTGTAACTATAGTGTATTTGTATAGCATATTGTGTATTAAGAAATTTAAAGAGTTTTATAAGTTAAATTATGCATATTTGGTACCAGAGGGGGGGGGGGGGGCAGGGAAGCAATATTTTTTTTCGGGGGGGGGGGGCTTAGATGATTGATTAAATATTGTTGCAGTAAAATAACAACTAAAGAAGTGCATTTTTTGAAAAAAGTAAATTTTTAAAATTTTTGCTTAGATTTTTTTGAAGGCAATTTTTTTATTTGGGGGGGGGGTTAGATTTTTTTTTGTTGTTTTTTTGTTTTTTTACAAATCTTCAAGCTGTCAAAATATGGAAGATTCTCAGCTCTGTGTTTTCCTTATTTACTTCTAGAATAATGATAAAAACAGGTTTTAAAATAATTATTTTAAAAAATCTCGATTATAAGCCCCCCTCCCATATTTAACTGCTTTTTCTTTTGAAAAAGGGGGGGCTTACAATTGGGATTTTATAATAATTTAGTAATAAATGGCTTGTGCCAGATTTATGGGGTTTTTACATGATTTACAAATTTAATGTTTATTAAGTTGGATGAAATTATTTTGCCTGTTCATATTGTAAATTCCTTACTAACTTTATCTTTTATTTATAGATTTTGTATCTGATGTTTGGATGACTTCCTCTTTGCAATATTTGTATTAATTATGAGCAGTATTTTTTGTCGACTTCATATTTTAACCAGATTGACAAAATCTATTTTAAGAAAAAATGAACACAGCAAGCTCATGCGATTTCATACGTCTAATTTTCTTCCAAAGCAGAAGGTAGTTTTAACAAATTCTATTATTGTTTAATTATTATGTTAGTAGTATCTTGCTATTTTTGCATTTTGTAACTCTTTATACCTACCAGTGGTAGGGCCATTCCATGTCATGTGTGGGACAGCTTTTTTACATATTACTACTGCTTTTTTTAACAATGCTATTATATCCTCAAATTAAAACAACTATGTGAATATGAAAATACACCCTGTAGCGTAGTGGTCAGCACGCCTGTCTGCCACGCTACAGGTCACGAGTTCGGCTCCTGGATGGGCAAGGTTTACTCACTCAACTTTTCATCCTTTCGAGGTCGATAAAATGAGTACCAAGCTTGCTTGGGAATTAAATGCCGGGTGTCTCGCTTTAGACTGACCACCTGGCCAAGGCACATGCTGCATAGCACCTCGGAGCCCAGGGTCAAGAAAACAGAGTTGGGCACTGAAGGCCCTGATCCTTCATGGATCGTACAGCCACAGGTTTAGTTTTTTAGAATATGAAAATGTAGGGGTTTTTGTTATTTTAAATGTATAATTTATCTTTTAACAACATATAAGTTAATAGATATAGGTATTTAAATAAGTATCACTCGCAGGACATTTTTTTCAGTTTTTCATGGAATAACCCTAAACAGGCAGATTACTTAGGTCTGGGGTTTAAAATGTGGTGATTTTAAAACCTTTTAAAAATGGGCAGAAAACTTAGGTCTAGGGTAAAAATATGAATATTTTAAAACCTATTAAAGGACCATTCCATATCACATGTGGGATAGCCATTCTACAATTTACTGCTGTTTTAACAATGCTATTTTATCCTAAAATTAAAACATCTATGCTAATATGAAAATCTAATATTTTTTGTTATTTTTAATGTATAGTTTATATTTTATCAACGTATAAGTTACAAGATACAGATATTTATGTAAGTGTCACATGCAGAACAATTTGTACGTTTTTCTTGGAATCGCCCGATAGAAGTTTGCATAGGGCTGCGCGGGCCTGAACTCCACTTGTCAATAAAGAGTTAAATTAAAAAAATCAAAAAACCCGACTGCATAAAAAGCAAACTAAAAAGAGGGAAACAAGATGACATCTCTATATAATAAAAGGCAGTGTAACACAGAGCGGGGTGAATCCATCAATCTTACCAGTCTCCGTGGAAGAGACTCAAGGGTGAAAGGTTCCATTCTCCCATTGGTTGACAAGAAACAAGAATCCCGCGATTACTTCTCAAGGTTACAAATCGTGATAATTGAGCAGTGGTAGACACTTCTTCCTAACAAATCAGAAGGCACATCCCATTTCACCACCAAAATAAATCGCCAAGAGTCATTTGAGATTATTTCAAGTATTAAGTTGTAATCATATTAAATTTTCTTTGCGACATGTAAGGAATTTTAATCACGTAAAACAATGATATGGGATTTTTAAAAATATCTTTTTTTCCCTGCAAAAAATTGATAAAACTGACTTTCTTTTAAAAAAGTAATCAGTTTAAATATTTTAGACTTATTATTTTGTAACTTATTTTTAAATTACATATTACTTATATTATCCTTTTCTATATACAGGTGTATGTAAATTTAAACTTTAAAAAAAAAAAAAAAAAAATCAAATATATGTCATATTTTAAAAGTAAAAAATTAATATTTATACGAAAAGTAAAATTAATAATTTTTGATTTATAGCTTTGCATCAGGAGGACAGAAGCTTAGGGGATTAGTCGCCCCCCCCACCCCTCCCCGAAATAATATCCTGGCATTTTGTAACTTATTTTTAAATTACACATTACTTATATTTTCTTTTTCTATATACTGGTGTATGTAAATTTAAACTTAAAAAAAAAAAAAAAAAAAAAAAAACATATTCCATATTTTAAAAGTAAAAAATTAAAATTTATACGAAAAGTAAAATTAATAATTTTTGATTTATAGCTTTGCATCAGGAGGACAGAAGCTTAGGGGATTAGCCACCCCCCCCCCCCCTCCCCGAAATAATATCGTGGCATTTTGTAACTTATTTTTAAATTACACATTGCTTATATTTTCCTTTTCTATATACAGGTGTATGTAAATTTAAACTAAAAAACAAAAACAAAAACAACAACAACAAAAAAACCTATCCCATATTTTAAAAGTAAAAAATTAATATTTATACGAAAAGTAAAATTAATAATTTTTGATTTATAGCTTTGCATCAGGAGGACAGAAGCTTAGGGGATTAGACGGATGGGATTCAACCTGCGATACTTATTTATTAATCAATATACATATAAAAAAAAATTGGAGGAGGGGGAGGGGGGTAAACGATAAAAATACAATTTCAAAGTGTATTAGCTTTGCATCAGGAGGAGAGAAGCTTAGGGGATTAGTCGCCCCCTCCCCGAAATAATATCCTGGCATTTTGTAACTTATTTTTAAATTACACATTGCTTATATTTTCTTTTTCTATATACAGGTGTATGTAAATTTAAACTAAAAAAAAAAAAAAATCCAGATTTTAAAAGTAAAAAATTAATATTTATACGAAAAGTAAAATTAATAATTTTTGATTTATAGCTTTGTATCAGGAGGACAGAAGCTTAGGGGATTAGTCGCCCCCTCCCTCCCCGAAATGATATCCTGGCATTTTGTAACTTATTTTTAAATTACACATTACTTATATTTTCTTTTCCTATATACAGGTGTATGTAAATTTAAACTTAAAAAAAAAAAAACCTAACATATTTCATATTTTAAAAGTAAAAAATTATTATTTATACGAAAAGTAAAATTAATAATTTTTGATTTATAGCTTTGCATCAGGAGGACAAAAGCTTAGGGGATTAGTCGCCCCCCCCCCCCCCTCCCTGAAATAATATCCTGGCATTTTGTAACTTATTTTTAAATTACACATTGCTTATATTTTCCTTTTCTGTATACAGGTGTATGTAAATTTAAACTAAAAAACAAAAACAACAACAACAACAAACCTATCCCATATTTTAAAAGTAAAAAATTAATATTTATACGAAAAGTAAAATTAATAATTTTTGATTTATAGCTTTGCATCAGGAGGACAGAAGCTTAGGGGATTAGACGGATGGGATTCAACCCGCAATGCTTATTTATTAATCAATATACATATTAAAAAAATTGGAGGGGGGGGGGGGGGGCTGTAAACGATAAAAATATAATTTCAAAGTGTTATTAAAAAAAATAATATTATTTCAATAGTTGCAGCAGACTGTTTTAATTACGCACTTTTATTGCATATTTATTAAATTTTTCTTTTATTAAGAAATCTTAATTTTGTTATAGTATATTAGCCGGAAAACCTGGTTTACCCAGAAATATTGTAAAAGCTAATTGTGTGTGTGTTTATTAGAACATAAACTAGCCGAACTTTGCTCATCTAAACGCTTCCATATTGTCAATTATTTTTTTATCAGTTTTTCAAATTTTAAGTGAAAAGCACAATTTTTACCTGCCATCCTAGGACGGGCATTTACACTAGTAGGAAAATAGTAGAGTGTGTAATGGAAATCTTTTTTTTTTTACTTAAGTAATTGCAGTTGGAGGCATCAGATTTATGTTTAGGTAATATACTGCGACTCCTTCTACCTACATGTTTGCTCAGACTGCAATTACTTAAGTAAAAAAAAGGATTTCCATTACACACTCTACTATTTTCTTACGTCATCTTGTTTTTATCTTTTTAGTTCGCTTTTTAGTTTTTATGCAGTCAGGTTTATTTTATTTTATTTTTTGTTTTATTTTTTATTTCAATTTTTATTGGCGAATTTTTAGTTTATATTACTTACCTATTTTTTTTATTTGCTTGTAATGATGACTTTTAAGTTGTGTTTAATTCTTAGTTCCTATCTATAAACACTGTTTTGATGAGGCCTATAGATGCCTATGAAGGTTAGAGTTACAGTTAAGCTACAGATCCTATCTACACAACTTTCAGGTTGTCTAATATTTAAACGGACCTTCTGACTGTAAATTATTCTAGGAAACATAGTCTTCATTTTAAAAGACCTATCCAATGATATGCCACTCAATATGGTGCATAAAAAAAATTTTCCGGCTCTACCACCATTTTGTATTTTATGGCCGCCATTTTGAATTTATGAAGACAAAACCTAGCCTATAACCAGCGGACGGTTAAGATGAATTGATAGAAACCTCATTTATTAAAATCCATCCAGCCTTTGAAATGTTTTGAGGGTATAAAGAAATCCACATACATACTCAGATACGTGTCAAACACATAACCCTTCTTGGCAGTCAGGTAAAAAAGAAGGCAAACTTTCAAATGGGTCAGTAGAATAAAAATAGTTTTTTTAATGGGGCAGGTAGGACCGATGAAATAAATAAATAGGCCGATTAAATAAATAAATTGCTGATAGAAAAATTTAACAGGCCATCTGGGTTGATGAAAAAAGAGTGTTACAGTTCTGTTATACTAACATCATTGTCAATAAGGAGAGTTTCTAATTTGTGTTGTGCACAAAATTAAATTGAAACATTAAAAAAAAAAAAAAAAAAAAAAAAAAAAACTTTGTTGGTATGAAAGTGAGCATTTAAGAAATATACCATTTGAAAATTACTGGCTTTCACAAGCTATTTTATTTAATCAATACAAATATATATTTTGAATAAAAGAACAAATAAATATTATATAATAAAGTAATAAAAATAATACTCAACTTAAACCGCAGACATGAAATTGTAAATGTTTCTTAGCATTACAGTAAACGTTTCATATTTTGAATGGTAATATTCATGGTTTTTTGAACAAAAACTTTTTTTATGTATAATTCCAAAGTTTTGAAGCAATTTTATTGCAGCTTCCTGATCATCAGGTAATGGCCAAATGCTAAAATCTATCTGAGCGTCAGCAATAAATGTAAGTTATAACTTAAATATTTTTTATTAAAAAAGTAGCAAATTAAGATATTTTGCAAGTTTACAATTAAATAATAATAATAATAATAAAGATTCATGTTCCATAGCTGGTAAATCCCAACATTTGGCATGGTTTTCAATAAAAATCTTTTGTACAGTCAGGGATGAAATAAGCAGGGTTCTCGCCATTGTGCCAAATCGTGACAAAATTCTACATTTGGTGAGTAAACCAAAAGTCAAATTCGCCAAATTGCAAGTGCTCAGTTTGTGTGTGTGGTGTGCCAGTACAGTCGAGATTCTTAGGCACATTACTGAACGATTGATGTCACTTTAACATGTTCAATCGCACCATGCTATTTACATTGCTTTATTTATAGAGATAATGACTTAACACCAATTCAGTTTAGCAACAGCCAAAGACACAGAAGAGATTATGCGATAGGTATTTCTCTATTGTCAGTTAATCATTATCTATGTTCCAGCGTCGCGGCAGTAAAAACGCAAACAAAATTACTTGCATTAAGCCCCAAATAGAGAAACTTTTTGCTGGAATGCGGTGTTGAAATTAGCCATTTACCATACTATTTATTAAATGTATGCAAAGTATTATTGGCTGGTCAAATATTTTTAGTCGGTTAAGAGTCAAATTCTTATATACATTTTTAGTGTATATTTTCACAACGGTAAATCAAAGATTGCTATATTTAATTTTTATTTAGACAGCTAAAAGAATGTCTGAAATATTTACACATTTAGGAGACATTTAGAACGTACTTATTTTTAATAGTTTCTGTAGTGGAACTCAAATTTCTATTGTATAAGCAATTACAAAAACTTAGGTTATTTTAGAACATATTGAAAAAAAGGGGATACAATAAAGGATTAAAGATATATTTTTCAGTGTTTCAAGCCAAATCTATTTTACTAACATTTCTTTTCATTTGGCTACTGTTTTTTATTTCTTATTCGCCAAATCGCTAATGTTGGTCAAAAGACAGCGAGAACACTGGAAATAAGTGTTACATTAGCATATATTTTGAAAAAAATTACCACTATAATAAATTTAAAAGAGTCTGACAAAGCCGACAAAATATGATCAATTTTCAGTTAACCTTGCTGGGCCGAGAATGAATTATAAATCTGCTGCACAAGCTGATGACTAGCTTGGCAACTTCAATACTGAAATTTAACATTTCCAGCATAGAGATCTACATCAGACAGTTACATCGTGTCTGAGACCATTCTTAATATTTTCAGCAGACTCAGCCTTATAATTTCTTTTTTTTACATATACAGTCAATTATTTTACATATTGCCATGCTGCAACTTAGTTGTTTCCAAGACGTGCCGTGCAGCCAGTTTTTTTTTTTTTTTTTTGTAAAAATAATAGGGATAATGAACTTTTTTTTAACAGAATCTTTGGAAATCTACTTTAATAAATTATAGAGAAACTTTTTTTAAATATACACCTTCAAAAGTTTTGATGTTTTTAACCGTATTTTTTCTTTTATTCTAAAGTTTATTATATATATTTTTTATATATGAGTCCATATTTAAATATAATAGTCTAAGAATATAAATGATCATTAATACTGTCATAGATTGAATGTTATCCTGCATTCTATGACTTGCTCAGATATACTGTAAAGGCACTTATTTTCGCGAGCCCGTCGTAATCTCAAAAATTTAAGCCTCGTGAAATATATTTTTTTTCGCCTCAAATAATAATAAAAAATCAGAAATTTTTCACTTATCCAAAATTTAATGATTACAGTTACTTAAATAAGAAATAAGTGCAATACAACTAATAGAATGCACTCATTCACTTACAATATTTATACTAGCTTCTTTGAAGCCATTCAAAATTATCTCATGTTTGGCTTCAACACCGTTAAATGTGTGTGCAAACCAAGAAGAGTGAATCGGTTTTAGTTGTGATATTCGCAGGTCCACAGATTCTTTTTCTTCTAGAAATTTAAACTCATTAGAATACCACTCAATAAACTCATTCTTGAGCAAACACTTGAACTTGCCGTTTACAGTTGTCCAAAGGCTGGAGCTCTCCTGTGCAGAAAGTGAGCACTAAAACTGGAATAATATTCCTCTTCTCTAGTTCAGCCAGAAAAATAGGATCTTGGTGTGCCTTAAAAACGTCGTACAATGCTACACCAGTTGTTCTGGAACTAGCCCGAGAAGCTCTCTCTGCTTGTCGTAATAAGGTACAAGAATATTCTCGATGTATCGAATCATTGTGTCAGTATTGCTCTAGTGAGAATTGATGTGCCACACATCCCAGTCTATGGGAAATGTAAACTTTCGATGACAATCTGTTGTTTTTCCAGTGTGCAACAGTTGTGATGGAAGTAGGTTTCCAGAAAGGGAACATGCTAAGAAAAGAATCATCTCTCTTTTATCTTCCATGCCGATTATGGAGACTTGTTTTGAACCACGCTCTTCCAATGTATATTCTTATGTAAGCACAAACTTTGCATTCGTCTGATCGAAGTTAAAGAACATCTCAAGGGGGGGGGGGGGGACATTTATGTGGGTCTCTGTACAAACACGGTTAATGAATTCGTCGCGAATAGCTGGGAAGTCTGGGGGCAGTTTTCGTGCAGCTTTGGTTCCCTTTCTACGGACAAAGTTCATCCTTACCAGCAGGCTTCTGGTCCAACTCAGGCTCAAATCGAAAGAATTTAGTAGAGATGGATCATGTGATTTCACAATTCCTTTTGCAGCTGCAATAACGATAGTGTGGTTCACTATTCCACCAGCAATTCGCAATTTATGTATATATGTTTGAACACTTTTGTCGAAATCACCAAGTTTTAAGGGGCGACTGCAATTACCGTGCAGTAAAGTTGTTACATCGGCTTTAGCTTGTTTCGATGCTTGAATGTACTGTTTCTTTATGCTGTGAATGGTTGATTCACTCGCTGGTCTTCCCAGTTCGGAGGTGAAATGTTTTACTGCTGCAGAATTTCCATTCATAGTAGCATATCGGCCAATTTTCGACCTCAGCACTTCGTTGTATACTGCATACTGCCCACGTTTTTTCTTTTAAAGCAGTGGAAACCTTGGTATTAGAGGATATTATTTCTTTTGATTCAACAAAGGACTTAGCATTTTTTACAATCCGGAAGTCCTACCATTGTTGGAGCTCCTATAGGAATTTCCTCTCCGTTGTCCGTCAACTTTTACTGGTATTTCCACATCTTTTTACAGCACTGATGACACATTCTCTCTCCTCAATTTTCTATCACAGGCATGGACGGCCGAATTTGAGAAAAGTGAAGGGGGTGGGGTTATTACCCTTTCGGTGCAAAAGGGGAATTCAGATGTCCCTAATTTGATAAAGAGCATGGGAAAAAAGAGATTAAGAAAGTAAACTTGTTTGGGGTGGAATACGCGTGTTGAGCCAAGATCAAAGTTGATTAGTACCACATGTTGTTTTTAGAGCGATGGGAAGAACTTTTCAGACAAAAGGAAGTTTCTTAAAATGCTTTATGCCAAAAAAAGTTCTATTTAGGTAGTTTCTGGATTTTTCAACTTTCGGTTCTGTTCATATAAAATTCACAAAATCACTGATATCTTCATTTTTGGGAAAATTACGGCTCGCGAAAATAAGTGCTTTTAGAGTAGTTTTGCATATGCAGTAGAATTTTCTCATAAATATGTATGTACTATTCTTTAAAAAAATCTTAATTAAATTTTAACAAAGATCACAATTTTTTGTAGAATTTGATTCAGACCAATGTTAGCCTGGTATCTTGTGCCTGCCTCTATATAGACCATAGAAATGAAACTATGGTAGAGTAGTCTACTATCCTAAAATTTTGATTTTACCTTTTAAGTAAGAAAGAGTCACATACAGACCTCTAGTGATTTCATTGTTTTTTGCCCCGGCTGGCCAAAATAGCTTTTGTTTGATCTGAGCCATGCCTGGACCTGGAAATTCCAGTCCATGCAGACCTCTAACCAGTAGTACTATGGATATGCTATAGCACATCATTTACACAAAAAATTAGAAAAAGGATGTATAAAAAATTATAATGGAATGAATCCTTTATTCATTTTTTTTTCTCCAAAAAATAAAAATTTTGGTAATTAATTATAAAGCTAACATATATTGTATTAATATAGTGATTTTTTTTTTTTTAAATGATGGTCTGTTTTTGTAAAAAAGAACTAAGACAGAAACATAGAAGCCAAAAAAAAAAAGTTATCCACAATTTCCATCTTATCCTGTACAATACCTGTTGTGTTGTGGACGTTCTGTTTAGGAAGAATTTGGGCCCTTTAAAGCAGGGTATGAAATTTTAAGTTTAAAAGCCGCTCACCCAGCTGAAAATATTGTTTACTATGATTTTATACTAGTTGAAAAATCATCCATAATTTGGACTTTTTAAAAATGCTTTTTACTGTTTAATGTTCTGCTAAAAAGCAACATAGAATTATTTGTTGAAATATTTTAAGTTTTTCAGATGTAAGTTCATTTTGTCTTTGATATTAATTGATTGGGGTTTATCTGTTGTTGAGGATGGATAAAAAGATTATGATTTCATGTATTCAATACATAGTTAGTTTATTATATGTAAGTACGCATTATAATTCGGCATATTATCAAACACATACCTTCATTGAGATTTGATTCCAAATCCAACAGCGCAAAACTTACTTCTATAACAAGGGGTGGAGAAATGCATCATTTTACTTGCCACAGGCGAGTCAATTTTTAGGTAGTCAAACTATAGAGATACGAAAAACTTTTTTTTTAGTAGTTAGCTATATTTTTCAACTTTCGTAAATTACTGTGATGTAAACACGGGAATAAGTTCTATTTTATATTAAACTATCATCTCTTGCTTATATTTCTTAATTTTATAGGTAAAAAAATATGAAAATGCATTATAGTAACAGTAATCAATTATTTTTGAATTGCATGCAGGGGTGATTCTGTTCCGAAAATTCAGAAAAATTAAGGCAGTCATTTCCGAAAATAAAAAAAAATCGTCCATAAATCCAAAAATTCGGACATAAACTATATCGCGAATTTCGACAAATGCCGAAAAAAAACAATTTCGTCAAAGTTAGATAAATTTTGTTAAAAATAATCAACACAAGGATTGTTCACTACACATAGTATAACGTAACTATAGTTCTCACATTTAAATAATGAAGATTAGGATCCTTACATTAATTGTTTTTGAAAAAAAAAATATGCACTGTTTTAAAAAGAAGCCTCCAAAAAAACCGAAAAGAAATAAAGAAAAAAAAAAATCGAAAACAAAACATATTCTTAATTTGGTACGCAATAACAATGACACCCAGGACAGCTGCCCATTTGCCTCAATCTAGCTATGCTACTGATATTATCTATGGTAAAAGGAAAATCCATTCGTATGGTTAGATTAATATAAAATCTCATTTCTTCGATGAAATTACCTATCTAATATCGTGTGATGTAAACACGGGAATAAGTTCTATTTTATATTAAACTATCATCTCTTGCTTATATTTCTTAATTTTATAGGTAAAAAAAATATGAAAATGCATTATAGTAACAGTAATCAATTATTTTTGAGTTGCATGCAGGGGTGATTCTGTTCCGAAAATTCAGAAAAATTAAGGCAGTCATTTCCGAAAATTAAAAAAAAATCGGTCATAAATCCGAAAATTTGGACATAAACTATATCGTGAATTTCAACAAATGCCGAAAAAAACCAATTTCGTCAAAGTTAGACAAATTTTGTTAAAAATAATCAACACAAGGATTGTTCACTACACATAGTATAATGTAACTATAGTTCTCACATTTAAATAATGAAGATTAGGATCCTTACATTAATTGTTTTTGAAAAAAAATATGCACTGTTTTAAAAAGAAGCCTCCAAAAAATAACGAAATGAAATAAAGAAAAAAAATAATCGAAAACAAAACATATTCTTAATTTGGTATGCAATAACAATGACACCCAGGACAGCTGCCCATTTGCCTCAATCTAGCTATGCTACTGATATTATCTATGGTAAAAGGAAAATCCATTCATATGGTTAGATTAATATAAAATCTCATTTCTTCGACGAAATTACCTATCTAATATATTTTTATTCGAAAAGAGATTTTTTTCCCCCTAAAATAGAGGATGTGAAGGGAGTCAGGTGCATAAGTAATGCAAGGATAAAAATTATATTTTTTCACTACACACACATTACACATATGTACATGTTATATATATATTACAAGTGCACATTGTCATGAAATTTTTTATGTATGAATTCAAGTGACTTTTTTGTGATATGACTATTTTATTTATTTATTTATAGAAAGCAAAGAATATTATCCAGTACAAACCTAAATCAAAGCAACCCGTAGTCCAGCTTTGGAGAGGAATTACTCCACTTGAAATAGCCGACAGAACACAGAGAAATCTCGGTAAGGATATTAATAGCTCATTTTCTTTTATAAATGTATTATTATTATATTACTGTCAAGGAAGCAGGGTTGGTCGAAAACCGGTTTATTTTGTATAAACTAGGTTTTTTTGGTTTAAACTGAGTTTTTTTAAAAATATCATTTCCTATTCCTGTTGATAAAATAAACATTGTTGGATGTTATATAAGTAATATAACTTCATTGGAAAATATTCAAATTAAATAGTTACAGTCAATTACGTAGAAAATTGAAATAATTTCTAATTTAAACATTATTAGTAACAGCTATGTCTTATGTTCAAAGTGAACTGCTCTACACAGTGAAACATTGATACCTTGAATATCATATGAAGAATCTTTTGATTAATAATATAATAATTAATACATATTTGATGTACTAGTTTCATGAATATAATTTATTATTCTGTGGTTGTTATTATTATTATTTTTAAATATCCAAATACTTCTGGTTATTTTGTTTTCTGAGTGATAACTCCAAGTGTCCAAGTCAACATTTTTTACTATTAGATTCAGCACACAACAAAAAAGATTGACTGGTATTATTGAAATGCTATAACTAGCACTCAATTTTTGCAAGCTGTGCTATTCAACTTCATATCTTAAATTCTTAAGTTACTCTTTTAAATTCTTTAACGATAATATTCTCCAATTCAAAAAACGTTTCTACAATTTGACCAAAATCTTAAAGATCATTGTAATTTGTTATTAACTGCTGTAAATAATCTGCATTTTTTAAATGAAAATAATTTTGCTAAATATTGAATATTATTTATCTATTTTATCTTTCTAATTTCGTATGTTTTAAGATAAATCTTTAGGGTACCAGACATGTTCATCAGCACATGCTAATTTTCATTCTATATGTATAGAAACATGACCTAGGCCAGAGATGGCGAACCTTTTCTCATCCACATGCCAAATTTTTCCAAAAACATATTTTACGTGATCATGATGTGCCAACAATAAAAAATTTTAATGGATCATGTAATAAGGAATCAAAATTACTTAAAATTTTGCTTTTAGCATTAAAAAAATATGAGTAATATTTGATGTTATAATTTAGAAATATATTTTTTAAATGCTATTTCTGTTGTCTCATCTTAAATGCCAAATAATTTATATCAGCTTCGTACTTAGTTATTTTTTAGCGAATGCAAGTTGAATTGGACTCATTTGACAAGATGTTTTTAATTGAATTTTTCATATTATTTATTTCTGAAAAGAATGTCTCACAGGAAAAATTGTCAAAATAGCAAGTACCAGAATCTACAGCTTTTAGTGTCTGGAATTGAATTCCAAGTTGTTATAATTTTACCATCGGCATTTTTGCTTATAACGCCTTTTAATCGTTCTTTTGCAATAATCACCTAATTCTCTCTTATTCTTAAAATTTTATGAGCCAATATTTCGGCCTGACCCAAAAAAAAAGTTAAAATCTCAGCCCGGCCTGAGTGAATTTCTACAAAACATTGATTTTTACATCGATTTGGTTAAAAATTTGTCTCATACAAGGATTTCTGACCAAAAATATTTATCTTAACTTTTTTTTCATGTTTCTAATCTTCATTTTTATTGAAGTGCCACAGGCTGTGATATTTATTTTTTTAATGAATCGCTATTTCTTGTATGTAAATGTTTCAGTTATCATTATTATTGTTAATCCATATTCCATGTATTGAAAAGTTAAAAATCTGAAAAATGTTATACAGTAAAATCTTCTAAGACTCAATTACACAGAAAAGAAAAAAAATGCATTATACAGAAGTTCCCTTCTTACCAAGTGTAATTGTATTATAAATTCTTTTCTTATGTATTAGTATATTAATTTTCCATGGATCAACACGTCTTTCAGTTTAAAATAGGATTCCATCATAGGCAGGTTTTTTATCACATGTTTTACTACATTTTAATTTGGCTATATTTTAATAAGCGTAGAAATTTACTATTCTTTAAAAATAATGAATGTTAATGTTTAATTGTAGAATAATAGCAATTTAAAAATGTGTGCATTTTTTGCAAAAATCTTTGGGCCGGCTTAATTTTACTGACATTTGAACGGACAGGCCACGCCGAGACAATGATTTTCATACGGGCTGGCTCAAAACTAGGACTGAAATTTTTGGACCGTGAAAGACTAGCAAGGTAACCAGTCTCGTCTCTGTACAGAAAAAATAAGTTAGACCCGGCCCGATTCTTCTGGAAAAAGATAATGCCTGAACCTGGCCCGGCCCGATTCTTCTGGAAAAAAGTAAGGCCCGGCCCCTGGAGTGCCGTGAATGAAAATAGGACCGAGCATAGCCCGTGCAGATCTCTAATCTGTACCATGCCAAAAGTAATCTGCGTCTGCCATAGGTTCGCCATCCCTGACCTAGGCTCATTATGTCTCAGGTTGACTGCTGAGATGAAGTGTTAAAAGTAGAATTTACTTCTATCAATAATTTAAAACACTCAAATTACAAAAAAGATAAAATATTAGATTTGTTCTAAAAAAAAAAAAAAAAATGTTTTTTTTGACAAAAAATCCAGTTGGTTAAAACCACTTGGTTTAAATCGTGCCAACCCTGCAATGAAGTAATTTAAAATTAATATTAAATTCTATGTAGGGCCTGCGACTTTAGCCCCTGTTGTTCTCCCATATCTGGCTTTGATTTTATTAAACCATGCAGAATATTAAATAATCACTCAACGCTAGAGATGGAAAATAGAGTTACTTGCTAGCAGGTTTGACTGTACAATGAAACCTGTATATTACGATATTGTCTATAACGATAAGCCTGTATATAACGATATTTAATTTGACCCCAGCTGAAATCCTATTAATTTAATATATATTGAACCTGTCTATAACAATAAATGAGTTAAGATGAAACCTGTATATGGGGCATTCTCACAATCTTTTGACTTTTGGGAATAAAAATTTGGTGAAATTAAACTTGCTAAAATAACATTTTAATCTAATAGACGAATGCCTTAATGATTCAAAATAAAGAAAAAATGATCAGCAGCGAAATTTTTTTTGTTTAACTGAGGTTTAAGTTAAACTTGCGAGTTTAATTTTCCTTACCATTTTACCACTATAACTTTTTATTTTCTTCAATTTTTTTACTTATAATGAATTTGCATAGTACCCACAGGACATTCAAATAAGAAATAATAAAAATGTAGTACTTTTAATACAGAATTTTTGTATAGCATTGTCTTAAAGGGGTGTTAAAGAAGGGACGATAAGGTAAAAAAGGGATGAAATGGGGAAAAAAAGGGACGGTAAGGAAAATTACCACCTATTTTTAGGCAAATTATGTTAAGACTAAGTGACAGCCATAATGTTCATTGATTTTTATAAACAGTATTTAACAATGGATTAAATTAAATTTTTTTTTAAATTTACTTCGAAAAGTGCAGGAATAAACTTTGGGGACGATAAGACTAGACTACCAATGAAGCCACGATCTTGAAATTGATATTTAAATGCTGATTTAAATTCTGCAGTAAATTTCCTGTCAAAGAATTTTAGACATTCTTTCTCTAGCATACTTTCTGCATGAGAAAAAACTTGAAAAAAAATTCTGTGGCTGCATCTGAAGTGATTTTCTGTATAAGTTTAGCAAGAGGGACGGTAAGGATGAAAAACCCAGGGACAGAGTTAAAAAAAAATATACATCAACTGTAAAAATGCGTGCAGGTTAAGTTTTTGCTACATATTTATATAAAACAATAGTCCCAGTTTTGGAAAAAAATTACATCGAATTACTTTTATTGAAACAATTTTATACAGACAGCTCCAAACTTAACTAGTCGGATGTACCAATCCCAAAACTTTCTTCTATCTCATACATGTTAATACTTCAAAATTCGCTATCACACTGCCAAAATTAAATGGCAATCTATGCATTTCATGAGGATTCTAACGATATGAAATTCCGTGCATTAGTTCTTGAGATATGACTATCGCTGAAATCGTCTAAATTCAGAAAAATGCTGCCTAGCAGCGCCACCTATTGGGTGATTTATACCAAATCCTAATCAGCAACAATTTATGTCAACGTCCGACTGAATCTGAAGTTTGGAGAAAATCCGTACATTAGTTTATGAGATAGAGCAATAGCGAAAATCGTGAAAATTTCTGCATAGCAGCGCCACCTATTGGGTGATTAACACCAAAACCTAATTAACAACAACTTGTGTCAACATACAACTAAATCTGAAGTTAGATGAAAATTGGTCCATTAGTTCTATTGATAGAGCTATTGAGGCAATCGTGGAAAAGGCAGCAGAGAAACGCCACCTGTTGGGCGATTTACACCAACACCTAATCAGTAGCAAGTCATATCAAGGACTAACTTAATCTGAAGTTTGATGAAAATCCGTGCGTTAGTTCTTAAGATAGAGCTATTGGGGAAATCGTGTAAATCCTGCAAAATTCATCATAACAGCGCCACCTGTTGGGCTATTTACACCAAAACATAATCATCATCAATTCATATCAAGGACTAACTAAATCTGAAGTTTGATCAAAATCCGTGCATTAGTTCTTGAGATAGAGCTATTGCAAAAATCGTGAAAAATGCAGCATTGCAGCGCCACCTGTTGAGCGATTTACACCAAAAACTAATCAGCATCAATTTGTATTAGGCACTAACTGAATATCAATTTTTATTAAATTCCGTGCATTAGTTCTTGAGATAGAGCGCCCACAAAATTTGTGTCACATACACACAGACAGACAGACTCACAGAGTCACAGACAGACATTTTGTAAAAACATGTTTTTTGGAATCTCTGACCCCTAAAACATGTAAATCCGTCGAAAACCGGATTCGAAAATTTTCATGAATCCAATACTTTCTTCTTGTAAAGATAGAAGAAAGTAAAAATGAGCATTAGGGACACGGGACGGTATAGGAGTTTTCCTGGTATTTGGACCCCCAACATCGTCCAAAACTTATTTATCTTGTTAATATTGTTATGCAATCATGCAATGGGCAACCCCCAGTATATGAAATAAAAAAAACACAAAAAAGTATTAAAATGAAAATTATTATTCAGGGACATAAAAGTCAAAAGATTGTGAGAATGCCCCATATAACGATAATTTTGCACTTTTTGAACTGGTCACTTTCTATTTCTTAATCCTTTTTAACTGCCTGTTGAAAGACCCCCCTAACTCCTAAATTCTGTGAATAATGTATAGAATAGAAAGACCATCATAGTGTGTTTACGGCTTTCTCATTGATTAGGGAAGTTGATTGATAGCTCAGAGCAGCAATGTTACTCATAAAGTTTGCAATGCAACATCCTTGTGCTGAACTCAGGGAGGAGTTGTTGGACACTGAACACGGGAAGGTGAACAAAGGGCTATTTCCTGTGATACCTTTGAAGTCGTACCCTCCTTTTTTTCGAACAAAAAGTTAGTAAACTAACTGTGGTAGGTAGGATTTATTTCAGCTATACTAGTGTGATTACACCTTAAACCAGAAATACTTTAGACGACAGATCTCCATTGTCCGACCGGAAGAAACTTGAAACAAACATGATTCAGCTTTCTTTGCCAAAAGGGTGTTGCTTTTTAGCGGCAATCACTTCCTTGTCATCTTTCTGTTTCCTAAAGATCTTGGTGGAAGGGGAATGTGAGAGATTCAGTGACAGTCTGAAGGGAAAAATCAGTTTGGCACACTACCTCCCTCCATCACATGCTTGTGGGAAAGGAGATGTTTGTTTCAAGAAAAGGTTACTGGTTTTTGGTTCCGTTATAAGAAGTAAATGGATTACACTTTACTCTGTAAATTGTGTGAATTGGATTGCTTTTCCGCTATTTTTTTTGCTTCGACTTTGAAATGGCATCGCGTAAAATAATTTCTTTTGTTGAAGTCTAAAAATTATTCTGGAAATTGACCAAGGACTAAAACAATTGGATGTGTCTAAAAAATATGGTATTCTACAGTCAACCATTGCCACATTTTTTAAGAAAAGGAAAGAAATTGAAGAGGCTGCAGCGAAAGGAGGAATAAACTTAAAACTCAAAAGAATCAAAGGTCCCGTTAATGAAGACACTGCAACGATCAAATGGTTCCAAGAAATGCAGTCCCAAAATGTGCCTGCCAGTGCACCCATACTTTGGGAAAAGGCAAGGAAATTTGCAGTTATGCTCGGAAATGGGAATTTCAAGGCTAGCAATCGGTGGCTTGCCTCATTTCGTGATCGCCATGGAATTTCATTTCAGTCAATCATTGGTGAAGAAAAGTGTGCATCTATAAATGATGTGGAACAGTAAATTAAGAAAATAATAGAAAAATAAGGATGTCTACAACGCTGATGAAACAGGGTTGTTTTACCGACTTATGCCAGAAAAAATGTTATAATTTAAGGGAGATAAATGCAAAGGAGGAAAAAAATCCAAAGAGAGACTGACGGTATTGCTTTGCGGAAATTGCTCCGACAAATTAAAGTCTTTTGTGATAGGAAAATATGAAAATCAAAGATGCTTTAAAAACATTAAAAGCTTACTGGTTGACTATGCAGCCAACAAAAAATCCTGGATGACCAGAATGGTGTTCAACAAGTGACTAAACAATTGCTCTCCCCACAACAATCCACCAAATATGAAAACATAAATGTGCTCTATTTACCGCCTACACCAGTTCTGCAACCTTGGACTTAGGCATCATTAAATGTTTTAAAGGATACTACCGGAAGCAACTTGTTGATAATGTAATTTTCAAGTTGGATAACAAAATTTGTGATCCGTTTGCAATACATGTAAAAAATGCATGTGATTCGATCTCTGGCAGTTAGAATACCGTGAAGCCAGAACTGTTGGAAGAAAGCTGGTTTTAATTTCAAATCCGAAGATCATGAAGAAAGAATTGAATTTGATATGGAAATCCCAGAAGAAGAAGAATGCATAACAAATCTCAGAAAAACTCTATGTGCATACGAAACTTCGAGAAATATATCCAACCATTTCAGTACAGACGATGTTTTGAATTCAGACCAGGATTTGTTTGTGTTTAGTGGCAGTACTGATGAAAAAATAGTAGCAGATTTAAAACCAAATGATGACAAAGAAGCAAACTGCTCATCTGAGCCCCAACCTATAATGGCAACAGATGCTGTTCAGTTAATTGACACACTTCAAAATTACGTTTCAACATTACCGAACGTTTCACAAACATATTTGAGCTCAATAGATGGGTGTGCATACAGGATGCGTTCTCAGCAAAAACTAAACAAACAAGAATATCAGATTTCTTTTCTGTTAAGAACATGTGAATAAATCAAATAGTTTAATTTGTAAGCTGTTTACAACCAAAAACTTAAGGTATGTATTGTTTACTTGTTATAATATCTGTTATAACACATGCACATTAAAACCTGTCTATAACGATAAATTGTGTATAACAACATTTTTTTCTGTCCCTAGAATTTTGTTATAGACAGGATTCATTGTACTTTGTTTTGGTTGTAGAAAAATGTAATTTTTAAGAAAGTTTTTCTAAATAGAACTTATATAGGACCCAAGAACTGTATAAAAATTTAATTTTTATAACTTTTTAAGGAATAACTATTTTGTTGCAAATGAATTTTGATGGACAGCAACACTTGAAACATTTTTACTTTCTTCTATCTTGACAAGAAGAAAGTATTGGTTTCATGAAAATTTTCGAATTCCAGTTTTCGACGGATTTATACGTTTTAGGGGTCAGAGATTCCAAAAAACATGTTTTTACAAAATGTCTGTCTGTGAGTCTGTCTGTCTGTCTGTATGATACACATATTTTGTGGGCGCTCTATCTCAAGAACTAATGCACGGAATTTAATAAAAAATTATATTCAGGTAGTCCCTGATATAGATTGGTGCTGATTAGTTTTTGGTGTAAATCGCCCTGCAGGTGGCGCTGCTATGTAGCATTTTTCAGAATTTCCGCAAAAGCTCTATCTCAAGAACTAATGCACGGATTTTTATAAAACTTCAGATTCCGTTAATCCTTGATATGAATTGGTGCTGGTAACGTTTTGGTGCAAATCACCCAACAGATGGCGCTACTATGCTGCATTTTGAAGCATTTACATGATTTTAGTAATAGCTCAATCTCAAGAAATAATGCATGGATTTTCATCAAACTTCAGATTCAGTTAGTGCTTGACATGAATTGACGTTTTGCCTCTTGTGGTGTAAATCGCTCAACAGGTGGCGCTGCTATGCTGCATTTTTTGAGATTTCCGCAATAGCTCTATCTCAAGAACTAATACTTGGGTTTTCAACAAACTTCAGATTCAGGTATACCTGGATATGAATTAGTGCTGTTTATGTTTTGGTGTAAATCGCTCAACAGGTGGCGCTGCTATGCAGCATTTTTCACGATTTCCACAATAGCTCAATGTCCATAACTAATGCACGGATTTTCATCAAACTTTAGATTCAGTTAGTCCTTGACATGAAATGATGTTTTGTACCTTTTCGTTTAAATCGTTCAACAGGTGGCGCTGCTGTGCTGCATTTTTTGTGATTTCCACAATAGCTCTAGCTCCAGAACTAATGCACCGATTTTCATCAAACTTCAGATTCCGGTATACCTTAATATGAATTAGTGCTGTTAGTGTTTTGGTGCAAATCGCCCAACAGGTGGCGCTGCTATGCTGAATTTTTCAGAATTTCCCCTACAGCTCTATCTCAATAACTAATGCACGAATTTTCATCAAACTTCGAATTCAGGTATACTTTGATACGAATTGGTTCTAAATTGATGTAATTTCTTATACTATTTAAATGATTTAATTGACGTGATTTATATAGAAGAAAGTTTTGTGATGGCCACAACATACTAGTTTCAATTGGAATTATATCTCTAAAACCAATTAAAGCCAATGGTTTAGGATTTAGTTATTGGTCAACAGTAAGAAACATTATCAATAATAATATAAATATAATTATCAGTCATAACAGACTCAAAACATCAGTGAAAATTATAAAGGAAGCAATGAATATATGACTAAACTTTTTCACATGCTTGTTAAAAGCTGCAGACTTAACGTAATAGAAAATTTTTTAGTTTGAAACTGCAGACAGTGTTTCAAATACTCTCTCAGAAAGTTCTAGTATAACAGATAATCATTTACAAAAATCATTATAAAAGATAAATCGAGGTGTGTATACTTAAAACTAAAATATTTTTTAATTAAATGAAATTTGTATAATTAGCAAATCTGTCTGTGTCGTTGAGGAATTTATTACGTTTTCTTTTATATGAAAAAAAAAAAAATTTGGTCTAAGGCACAGAGAGAGAGCAAACTTGGGCCACACGTATAATTAATTAATAATTATGTATATTTAATAAATACGTATAATTAATAATTATGCTTATTTAATAAATGTGTATAATTAATTCATAATTATGTATGTTTATGTATGTATTAAATTTTTTTTTTTTAATCGGGCATTTTCGTTTTCGGTCGAAAATAGGAAGATCACCGAAATTCGGTTTTGGCCTTAAAAATCTGTTTCAGTCGATCCTTAGTCTAAATGTTACAATTTTTCAGTGTGACAGCTATCACTTACAACTGCAGCCATAAGATGATGAATTGGTCCCTACATACCATTGAAGAGCATTTCAGGGATATCCCTGTAACATGATAGTGTATAGCATTTTTCAATTAGGCCAATGATGTAAGGTGATCTCTGTACATGTGTAACTTCAAATCCATAACCAAATGTCATCAGGCGTGATATGTGCCATGATGAAAAGTATGCCCCATTTGTACATAAGACACTAAAAAGCTAGATCACACCATTTTCTATATGCACAAAAACCCATTTTGTAAAATTCTGATGTGTTGGAATAAATTTTGCAGCAAAACCATTTGAAAATTTCTGATGTGGCTGGTTTCAGTTCTTGCACCTGTTAATTTTTATATGGATATCTCTTTCTCTTGTGAATGATCCTGATCAGCACAAACTTTCATAATGAATTTCAAATTGTCATAAAATTGAACATGCAATCTCGGTTAACCATCAGTTTCTGTTCAGTGAACTGGTGATAAGTGAAAGGATAAAATTGGATACAAAAAACAAACTTAAGAAACTAAAAGTGAAATTATGTTTTTCTCAATTCATATTAGATCAAATTAAGCACAATATTGTGTTGAACAATACATATACTGTACTGTAATACTTTTGTCAATGAATACCCATTAAAAATACATTCCGTGTGGTGCATAATGATTCACATTTGATTTTTTATGCACTTTGTTGAAGGGTTCTCGCCACCCTACTGCATTCCTAGACACTCGTCTGGTCTTCTTTCCTACAGTCAGTTCAGGAGTATTAGTCAGCAAGTCATCCTCAGTATGAGTCTGTTTGTTGTTTACATGTGATTTCTTCTCTTTTGCTACCTGTTTAAAATACAGTGCTAAACATAGTATACATTATAACTGTCACAGTGACTGTCCCAAGACTGATAGATAGTGGAGACTCCACTGTACACTGCCTTCATCATATGCTGACAATGTCTATTTTTTGTGACTGCAACATTTGCTTAGGTTCTCACACTTCTTAAATGGTCATTTATTATAGCCTTCAGTGTTATAAGAGTCATCGATCCTTTTCCACTTTTAACTGCCTGTATTGTGTGATAGGAACACAAAGCTAAACTTGCCAACTCTACATTTTTATAAAAAAATTAACTAGTAAAGATTTATCATGTAATGATAACATGTCTAAACAGAGCAGTTACAGATTGAATCCATGTCAAAGTATCTTTAGCATACAATTTTTTTAATCTTTGTAAAAACTTTTGAACAGACATGTTTCTTTCAGCAAAATCAGAATAGTATCCTTTGCCCGGATATTGAACAATGAATTTATATGCTTATATAACACATGGTATAAATCTTTTGTCATTGTACAGTAGCATTATTGGTTAGCCAAAAATCTAATTATTATAGCTTTTAATTATTAGAAACAAAAATTCTACATGTTTCTAAGCACTCCTGCAATTGTATATTATATAAACTTTATATTTATTTAATTACCCATACTTATGCTTATTTCACTGTTAAATTTGTGTTTAAATGTTATGTTGCAGAGGATGTTTTTGAAGCTATATCTTATATTGAACATGCTGACTTACTTCAAGATGCTGATATTGGTAATGGCTTTTGCATTTATGATAACTTTTTTTTTCTTTTTCATGTTGCAATCTGTTCATTGTAAAATATCCTCTGTTTTATTATCTAAAACTAAATAAGGTGTAAAAAAACTAATCTTGCCTTTTGGCCTGGCTTTGTTCATTGTCCAAGTCCTGAAGGGCCCACAATACGTGCAGCATCAGACGGGACAGGCATGAACCCATGTGACAGCGCCATCACCAATTACCGACCATGACTGAGCACTTCCCAAGGCGCGTCACTCAGCTTGAGTCCCATGATGTCACCCATAATAAAACTTCCAGCTCTAAAAGGGTTCTACTGCACATTGCAAGGTTAGCTCCCTGGGTCACCCCAAGAGCCTTGAGTAAACCAGACACTCACAAGTGTGCCGAGCCCAAAACCTCAGTTCCAAGACTCTCCAAGAAACTTTTATTCTATTTAACACTAGAATGCCCGGAAGGAGTCGATTCGACTCCAACCATATGATTAAAAGTCAATTGGAACCAGAAATTCTTTCACAAAATAAGTTAAATTAAAAAAAAGACAGATTTATATTAAATAAATCAGTCAAATAATTTTAAATAAAAATTCTGGTGCAAAATATTTTTATGAAACTTGAGCAAAATTTCCGGGCGTTCTAGTGTTAAAGCAGAATTTACAGTTTAGTAGCAGTGTTCAGAGTGAACGTTTTAAAACTCTTTATAAAAAAATATGGCGAATTTTTTGGTTATCTTTCTAAGCTCCATAATCTGCACACAGTACAAACACTCAAACAGATGTATTAAAAACCAAGGGTTAACTCTATTCATATTGTATTTCAACCATCTGTAATTTCTTATCTGGCTGCATACATAGTATACATACTAACACCTCATAAATTCTAACTTAGCTTTTCAGCTAACATCTTAAATACTATCTTCTACTTACATATATATAAAAAGTTTAAGCAATCTGATAATTCTAAAATTTCTAAAAAGCTGGTTAGAAATTTAAGGGAGAAAAAACAATTGAATGAACTTCAATCACACATGATTCCAAACTGTAACAAAAAAGCATTACAATTCGTTACTTTGTCATGATATCATCTCAATGTAAAACAACCATAAAGTTACTCTGATTTCTTGAGCTTCAGTGCATTAGCAATATCACTCAACTCTTTGTTTATATCTACTGTAGTTTCCCGCGTATCTGCTGCAGCTTAGTTAAGTCTTTTTCAAACTGGAAATTTTATTGAAAAAAAGAAGTCAGATAAGTGCTAAGCAGAAGCAAGTCACAATTTATTTAAAATTAATTCTGGTAGGAAATTGAGTTATCTGAGGTGCAGCGGATACACACAAAATTATGGCAAGTGAAAATGGAAAACTTTTGAGCCTGACGAATTATAGTGATGGAATATAAAACAAAAATTAACTTCTAAAGATAGGTTGTTTTAAATTTAGTAAATGTTTATTTTCGTTTAAAATGTCAATAGATTTCAATATTTTTTTTTTCATCAGTTTTGGCAGTAGCTAAATTATAATAATAAATCAATCTTTTGATAACTAATAAAAAATTTTAAAATGCACATGTGTCTATAATTGTAGAGGATTTTTAAAAATTAACTGTACTAAAAAGGAATTTATTTTGCAGAAAACAAAACAATCAAAATATAGCTAATTCTGATATTAATATATATAAATTTTTGAACCCCCTAGAAAAAGGGGTGCTTTGATTAATTATTTTATTTTATGGCACAATTTGAGCCTAAGAAAGTGATATTTGTAATCAAATAATATAAATAGCTATGAAAACAAAATTGGTGACTAATATTCTTGTTTATGTATGCGTTTAAAAAATTGCTTCTGATTACACATATTAGATAAATTACTTCTGTTTCTATATGTCAGATAAAGGGTTTAACTATATTAAATAAATTGTATAAATATTTAAAAAATTGCTCATGTGTATGGAACAGTGAAAGGGTTGCCAGAAAATATGTGTGAAAAATTTCCTTCTCTTGCCAAAGTCATTTTCTCTATCTCACCAATCCCCCTGTAACAGGAAAATACCAAAAAAGGTATTCATCCATATCAGCTGTTTTCCATAGAATTTTTCAACTGTTGTTGCCTTCCTAAAGAAATGAATTTAGAATTTATTGTACAATTCCATCAGACAGATTTCCTTCTCGTGTTTCTAAGGATTTAGAATCAATACATTTAATTTTGACCCGTTATTAATGTATTATATAATTGAGGACTAAAAATGGAAAACGCTGAAAGTACCAAAAAATCAAATTTTTTTTTTTTTTTTTTTTTTTTTTACGAAAAAATGTCTTAAATGCCAAGCTTAACCCTAGAATACTAACCTGCATCAATTTTACTCACACACCCAGGAAATGCGCACACCAATATGTGGTGAACATCAACAGAAATTCTGTTTCACTTGTGGCAATATGCCAGTGTAATTTTTCTTTTTATCTTTTCTTTTTTTTACACATTGAGTATGCTTATTTTGCTGAATTATATTGCGAGGATATGTTTAATGAATAATTTTCTGAATAAAATTTAAATGTATGAGTATACACATAAGAATTATTTTTTTAAATATGCCTTAAATGTATTTTAAATATGGAGTGAGTAAATTTTATGCATGGGTAGTATTTAAGTACTAAATATAAAGGTTAGTAATTCTAAGTTTAATAAACAGAAGAACCTTTGAAGTGCCAACCCTAGTAGAAATAGTTTAGTTCAAAAAAGAGTAGGAAAATGTCACTAGTTGAATATGCCATGCGAAGTGAAGTGGAGAATGCTGAAAGTGCCACTGATAAGATGCATGGTGACTGTTGCATAACTTGACCATGTTGTTATTGCTTACATCAATGGGATGTTTTTAAGCAAGGTGAAAAATATTAAATAAATAAATAAAAGAAATGCTTACAAATGATAATATTAGTATTTAAACGTTAAATGAAAGGAAGCTAGGTGCCAACATTTTAAAGCGTTGAACTAAGAGCCCAAAAGGAGTGAAATGGAAAATGCCGTAAGTACCAGAAGTAGGAGTTTTTCTTTTTTTCGCTCTCTTGAAAAATTTTCTCTTTTGGTCTTTCAGCATTTTTTAGTCCCCAATTGTTAAAAAGATAGATATTGTTTTCTTCTTTTCTATTATTTTTTATTTTAAATAAAAAACAATAGCTTTTATTCTAAAATATTTATTCAAATTTTTTATTCCAGAAGGGGAAAAAAAATTTAATTTATGTATGTAATGATATATGTTTTATATGCTTTGTTTTTTTCCCTTATTAAGAAGATGGTAGGGGAGGACAAAGTGTAAATTTTCCTTTACTAAAATAAACTCGTAATCAAAATTTTCTGGCAGATTAAACTCTGTAAACATGACAGTAAAATTATCCCTGTTCTCGATGAGTTTGTTGCAAGGAATTAAATTTATATTCAGTTGTACATATACCTGAAAAATATTTCTTATACATGTTTTTATTTTTTAACAGAAATAGAAGATATGCCAACTATTGTATCAATAGTCAAGCGACTTGGCTTTAGAGTAGAGTTTGTGAAAAACCCATCTGAACTGAAAACAAAAGAGAAAAAAGTTGTAGATCTTGTAAAAAGGTAATTTAATGTTTATTGGGAATTATTTTAGTATTTATTTATATACAGGCATCCCTCTACTTACGTATTACGCGACTTACGTAAATTCGCAGTTATGTAGAAAATCTGGAATTGCATTTGTGAACATACTAGTGCGTTTGATATGCAGTTGCATACTTTTGATATTTATTTTTTAAATAAAATATATAAATATAAACCACAACTGTAATATAGTTTATATATGAGATAGAGTTATATTTTTATTGGTATATACAATCAAATCTATAACAAAACAACTTAATCTTTATTGTTAGTTATTCATAGTAGTCATCGAATTCATAATAAATATAGTTTGTGCTTATCAAGGATTATTTTATTTTGTGAGTGCTATTCATTTGTCTTGCCAACAGAAATTCATGGAGAATATGTTAAATTAGTCCTCTTTAATTATTTTTTGTTTTTATCGAAGTTTGATGAAGATTGAGAATTGTTTGTTGTTTTTATAGTTTATATACGAGTAAATACTGTAATACTGTTGCATGATGCTTTATTTATAAAAAAAAAATATGGTGTAAATAATATATATATATATATATATAACCATTAATTTAACATTACCGACCATCATCAAAAAACGCATAATTGTGAATGGGTTGACAATAAAAGATGCTACAAACCTATAATATAGAACTGTATGTATAAAATAAAGTACCTTATACTTAATTACAAGAATTAATAAGGAAGAATAATAAAGAAGAATATGGATTCCGAAAAAATTGAAAAACTTATATATTGAATTACGTTTTCAAGAGTACAGAATTCAATGATATAAGCAAATCGGTTGTTTTCTGTGAGAAAAAAGCTAAAAGCTGAAAATTTTTTTCTCCTGTACCCGAACAACCAATAGAACCAAAAGAATAGTCTCAAGATGAAAACAGAACATTATCAAATGTCATGAAATGGAAAAAAACACTACAACCCATTAAATATTTAATTTATAGCAATAGAAATCTTACACAACTTACCGAATAAATTCCCAGTAGATGTTCAAAATATATTCCCGCACATGGAATCCATAAGCATGATAAGATTAGGGTGAATAAAACAGTTAAGTTAACACAGAAATTAAAACCTATGGATTCAGTTAATTCATTTTGAAATACCGTGATAAATACAATTAATATAATATAAATAGAAAATAATTACATTCTTTAAAATACCTAAAAACAATTTTAAATCGTTTAATATCAATTTTACAATATTGCCAATATTCAGCGTTAAATACCACCTGGTGTAAAAAATTAAAATTATTACTTTAATAAAAGCTTTAAAAAGACAAAATTTTTGGTGCTGCCATCTATTATTTTATTTTAAAACAATTATTATTCAAATGTCACAAAAAGAAGAACCTAATAAAAGCTAAAGAAATAAAAACATATCAACTGCATTACTACACAAATCCTAATATAAAAATACCATATTATATATCATTATTCAAAAAAATTTAAATAAATGTTAATAAAATGCTTTCAATATATTCTATTACCAAACTCATTTAATCTACACTGAGAAAAAAAAAAAAAAAAAAAATTAACATTGATAATATATAGAATATAGCTATATGCTATAAAATAAAATAAATTATATATAATAATAATATAAAAAACCTTAATAATTACCATTACATAAAAAAATGAACAGGAAAGAAAATAAATAAAGAAATTATTATGAATTGCTTATTAGCTCACAGGCTATCAAAGCCTGAGAGCTTATGTGCCTGCCGGTTCTGTGTGTATGTACGTAACGCGATAACTGTTGATAGAAACATCCGATTTGCTTCAAAATTTTTTCCTATGTTCATTGTGATAAGGCGCTTCCGTGATTAGTTTTGGGAGTTCATTGGTTAAAGATAAAGGGGGAAAAGGGGGGTTAGTCCACCCCCCTTATTCAGATAAATGGGTTTTTCATGCAGAATGATTCGATTTGCTCCGAATTTGGCATACCGGTTTATTATGTTAACGAACTTCCCTGATTAGTTTTGGGGTTCATTGGTTAAGGATAAAGGGGGAAAAGGGGGGTTAGTCCACCCCTCTTAATTCAGATAAATGGGTTTTTCATGCAGAATTATTCGATTTGCTCCGAATTTGGTATACCGGTTTATTATGTTAAGGAGCTTCCCTGATTGATTTTGGGGGTTCATTGGTTAAGGATAAAGGGGGAAAAAGGGACTAGTCCACCCCCCCCCACCCCCCCTTAATTCAGATAAATGTGTTTTTCATGCAGAATTATTTGATTTGCTCCGAATTTGGTATACCGGTTTATTATGTTAAGGAACTTCCTTGATTAGTTTTGGGGGTTCATTGGTTAAGAATATAGGGGGAAAAGGGGGGCTAGTCCACCCCCTTAATTCAGATAAATGGGTTTTTCATGCAGAATTATTCGATTTGCTCCGAATTTGGTATACTGGTTTATTATGTTAAGGAACTTCCCTGATTAGTTTTGGAGGTTCATTGGTTAAGGATAAAGGGGGAAAAGAAGGGTTAGCCCACCCCTCTTAATTTAGATAAATGAGTTTTTCATGCAGAATTATTTGATTTACTCCGAATTTGGTATACCGGTTTATTATGTTGAGGAACTTCCCTGATTAGTTTTGGGGGTTCATTGGTTAAGGATAAAGGAGGGGGGCTAGTCCACCCTCTAAATTTAGATAAATGTTTTTTTTTTTTTTTTTGCAGGATTATTCTATTTGCTCCAAATTTGGTATACCGGTTTATTCTGTTAAAGAGCTTACCTGATTAGATTTGGAGGGTCATTGGTTAAGTATAAAGGGGGAAACAGGGGTTAATTCCCCTTCACTTATTTTTTTGAGGGGCATTTTTCTTTAAAATAAGAGTATAATATACGATTGGTATGAATAGCCTGTGAGCTCAATGCGATCAGTTTAGCTGGGCACTTTTCTTTTTTATTATGAATGTAAGCTTTTTATGATGTTTTTATTATATCTTATCATTTTGAATGCAACAATTCATTTTGAATTATTTATTCCTTAATTGGTATCTTATATATATTTATATATACCTAGGTAGCTAAATGTTTTAGCAATCTTTTATATATATATATATAATAAATACTGCAGTTTGTTACAAAATTTTACCTAAGCAACTTACAAATTTGACTTACGTAAAAAAAAAAGGTATCAATTTATTGGTCAAAATTTGTTGCACCTCCTTCAAAGTAATTTCCTCCGATTGCAATGTACTTTTGCCAACAATTTTTCCAATCATCGAAACATGTCTTAAAGTCGCTTTTGTGAAACCCCTTTGGAGTCTGTAGGTAATTTTATTTTATCGAATTAATGAACTCAAAATGGTGACCATGAAGAGACAATTTTGTTAGCCCTACTTTCCTTGATGTTTATACCTTCTTAAAGTTAAATACTTTATTTCAATCATTTCTTTATTTTTCCTTTTCAACTAAGTTCATTCTTTCATTCTACTTACCTTTGGTTATCTTTATTCCTTTCAGTTTATTCAAATATCATTTCGTAATTCACTTACTTGGTGTTTCCATTTTGCCGTAAACGTGGTTTAGTTATTCGTTTTACAATTCGATTGAGTATCAATTAACGTCATCGGACTTTTCACTTCCGATCGTATTTCTTTCGTTCCGTTCATCCACGCAACTTGGACGCACTGCGTATCGGTTTTCTCCCATTCCGGAGTTGAAAAATAGTTTTTCCGTACAGCAGTATGTGTGTTACTCAACTCCGCTGAACATGTGTTTTGAGGAAGGGGGCAGTTCGCCAGTTGACATGTGTTTAGAGTTGGAAGGTATTTAAAGGGACGTTAGTTTCCGTACGTCGTTCTTTTTTCTTTTTCTGTTCGTTTCGTTGTGTGCATTTTGGTTCTTCTGTTCTGTTTTATTTCTGATGGCTTTTAGTCATTTCATTATCATTTTTAATTAAACATTGCGCCAGCTGTTGCTAATTAAAAGATATTATTATATGTTGAAGTTGTTTTAGACATTGTTTTAGCAAAGCAATATTGAATGCTGTTTAAGAAGGATGTTTTTGAAGTTGGTTACATATTGAAAGGCTTTTGACACTTAGGTTTTTTTCATGAATATGTAATGAAGTTTGATGCTATAATTTCAAATAATGCAATACTTCGTGGACTTTGACAATCTTTAAATTAAAACCGGTGCTCTTTCAAACTGTGATATTTATTCATTTGTTGGACTTTTATCTTTCAAGTAGACTTTTTTAAGCAAATACATCGAACATCTATTTTTGATACTTCATTATCGTCGTACATCTTTCAATGTCGTCAGCACTTGGATTTCTTCTTAACCATCAGTTTTTCAACGATGACGTGTGTGTAGTGCTACGAATTTTTAAGAGATGTTTTTTGATGGTTCGATGTTCTGCTTCAACCAACTGTGAGCAAAATATAAATATATGTATCTGTTTATTACTATATTATCATACAAGTGAATATGCTAATAGCTGGCCTATATACTAAAGTATATTATGCAATACTGAATTGTTGTTTGTCATTGTCAACTAATTACTTTGATTTTATTTTTAGTTATGTACTTGTTTATTTTTATTTATTATTTTTTTTTTTTACCAATAAACGTTAGCTCCATAAAAAACTCTTAAATACTGTTTCTTCTCTGTGTTCATCTACCTTTACACACCTACGTCAGCAACCTTGTCATTTACCCTTTTATTTAAGGTCTATGGCTTTGCCCAGCTATATTATTTCTCTGCTACTCAATTTTAGATCTGTTTCAGACCCTGGTTCGGTACCCGGACCAGGACAACACGGTTATGGGCCAGGCCATTCATTGGCCAATATAGTTAGAACCCAGACGGTTCCAGGCCCACACGGGCATTAGACCTTGGCAATGAATTGTAGACCGGTGTGTGTGTAGATCGTGGCCATTGAATAATAGACCCACTAGTGTATTTTAGTGGGAGGGGGGGGGGGGCGCAGATACCTTTTTTTTGCATATATGCAATATTTTATTAAAGAAACTGCATATGTCTTATATCGTAATCTCTTTCAGTTTCTTTTGAATTCATATCTTAGAGATAGAGGGTTTATAAATCTTTTCTTGAATCTCAATAACTTGAATTTTTTTTAAGTACTATCACTTCTAATTTAAAAGTACTGTTTTTTTTTTCTTGTTTTTTTTAAAATGTCTAAAGGTCTTTTCTATTAAACCTTTCTCTTTTCCATGACAATGGCCAACATTCATGTAAGCATCACAAAGTTTAATTTCCATTTCCATAACTATGGGAATTGGGCAGCAGATATGAAGTATTTTCCTCTTGACAAGAACGCATGGGATATCGTGACAGGAATGAAAAAGGCACCTGATCCAGGCGACGCAGCTGCCACTAAAGATTACCAGTCGAGGATTCGTGCAGCTCGTTCAGTCATATACCTTAATGTCGAACCTGAATTCTGGCGTATTATCGAGAACATTGGTGATCTACAAGCAGTTTGAAAAAAGTTACGGACTCACTTTCAGCCTGATAACAGGGCATGACACATGCAACTGTTCTCCGAAATCCTTGTCTGTAAAATTGATCCGAAGGAGTCTATCGATATGTATGCTGCTCGTCTCCAAAGAATCTCAGACGAGTTAACCGCAATGAATGAGACTTTGAAAGAAGTATATTTGTCATTTCAATTACTTAGATGGTTGCCGAAGAAATATGATACCCTTGTCCAGAACATACTATGCTGGCCAGAAGACAAATTTGTTTTTAATGGTATCTTAACAGAATTAATTGCTGAGGAATTTCGCTTGAAGTTACGTGCACATGACCAAAATGAGACCTCTCTACAGTCGAATTTCTCCAGGAGCCAAACACCAAATCAAACCACCTATCATCGTAGATTCCGGGGAAATTGTTGAAAGTGCAGTAGAAGAGGCCACTACAAGTACCAATGCAAATCATCCATGCCAGATGTGTCCGAACCAGAATCATTGTTAGGAACTAGTTCCCGAGATTCATCAGTGTCCAGACCTAGTACTCCCAGATGTACAAGTCCAGACTCTCCCAGAACCAGACGTGGAGCTCGACCCAGAGTTAAAAAGCAGTCTCAGCTGAAACCCAAAGGACAAGTAAACTACCTCATTCAGTCTAATTTAAGTAATGTAAAGGGGGATGATGATGCATGGGTGTTTGACACCGGGGCATCACACCACTTTTGTCGTAGTACTAATAATTCGAATATCTGACTAGACGACCCAATTCCAAACACCTATAAACAAGCTCTTAAGTCCTCACTGTGGGAGCTTTGGTAGAAGGCTATGGAAGAAGAATTGGACATCATGTACAAACGAAAAGTTTGGGAGCTTACATTGTTACCACCTGATTTTGAACTGTTGGTGTGTAAGTGAGTGTATACCATTAAACACGACGATAAAGGACGTATCACCAGATATAAGGCAAGACTGGTAGTGCAAGGCTACAAGTAGGTCAAAGGGGAAAGTTATGATGAAACTTTTTTACCCATCGTTAACTTTAATTTAATTAGATTTTTCTTTGCTGCTTTGGTTTCATGCTACAAATTTACACACTCACAATGTGATGTGCAGGGCTTAATTTCTAACAAAAAAAAGTACCGGAGCCCTAATATTCTGCAGAACTAACAACCGTAGCGTGCCCACGGTGTAGCCCTAGCCCCCGCGCCTCTCCCATCACTCCAATCTGCATATTTATATTTTATACATTATTTGCACAATTTAAGGCTTTTTTTTTTTAGGAAAATAAAAAATGTACATATATCTATCAGTATATACTTAGCTGTCAACTATTCAACTTTTTAGTTACCACTCTTTTCGAATAGAAATCTTTACCAGAATTCTGGGATTAAATATGGTAAGGATTAGCTATGCATTTTTATGAAAAAATGAATAAAATTTATAGAAATTAATATTTATATGCTGAAGAATGGAACAGCGTTTTTCAATTTTCTATAAAAAGATGCATATCTTAAACTCTAATAGATTTCTTCCGCTTAATAATCTTTTGTGGTGAGTGTCCCTGAAAATCGGATTAAATTAAAAACTTGACACCATTATCAGAAAGATACGATGCTTTTATAGAAAAAGAGGAAACACTGCTCGATTATTTTCTATCAGAATAACAATACATATATCTACTTACAAATGAAAGTGACTTCGTAAATGTGCAGAGCAGAACCTTAAAATGGGCAGGGTTCATGATACAAAAAAAGCGCAATTGCACTGGTCTCCAGAACCCTGTATTTATGAGCTCCGGTGAATTCCGACCAATATTTAAATATTTACTAAAAGCAGAGAAGTACCGGAGCTGAGCTCCGGTGGGCTCCGGCACAAATTAAGCCTTGGTGATGTGAAGAGAGCTTATTTGTACGCACTGCTTACAGATCGCGTTTATATTAAACAACCACCTGGATTTGAAATAAAAGGTAAAGAACACATGGTTTGCAAACTTCAGAGAGCTCTTTACGGGCTTCATCAGAGCGGTAGAGTCTGGTTCTATGAATTGCATAAAATCTTGACATCACTTGGTTTTAAGAAGTTCGAATGGTGTAATTGTGCTTATACATATTCTGATTATATTATTCTATTATTGTATGTTTACGATTTTGTCATCCTAAGCAAGAATCAGAAGTATATAAACCAAATTATAAAATTGCTATCTAAGCATTTTGATATCAAGATTTTAGGTAGGACATGTAAACTGCTTGGAGTAGAGTTTGAAGAGAATGAAGAGAGGGTTGTGTCAATACATCAGATGCAATACATAAAAGACATCTGTACCCGTTTTAAAGAATATAATTTCCCCATTACTTCACTTCCAATTAGTAAAGGCGTAGTCTATTCCAAGTCACAATGTCCAAAAAATGACACTGATAGCAATGAAAGGCTCAAATATCCATATCATAGTGTATTGGGATGCCTCTCCTTTTTAACCAGCAGGACTCGTCCAGATATTGCTTACACAGTCAATATTTTCAGCCAAAGCAACCTGGGGATGATCCACTGGAATGGTCTTCTGAAACTCCTTGGATATGTTCAATACACTAGTAATTATAAGTTAGAATTACCATGCAAGAAAATCAATCTAATTACCTTTACGGATGCTGATTTTGCTGCCAACAGGGATGACAGGACATCTATGGGGGGCCAGTTGGTGATGTTGGATAAAACTCCAATTATGTGGAGAGCTTTCAAACAAAAGTCTGTGTACCTTTCCACTATGGAATCTGAATTTGTTGCATTAACAGAGACAACCAAAGAACTGATGTGGTTTAAAAGAATCATAACTGAATGTTATGATAAACAGATTTTTATAGGCCAACACACTAAACCTGTTCTATTAGTTGATAACATGGCTTCCATAGATTTTATAAAGTCATGCCATTGAAAACTACAGAACCAAACACATAGATGTGAAATTATTCTTTGTACGCGATCTTCTTAACCAAGATATGTTAACTGTTAAACACGTTGATAGTAAATCCTATCTCTCAGATATCTTCACAAAACCATTAACAAAACACGATTTACATAAGTTCATAGAGGTTATTTTTCACACTAAATAAACATCTTTTCAGCTTAATTTTATAATTATAGTAAAAAAAAAAAAAAACACCCCTCCTTTGAACATACATATAATTTTCAAGTGTCAATACTTGTTTCAACTTTTGCATGTTAAACTAAGAGTTTAACGCATTCTGTTTTTATATGCTGTTTCCTACGAGAATCAGTATATCTTTAATGTATCTATGAATTAATGTGCTTATACCCCCCTTTTTTTTATCGCATCATGTCAAGTTTACTATATCCCTTTTCTCTAATTGCATGGTGTTTTGTTTTAAAATTACCCTCATTTCCAACCCTCATTGGACAGTTTACTTCCTACTGGAATGTGGTTGGACCTCATGTTGGTTTATCCTCCGGAGTCACAAGCAGCCCCGTGAAACGTCTTGTAGGGGTGACAATGTAGTTGCCAGAGTTGATCTGCAGGGGGTAGTGGCCTTCGTGAGTGTTCCGATCACAGGAAGGCCTCTCGTGGGCACGTTATTTTTATTTTAGTAAGTCCCTCGTTTTATTGCTGGAAGTGTCACGTAGGTCCCGTCCATGCTGTTGGAAATTGAATAGTAATATATATATATATATATATATATCATCGTAATATAAGTTTTGTATTTCTATACAAAGTTCCTCTTATGAAAAAAAATCAAGTTTTTCAAGTGTAATGTTAAGCAATAAGTGTTACAGATTTAATGCATAGTATTTATTTTTGTTGTTTGACCAAATATATATTTCAAAGTGAGATCACTGAAATGTTTCAATATTGGTATAATTCATGTGTATTATATAAAGAAGGTGGTTTAACATTAGAAGTGTTTTCTTTGTAAAGATCAACGTATTAAAATTGTGTATTAAAATGTTGAATTTTTGTTATATATATAATGATGATATCTGCATATGTGAAATTTATAAACAAAAAATTTGCATATGTTGGTAAAGTGTAGTCATATATTGATTTGACGAGGTATATGTAAACCCAAGGAATCAATGATCAAGAACTTTATTTTAAGATAAAGATGCTAATTTTTGATAATGAACTTTACAGGTTAAAAGTTCAAATTTCGTTTGTTATCCTGCGAGATAACGTTTTGTAGAAGTTGATTCCTCAGGGTAATGAGGGAAGTTTGTTACTATTGTTTTAAAATGTGTTTTCAAAGTGTTTTGAGGAAGGGGGCGGTTCGCCGGTTGACATGTGCTTAGAGTTGGAAGGTATTTAAAGGGACGTTAGTTTCTCTCCGTCATTCTTTTTTCTGTTCGTTTCGTTGTGTGCATTTCGATTCTTCAGTTCTGTTTTATTTCTGATGGCTTTTAGTCATTTCATTATTGTTTTTAATTAAACATTACGCCAGCTGTTGCTAGTTAAAAGATGTTATTAAATGTTGAAGTTGTTTAGACATCATTTTAGCAAAGCAATATTGAATGCTGTTTAAGAAGGATGTTTTTGAAGTTGGTTAGTTATTGAAAGGCTTTTGACACTTAGGTTTTTTTCATGAATATGTAATGAAGTTTGATGCTACTAATTTCACATAATGCAATACTTTGTGGACTTTGACAATCTTTAACTTAAAACCAGTGCTCTTTCAAACTGTGATATTTATTCATTTGTTGGACTTTTATTTTTCAAGTAGACTGTTTTAAGCAAATACATCGAACACTTATTTTTGATACTTCGTTATCGTCGTACATCTTTCAATGTCATCAGCACTTGGGTTTCTTCTTAACCATCAGTTTTTTCAATGATGATGTGTTTAGTGCTACGAATTTATAAGAGATGTTTTTTGATGGTTCGATGTTCTGCTTCAACCAACTGTGAGTAAAATATAAATATATATATATGTTTATTATTACTATATTATCATACAAGTGAATATGCTAATAGCTGGCCTATATACTAAATTATATTATGCAGTACTGAATTGTTGTTTGTCATTGTCAACTAATTACTTTGATTTTATTTTTAGTTATGTACTTGTTTATTTTTAGTTTGTTTTTTTGACCAATATACGTTAGCTCTATAAAAAACTTAAATACTGTTTCTTCTCTATGTTCATCTACCTTTACACACCTACGTCAACAACCTTGTCATTTACCTTTTTATTTAAGGTGTATGCCGTGGCTTTGCCCAGCTATATTATTTCTCTGCTACTCAATTTTAGATCTGTTTCTGACCCTGGTTCGGTACCCAGACCAGGACAACAAATTTCAACCGTGAAAATAAGAGAAAGTCACATGGTGCCATATCAGGTTAATAAGGAGCTTGTGGAGCTGTATTTGTTTAATGTTTGGTTAAAAACTCACGATTAATAATTGCACTTTGAGAAAATGTACTATTGTGGTGAGAAAACACTAAACTCATGAGTTTTCTTGCCACATTTCAGGCCGTCGAAGAATTTCCTTCATGTAAATGGCGCAAAACACTCAAGTAATAATTTTTATTGACTGTCTGGCCAGTTGGTAGGAATTCATTATCCACAGTACCACAACAATCGAAGAAAACAGTCAACATTACCTTGATTTTTGAGATTGAATTATATTTAATTGAAAAATCTATAAAATCATATTTATTTATCAGTGATTATTAATTTTCTTTTGAAGTTATACATACAGATTTTAGATTTTTATTATAGTAAGCGTTAATTTATTGCCCTGTTCATTGTAAAATACAGTTGAACTTCAAATGTCTTGCTGCTTGAATTTATGTTGTTAACATTCCTTATTCAGATATGTTTTAATGCTTTCTATGATTTAAATATTTCACAAGTTAAAGAATGTTTCTTTGCTACTAATTCTGTAGAATATCTACGTTATTCTTGCTAAAGTCTTCCTACCTGATGATTGTTTTGCAGTCATATTACATAAACAGTGGCCGCGCTAACCATTCGCCTACTCGCCAAATGTGAATACATCGTGAAATTGGTGAAAAAAAATTATTATGGTGAAAAAGCTGGTGAATGATTTTTTCAGACTCTTGTTGTTGTAATCATGCTTTGGAACGTAAGTGAATTTCTGTTTATAGTGCGAGTTCGCGTACGGCCGTATTTCTGGTCTATATTCCTCCTCTTCTTCTCGGCCAGCCAATTAGGGGTGATTCTGTTACGAATTTTCCAAAAATTTAAAAGAATAGGTCATCAATCCGAAAATTCAGACATAAAAAATATCGCGAGGAAAATGCAAATTTCATGAAAGAAACGCGGGAAAAACACAAATTTCCTCAAAGAATCGCGGAAAAACGTGAATTTTTGTCAAAAGATTGCGAAAAAAATCCCAAATTTCGTCAAAAGATCATGAAAAAATCCACAAATTTCGTCAAAAAATCACGAAAATCCCCACAAATTTCATCAAAAGATCGTGAAAAAAACGCAAATTGCAAAAAAACCCACAAATTTTGTCAAAAGATCTCGAAAAAAAAAAACTACAAAGCTACTTATATACATAATATATTTAATAAAACTACTTCAAGGTCGAAAAGGTTAATGATAATAATATTATATATATGGTATATATCTATATGTAATATATATATAGATATATATATATATCATATACAGGGTCCGACAAACACCGGGCGCCAGGTCGCCCATGCGGCTAAAAAATCCCTCTTGGTGACTGAACTTTTTACCTACTTATTAATTTTTAATTTTTTCCTTTAACCAAAATAATTCCATGTGCCAAAATATTTATTTTTAATATCGCAATTATTTGCAGTGGAAGAAAATACACCATACCGGTGTAACAACTCTCCCCAATATTTCAGAAATCAGGATTTTTGCTAAGTCAAAGTGCATGTTGAAAGATCACTGCTTAGATTAGAAAACTCTAAAAATACTCTAGCAGAAAATGGAAAAAAAAAAAAATTAAATGATGTTTCATTAAAGGGAATGTACAAAAATGTGGAGTTGTCAGATATATCTCACAAAAATGACAACTGAACAAATGGTATTTCAAATCAAAATCTCAAAGGCATTGTTAATTTATGTATATAATTTCTTGTTGGGAATTAAAAATAAAGATATTAATTTGTCTACTGTTTTCATGTTTAATTTCATAGTTTGTTTCTATTTAATTTTTACAATGTAAAGTGGTATTATCTTAAACTTTTTGCTCAGTTTGATTTTTTTTATTGAATAGTTAACTTTTTCACTGCAAAATGACACATAGATTGCTCAAAAACAGCCGAATACGATTATGAATAGCCAATGTTCCATTTTGCAGTGAATGCGTGAATGTCAGAGAAATGATTCTTCAAACTGGCTGCTAAAAATTTTTCCTGGCGCCTAAGATTTTTCAACTTTTGTCAGTCCCTGATCATATACATATATTAAACTTTCTGTACAATAATACCATTGAAAGATGTATACATAATACAGTCGGACCTCTATTTAACGAAGTCGCTAAATCCCGAAAAAAAGTTCGTTATATGGAAAATTCGTTAAATAGAGAGTCACCTTTTAGAACACTTTAAACTACATAAATTATGTCCATAAACACTAAATATAATTTAAAAAAGTAATTAACCACACTTTTTTTATAAATTATATCTATTTGTTTTATTTATTTTACCCATCAAAAAGAAATCTGCAAGGGAAATAAGAATGAAACAAAGCATTGTCTGGAAATACATTGTATTTTTAGTTAAAAAAATGATCTTACATTAAAATCACGATTTTTTATTATGGTTGATAAGCTGTTTGGAGGAATACCAAATTTTAAAGCAGTATTCTTTTTCTTCATGTTTTTATCCACCTCATCAAGAGTAATTTTTTTTTCTTTAATGCTCAAGCACTTTTGCTGTGACATTTTAGAGCTAAAAGAACCAAAATTACCAACACGACTGATCATGATCAACAATCTAGAAAACGCGAGACTCTAAGGACACGGGGCAGCTCCATTGAGGGTTAAAAGGGGATATTGAAAGTTTGCTCTTCTTGGATGAAAAGCAAACAATCACAGCGATTTTACTGTTCTTGGTGAGTTAGATGCCTGGTAAGACCTGGTCTTGGTTATTGATCATCATAAAATGTGTTAAAAGAAAGAATAAGTTTGAAATGTCCAGTAATATTTTGCGAAATAGGAAGAAAAAAAATTTAGATCCAAAGAAAAAGTTTGTTAAATAGAGAATGCACTTTGCTATTTGGAGGTTATTTTACGAAGAAATTTGCAAAATGTTCTTTGTTCCAAGTAAAAGTTCACAAAATAGAGAAATTCGCAAAATAGAGGTCAGACTGTATAATATATGCATAATATACTTTTGGCTAATAATAGATAAATTGGACTAATGATTTTCAAATTTGGCTAATGTGTTGGCTAATAGCCAAAATTTCTTAGTGCGGTCCCGGCATAAATTTAACAAAATTTGAAATAAAATTTTTTGAAAAAGAATTTTATAAAATGTTATCTTTTTTAAGAAGAATTTTGTGATGGTGCCTTTTTTAATTAAAAAAAAAAAAAAAAAAAAAAAAAAAAAAATTGTAAAGGGACCTCTTTTATTAAATGAAATTTTGTGTAGGACCCTCTTTTATTAGCTGGAATTTTTTAAAGGGTCCTCTTTTAATAACTGGAATTTCATGAAGAACTTCTGAACAGACCCCAATTTTTGCTTGAATTAACCCCTGATTATGTACAGGGTCATTGAAAAAGAATGCCGGGATTACAAATTTGTATTACGCAAATAAAAAAATAGATAGGAACATAAATTTAATATAAAAGAAAAGTACCAAGTTTTATATCCATTTCAGTGTGTGTACCATTAGTCGCTCAGCAGACATCCAGGTGATATTTAATCACATCTCTCGACACACGAATTCAGACTGGAAGAATTACAACATAGGGGAAACCACTAATGCTATACTAGAAAAGAGAACTAGTAAAGCCATCTCGTGAGCGGAGGAAAAACATTCTTTCACTACATTTGATCACAAGAATTATTTCTGTACATTTAAGAATAAATTTTTTATAAGGTTGCAAAATCTCAGCATTCTTTTTTGATGACCCTGACCGATTTGGTCATGAAAATATTTTGGTGAAAGGTGAAAGAATTTGTAAATCATTTATATGTTTAACTCAGTTATGTTTTTATATAAAGACCTCCACCAGATCCTTCAGTATTAGTAAAGAGACCTCCTGTTGTTGCAATCATGGGCCATGTTGATCATGGAAAGACAACATTACTAGATGCGTTACGACATTCTTCAATTGTATCTCAAGAACATGGTGGTATCACCCAACATATTGGAGCTTTTACTGGTTAGTCTTTTATAATAAATTGCTTTTATGGATTATTTTATTTCTATAGTTTTATTTGCATATGTACTTTTTCTATCAAAACAAAGAAATTGCAAACAGAAGCTCAAAATTTTTTGAAATTCTCCTGTCACAAAATAGAAAATTTCAAGTAACAGAAAAATCCATTCCAATAATAAGGGTATTCCAAGAAACGTTTTGACTATACTTTGATGATTTTTTATGAAATTGTATTAGAGAGTGTATGTAATAATTGTGCTTCCTTTTAAATGAAGTAAATACAAGATAATAATAAAAAAAAAGAATGCAGTATTTATAAAGTGAGTATTATTGTCATAAAAGTTCTGTTAATTTTTTCAAAAACTCTAGTTTGACTAACGAATTTCACACCATTCCCCTTATGATAACATATAATTCACATATATTCAATGCAATGAAAGGAAACCTCTTCCTATAGTAATCTGTTCAGATGGAAAAACAATTAAATCTGTAAAAATTTCTGTTTTAGACAGTTTTCGATGTTAGCAGGTATACAGTCGGGGCCTAATTATCGACAGGGCAAACTTCCACCTGCAACTTTAAATAAAAATTTTTGGTTTATTTAAATGACATATTCATCCAGAATTTCTGTTAAAAATAAGACAAAAATTTTTATTAATTTTCACTGGTGGAAGTTTGACCCGCCGTTAATCATGCCCTGTATACAGTTCCTTATTGTACTGCTTTAGCTGAAATTGTGAAATTTTTATTGTTTAACGCATGATTCCATTACAGAGATTTGGTTTTATTGGATTTTAAATAGTGCTTAGATTGTCCAGATTTTGAAATGCTTATCCTGCTTTTTTTTTCTCTCTCTCTCCCTCTCTCCTATCCCACTTTTTGTGATACTAAACCTGACAACACTAGTAACACATGACAAAATTAAGTAATGATAATTGAGTAAGTTCCATTTTTTTAGCTGCAAAATCATTAAGTTACATAATTTTTTATACTTGTTTGCTTTGCTATGAAAATAATGAAGTTTTGAATTATTTAAAAACATATTTGAATAATGTAAACCAAAAATAGCCTAAAACATTTTCTGGGTTATAATTCACCTTTTTGCAAAGATACAAAGGCATTAAACTGTCCGTTTTGATACTGACTTCTGCCAAACGTTCACACATTTATAATATTATTAGAATTAGGATGTGTATTGGTCATTACTGTATTCATTTTTTCAGCCTTTCTTAAAAAGTTTTTGCAGTTTAATGGTGTATGCTGTTATTTCAGATGTATTTATGTTTTTTGTTGTTGTTTTAAATATGAATTTAAAGGTTTAGTATTTAATTAGCCAGCATTTTCTAACATCTATATTGTCTTTAAAAATGTTGATATATGTATGTGCCTTTAAACCAGTGTTTCTCAACGTGTGTGCCACGAGAGATTGTCAAATGTGCCATGAATGTTTTTGACAAATAATTAAAATTGCACTATGTTGTATCAAATATACGACACTTTCTATTTATCATGTACTATGTTCCTTCTTCACTCTTTTCCTCATATAAGTCTTCCCATTTGTAATTTGGAAGATACCAAATTTGACAAAAACAGAAAAATAACAACTCATTGATTTGGAAAACAATAAATTTTACCGTTCAACATTCTTCGATAAAAATTTGGATGAGTTTTGGCTTTCTGTCAAAAATTTGTACCCTGCAATCAGCTTGAAAGCTATTAAAATTCTTCTTCTGTCTTTTGCATCTTCATGGCTCTGGGAATTTGAATTTTTAAAGTTGACGATGGAATGCGAACTTATCTGGCAACTTTGGAACCTCGTTTTGATTTTTTTCTGCAAGAAAACAGGCTCAGTCGGTTTTTTTTTTTTTTTTTTTTGTATCATACAACTTTAAAATTTTTTACATTCAGGTGTGCCGCAAATGCTTACAGATATTTTTAGTGAGCCGTGAACTAGAAAAGGTTGAGAAACACTGCTTTAAACTATTCTGCAAAACATGAGAAGGAGGCCAGATTTTGTTAAGCACTGGCCAGTTTTGGTCATATTTCTGTAAGAGGAATGCCTTCAGGAAAGACTTTTGAAGGTAAAGTGACCCAAATTATTGTTATCATCAAAGAAAAATCCTGAAATTCTTGCACTATGATTGTGCTTGTATCGAACTTGCTCAAGCTTCTCATAGCATAAACAGCATGCTATCTATTTTTAGCTGAGATCACTCGTTAGTATTAGTAGTAATTTAATTACTGCATATTTCCGTGTATAAGCCGAGTATACGACTTTTCAGTAAAAAATCGTCCAAAATCGAAAACCGGTGTATAAGCCAATGTTAAACAAAGGTGATGAAAAATTCAGGGAACAAAAATTCACCCCCCCCTTTTTTTTTTGCATGGCTAATAGAAAAAAATGCTCTCCGACATTACTGATGTCTCCTAGAGATCTTCAGTAGATCCCCGGCCTTACTTCTATTCTTCAACAATCGGACGTTTTTCTAAGTGAATCATTTAAAGACATTCTCTGTTGAAAATGGGCTGAAAGTTGCTGTGACAAATGGAGGCATTTTTTTTAATAGTTGACATTGTTGCTATCTCTGAATGGAGAAAGAAGTTTAGACTGAATTACCATAAGAAATGATCATCCAATCTTTCAAAAAATGTTGCATCAATTATGCGATGGATGGAACTGAGTATGATGCCATTTTAAAGAAGATGGCAATGATTATGATGAACTAGATACTGACGATATTCATCCTGATGTACCAGTGAAAACAGTTTTAAGGAAAATTCTAATAATGGCTTGTATAGTAAATGCTGATTGGTGATTTCTTTATTGTAAAAGAATGGAGTATTAAAGTATTTTTAGAAATTTTTGTGTCTTTTTTATGTTTTTCATTAGTGTATAGCGCCGTCAAAAATGACAGAATGTTGATCTGCGTTAACAACAGACAAAACAAACACTAGTATTTATTGCAACAAAAATAATAATTAGCAAAGTGAAACACAATTTTTGAAGATTTCACAAAACATTAAAATTAAGTATTCAATGCGTTAAAGGAATTTTTTTTAATGTATTATTTTTATAAAAATAAATGAATCTAAATAATGAATGTCCCACCGTTTTTCTTTAGGGGTGGATCAAGGCACGGAGTTAAGAGATAGAGATATTGAATTAGAACTCTGTGGGATCAAATCAGTGGGTTTTACTCATCTATGGAGCTTTACGTTTCATTTTGAAGTATGGACTTGGTGTCATTTATCATCAATTAATATAAACAAAGGAACTCTTTGTTAAAATTTGTAGTTTTTTTTTAATAGAAAATATGCAGGACGCATTGATTTAATTAAAGATAAATTTTTGAAAGGTTCAGCTATATAACTTTAAAATTTCATTTGGTATAAATAAAATCAAAAGTTGTTGTTATTATTTCTTTCATAAAATTTTAATTTAGTTTTATCAATTTTTAAGAATTTAGCTTATATGCACTTGGAATTTACTTGCATTGTAAGTAAAATTTATATTTCATATCAAATGTAATTAAAATGTAAGGAATACACAATACCATGTTATGTACTACAGATATTAATTATATCAATGCAGATAAAATTTTGATTTTTAACATAATAACATTAGAACAAACAAAATTATAATTTAATAAGTGAAAAGATAATTTTCAGCCATACTAATGCAATCATGATAACATCTTATATTTCAGTTACATCTAAAAAAAAGAAAACATTTATAATGCAAACAAAATTAAAACAAGTGGGTAAATGTGATCATACATCGCACAAAGGGTTTCGTTTAATATTCCTTTCAAAACACTTTCTTTCAAAACGTCCAGTACATTTATCGCCATGAAATACCTTCTAAATTTTGGCAAACACATCCTAAACTATGTTAAAGTTTCAAACATATTCGCCTTGTTACATTTCCTAATTTTGTTCGCCCCCCACCCCCCAAAATGCTACGAAATATCACATGACGGGTATCTGCCAAATTTAGAAAAGTGCCCCCCTTGGGGGGGAGTGGGCAGATGGTCACCATGATTTTTGACGCGGCCTGATTTTAAAAATTTGTGTTATGTTTTATAAGCCATATTAAAGTTTCAAGCAGATCGTCCAGTTATATTTCCTAATTTTGTTCGCACACTTCCCTCACCCCCCCCCCCCCTCCTCGAAATGCGACGCGCCCTTCTTCTTTATAATTTATTATCGTGTGTTATAAAGTATCTTAAAGTTTAAAACAGATTGAATTGTTAGATTTCCTACTTTAAATGAAATTGCGGTCTGTTAATTCCACATTCCACCACCAGGGAGCGCACTGTATTCTTAACAAAAGCGTATCTGAACAAAACTCCTTTATACAACCCATTAGTAGATATGTTACTCGAGAGGGTGGCGGTCTTCAGCAAGAATTTAAGATAATTGTTGAAATTACTATTCGGAAATAGTGGTAATTTAACTTTTGACATATTTATATTTAATAAGTATAAGTAGCATGTATCTGAGGACTCTATCAAAAAACGCACCTGAAACGGTATGAAACAAAAAAGAAATATTTTGCCCCTCCCCCTCTCCCCACCTTCCCGAAATTTCACGCGCCATTTTTTATAAACTTTTTCTAATGTGTTATAAACTATCGTAAAATTTCAAACAGATCGCCTTGTTATATTTCCTAATTTTAACAAAAATGTTAGTTCCACATTCCACCACCAGGGAGCGCACTCTATTCTTAACAAAACTGTATCGGAAGGAAACTCCGTTAAACAACCTATAAGTAGATATGTTACTCGAGGTGGTGGCGGTCTTAATAAGAAATTAAGATATTTGCTGAAATTACTATTAGTAAATAGTGGTAACTAAACTTTAGACAATTTTATATTAAATAAGTAGCATATATCTCAGGACTCCCTCAAAAAGTCACCTAAAGCGGTCAGAAACGCTAATTTTTTAAATAGAAATCTAGCGCCTCCCCCCTCCCCGGAATTCCGCGTGTCATTCTTTCTTACACTTTATCTTATGTGTTATAAAATATCTTAAAGTTTCAAACAGATCGACTTGTTAGATTTCCTAATTTTAACAAAATCGCGTTATGTTAGTTCCACATTCCACCACCACGGAATGCACTCTATTCTTAACAAAAGCATATCTGAACGAAACTCCTTTGCGCAATCTTTCCGTGGATAGATGGGTCGGGATGGTGGTGGTCTTAAACAAGAATTTAAAATATTTGCTGCGGTAACAAACACTAAGATTTTAAAAATAATTCTAGCTCCCCCCCCCCCCCCTCCTCGAAATATCACACTCCATTCTTTTTTACACTTTTTTCTATGTGTTATAAACTATCTTAAAGTTTCAAACAGACTGAGTGGGTGGCGGTCTTAACCAATAATTCAAAATATTTCCTGAAATTACTATTAGAAAATAGTGGTATGAAGTAAACTTTCTGATGATGAATAAGTTATACTTATCTCATATCGCTGTTCAAAAAGCCCAGGCAAATTATTAGATTTCCTAATTTAAGTTAATTCGTGGTTAAATAAATTCGTGGCGTCTCTTCATTTTAATCGACGCATTTGATAGCAATAAACCGATTAATTAAATAATAATTAATATTTCAGCTTGTAATTAAGATAGGACTTAGATATGGGTATCAATGAAATCAGCGAGAAATTTGACATCGGGATGCCAAAAAATTTAATCAAAAAATTTAATATTTAAAAAGTTAAAATTTCGTATTAAAATATGCTATTATGGAAAACCGCAGCGTCGTCATGTCTACCTGCTTTCCCGCCGAATTGAAATCTTTTTATTTCCTTGTCTTTCCAATTAAAGAAATTAAATTTTTATCGATCGATTTTTAGTGAATATTTTAACTTATACACATCGCAGAAATGTGAACTTTATACCAAATGAAAGTAGATTTTTTTCTGCGTCTGTCTATTCCATTTACAAATTTCTCGGACCAATATTTTCTGATATACGATTTCGCTTTAAAATCTCCACTTCATTTTTTGGCTTAATTTCCTCCGTAGTAACCGTGCATTCAGCTGATTTTACTGGCAACCCTTAGGAGAAACACGGATGATTTCGATAATGTCCGTTAGAAATTGCGTTAAAAAGGTTGATTGGTTAATTTTAGAAGTTAATTAGCCCGTAATTCGGTTAATTACCAACTTTTTCAAAATTTTATGATTTGTTGTTTGATGTGAGGTGTTCAGCTATAAGTACTCAAAATTTCAAGTCTCTAACATGTATAGTTTCTGAGAACGGGTTCTGTGACGGACAGACAGACAGACAGACAAAGGAGCGAGACGAATAGGGTTTCGTGAGATGAACGAAACCCTAAAAATTAAGGAGATAAATGTTAAGCTAAATAAAACTAAATTAAAATTCTATCAAAGTCATAATAATAATAATAATAATATTCATTTTTTTTATATTGAATGAAATTTTAAAATTATATAAATGAAGTTTTTGAAAATTGATCTCGAATTACATTATTCATTTGCATTTTTTTTTTTATCTTATAAGAAACTCTGATTTCGATCGCGAGTTTTTCATTTATATTGATTGCCGAAAGATAACGCCAAAACAAAATTTAAAAATAGACAGGATTTTCTGTAAAGCTCAGACCGAGGGTGCTAGTGTACTGAATACATCTTGTACCTCCGGTTAATTAACATGAAAAAGTGAAAAACGCATTTCAAAATATTTAAAGGCTTTAATATGCTTTTACAAATATTTTAATAACAGAATCAGATGTTAACCTGTAGTTTTTTTTTAATTTTATGAAACACTATAAGAGTCATTCATTTGTTTCTAGATTTCGAATTTGTAGTTCTAAATGGCAACAGTCTTCGTTTGTTTATATCGTGCACTCTTGTTATCTGCTGTTTATAATATCTCATTATCCGTTATTTTTAATCTAGAATTTAAGACATTATAATTTGATATTTTTGAACGTTTTAAAGAAAATAACGAAGAATAGATGTGATACAAAGCAGATTATGTGTATATTTCAATATGTTGAACAATCGACAAATTTACGGTCTCAGGACTCTTAAAATTGGAAAAAAAGGACCATTTTCAACATTTAATATCTTAAAATGTATTTGATATTAAGACACAATTTTAAATGGGAATGAAAGATAGAAGTATGTTCTTTCATTTCAAATATTTAAAAAATTGCAAGATGCAGAATTAGGATTTACAGGGGGCTCCAAACTGTCAGACATTTGACGAGCAGAAAATCGGCATAACAGCTTAAGCGCACGATTACAAAATAAATTTAGCAACTAGAATGAAAATTTTGGTGCATTCTTATACCTCAGATTATAGTAATTACACTGAACCTAAATAAATTTGCATTTAAAGCATTTTTATATTTTTAATACAAAGTTGTATTTAGTTAATGCAAAATTTAGAAAATTTCAACAATATAAACACCTAAAAAAATATTTTCTTTTTACAATAAAAAGGAAATTTTAGGTTCAGTTTATACAGACTAACATGAAACATATGTTTTGAAAATTTCATGAAAAAATATTCAGAAGTTTTTGAGATATCGTGCGCGTTATGCTCAAAAATGTCATTTGGAGAAAAATGACTTCAAAGATTTAGAAACACCACTTCAGCTATTGAGCGAGTATAATTCTAAATGCCATAACTTCTGTTCTAATGGAAATTTCAAGATAACAATTATATCAAAATGTTCAGAAAACATAGAAGTTTAACATCTAAAAAAATTAATTTTTCGAAAATTTTAGAGCTTTAAGATATAGGTGTAAATTAGCGGTCGCCACTCGCCACGTGGCGATTAAAGTTGTAAAAGTGGCGATTAAAATATCGGCCATCGATCGCCACTATAGTCGCCACTCGCCAAGTGGCGATAAAAAATCTGTTATCAATCACCAACTGAAATACAACTTTTTTCATGGAAATATGCATCTGTACTTTGATTACATCTAATTAGCAAACTGATTAATTCTTTTTCCAACCGGATGCAAGCAGATTGCAGCGATTTAGCTGTATTTTCAATATTTCAGTTTTTTGCCATGCTCGCTCTTCAGTTGGATTATTTTTTCAAGAAATATAGTTTTATGCAAAATATATTTATCAGCTTTGATTCCACATGTATTTCAAATAATTTATTCCTTTTTTTTTTTTCACTGGATGCAAATGCAAGTGGATTTTAACCCTTTCGGGTCTGGTTTACTACTAATAGTACATGTCTTTTCATCAAGTATTATTTGTGTTAAAAATTACTTTTGTTACTATCTACAACATAGTAATGATAGTATATGGCTATGCTTTTCTTATTATGAGTTCATTTATGTTTGTACATTTAGTAATTTATTTTATACATATATTTCACTCTTTAAATTTAAAATATAGGTTACTTTTCTGAACGAATCGTGTGGTAAAACACAAAAAACATTTTAAAGTTGTAATATCTGTTAAACCCTCTTGTAATACGAGATTTTCCAAATGTTTCCAAAAACTCTTAACCTATTATCATATCAGTAAATCCATTTGGGTAGCTACAATTAAGATTATTAAAATAAAAGTAATTTTGTTCTCAAAATTGAAAAAAAAAAAAAAAAAAAAAAAAAAATGGACCCTAAAGGGTAAGGACATTACAATATCTTCAAAGTGTTTGATCAATTAGATTATTTTTCTGCAAGAGATACTGTTTAACCCTGCGAAATACACTCACCAGCTTAGATTTCAACTGTATGTAATGCATATGGTATGTTAACAACACATTTAATTATTAAATAAAATCGAAATAGCATTTTATTTTGCTTTGCTTGATTTTTTTTTTTTTTTTTTTTTTTTTTTTTTGTATACAGACACCTAGTTGTTGGAATTTTGATTTAGTTACAAACTTTTTATGTAAAGAAAGTAACAGTAATCTGATTGATAATTGTGTTTATGAACATTTACAAATAATCCAAAAATATATTCCAAAAAAATTAATATGATAACAATTTTGTAGTTTTAAAGTATCCAGTATTTTCATATCCAGTAATTTTCTTGAATTTCAACTGTGTCCCTATTCTTATCATGAATAGTTGGCTGGTATGAAACTCTGATTTATAGAAAATATGTATATATACAACGATTATAGTTTATCTAGATGCCAAGAAAGTTTGAAACATTACAGTGGCCACTAACTTTAAAAAGTGGCCACTAATGAAACTGAGTCCACCGGCCACTGGCTACTAACTCAATTTCCCAGTTTTCACCTATACTTTAAGAGTCCTGAGACCCCTTAATTATTTATGCTTAACATGGCCGCGATAATTGCTTTTCTTGAGGATGGGCTTGCCCCAGATTCATTACACTGTGTTTTATTACATAGAGATATTTACCATCCTTTTTATTTTAAAATATCAAATTTGGAAATTTTCTTAAACTCATGTATAAGCCGACCCCCTCACTTTGGAGCCAAAAATTCTTGCCTTATATCCGGAAATATACGGTATTGTTAGTAGCTGATACCTATCCAAGAGCCATCCATTTTGCCTGATGTATGGTGGTGAGATATCCAGTTTGCAAAAAAAAAAAAATAATAATAATAATAATAATAATAATAAATAATATATTACTATTGTAGATGCATTTTATTCCTTTTTTTCCATCGATACAATCTCAGTTTTACATTGTAAAACAACATTTTATAGAAAAGAGTTACTTGTACCAGTTTGTGTTTAGTAGTTTATTTTAATTCTCCTGTAAATGTATGTCTCTGAAGTATTTTTTTGAAACATAGATCTTTTAAACTATTGCAATATTTTTAGGATCTGAATAATAAAAATGTGTATATATCAGTTTACTGTGAATTTCTAAAAAAAAATAATTGCTTTCTTTTAAATTAGTTGAAGTGCCTCAAGGGAAAATCACATTCTTGGACACTCCTGGCCATGCTGCTTTTCACGCTATGAGAGCTCGGGGAGCTCATGCAACTGATTTAGTCATTCTTGTTGTTGCTGTAGATGACGGCATCATGGAACAAACAATAGAGTCTATAAGATTTGCTAGAGAAGCAAATGGTATGATTCACTTGATTTTACTTATATATATGCATTTTTGCTGTTATTTTGCCTTTCTCCAAACTTACATATATATTTTATCTCACTGTCATTCAAGTGTTTTCTTATGAAGAGATACATTAAGAAAAAGGTATAAAATGTAAATTTTTATTAATTCATCAAATATTTTTGTGATATATATATAAGGTTTTCACTGGCTTTTAACTAAGCTTAGCATTTGACTAATCCTATGGCAAACAGTTGATTTTGAAATTCCTTTTCCTTGGGAACTACTAGAGTAAGTAAAATATATAAGTATAAATTTAATTAATTTTCCATCCTGTTGCAGCCTTACCGACATTTAAGAGTGAGAGATGCCAAGCTGGGTATCATCCTCATAGCTTAATTGTTGAGCATTGGAGCACTATTACAGGGTTTTAGGTTTGATTCCCAGCTTTGGGATTTTTCACTTTGTTGGTTTACACTTAATTAGCAATGTGAAAAATTTCATATATTTAATTTGGCATTAGTTAAATTATAAATTGATTTTTTGGCAAGAAATAAAAATTAAATGTGCGATAGTTATGCAATCTAAAAGTCTAAATTGTTTTAAATTAATGTTATTAGAAAGGAATTGATTTTCAAGAAAAACAAAACAGTCAAAATATAGTAAATTTAATAATATGTCAAAAAAATAAATATATGTATATTGAAATCAATTCTATAGTTCCCAAGGAAAAGGAAAGTCAATATCACCTGTTTTACATATGATTTGCAACTGTTGTTGTCCCTTAATCAGAATTCACTCCACAAAACCAATTAATTCTAAGTGAAACAGTTTTCTATGAACAAAGTGTACTACTATATTCTGGCTTATTTTTTAAAAAAGTAGTTGGTTGGATAGCTTTGTGGCATGACAGTTGTTCATGTTTCATGAATCAGTTTTTTGTTCATGAGATAAACATCCCAGGACTAACTGCTTAAAGTGCAGTTTAAATTGCTGTAAAAACCCAACTCCAGACAAGAATTTTAACCTGAAACCTCTCGATTAGTACCCAGTTCTATAATTACTAGATAATTTTTTACAAGTAGAATTAGACTACTTTGGCTTCAGCAGTTTTACAACTTTTTTAGAATGGCTGGGAGGGTTTAGATTTTTTTTTTCCTTTTGTTAGAAAGTGGTATGAATTTGAATTAAGTATATTATGAATGATATATATATCATGCATATAAATTTGTTATATACATAAAAAATAATTTAAAACTGTCGTAATTATCATGTTGTTCATGTATCAGGCTCTTATTAAAAAATATTGTACTTTATAAAATATTTTCTTTTCAGTTCCAATAATTGTTGCGATAAACAAAATAGATAAACCAGGTTTTGATATTGTAAGTATAGTTCTTTTGTTGTTATTGTAATTTGATCATAACTCTTCAAGTAAGACTATATATATTTAACAGTTTATGAGTAACTGGCATGTAGAGTTTCATCTGTAGATTATAGTTTTATTTATTTATTTTTTTTTTTCCTTAGTGCATGCAAAAAAGTTAACCTAAAATTTTAAAAAATGCTTCATATGTATATTTTTGAAAGTAAATAAGGTTTAAACAAGGATTTAAACACTTAGATGATTAAATTATAAGGAATATGAATATTTCAGTATCTAAAAATTGACATACTAAAATATATTGTGTATTAATGTATGCTGCTATGTAAGAAATAAAAAACTAATACATGGTTATGTTCTGTAACCCAGAAAACATTTTATTTTGTATGTTTTTGAGAAAACAATCCTGTTCCATCCATATTTGCAGGTGTTGTGTTTATAATTTTTAATGGGTGTGTGCAATTGCATTTTCATCTAAAGCTCATTTATTATGTATTTTATTTTATCTGTGCATAAGATTACACAAAAACATATGTTTTCTTTTTGTGTAAAAAGGTAGTCATTCAAACTTTACTATTATTATTTTTTTTTTCTTCACATTAGGATTCTGTAAAACATAGCCTTTTGAATTGTGGATTACAAGTTGAAGATTTAGGTGGAGAAGTTCAAGCTATTCCTATTTCTGCACTCAAGGTAAATTTTCTGCATAAAATTTCAAAAAGTTTAAAATTTTAATTCATCTTTATCTTTCACTTTTTATTTTTCTTATAATATGCCTTATAATCAAAGTGTCTGGAAAATAAATAATTCTATGGAAAAGTCTAGGAAAATAATAAACAATTGGAAAACAGGATGTTTAAAAACTGAATAAGAAATATGAATGCGAAAATTTTGAAAATCATTCTGTATAAAGTTTTATAACTGTAATTTTGATCATAAAGAAATTTGATATCATAAAATTTCATTTTTGGAAATAATCAAAATTTAATAAACATCTTAATTATTTTGCTTTAATGGTGCAATTTTTTTTCTTTCTAAGGAAAAGAAAGCCAGTTTTAAATACTAACTGGAGTTTTTTTAAGAATGACTTAAATTCTAAAGATCAAAATAAGCTATCATAATTTTTATATACAGTAGACTTGCAATTTTGTGACCACCAATTTAGCGACCCCTCACGATTTAGTGACCATTGGATGAGGTCCCAACTATTTCCCAATACTTACAATGTTTTTTCTCGTTCGTTTTAACGACTTGTAAATAATCAGTGTCTTGATGTAGCGACCTTTCTGAAACCATGAAAATACTGAGCATTGTTCTATGAAAAGAAGTCTAAAAGAAGTAAGCCTGAACAAAAAACAACTAACTGAACATTTTGTTCTTCTAAAACTTTCACACATCGTAAAGCTTCTCTCCCCCCACCCCCCACCCTTCCATGCTGATATTGTACCTAAGAACAGGTTTTGTTAAATTTCTAGGAATTTTCTCTGCCCCTTCTCCTGTAGTTTTGCAGAACATGTTCACTGGCTCTTTGATTGCAATTGACTGACTAGTGATCATCACAAAATTAGTCATATCAGGGAAATGTGCACGTCACATGGCAGGGTAATCTCCCAATGTGCAAAATTTTTGGAGCCGTTTCATTGATGCTAAACCATTTGCATGATGTGTTCTAGTTTTATGCCAAACTTTTTTTCACTGTCTCCCATTGTAACAAAAGGATCGTGTATATCCATCGATATGAAAATGAAATTCTTAAAAGTGTGAACAAACATGATATAGAAAGTGAAATTTCTAAAATGTTTGGCATTCTAAAAAGCACTCTTTCCCAATAAAAAATCGAAATGGCATAATGAAAGCAGAAGAATCTATACTGCAAACCGAATGCATAACAAAAATGGTAAATATTCTGTATTAGAGAGTGCTCTTGTTGAGTGGATGAAAAATATGTGGTCAAAGAATATGTCGATCGATGGTAAAGTGTTAAGGGCTGAAGGAGGGGGAGTGGGGGGGGAGGGCTTACTTATTTTCTGACTACTCCTCATAATAAACTTTGTTACAAACAAATAAAAAAATTTAAATGTTTGAAATTATAGTAGAAGATCGTTATAATGCAATTCTATATAATGCGATTCTCTATATAACAAACAACTTCTCAGATGTAAACAATGAATTTTGCAGTTAAGAAGCACCTGTAATCCACATTGTAGAAATATTGTGACTCTCTAAAGGAGTATATTTCATATGTTGACATTATTTTGTCTTTGAGATTAATTGAGAGTTTTTAAATGAAAATATTGCTATTATTAAAATTAAAAAAACATTTGGAAATAATTAATATAATGATTTTGTCCCCAGACATATTTTTATTTTATAAGGTAATTTTATAATGTATGAAATGATCTATAATATTATATTGTGCAAAAATTTCTAATCTACACAATTTTTGGTCCCAAGGGATGCAATATAAAGAAAGATCTTCTACTGCATATTAATATGTTCCAGACATATTTTGTCATGTTTTTAAGGTCAGTTTTAATGATGCGTGAAATGATCAATATAATGCAAAACCTTGCATTTTTAAGTTTGCATTATAAAGATCTTCTACTGTACAATATTGCGGATTTTTTATTTTTGATATACTGTTTCTCTAAATTTATATATTATATTTGTTTTTAGATGTATAGAATCTTTAAAATTGTTTATATAGGTAGAAATAATAAAAGATGATATAAATTAATTTACTTGTTCTTTTTTTACAACAAAAAAAAGTTGTTAATCCATGTACAGTGACAGAATTTATGTAATAATTTTGCAAATTTAGCAGATCAGTTGTCTAATTCATATGTTTGAGTTTGTAGTGCTATAAATTGCTGTGATATTCCTTTAGAAAATTAATTTGGACATATTAATAGAAGCTATTTTGACTCAAGCAGAACTGATGGGTGTTGCTGGTGATCCTACAGGACCTGTAGAAGGCTTTGTTCTTGAAGCTAGTTTAGATACATCAAAAGGGTATGGAGTAATTTTTTAATTATGTGCATATATTATATTTATATATACAGTACACTGTGAAATATCTGCACAGTTTGGAAACAAGACCTTTGCATATTTTTAAATTTTAGGGTTTAGGTCATTGCTTTGTTTAGATTTTTAAACCTCACCAGATTTGTTATATCTTTATGAAATAAATAATAAATGCTTTGAATATTACACTGTAAAAAGTAAAAACTGTACAACATGTATAAACAGTGTGTGCAAAAATAATCATAAACTGGATATTTGCTACAAAAATTTATCCCTGTTTACAAAAAAAAAAATGCAATTGATTTTATGAAAAACTGCAATAGATAAGATGATGTAAACCCTAGTTATGAAGGATTCTCGGTTTTAGTGAAATCATGTTTGAGTGGTAATTTTTTTTAATTTGCCAGTTATTGTGAGAATTTGATGATTTAAATCACTCAAAACAAAAAAGAATCATGATTTTAATCAAAATTTAAAAAAGTCTAAAATTTATGACTTTTCCATTTTTTTTAATTATTTTAAGTAGTTTTTAGAAGTATTATGTATTTTTGTATCCACTGAATTATTTTTCATTCTGAATTCTTCCTCTGAAATTTCTGTCTCTTTGTGTTTTGTAAACTTCTAAGTACAGTGTGACCTTGAATATCCGGCAACTTAAAAAATCTGGCATCAAAGGCCCCCCCCCCCCCCCCTTTTTTTTTTTTTTTTTTTTTTTTTTTACAAATTAAAATCTTTAAGATCAAAAGTGATGGGTTTGAGAACAGCATGACACTATGCTAAAAAAACCGCCGATAACGCTGGTAAGAGCTTAGATGAACTCAGAGATGCGAGCAGAAAAAAAAGATCTTACTGGAAAGAGTTTAAACAGTTAAATAGTGTATGAATTTCTTGTATAAATTTAAACCAAAAAACAATGATATCAAGAAAAAATTAATTACATGTCTATTTGAAAATACACAATTCCGTTAGTGTTAAAACAAGAAAGAAAAATCATGCATCAAGCATAGATTATGTAACACTTTCAACCACATTCAGAATTGTATAACAAAACTTCACCATTTAATAACATATTTGAAAACTTAATTTCAGCAATTACCATCAATAGTTAGAAAAGTATTTGAATTATTTTGTGAAGCTCTCTATATGATCTACAGATTTGTGTATATAATACATAGTGTGCTAAAACTTAGTTCAGTTGGGAAATGCATAACATAGCTAAAAATTCCTTTCATCAGTTTCTGTCAATAAAAAGGAATGTCCTTGAATTCTTTTTCTTGTACAACTCAATATATGATCTATAAAATTTATACACACTAAGTAATATGTAAAAAATTAGTTAAATTTGAAAATGCATGCCAAAACTAAAAACACACTTGTAGTGATTAGTCCAAACAGTACCTTTCACAAATTTAATCATAAAATAAATTCTGAACTGTCACAAAACATTTGAAAGTCTCTAAAGAACCTATTATCTAGTTTTTATATAAAGAAGCTTGTTAAAAACCTATAAACAGGAACCTGAATATAATGATAATTTCAAATTCTCAAAATTATGACTATCATGACAAAGTCTAAACACAACCTCTGCATTAAGGAAAAATGATTCTATATTATATTTTTAGTATGAATGGAATTACAGATTCTGAAAAAGTATATAAGTTTATTTGTTTGAAATATGCACATAATAATGTGAATAGCACATTTTAAGTAAAACAATTTTAATAGCTTTATTTAACTTGATAATTAATTAACCCTAGAATTAAAAATAAAATTATTTTGGGTAATCTTTATTGTATTTCTAAAAAACCCTGATTAAAAAAAATTCAGAAACATTTTGGAGTTTTAGTTTAGTTTTACATTTGTATGTATTATAATCATAATAGTATTGCATGCAAATGAAAATTTGTTTTTATTATTTCTGAAAATTTAGAAAAGTTTCAACTGCATTAATTCAGAGGGGTACATTGAAAAAAGGATGTTTGCTTGTTGCTGGAACTGCATGGGCTAAAGTAAGTCATTGTAACATGTTTATAACATTTTTTACAACATATTGCTGCAATTAGTTTGGTACTTCCTTTTCATAATGGCCTTGATCTTTAAGAAGGTACCAAATATGACTTTCATAAATTTGAAAATGGTTTCCATTAATTTCATTTTTAAAAAACTTATAAGCTGTCAACCTGTTTAAGTTGATCAGAAACAGTTTTCACTGTATTTTATTTTATTTTATTTCATTAACCTTTTCGCTTAATAGTTACATATTAAGCAAAAATCTATCTAACAAAAACATAACTGTTAAAAAGGGGAGACAAGTTCTGTAAAAAAAAAAAAAAAAAAAATTAGCAAGAAAAGAACTGATATCTAAGTGAGTGCCAAGTTCAAGTAAAATTCACTCAAACTTACCTACTGAAGTATTATAGCATTGTTTAAAAATAAAAATTATTGATAGCATATTAATAATAAATCTAGAACTTGGCAAGTTTTTACCTATGAGTCTTTATTTTTATTAATGAATTTATTATACCAAAGCTTGTTATTTTATGTTTGGAGGCCTTAATTTGAGTGTATTGAGGCTCCTTAAAGGGGTGCAGTCTCTAGAGCAGTGTTTCTCAACCTGTGTGCTGTGGCACACCAGTGTGCCACTGGAGATTGTCGAATGTGCCGCGAGGGTTTTTGACAAATAATTAAAATTGCATGGTATCATGTCAAAGATACAACATTTTCTATCTATCATATGCTATATTCCTTCACTCCTTTCCCCGTATAAGCTTTCCCATTCGTAATTTGCAAGACACCAAATTTGATAAAAACAGAAATATAACAGCTCATTGATTTGAGAAACTATAAGTTTTCTTGTTCAACATTCTTCGATAAAAATTTGGATGCATTTTGGCTTTCTGCCAAAAATTTGTACCCTACAAACAGCTTGAAAGCTCTTAAAATTCTTCTGCCTTTTGCATCTTCGTGATTCTGGGAATTTGGATTTTCAGCATTGGCAGAAATCAAGTCCAAAAAGTGAAAATGACTTTTAAAAGTTGACAATGAAATGCGAACTTGTCTGTGACTTTGGAACTTCGTTTTGATTGAATTTGCGCAAGAAAATGTGCTTCTCATTGAAAATTTTTTGTAAATAAATATATACATAAATGCAGGGGTGCAGAATATGTCCGATCCGGCGATCTAGGATCGGGGGAAATTTTGCAGAAACATATACAATTGATTTCGATTTTAACAACGAATTCCATAATTTCCTGAGACAGGGAAAAATTTCACTACAAATAAAAATATACATATGGCAACCTTCACAAAATCGATCTTGAAATAATATGTACCGTATATCAGAGGTGATTCCGTTCCGAATTTTCCGAAAAATTAAGGCACTCGGTTCCGAAAATTTAAAAAAAATCGTTCATCAATCTGAAAATTCGGACATAAAAATACCGCGAATTTTGTCCAAGAAATACGGAAAAAACGCGAATTTTGTCACAAGATCGCAAAATAACCGCAATTTCGTCAAAAGATCGCGAAATGAATGCATATTTCGTCAAAAGATCGCGAAATGAACGCATATTTCGTCAAAAGATCGCGAAATAAACGCATATTTCGTCAAAAGATTGTGAAAGAACCGCATATTTTGACAAAAGATCGCTAAAGAACCGCAAATTGCGACAAAAGATCGCGAAACAACTGCGAATTTCGTCAAAAGATCGCGAAACAACCGCGAATTTCGTCTAAAGGGGCGAAATAACCACGATTTTCATCAAAGGAACGCGAAAAAAAAAGTCAAATTTCGTCAAATGATCGCGAAACAGCCGCAAATTTTGTCAAAATATCGCGAAACAACCACGTATTTCATCAAAAGGGGCGAAATAACCGCGAATTTCCTCAAAAAGAAGGCGAAATAAACGCACATTTCGTCAAAAGATCGCGAATGAACCGCATATTTTGACAAAAGATCGGTAAAAAACCGCAATTTTTGACGATGAATAAACGCGAAACAACCGCAAATTTTGACAAATGTTTGCGAAACAACTGCACATTTCGTCAAACGATCGCAAAACAGCCGCGAATTTCGTCAAAAGATCGCGAAAAAAACCGCGAATTTCGTCTAAAGGGGCGAAATAACAGCGATTTTCATCAAAGGAACGCAAAAAACCTTTGAAATTTCGTCAAATAATCGCGAAACAACTTCGGCAAATTTTGTCAAAAGATCGTGAAACAAACGCGTATTTCATCAAAAAGAGCGAAATAATCGCTAATTTCGTCAAAAGGAAGGCGAAATAAACGCGCATTTCGTCAAAAGATCGCGAAAAAACCCCGCAAATTTTGACAAAAGATCGCAAAACAACCGCAAATTTCGTCAAAAGAGGGCGAAATAAGCGCGAATTTCGTCAAAAGGAAGGCAAAATAACCGTAAAAGTATAAAGATCGCTACAAAACGCAAATTACGTCAAAAGATCACGAAAAAACGTGAATTTCGTCAAAGGGCTGCGAAAAAAACCATAGTGCTGGGAGTGGATTACCCCGCCCTTCCCCTACTCTGCTGTAACCTTTCAGAAAATTTGCTGTGAATTTCAGAATTTTCTTTTCACTCAGAATCACCCCTGTTATATATACCTGCACATAAGTTGAGAAATATTGGAAAAATAAATTTTCTGTACCTACGATAATACAGCATTTACCTATCACATACCGTAAAATTTTGGGGAAATTTTCAAGTGGATTGGCTGAAATGTTGGGAGTCGAAACATTTTCTGCACCCCTGCATAAATGCATATTGTATCATACAACTTTTACATTTTTTATATTCAGGTGTACCACAGATAATTCCAGATATTTTTAGCGTGCCGTCAATAAAAAAAGATTGAGAAACACTGCTCTAGAGTGATGACCAAGAACAAAGGGGGGGGGGGGGGGTTGATAACCAAAGACGAGGGTGTATCTGGATGTTTATTGCTTTATCAAATCTTTAACATGAGTTATTTGTTTATAATAATAACAATATTAAAAACTTTTGTAATGACATTGTTATTAACATTATCATCATCATTTTATTAAGACATGAAAATGATAGGCATAAGATTTATCAAAAACTTGCCAAGTTCTAGATTTATTATTGATATACTATCAATAATTTTTATTTTTAAACAATGCTATAATACTTCAGTAGTTAAGTTTGAGTGTATTTTATATGAATTTGATACCCACTTAATCACTTCTTTTCTTGGCTTTTTTTTTCTTTATTTTTTTTTTACAGAACTTGTCAGCCTTTTTTCACAGTTATGTTTTTGTTAGATATCATTATTTTTTGTACAGTTACAATATACTTAGACACTTTACTTACTGGTTTTTAATGTGTTTACAAGCAACTATTTTATTCACCAGGCAACATTCAATTTAATTTAAATTTCCTACTACGAAATATTTGACATACATTTTCGTATATTACACTTTAAATTCTGGCCCATAGATTTTGGAAAAAAGCCCTTAAGGGTTGTGGAGTTTAAATTAAATTGCAGTGAGCTTGACTATCTGAAGATTAATGGTTTTAAATGGGAATTTCACCAAATTAGCCAGCTATTGCCAAGTTGGCTTCATATATTACAACTTTTTTTGTTACAATATTTAGCAATATTTTGTCAAAATTGCTATATTCCACCAAGTTAGTCCAAATTTAGCGCTATTGTGGTAGCCCTGCCATTAGTATTTTTCAGCCATTACTCATTACAATGAGGCCAGAATTTTGAGGGACACACAGAGACTTGGATTTTATATAAATAGATACTGCTGTATTAAATGTATGTTTTGAAACGATATGTATTGATTCGAAATTTTTATTGTTTCTGAAACAATAATAATCATATTGATAATATTTACACAAGTCAAAATTTGTAAACATTTATTTATTTATTTATTTAACTTTTGTACCCTCAATAAAACAGTACAGATGTGTACTACGTTGTAGGTCAAACATTCATTAGAAAATTAGCGAAAACAGCTCAATATGGTTTATTAAATGTAACACTCATCTACAAATATTTTTTTATACTAACAATTCACATATTTTTTTTTTACATACAGCATATAAACTTGAAAGTAAACAGACAGCAATTATTCAAATTTGAATTCATCCACCAAAACTACAGCATAGCAAGAATTTGCATCTTCAAAATCCTCTGTATCCAACAGTTTGAAAGTTTGTGTCGCTATCGAACAACATCAAAATTAGGCTTGATAGTCCCCTGCAAGCATTACCTTTATACTCAGCGGCAATCGGTAGAGTACCTTTATACTCAGCGGTAATCGATAGACTACCTTTATACTCAGCGGCAATTGATAAAGTACCTTTATACTCAGCAGCAATCGGTAGAATACTTGTAGCGCTGACATTGAGAGTCTGAGACACTGCATGCCCATAGCGAGATTGCCTAAACCCATGGTAGCCATACATCCTTGATCAATATTTATTTGAATCATAGGAATGACTTTCTTTTGTTTACATTTTTAATTCTGGGATTAGATGAATGTCAACTGCGGATGTCTCAGGATATATGTACATTTCGATATCATATTCTCTACAGATGCTTTTGTTTTTTCACAATGTGTCTAAAAAGTTAAATTTTATTCACCATTATTAAAAAAATTAATTCTCTGAAGTTAGCCAAAAATGGCTAATATTCAGGTGATTTTACTGCATGGTCAGTCCAGATTCAACATTTGGCACTTTTTTTGGCTAATTAAAATTTCGGCTGATAGATGTAATGTTAAAGTAAAAATGGCACCTCCAAGTGGCAATTAATCGATTTTTACCATTTTTTTTCTTTTTAATTCCTTAGTTTTATAGTGTAAAAGAACTGTGTACCAAATTTTAAGTCTGTAGGTGCAGTAGATATATGAGATCTTTTTGATGAGTCAGCTAGTCAGTGATAAAATTCTCGATTATCAGACATTTTCAAGTATTATCTTGGAAACTAATTATGCATTATTTATAAAATTTTGGATTCTGGGTAATTAGGGTGGCTTTGCTATGTCGTACAAGTACGTAGATCAAATAGATTTTTAGTAGTGGGGTGTCAAAATTTGGCAAAAACAGCTTGAAATGGTTCGTGTAATATAACACACTGGTATGCCAGAAGAACTTGGCTGACACACTGCTGTGTGTTTAGATATAATGACACAATGAACAGAATGTAATGCTTAAAATACAATCTGCCATCTTGTGCTCTCACCTGGAGAAATTTCCCATTTAAAATTTTAGTTTCAGTGTTTTTTTTTTTTTTTCATTAAACTCATTTCATTAAGCATTTTTAAAAAAAAACATTTATAAGTAGGGGACAGGTTCTTCGAGAAATTGTTCTGTTGTGAATATACTCCTTTAAGGTAATATTCATTTGGAAGTTATAATCTGTAATCCAAATCATGTTAATGAAATTAATATATTTATCTATATTTTTTAGTTTATATATTAGTTTATTAGTTTATATTATTTATCAGTTTATATATTTATCTGTATAATATAAAACCTATACACAGCATCTTATATTAAATCCCATGTTAAGAAAAGCAAATTAAATTGAAAAAATTACAATAAATCAACGTTTTTCATTCTTACAGTATTATGAATGTATCCTGGATTTATATATATATATGTATATATTTTTTTTTTCCTTTAAGGTACGTGCTATGTATGATGATCGTGGAAAACTACTCAGTGAAGTAACTCCTGGATCACCAGTTCAAATTTTTGGATGGAAAAGCTTTCCAGTTGCTGGAGAAATTATTTTAGAATCAAAATCAGAGGTATTTTTCCTGTGTTTCCTTTTATTTTTTATTTATATTTTATGTGATTTTATATCATTTTGTAATGTTAATAAATGGAGTAGAACTTTGGTTCTTCCAGTAATAGATTTTTCGCTTTTCTATATGTTTAGTGTTTCTGTTTAACAGCTCCTGTCAAATTTTGTTTTAGTTATAAAAAAAATGTGTGCATAGAAAAATTTATTTAGTTTGTTTTAAATTACTTCAACTCTTAAATATTTTGCCTTCACTAAAAGAGATATTATTTGTAAACATAAATGTAAAAATTTTAAGAGCATTCACTTTAAGAAATTGCCTCAGAAAAAAATACTGACTATCTTTAAAATTTCCTTTTTAGCATCAGAAACTGTGAAATGATTTACTGTCTTATTAAATAGTTAAATGAATGTATAATTTCGTATGATGCATTTAAGAGGCTACTTCAGTCAAGTGAAAAGACCCGTTCGCTAATGCTAATCCTATGGAAGAAATTTATAGCGATATCTCGGATGCATTTCAATATTTTTAAATGATTTTTTTTTTTGCATTGGATAGCTGAGATCGATCTGTACAAAGGCCGTTTTTTAATTTTTCGATTTTGTTTACAGATATTTTTAATGAGGACACTTTCATTTTCTGAACTGATTTCGAAACTGAAAGCATGATCCTTAAAAAAATCTGTAATAAAAATCGAAAGAGTAAAAAGCGGCCTGCATACAGATCGATCCCAGCTATCCAATGCAAAAAAAAAATCATTTAAAAATATTGAAATGCGACCGAGATATCGTTCTAAATTTCTTCCATAGGATTAGCATTAACAAACGGGTCTTTTCATTTGACTGAAGTAGCCTCTTACAGGAAAATATATAATTCATTTTTTCAAGAACCTTTGAAAATAAACTAAAACTATTTCAAGTTGAGAACTTTTTATTAACCCAGCCTATTCGTCCGTTGCCGAAAGCTCTTCCCAAAGCTTGATAGTTATTTTAAATAAATACATATGCTTTTCAGTATCCAAATCTTTCTGATACATTTAGAGATAAATAAAAAGTTCCGTTTGTATGGGTCAGTCAACTATTTCCACCTATTCCTTTCCCTCATCCAAAGATTGAATACATTTATTTTAAGTATATTATTTGCAGTTTTATTTATCTGAAGAATATCTAGACCATTAATCTATGCTTTGGCATTGCAAAATTTTGAAATAATTGTTAATATCTCTTCTTTTTTTTATTTATTTTAATAGTAACATGTAGATGACAAAACATATTTCTGGAGACTGTAACATAGGAGATAACATGGCATTAAGTGCATTGCCAGTTAACATATCTAAAACTTCATTTATTAATACAGTAGAACCTTGATTATCTGAAGTAATTGGGACCAACCCTCTTTCGGAAAATCGAAATTTTCGGATAATTGACAATGCTTTAATTTTAAAATTAAGGAGAAATATATGCAATATTTCTTATTATGGTAACAAGTGCTTAATAAAAATAATTCCACCTGATTATCTATAATAGTTTTTCTAAGATTAATATTCAAAATGTATAAATATTGATCTGGAACATCCTGTATGTATGTTTTATGGTAATAACAGAAAATATTTTTAAATATTTACTTTCTCATGATTATTGCAGTAATATCAAGTCAGTTTTACTCTTATGTTATCAAGAGTTAATTTCCAAACTGTTTTAATATTTACCTTTTTATTTTTATTATTATTATTTATTCCAATCAATTAAAAGAAATTGTTTCTAGCATCTTTTTTCTGTGCTATTATTTATTTAATGCTTAACAATATAAAATATTAAATTGTTTTCTAGTTAAAGTAATTAATTTAATGAAACAGAAAAAATCATGAAGTTATGCTTTCAGATTTTCCCTTGTGTATTTTACTAAAAGTTTTGAAAACTGTGGACATATTCAGTAAATTCGATATTTCTCTCTCAGCTAACCAATACCCCTGCCATATTTCATTAGAAAAACATTTGTGATTGTATTCCAAAATTCTTGACAAAACTGTATTATTTTTAACATAATTAATTATACAAAGCTTAATAAATGATAAAATAATGTTAAATTATTTCAATACTTTGTAAATTTTATTAAATAATGCAGAATGTTTTCCTGATAATCATTTTAAAAAGATTGAAAATTTTCGAAAAACTAGAATTCCCTCTAACAAACATCTCTACATCTTCTAATTCCCTTTGATGTCAAAAATGACTGAAAAAAAAAAAAAAAAAAGCAGATGTAATGCAAATGCTTTTATTACATAGCATCTGAAATATTGTTGTAAGGAAACCACTATTAAAGAAAAAGCAAAAATGTACCAATGATCATTTTTTCTTTAAATAGCATTACTTTTACTTATGGCAAAAAATAAATGATACATAATTAGATAATTTTCTCTTTAAATGTGACTTTTTTTTTCTCTTATGATAAGTTATGTATGTTACTTTATGATAGTAGCTATATAGTTGATTTATAGTAACTTTAATTACAGTTTAACATTTATGCAATTAGAAAATGTATTTGATAATGTCCTTCAAATTTTCTGACATACTGTAGGTCCCTTGAATGTTGGATAATCAGGAGTCTACTTTATTCATGTTAGTTAAAACGAGCTTTACCTGCTTTGCTGATAATTTGTTTTTCCTAAATACACTTTAAATTAAACAAACTCAAGGATAGGTGTCTTTGGCTGTGTAACCCATGCAGGTTTAGCCCATTCTATCCTCGAGTTATGCAAACCTTGAATTATTCTATTTTATTTCGACCCAGATTAAATTAAAATTTTAAACATGACCATTCATGTTGTCATAGGAACTTTTTTTAGCATTTTTCCAACTGCAAATTAATCATAGCAATAACAAAATTTACTGAAGAGTTATTTCCAATTACAGAAAACAAAATTGACTATATTGGATTAAAATAGTGGAACTGGATTTTTTTTACAAATGTAAAAAAAAAAAAAAATACTATATACAAAAAAAAAGCTAAAAATCACATTAAAAATAGCTAAAAATTCAATCATTGCTGAGGACAAATTTTATTATATTGGACTAAGACATTGAAACCAGATTCCTTTTACAAAAGTCAAAATATTGCCTCAGAATGTGAAAAAAACTCTTAAAAATTTGCTTTAAAAAATTTGAGAAAAGTTGAAAGAAAGTTTCTCAAAAAGAGGGCACAACTTACTATATTAGGCTAAAAATCTTACTAATGTGAAAAATCACCACAGAAAGGCGGGGGGGGGGGGGGGGGGATCTAAAAATTGTATGTAAAATTAAATTTAAAAAAATCTACTCCAAAAACTGGCTTCAAGGTGCATAACTTCAGACATGCAGCTATTTTCTTGCGAAATTTTCTAATTCTGTGTCTGTGTGCATATGTAATGTTGTGTATGTTAGAGATGCACCGAATATTTGGTATATATTCAGTATTCAGCTATACAATATTTATATTCGGTTAAGCCAAATATCAAACTATGCAATCTCCTGAATATTCGGTCAGACTGTATACCAAAATATTCATCCAAACCAAATACTTAAGAAAAGTCTTTTTTTAAATATTTTTTTAAATCATACATAATTTAAATTTTTAACTGTCAATAAATAAAGATATTCAGAATGATTAAAAAATAGAAATATACTTAAATAAAAGGGTTTCCTTTAAAATTATATACTGTTTGGAAAGTGATACTTAAGAAAATTAAAACTATTAATGATGACAGTTATGATAATTAATGATGTATAAATGCGCAGTTCTAAATACTGTCTGTTAATAACCTTTTTCTTGCTTTTTCACAAACAGAGTATTTCTAAATAAATGGTACAATTTTTTAAGGTTGATAATAATAGATATCAAGATAAAAAGGTTTCATCAAGGAAACCAGGATCATAGTTCATTTATTTGGTCAAAAATACAGTGTATCTCACGCCAAGCTAAACTTGGTTTTTCGTTTGTAGCTTTAAGAATAATGAAGACGTTTTATCAATATTTTCAGCAAACTTGCTTTGCTGTTTGTGAAATATGATGGCATAGCAAGAAGTGCTGGAAATAGCCTCCTTCACATCCAAACTATACTGAGATGCACATTCTATTACTCAGAATGCTGCTGGTAGTACATGTATTCTGTCACTGACCAAATTTGTCACTTAAAATGATTTCATCAGATTTTATATAAAGCAAAGTTATTATGATGAAAATTTTGCTAAAGTATTTTCATTATTGTTAAAATTGTGAATGAAAATTCAAGTTCAACTTATATTGAACCCTATATTTCTTATGGAATAAGTGGATTGAGATGCTGGTTTCTCCATACAAAAAAATGTTTGTCTTGACTGCATTATCTGTCTTGAAAGTTTATTTCAAAACTAGCTGATCCACCCGACATTGCCCGGGCGCTGTGATGAATGACCCTTAAATGAACCTGAAGTTTGTATGATTTTATATCTTTAACTTCATTTTATGTAATTTTATATTTTTAAATGAAAAAATTGTGAAAAAATATTGAATTGAAGGTACGTGCTATTTTGAGTAATTTGATTTTTGGAGTTTATGCGTACCAAAAGCGAGCAAAACCGCGATAAAACACTCAGGTTTTTACTGATTTTGTCACCATTTTCACACATTTTATTTCGTAAAAAATATTTCTACCTATTCGAATGTTTCCAAATTTTTGTAGGAGATGTAAATCTGGTCTATTTAGATGCTCCAAAAAGATTGTGTTAAAATAAAGATATTGACTAAAATAAGAAATTAAAATTTTTTTAAAAATTACTATTCGAAAATAGTAGTTGGTTCAACTTTCCACCAACAGGGAGAGCAGTATGTTCTATACAAACATTACACTATGAAACAGCAGTCAAAGGGCTTTTCAATGATATATTACATGAGGGGTGTCTGTAAAATTTTAAAAAGTTCTCCCTGATGTGGGGAAGGGGTGGTAGAGTACTCAGTACCCTGCCAAAATCACTATTCAGTGCATCCCTAGTACATGTCTCTTCAGAACACAGTTCATACAGACAGACAACATCTATCTTTATTATTGTAGAAAAAAAAAATATTTTATTTATTTGCTGAACTAATAAAACACTATTTCTTTTATGAAGATTATTATTATTATGCATTTTAGAAAGAACTTCATGCAGTTTTAAAATATCGTGAGGATGAAAAAATGAAAGAAAAAATGCTAGAAGATTTACCTATTATCCAAAAGAAAATGGAAATGCATACAAGTAAATACAAATCTGAAAGAGAAGCCCGATTAGCAAGAGGTAGATATCGTAAAGAAAGAAAATATTTTAGAGAAAAAGAGAGTATAATTGATACTAGACCATTTTATTCCTTTGTCTTGAAAGGTTAGTTGATTCAGTAAATCTTCAGATATCATAAATCTGTATTTATAGTTATTTTGCTATTATATCTTTTTTAAATATTTTCATTGTCCTTTTTTTTTTTTTTTTTTTTTGTCTTGAACATATGTTATTTGTATCGTTCGAATTCTGTTTTATGCATCTAGGGAAGCCAAATCTGCCTTAATCTCCCTCTATTCATCTGTTCGTCTAAAAGCCAAGAAAAGTTATATTTGAATGTTAATGGATTTGGCTTGGTGAAATTTATATTTTTGAGAAGAAACCCTGAAAATGGAATGATGCATTTTTAGTGCAGAAAACATTAAAAATTCATAAAATTTGAAGCACCACAAGGAGTTATCTATTAATTTCTTTGCATAAATTTTGTGTGTTTTTTACCCCTTATGTCTCAGGTTGTTATACTCAAACTAGCTGCCCTTGGCGACCAGTTTGGTCTCCCTTAAATGTATGTTAATCATTGTATTATGCCACTTTTATTCATAATTTAATTTACTTGCTCAATCCTATGCCAAATCAGAAGATTCTGACAGAGAAATCAAGAAATCTGTGTTTTTATGTTATCTGGGCAAAGGTGCTAAATTGTCAAACATTATTCCCATCACATTATATTTCATAATTTCAATTAAAATATGATATATTCATTCATTTTATTTAAAATACATATCTTTAATTTAAAACTGAAACTTTTAAAATTCACAATTTTCACTTTAAGAAAATAAAAGAAAAATAATAAATAATACCATAAATCATGACACTTAATTTCAACATCAAAGCATTGCTTTTATTTACCACGCGAAAAATAAAGAAATACTAACTTGCGGGTTAAAAATTGCTATTGGCGAGATTTGCACCCGGCTAACATAAATGTACCCAAAATTCTTTGCGACCATGTCAACTTTTATGTATCTTTTTTTGAAAAAGTAATTTTGATTAAAAATGGCCACCTTGCATATGGAAAACGAAGGGATCAGTCCATAACTGTTTATGACAGTCACATGACTTGGACTATTCTGAATGATGGTGATGGAACAACTTAGCGATTTATCACCTACGCCTGGCTAACGTTAGTGCCAAAAGGGCCGCCTGGCATATAAAAAGCGAAGTGGTCAGCCCAGAACTGTTGATGACAGTCACATGACTTAGGCTATTATTATAGAGATAATACCTACTCTTGTGTTGTGAGCATTTGTTCACTGACTATAAACATGATGAATATTTTATGCCATTTCCAATGCTTTTTGATTTGGTAGTACTCATCTTTCTGACAATCCATTTTTTATTCAGCAGCCAAATACATACAAATAATATACTTTTTAACAGTATAGTGAATCTGTTTTTCATAATATAGACCATGCTTTGCATTTTGTAATGAATTTGTACAGTATCTGAAAAGGATGAAAATTGATGCTTTTTGTAAAGATAATATAACATTACCTTTTATTTTTGATTCTTTTCCTTTAACAAATTCTTTTTTAATGAATCCCTTCTTGTAGCAATAGATAAAACTGAAAAATATTAATCAATATTCTTACTTCTTTTTCATTTATATTAATTAGGGCCAAATTGCCTAAATATAATACAAGGGCAAGTACTTAAGTTTTTAGAAAGCAATACATGAAGGACTTTAGCTTTGAGATAAATTGTTTTGATGCTTTTCAAACATTCACTTTTAGTATAAATGTACTTTTTCTTTCAAGTAAACCATTTTTCAAACAGATATGCTGTTCAGAAATTTGCGTCACAGAAACATGTGATTTATAAGCTTCAACTGCTTCTTCTAGTCTTTTAAATCAGTGATCATGTAGTATTTTATTTTTGATGGATGGAAACAATAAAAAGTCATGTGTTAAATCAGGTGAATAAGGACAATGACTCATCAAATCAATTGTTATTTCTTTTTTTACTTTAAATAATTGATAGTTTCAGCTGCAATGTGTAAGTTGGCATGAATGATATGACATTGCACATTTTGTTTTCCGAGTTTTGAAATTATTTCTGGCAAACAAACTGTCACACACAAATAACATTCACTGTTCAATTCTCTAAAACAATGGTTTCAACACAGTCTTACCAAAAAATAAAACAATCACTTTTTATGCACGTTTTTCACGCTCCAACCAACTTTTGTTGGATTTTGTTGATTTTGAAACTCACAAAAAATATATTGTTATTTTGTTTGGGCTGCATAAAAATAAATCCAAGTTTCATCACCTGCTAAAATATCATAGACATGTGTGGAGGCACCAAAAGTTTTCCTTGCACCAATTGATGTAACTGTCCTTTTTGAAGTTCAGTTAAATTGCATGCTAATGTGACACACAAGTACTTGTTTAAATTTCAAATGATTATATAAGATTAGAAAATCTTTGAAAAATTCAAAGATGTCTTGGTTTTATCATATGTTGCATGATGATCTGAAGAAGTGATCATTTATTGCAGTGCATTAGAATGTTCTGGAGGCTATTAAATCAGTGATTAATTGGTTGACTTCATGAAATTTTTTATTGAGACTCCTATGTTGATCATATTATTTAAACCTGTTTTAAATTATTGCTTTAATAATTGTTAATGTCTGATTCATCCCAACCAATACTCAAATTAATTCGGCTGAATGCTGTTGTTGTGTAAATCTTTGCCAAAAATCATAATAAATCAAAACTTGAGAATCTCTTTAATGTACTTTCATCTTTTGTCACTGTCTTTTTAATTTTAAAATTATGCTGTAAAAAAATAATAATAAGTATTGGACTCATGTAAGCATATTCAAAGAAATTTATTAATGCAATTCTCTGTTGATTTTAATTAAAAAACCATTAAGTAATTTATCTTTCGATTATTAAACATTTTTTTTTTATTACTACTCATTTTTAATGTTGTGTACTTATTTATTTTTATTTATTTTTTGAAGGAGATGTCCATGGATCTGTTGAAGCTATTCTTGATGTTGTTGACACTTACCAATCTCATGATGCTTGTCGGCTTGATGTGATTCATTCTGGAGTAGGCCATGTAACAGAAAGTGACATTGTATTAGCTGAGACGTTTCAGGGTGAGCTTTAGAAACAGAATAATCTCTTTACAGATACATAACAAATCCAAACACCCGGAGATAATACACTTCATTAATTGCTAAAAGTTGTTAAATAAAATAGTAAAATTTTTATATACAAACTGTCTGCATGTTTCACCTTCACAGAAGCCTTTTTCAAGACAAATAAGAATATTCTACTGATGCATTATATAATGCAGTGAATGTTAATGGCTCCATTCACATTGTTCATGTCCTCTCTCAGATTACTGACATTTTATCATGTTATCCAATATAATAGAAGCTTGTGAAATTGTTATACATAAAAATTCAATGTCTAATGATGATGCAGCATCCTTTAATTTACCAAAATTATAGGTTACTCCATATTTAAAAGTAAGAAAATAAACATCAAAGTAAAAATAAAATAGAATAATTTGAGTAATATGAGAGAAAATATGAACAAAATGGATGATGACTTTTAAAATCATTTCATTATAGATTGTGCATCTGTAGAATATTCTCAAATGTCTTGAAAATGGCTTCGGTGAAGCCAAAACATGTAGACAGTTTGCGTAGGAAACTTTTTTACTGTTTTATTTAACACCTTTTAGTAATTAATGAAGTGTACTCTTTACACATATTCAACATATATTTTTTTATTACTACAATTAATTCAATTTTAGCAAAAACTCTTATATCTGACTATTAATTTATTTAAAAAAATAAATAATAAAAGATAGGGAATGTAAAACTTTTGAAATACTGGCATTTTTAATAAAAATCAGACTTATTCTGATTAATCAGAATTATATTATGATTCATCAACTCATTCTTTGTAATACTAATTGTTTCATTAATAACATATATCTATAAATAATTATTACTACTTTAAATACCTTTAAGTTTATTATTATTATTATGATAAGTCTTAATTATATTCAATATTAATAAAACATTAAAAACTTGTATTAACTAATTTACTTAGTTATTTTTTTTCTTCTTTCTATCATATATAGGTGTTATTTACACATTCAACATTGACATATCTCGTGAAATAAAAAAACTGGCTGATGAAAAACAAGTCATCATAAAGCCTTTCAATGTGATTTATCATCTTGTAGATGACATGAAAACTGAAATTAGTAATAGACTTCCTTTAGTTCAAGAAGAAGACATTTTAGGTAACTCCATTTTTATTTTAGGTACAAAGAAGAAATTTCTAAGTAAAATACCTAGAATCCATAATGACACAGAGTGATTTAATGACAGCAATTAATTTAGCTACAGTGGAAAAGGATGATTAAGTTATATTTAATCATCTAGATTTTTTTTTCATAATATTTAAGTTTGTTTCAAATTTTCTACTTTTTTAAAATTAATACTAGCATGTTTTAATGTATAATCTATGTATGTATGTGTACATGTTTAAAGTTTTCTTGATGTGTTTTAAACTAAAATTCTGTAAAATTTGATTTTATGATACTTTTGTAATATTTGACTACATGTTCCCAAAAATCCTATCTTTATTTTAAAAAATAATAATAATAAAATAACCTTTTGTATGGGCCATTATAAAAATCAAAATTTAATTTAATAAGAACTATATGATTTTTCATGAATTAGCACAATTCTTTGATCCATTTATTTATTTTATGTGTGAAGAATCATTATCTTGAAATTAATAGGCTCGTAGAAAAAAAAAAAATTACTAACAAAAAAATAAGTTGTAAAATCTTCTGGTTTCGGCAGCATATAGCCCAGACTTTGTCCGAAACACGCAAGTACATTTTGCACAAACAAAAAAAAATAATAAAATAAAATACTTTATTCTGAATTATATGAAAATAACTAAGAAAATATTAAAAAAAGCATTAAGTGGACATTTTGCAATATAAATAAAATAAGCTTTATTCATGAGAACCTTCTGATAAATTTTCTGTGAAGGACACCCAAACTTTCTCTACTAAATAAAATAATAAAAAGAAGTATTCCTGCGGGGGAAAATATAATAAAATGCATTTATGGAGAAATTTGATTAACAAAATATCACTAAGAAATAGCATCTGCAAAACTGCCCTCCCTCTTCTTCTATCTTCAAAGGCACTGGGGAAAAAGGATGAAAAAGTCACCGACGATTTGAAATCGACCTTCAATTTCAGTGGTAAATATTGATATTTTTTTAACAAATGATACCATTATAATCAGGAAAGTACCCTGAAAAAGTGAGGGGTGGGATTTCTTTTAATTTCCATCCTGAAATGGAATATAAAAATGGCATTTTAAAATTGCAGTAAGAATGGAAAACATGCAAATGAATATGAAATAAATCTTAAGAAAATAATGTTTTCTGAAATAGTAAATATTTATATTTTTTAAGCAAAATGTATTGTTGCAATTGGCAAGGAACTGTGAAAATGTTTTTTGTAACTCCACAGTGGGCCAAGCGATTATGATTTCAAAATGCATGAAAAACAATATTTTTCCTTTCATCTGAGAAACAAAGGAATTTCTGGACATATGCAGAAGTGACTGCTGGCATAATGACTGCAAGCTCGTTCATTAGCATTTTCCGATGACAGAGACCGCTGTAAAATTCATTGCTGGGGGATTTGCTTTACGAATGATTACGAAATATTGGGCTATCAGACAAATTTCAGCTGAAGATATCTCAAAATATATACACATTTGAATATAACGCATTTCTGAAATTTTATTTTTGTTAACGATTTTTCTAAAAACGTAACTTTTATGCAGTTTTATTAAAAATGTAATTTTTGGGAAAAAATGGAGCCAACTAGCATATGAAACACAAAGTGGTCAACCCCATATCTGTTTAGGACAGTCACATGATTTATGCTATTATATAATTGTCATGTTGTGAACACGCCATTTTCATCGTAATCATGATTGGGCATTCGCACGTGGTTGTATCTCCCATTAATTAATGTAATTTTAACTATTTTTAGTAATATATCTTTAATATTTAATTATTTCAGTATTCCCATCGTTCAGCTTTTGAGATTCCCATTATTTTGGTATATCACTTTTGTTCCTATGGCAATTCGTTCATATTTTCACATCCCGTTGCTACAATCGTAAATATTTATTTATTTCCAATTTTATATCTGCTGTTTTCGGCAGTTCGCCATGTTGGATCGACGCAGGGGGGAGGAGTGCATTATTCATCGATCAGTTGCTGTTCGGAGTGTGTTTCAATTGCTTTCGTCATTGCCGTTTTGGCGTGCAGTGCTCACGTGGTTTTGGCGGTATGCATACGTGGCTAATCTGCTCCATGCATGCTGATTGGTCCAATCGCTGGTCGATTCGCCAAACAGCAGATGTTGCTTCGCTTGGGGATTTTTTTTAGAACAGAATAGTCAGTCGTGTTGGAAACTTTCACCTAGGAGGTGATCGCTTCATAAGTGCAGTTCCCCCTGGCATGGGAGATAACGGCAATGGCTCTCACCAGTGTAGCGTCCGTCGAAGGTTTCTTCTTATAAAACATCATAACTATAAAGTTCTTACAGTATAAAAAAAACTTTATATGAATCGTTACCAGCCTGTCCTAAATTGACGAGCTTTTGAAGTACTTAATAAATAGTTTGTTTGACGTCAACAACCGTGTCTTCCCTCAGTCTAATGACATGCCTGTTCTCCCCGCATCCTTGTTTGGGTCCATTGCATAATTTCTATAAGTAATAAGAATGTTTCCTGCACAATCGGTAAGCCCTTTCCAGTTTTACATTTCCTGTGTTTTTCTAATGCCAAAAGAAAAAGATATCAGAAGTAATGATCAGCGAGTCGCCTGGGATGTTGCCAAGGCACATCACCACCACGTGTCTCTATTAGGACTAAGGCCAGGCACGCATCCTCCATTGTACACAACAGCATTTAAACTTTATTAAACTAATCATAGCTAATGAACATTATCTTCGTGACAATAATACTAATGAGAAAACCTGGGTTACAGAATTTAGACGAAAACCATCATATATTGGGTGTATGCAAAAGTAAGTTCTGTTTTTTGGTTAAAATGACATGTTTATTTATGTTATTACATGTTTATTCCATGCAAATGTCTACTGACAACGGATTAATCAACATTCGATGCTTCTGCTAATTCTTGTATTTGTGTATTGACTTCATCCACCAATACTTGCAATTTTTACCTTAACGCTCTGCGTCATCAACATCGAATAAACCTTTTTTAAATTGCCAGAACCACCTTCTACATATATTTTCAAAACAAGAATGTTCACTGTAAGCTTTTACAATTAAACAATGACTTTCAGCAGTACCTTTCTTTAAATATATAAAAGTAATAACAAAACTTCCCTCAAATGACGATTATTTGGCATAAAACTATCCATTTTAAATCGAATTAAAGACTATGTTGTGTACACTTTAATCAAATGTCATATACTGCATTTTGAAGGTTATGAAAAGACTTTTCAAAAGCATATATTACCAGATTCCCGCAATATGTATAACACTTATGCCATCTATTAGAAAACAGAACTTACTTTTGCATATACCCAATATATTATTTCTGATGTTAACATCCTTTTTTTTTTTTTTACATACAAAAAGACCACAGCGATGAATTGTGCAACCTCCAACTAATAATAATGAGCAAGCTGGATGCAGCAGCAGTCATTCGGTAGCTTCAGGGCCCCAAGCCCTCCCTTTCCGCTTTTCGGAATTTTTAATTTGTGTAATTTCCCTTTTAAATTTGTCCAGTTTCAATTCTCGATTTTTTTTTTCTTTTGTTGGCATTTTCAATAAAATTAGTTTTAAGTTTAAAATTATCCCAATAAGTTTTCCCCCTCTCTTTCACTCATCCCCACAATGCTTGAACTAGTAAAAGTTCATTTACTGTTTTTAAAGTTTAAAGTTTATTCATGTTTGAATAAAAGTGTTTAAAAGTTAAACATTGCTGGCTAGTACAAAAAGTAAACAAACCGTTACTCTCATATTATGTAAAGTTTAAATGTTTATTCCTATTTATTACCTTATCATTCCTGTGGGACTTTTTAATCTTTATTTAATGCAAGATATTTAAAAGATGGTTTATTTGTGAAGGTAGTAACTTCACACTCATAGCTTGCAAACTTAATGCCATGTCAACAGTTTTCAGTAATGGTAGGTTGGTTGGTAACCAAATACTAGAGTTAATGTTTGATTGTTAAACTTATTTATTAAGCTGTTGTTTTATTTAATTGTAACCATAACCTTTTCTCAAACTATGCTAATATTATTGAATTAACTGTAACTGTAATGCGTTTGCCAGTATAATTACAGATTCAGTAGATGTGTTTTAGTGTGTACTTGCCTGGCCAGCAGTAGCTCCAAGTATGATTTGTGGAGTAGTAAGTTTACAGCCATGTTGAGGCTGAGGAATTTATTTAGATTGTGTTTTTCTTAAATGTTTGTATCTATTAAACTTATCATTTTTTTGCATGCAATGAACAAGGATGTTCATACTAAATGTCTCAACTCTTCAAATAAAATTAACTTAGTTTTTTCTTCAAACTTTGTTTCTATTCGTCTTCTCATCTCCTTTACATCTACCAAATGAACACAGTGACTCTTGAATTAATCATAGATAGCGAGAGAGAGAGCTATGGAATAACAATTGGACAGAGATGTGATATTTGAATTATTTTCTCCCCCAACATCTTTCAACCTGGCTTCCGCAAAAGAGACAGAAGAATAGCTTAAAGGACCGCGGACAGAAAGGGGTCGCTCATTGCGGCGATTGAATACGCTGCTGCATCCAGCTTATTATTAGTCTCAGTCAGCAGTTGGGGGTGGGCGGGAGGGTTAACCGCCGCGGTGAGCAGCCCCTTTCCGTTAGCAGTCCTTTAAGCTATTCTTCTCTTATTCCGACTCTTTTGCAAAAGCCAGGTTGAAAAAAAAAAAAAAAAAATTCAACAATTGAAACTGGACAAATTTAAAAGGGAAATTACATAAATTAAAGACACCAAAAAGCAGGAAGGGAGGGCTCGGGGCCCTGAAGCTACCGAACGAACGCTGCTGCGTCCAGCTTATTATTAGTCTTGGTCGGCAGTTGGGAGTAGGCGGGAGGGTCAACCGCCGCAGTGAGAGGCCCCTTTCCGTCTGCGGTCCTTTAAGCTATTCTTGTCTTATTCCGACACTTTTGCGGAAGCCAGGTTGAAAGAAAAAAAAAATTCAAGAATTGAAACTGGACAAATTTAAAAGGGAAATTACACAAATTAAAGACACCGAAAAGCGGGAAGGGAGGGCTCGGGGCCCTGAAGCTACCGAACGACTGCTGCTGCATCCAGCTTATTATTAGTTATATACCTCGGTCAGCGAGGTATTTTCGAAAAATTCTACAAGTGGCTTTCGACGTAATATACTTATATATCGTTAAAACATGTTGTTTGATTTTTTTTTAAAAAATGCAATTAATTAACAAAGTATCAGCAAATAATCTGAAAGATTGCAGAAAGAAAGCAATAAAGTTATGACACGTTTTAAAAGTGATATTTTCATATTGCGCTCGTGTCAGGAATTAACAGCCAAAGAAATCACATAAGATCGCTATTTACAATCAGCCTTTTTAATCCTGTTCATTTCAGTAGAGCTAGGGTGAAATTTGATTACAGGTCTTAAGTTTGTGTTTTATTTATATTTTATTGTTTTACTTATATTTCATTGTTTTATTTATTGGTTGATGAATGTCTTAATTTTGTTATGGAATATATGCTGGAAGCAAATGATGAGCTATTTATATTAATTTAAGTGCAAACTGATTTATCTTTCATAATCGTCTGCATCTGATAGATAGATTTGAAAAAAATCATGCTTGAAAATTATTTTAAGGCAATAAAAATTGCATTAATTGCGAACAGTATTCAAACAAATTGCATTTGAAACTACATTTTCCCTCTATTTGACAGTATAAAAATTTAAATTGCACGGTATTTAGAAGTTTAAAAAATTGCAGTAAAAGTTAATGAAAGTTAAATTTAAACATCTGCTGCTACCACCATCAAAATTGCATAAGAATTACACACGGACACGTTTGTCCATTATAATATAGATATATACAATACATATAAGCAACACTTGACAGATACAGTTGCTCAGTTTTAACTGGTGTTTGTGTTTATATGACTTTTTATAATTAAGCCATTAACTGAATTGAAGACTTAAAGAAAAAATAAATAAAATACTATATCCTAAATTATATGAAAATAACTAATAAAGATATCAAAAATGCATGTAAATAAGGATTTCACAACATAAATAAAATGTTTTATTCAGAAGATATATCATTACTATACTAGTAATTATTCTTCCCAATCAGTTTTTAAAAAGATTATTTATTTATTTATTTTTTAACTCTATGATTAAATATTGTGTGTATGGTGGGGAAAAGGGGTGGGGATAATCACTTTATTATTATTATTATTGCTGTTTCTGTTATTATTATTGCTTTTCTTTTTGTAGAGCCTTGTATATAAGGCATAAATCACATGTAGATTTTTTATATCAGGTTCTAATTTCTGTAATGTGTTATTCAAAATCTACATATTGATTTAAGATATCTAGTATTTTAGCTATTCTAATATGTTGAAATTAATCTTGATTTGTAGTTATTATTATAAAAATATATCAAAATATTAATTGAGGCAGAATGTGATTCTGTATCAGCAATTTGAAAAGCATATGTTTGTATGGTCTGACTTTTAATCGTTTAAATGGTTAATTTTTTAAAAATAAATGTAAGATTTTCATCCAAACAAGTCTACTTAGGAGTCAGGGTGTGCTATAATATTTCATGATGTTCTATAATATTTGAAAATAATTGCTAATTAGACACAATATCAAACATTTATTGTGTAAGTATGTAAACTCCAATTGATATTCTAATTATAATAGTTATCGCACAATCAGTTGATCACGGGGGGGGGGGGGGGGGGGAATTTAAGCACAATATTTTTATTATTCACCCAGAACAAATTGCTAATAATTAGTTATAAATTTATTAATTTTGATTAATTTATTCATTAAGATAACAATCACTACTAGAATCAAATTTTTAATTAAACAATGCATTTTTGTGTGTGTTAACAACTTTCTTTACCCTCAGCATCATATACTCTTTCAAAGTCACCCACAAGGCCAACTTATGGTAGCAAGAGTATAGTTGTAATTCAACAAATATCTCGGTTGTAGAATGGGGGATTTTTTATTTATTTTTTTTTCATAAGCAAGTCTTTGAAATAAATTACTGAAATAATTTTACTACAATGTAAGAAAAATTATTGCTTAATCTTATGGGTAATTTTAAAAAAATGGAAGTACTGATGATCAACATACAAATATATTGGCAATTCAAATGAAGTATTTTGTCCCAGAAATATATGTTAATACTTTTTTTAAATTTGAAAAATATGTGAAGGTTTATTGTAAAACTGTATTTTTAAACAAAGTCGATAAAATTTTATATGAAAGCCAATATGATTTTTTCTTTTCAGGTGAAGCTGTAGTTCTAGAGCAGTTTTTAATTAATGTTGGGAAAAAGAAAGTTCCAGTTGCTGGTTGTAAATGTATTAAAGGTTTTTTGAAGAAGAATGCTTTATGTAAAGTTATACGATCTGAAAATGTGGTTTATAATGGTAAGATAGTATTTGCTTTTTAAAATAAATTTTATCTTCTAAATTCCCCAATTTTATATAAATTGTGTATTTAATACAAAATAAATATGTTTATTTAATGTAAATTTTAATCATAAACCAGGACATGAAATTTGAAGTTTGAAGGTCATCACCAAACTTAAAAATACTGTTTGCCACAATTTTACGTTGGGTGAAAGTACTTTGCTCTTCATCTGAAAACGTGATTTGATGTTATTTTCATTTTCTATTTACTTGTCAGCAATAGTTATTGAATTTGTATAAAATATTAAAACCATTATCTATTAATAAAGATTATTCAATTTATATCCATAATTTGATAAAAAGTTATGAAACTTTTAAACAAGTCATGGATATAATCATGACAAACATGACATACGGCAGCATTACACTGTAAAAATAAATAAAATGTCCAGATTACTCTGTTGTGGAAAAGCAAAGGAATAAGCATTTTATTCTAAAATAAGAAAAAAATTGTATTTTAATATATTTAGAGTTAGAATCTCATATGTTTAGGTAATAATAGAGGGTAAATTATGGACTCTGTCTTTTCTGCAGAATTTAAGTACAATGCACTGTCAAAAATTATGTTAGTCATATTTATGATTTTGCATAACAATGTAGTATGTGAAAATTTCATACATTCTTATGAAAACAAAAATTAGGTTTCTGCAGAATTTAAGTACAAAGGCACTGTCAAAAATTATTTTAGCCATACTTAGGATTTTGTATAGCAATGTAGCAGTGAAAAAAATTCAGTGCATGTTTCAAAAAACTTACTTAAAAAATGAACTGCTGTGAAAACTGTTATAATAAAAAACTTAAATGAAGTGTCTTTAAAAACAAGGTAAAATTCACTTCTATACATAATTATTCAAAAAGATTTTTTTTTCTTATACAATACACAGTATATCTACAAAATTTTATTGTTAAATCTATACATAATCAAGATTTAAAGAAAATTAGCTCTTATCTTTCAGCATATATTTATGGTCTGAGTAATTGTCTTAGTATATTGGTATATTTACTTTTCTATCTTAATTATTCGTAGAATTCATTTTTAAAGATACAATTTAAATCTTTAGTTATGTTTTATTTCTCCAATACTATTCAAATAATGACATTAGGATGAGATCTATCTTTAGAAAACAGAAAAGTAGTTTGCAGATGCCAAATCTAAATAATATTGAGGATTGCAATGGATAGCTTTTTAGGTGCATTCATAATTATATAAATGCATAGCACCTATAGTCGTCATTCAGCTCGTCTGTCTGTCCGTCCGTCTGTCTGCATATAACATCGCAAAAACTACCCAACCAAATCGTTTAAAATATATTATTGTTGCATAATTTTGTCGAGTCATTTCAATTTTTATGAAAATCGGAGGTATAGTTTAATTACAGGGACAGTCAAAAGTTTTCCGTTACATTACGGCCAATGGGAAAAAATTTTTTCAAGTGCATTTTAATGATGTGACAGCCTTTCAAACAGAATAAAATTGGTATGCACTTATGAAGTGCGCTCAAATATACATTCAGTACAATATGCAGTGCAAAAAATATTTATAAAACTAGTTATAGTACGAACGCACCTCATTTGCCACGTTTAACATGCAATTTCCAACTTGTTTTTTTTTTCTTCCTTTGCTTGAAACTTTTTGCCAAGAATGAAATTGTGCAAAAGATGGATGAATCAATGGTAACAAAGATTGACTGGTATAAAAATAGATAAAGAAATTTATTTCCAGTTTATTGTTTAAGTATACCATATTTTAGGAAATGCAAGTGGGTATGGTTTAGTATTAAAGGCCACCATTTATTGGATATTTGCTGGAATTTGATTTGAAAAAAATTAGTTTTAGAATTTTTGTAGATTTGTTAAAGTTAGTGTTATTTTCTTGTAATTACTATTTATTAATATTATGAAATGAATCATTGTGATTATCCAGGGATGGGGAATTGCACCAATTTCCTTGCTACTGGTGGGCGAATCTCTGATGAGGCGATTAAATTTTTAAGCAGTCTTTTAAATTTGCAAGCTACAAAAAATATTCCAAAAATCAATATTTCAAGTTTCTCTTGACGGCCTTAAGGCTATTGTCAAATCCAAATTGTCTACTTTCTGGCATGTGTTTTAATTCATTTTTGTTCGGAAATGCATGAAATTGGCAGGTGTTATTATTTAGAAACTATGTAATCGAAAGACATTTTACTTTTTTTGGTAAGCACAAAAGATTGTTCAGAAAATACTGTCAAAGTTGGCATTTTGAACCAAATTTCCTGACAAAACAGAAAAACAGGTTGTCATGTGACCCAAATCACTTATAACTCAATGAGTAATTTATTTATCAAAAAACGGAAAACTGATTTCGATTACAAATCGTTTTAATAGTCATCTCTGTCAATTTTATGCTTTTACATTTAAAAATGTGTCAGAAAGTTGTGTGTTGTTCAATAGGGAACTTGAGAACTGCCTTAATGCAAACACAGCAGTAAATGAAATTGGTACTACTTAGTTATCCCGTCGACCAATTTCACCAAATTATATAAATCGCAAAACCACTCACCAAATTATATAAATTGACATAATTTTTATTTTAAATAACGAAAAAATAAATAAAATAGTAAAACATTGATTAAAATACAAATAAAACATCGAATTAATGGTTTTATAGGCCATTATTGGCATTTAATCTTACAATTAATTAATTAATGGCAAACCATTATTGGCATTTAATCTTACAATTTGGCGTCAGTAATTTCGTCGGCGAGATAACTAAGAAGTATCATGAAATTAAATGTTATATTTTATTCTTAGAGAATAAAATGAAGCTTCTTTTTTTTTAAATTATGAACTGTACAGACTGTCCAATTTATTTAACCCCTTTGCAATGAGCATCCTTTACAGAATTTTTAATATTTTATCACCAGTTTAACCCATTTGTGCCTGAATTTTTGTTTTCTCAAATTTTTTGGTAAAATCACTTTAAAATGTTGCAAAATGAACTGGAAAAATACTAAAAAAAATTAAGCATAATTTTTTTTTGTATTTATTTGATAAAATGTAAAAGAACTAAATATGAGTATTTCTAGTAGAATAATATGCATAATTATATATTTTGCCTATATTTATATTTAAAATGTTTTTAAATTGTATATTATATACTATAATTAGTATTTTAATGAACTACAAAAAAAATATATTTATTTCTTTGCAGAGACTAATAACGTTATAACTATTATTAATAATAAAATAAGAATAATCGTATTGCAGACTTAATAACAGTTTATTTCATAAATATCTTCGAAAGGAGATTGCATAAATAAATCTCTCCTAAATTTCTAACAAAAATATGTGCCCATTTGTGCCTAGAACCCTATATTTTGTACATTACAAAAATGCATAAAAAATAGCCTTGAACATTTAATTTCGCAATTTAAAAAAATATGTATTTCAAAAAAGTCCACAAGCTAAGATTATAACTTGCGATTTTGGGTCCATGATAGAAAAAATACAAATAAACTTACTTTTTACATTTCGCCCTCTTGAAAAGTTTAAAATCTATAAACACCGAAAAAAGCCTTAATTTAAGAAAATAAATATCCACCTTGTGCTGTCATCTCTTGGTTATAGATAAAGACATTTATAAATAATGATTTCATGCAATTTTCATGTTATAAAGAAGAAGAAAATTATACAAATGCATTAAAATTTGAAACGTCCCAAAAATGGGACGCTAGGCATAAATGGGTTTAAAAAAAAAATTAAAAATGGCTACTCAGTCGAAGAAATGCTTTGGTTAAATAAGGCAGTTTTTTCTATTAAAAATTACTTATAGGAATAATCAAGAATTCCAAGTATTTTATGTGGCACATACGTGATGCTCTTTGTGAAGCAGTTAAAGAATCAAAATATTTATAATAAAACTAAGAATATATAAAGAATATATCCCAAGCCTTATCTTTTATTATATTTGAAGAAACTAAAATTTAAGATTGTTATATGCCATATTAATTTTACTTATATCAAGTATATCCCCTTTAATGCAATTTCAATGACAAGTAAAAAATTTTATCAATTTTCCTGCAAATTTTATTTATTGTACATGCAATGTTTCATGGTCAAATCTCAAACTTAGATTTAAAAGACAAAACTTTTCTCTGTTGTATAGGTTTCTTAATTTTATACTAATTTTTTAAAATTTATTTATTACTATACATTGCAATAAGTTAGTTTTGTTGTTGCACAAATTTTGTTACAGTAATATTCAATTATATATTGCAGTTTACTGGCTGATTAAAAAAAAAAAAAAATCTTGGCTAGTCAGAAATTTCTGAAAATTCCCCAGCTCAGCTCCCAATCTTTTTAGGGTTTCATTCATCTCACGCTTTTGTCTGTCCATCTGTCTATCATAGGCTCGTACTCGGAATCTGTTTAAGTTACAGACTTGAAAATTTTTTTTACATAAAGCTGAATACCTCCTGTCCTTCCCAAAGTCATAATACTTTGAAAAATTCCTATATTATTAAAGTTTTTATGAATTCGAGTATTTCTGCGATGTTACGTAATGTTAATTTCAGCTATTTCATTTATAGAAGTTATAGCCCAGTTGGTAAGCACAATGATTTTGTATGCACAAGGTTGTGAGTTCAAACCCTGCTGTTTTAAGCTAAAATTTTTCAAGCTTAAATTTGTAATTCTTTTTTCGGAATTTCTTTTCAAAAGTAAATTTGCGAAGTATTATATGTCCCCCCACCCCCAGAAAAAAAAGAGAATAAACATTTTAAAAGCGGAATTGCATTGAAATTTTTTTTTACTTAAATTTGTTATTTTAGTGGAATTTCTTTTTTTAAATAAATTTGCAAAATATTGTGTCGCCTCCCCCCCCCCCTAAAAAAAAGGAAAAATACTAAACTAATAAAAAGAATTGATGTCAGAGGAATATTGAATTCCCATTCCATATTTGATTTCTTTTGTTTGGTGCTGCCATCTACTGATTATTTTTGAAATAATACATTTTATTTATTATGGACAATTTTTTTTAAGTTACCTATATGCATTCTTGAGGAATTAAAAGGTATCTTTTTCTTTTTTGTTTTGAATTTTAATACATGTTAAAGTTCTTTTCTGGCGTCATCTAGTGAGTTTTTGAAAAGTGAAAGAATTAATATGGATTTTTGCTGAATTATTTCAGTTTTCTATATATATTTTAATCAACTTTTTGCTTTTAAAAATATTATTTTTTATTTATACCATCGCTAAATTTTTGAAATTGATTAATTTAAAAATATCCGGATTTTTTATTTTATTTAAATAATTTTACTTAAATATTTTTAATTTGATTAAAATATATTTTTAAATTAAATATAATGATTTATAATTTTTTAATAATTATAAATTAAAAATTTTGATTTATTAATAAGGATAAAGTGTTTTAAAAGACATATTAAATGAAACCCTCTGCGATCTGCGATCACATTTACCTACTTGTTTTTTTTTTCCTCCTCATTTGTGTGTGTAATACATAATTGAAATAATCCATTTTTACTATTTTAGGCCCTGTTCTATCTTTGAAACATGAAAAGTCAGATGTGGACACAATTAATAAAGATGTAGAATGTGGCCTAATGCTTGAAAATAGTGATATTGAATTTGTACCTGGTGATAAGATAATTTGTTATAATCCAAAATCTGTTGCTCAAGTTACGGACTGGAATCCACCAGGATTTTAATAATGCTGTAATTTATATGTAAATAGAAACAATTAAAAATTTTATTGTGCTTCTCTGCATTTTGAAAGTGAATATGAATTTAATTAATAGAATTGGTTTACCTGAAGAATTTAAAAATATCTCTATATAATAAAACACAGTGTAACGCGTCCGGGGAGAACCCATCCTCGAGAAAAGCAATTATCGCAGCCATGTTAGGCATAAATATTCAAGAGACCGTAAGTTTGCCGATTGTTCAACGTATGGAGATATACACATAATCTGCTTTATATCACATCTATTCTTCGTTACTTTCTCTAAAACGTTCAAAATCTATCAAATTATAATGTTTTAATTTCTAAATTAAAAATAACATATAGCCAGCTATTTCCATGTAAACAACGGATAACAAGAGTGCAAGATGAGTTTAACTTTGCTTTGGCGCCATCATTCAGCAATCAATATAAACAAAAACTTTCGATATCGGTTGAAATTAGAGTTTCTTATAAGGAAAAAAAAAAATGCAGACGTAATGATGTAATTCAAGATCAATTTGTTAAGCTTCATTTATATAATTTTAAAATTTCATTCAATATAAATAAAATGAATATTATTTTTATTATGATGATGACTTTGATAGAATTTTAATTTAGTTTTATTTAGCTTAACATTTGTCTGCTTATTTTTTTTTTTAATTTTGTTTGCATTATAAATGTTTTTTTTTTTTTTTTTCCCCAGATGTAACTAAAATATAAGATGTTATGATTGCATTAGTATGGCTGAAAATTATCTTTTCACTTATTAAATTATAATTTTGTTTGCTCAAATGTTATTATGTTAAAATCGAAATTTTATCTGCATTGATATAATTAATACAGTGAAACTCGTTTAAGATACGCCCGCTTAAGATACGAATTTCTTCCGGTCCCTTGAAAAATGCCTATTAAACCTGTGTAAAATTACCCGCTTAATATACGTACGGATAAGATACGATCCCGCTTAAGATACGAAGAAAATTTGTATGTTCATGTCAAAAACCCGCTTTATATACGAAACGGTGTTTGTGCAGTCCGTTTACTACGTGTCTTTAGGACAAAAGGGAAGAAGAGCAAAGGATTTCCTCACCAAATAATAATTATTACATACATCTAGTTGTTTTAAAAATAATTACGGAAATTTATTATTTTTCCTCTTTGAGTGTGTAATATTTAAATTTCTGTTTTCCAAAGATTAACATGAATTTTGTTTTATTATCTTTTATTTAATTTGGTAGAGAGTATTGAATAAAGACACTTTTGTTTTGTTAATGTACAAACAGTAACAGAATAAAATTTAGAAAGTGAAAAAAATGCCATTCTTTATTTCAAAAGTGAAAAAAAAAAAAAAAAAAAGGTTGTCCTTTATTTCAAAATCTTAAACTCATATTTTCTAGACTATCTAAAAATTGTTAGAAAGAATTAAAATAAGAGTTACAAACAGTTAAAACACGTTGATAATAATGTGTACTGGCTGCGTATGCATTACTATTCGAGAATCTGTGAAATCCGGATAAGATACGATCCCGCTTAAGATACGAAATGCCCTCGGTCCCTTGATTCGTATCTTAAACGAGTTTCACTGTATATGTAGTACATAGCATGGTAATGTGTATTCCTTACATTTTAATTACATTTGATATAAAATTTACTTACAATGCAAGCCAATTTCAAGTGGATATAAGCTATGTTCTTAAAAATTGATAAAATTAAATTAAAATTTTACGAAAGAAATAATAATAATAATAATAACTTTTGATTTTATGTATACCAAATGAAATTTTAAAGTTATATAGCTGAAAATTTCAAAAATTTATCTTTAATTAAATCAATGTGTCCTGCATATTTTCTATACAAAAAAAAAAAAACCTACAAATTTTAACAAACATTCCTTTGTTTATATTGATGATAAATGACGCCAAGTCCATACTTAGAAATGAAATGTAAAGCTCCATAGATGATTAAAACCCGCTGACATGATTCCACAACATTCTAATACAGTATCTCTATCTCTTAACTCCTTGCCTTAACCCAGCCCTAAAGAAAAGCGGTGGGACATTCATTATTCAAATTCATTCATTTTTATAAAAGTAATGCATAAAAAAAAATTTTTTTTTTTAACTTTAACGCATTGAATATTTAATTTTAATGTTTTGTGAAATCTTCAAAAATTGTGTTTCACTTTGCTAATTATTATTATTGTTGCAATAAATACTGCTGTTTGTTTTGTCTAATTGTTAACGCAGATCAACATTCCGTCATTTTTGACGTGGTTATACACTAGGGTGGGCCGAAAAAAACTTTTTTTTGATTTTCGATGATGGGTAGTGCGGAAAAGTGGCCACTAGTGGCACCAAGTTCACACAAAAAATTTGAGATTTTTAGGACAATTCCTATATTTGCCGCTTTTGGCTTGAAGTTTTGCTAAAAGGCTGATTTTTGAACTTTTTTAGCAAAAATTTTAAAAATGTTAAATTAAACTGAAATGTTAATCCAAAAAGCAATGTATTGCACGAGAAAAAGGTTTTACTTTTGCACTGAACAAATGTCACAGGGAAACCGAGCACTGAAAAATAATAAGCATCCCTTATCGCACTTTCTCCCTTCTTGTATTTCCTCCTTCACTTCCCCAACATCGCAATGAGTCACTGCGTTCGCTTAAGTTCTCGCCTCACCCCCTTCTCTCCTTTCAGATCTCTTTCTGAGGGATTCTGCTGTCCGTTACCCAAATATATGACCCTTAAAGCATCGAAAAAAATAAGGAAAACCAAGGGAAATAAACAAGACAAAAGAGAGAAACCGTTAAAAGATTCAAACAATACATGCAACTTTTGCTCACTTAAACGCAAAAAGGCTATAAAAATCGTCTAATTTAAAATACACATAGCAATTAAATAATACATTATCAGAGCTTATTTATACATTTGGAACATTAAATATGCCTTTTCAAGTAAATACGATTAAAATAAGTTTAATTTAACATTTTAAAATTTTTGCTAAAAAAGTTCAAAAATCAGCCTTTTAGCAAAACTTCAAGCCAAAAGCGGCAAATATAGGAATTGTCCTAAAAATCTCAATTTTTTTGTGTGAACTTGGTGCTACTAGTGGCCACTTTTCCGCACTGCCCATCATCGAAAATCAAAAAAAAGTTTTTTTCGGCCCACCCTATTATACACTAGTATGAAATATAAAGTGAATCGAAATATAATAAATTATTCTTATGAATACTTAATTTATAAATTTAAAAAAAAATCCAACCTGTTTAATAAAATGAATAATGGTTCTAGGGAAAAAACTCTTAACCCTCCGAATGTCTTGGAAAAGGGCAAAATTGTAATGTTGTTTTCTCTTTTTTTTGTTTTAAATGCTAAAAAAAAAGATTCTTTGAACATTTTATAAAAAAACTTAATAACCAATATGAATGCAATCCTCGCAAGTATTAATCATTGTTCAATGTATTAAAAATACATTAAACAAATGGAATTATATTACTTTAAATATTCCTTGTATTGCAGTGAAACCTGGAGCTTAGTGAACGTATTAAAACGGGCTTGTCAGTGAGGGGGTATCTATTATTTCATGGAATTGAATTTTTTGATGACATGTTGTTTATTGCAGAAAAGTTAACTATTTACTGTCATTTACTGTGCAAAAAATGTCAGTTCACATAAAATTAGTCCAAAGTAATGTGTTGCCATTGGAGAACAGCATCAGCTGCAGATTTACATTTTTCTTTAAATTAATCGAGGTGATGTAGGGTTATTTTTCCATGGACCCTTCTATTATTAAAAAGCAATACTCAGAAAACTGTGGGAAAAAGATCCCTGATAATGTTAACTTTATTTTAAGGTGTATAGACATGATTTTACATTTTAAAGAAAGCAGATAAATTTGCAAACTTAAAAGGAAAAAATATATATAGAGTAGACTCCCTCAAATCCACAAACACCTGAAATCTGCATATCATAACAAATGTAAACAATGAAATTTTCAATTCAGATGCACGGACAAAATTACAGAATTTTTTATATTACTCTGTATGTATTTTAATATGTAATTCTCCATAATATGACTGAACTCATGATTTTTCATCAGGGAATTCGATTGCACTATTTACTATTACATTCAAATTACTGTTTTAAAAAAAGTAAACAAAGCAATGACCAGAAATCTGCAAAATTCTAAAATCCGCACAACCTCTGGTCTTAAGCTGTGCGGATTGCAGGGAGTCTCCTGTATATATATATATATATATTCAAAGGAAAAAAGTCATTTTATAAAAAATAAATAGTTTTCATAAAGTTTTGAAACCAACATATTTATATGGGAAAAAAAAGTTTTTTTATTTTACTTTAAAAAAATAAGCATATATATATATATATATATATATATATATATATATATATATATATATATATATATATATATATATATATATATACATTTCTTTAAATGCTAGGATGAGTTTATCAAGTTGTAAACATTGGCATAGTATGTTTTGGAGGTATTTCTTTTTTTTTTTTTTTTTTTTTTTTTTTTTTTTGTCATTGTATGTTAAAGGAAATAAAGTAATAAATTTTAAACATTTTTTAAGCTCTATTATCACACATGCTTTTTTTTTCTGTGTTTCTGCATTTTGAAATCTTTTTGTCTCTGAAATTAAACAGAAAATACTGATGTACCAAAATTCAATACCCTAAAGTTTTAGACCTAAAATATGGGATTTCCCCCCCTTTATAACAATTATTGGGTCCTTTATGTTAGCCAGGTGCCAATAATAACTCACCAAATCTTGTTTCAATTGGCATCATTTGAAATGCAACCCTTGTATTCATGTGAAGAGGAGGAACTAACAATCTGTTTTTAAAAATTCTAAATGATATTAAAAGATTAGATACAATGCTTTCCTTATGAAATAAAATTTTTCTAGTTTATGTTATCTCTTATTTAAACATTCCTGTTATTGACTAATCCTAATCATTAATAGAATCGATTACGTAAGATTTTGTTATTTGTATTGATATGTTTGTGTTTACATATTTTATCATTATTCTTTAGCTAAGTTTTTTAAGATATTATAATAGAAATTATTGAACTTTTTATAACTATTCTTATTATTTCTTGTGAAAATAATTTAATTATTTCTTCACAGAGAATTATATCTGTAATTGCAATGTAAAAAATTATTGGCTAATGTGTTATAAGATTAGCGAGAAAAAAAGGGCTGGCGAGATTAAACTTTGGTGATCACTGGCACCTGACTAACATAAAAGTATCCAATTATTGCAGCAAGTAATATTGAATACAGTTTTTTTGTGTGTGTGTCTTTTAGATTTTAAGACAGAGATATTAAATAATTAAAATATTATTAAAAATTGCTATAAAATGAGAATAATGGAGAATGTACTATTTTTTAAGAAAAACGCTATGAAAGCGATGGTATAAGTCAGCCAACTTAACCTGCTGACCGCATGTGGCCTTTTATGTGTGGTCCAAGCCACATAATCATTAACCCATGTTCATAAAATAATTGAGATGTGCATAAAAGTATTTAAGACCTTCACTGTTGTTTTATATTTTTTCATGGGAAGACAAAACCTGTCCTGTTATTTACTATTAATTTAAAATTATATTAAAACATCTTAAATTCTGATTTCTTAGTCAAAAGTTATTTTTCACATATAGTCCTATTTGTGCTACAGTTCTGTGTACATTTAATATTCAGTACTAATCGAACGAAACATTATTCCAAATTAAGTATTTTTGTGCTATATATTTCTACAATTCTCCTTTAGTTTTTAATATTCTTTTAAATATCTTTTTTTTCAGTCTTTTAAATTTCCAGGCTTACCATATTTTAATTACATCATTATTCAGTATTTTAATTATCATTTTTTAGCATGTGTGTGTGTGTGGAGGGGGGGGTTATTACAAGAGATATGGAAAACTTCTCACAAAAATATGGTAACACTACTTCACTTCTCCTTTCTACTTGAGCTAAGTGACAACACTATTTGAAAACAAATATGGTCGCCTGTTGTTTACATGTGTAGTTGTACAATTTTGTTTGTTTGAAAATTGTAGAAGAAATTTAAGATTTTTGTGTTTAAAATCCACCAAACTTTCTATTTTAAAAGTAAAAGCTAAAAGATATCATATTTTCTGAACAAGCATTTCAAGTTTGATGAGAAGAAAAGTGCATTTTGTCAGATCTTTAATGAAGGTAAAGGAAGAAAGAATTTGTGAGCAAAAAATTAAATGTGTAAATTAAAATCTGCAACTCAAAAGTGCGAAGTCGGAGCCAAGTTGGAGCAGTTGCTGGAGCCACAGTATTTTATCTAGGAGCAGAGCTGGAGTATCAAAAATTGTTCGGCTCCGGGTCACTGGGGCCTACAGTGCCCAACTCTGTTTACTTGACCCAGGGCCCTGAGGTGCTTATGCGGTATGTGCCCTGGCCAGGTGTTCAGCCCAATGCGAGACCCTCGGTGTTTAGTTCCCAAGCAAGCTTGGTACTCATTTTGTCAACACCGAAGGGATGAAAGGTTGAGTGTACCTTGCCCAGCCAGGAGCCAAACTCGCGACCTGTAGCGTGGCAGACAGGCGGGTTGACCACTATGCTACTGGGCTTCGATTTATTAGAGAAAATCTGATTTTTTTTTCTTTAGAACTTGGAAATTCTGCATTTTTATATTATATTTTATACTTTCTGATACTGCTTTTTAGGATTGAACGTTTGTTATAGAAAAAATTGGCACAAATTTTTTTTTACATTATTTCCAAACATTTTCTATAGAAATCTACCAGGACGTTTATTGTTTGAAAATAATGGTGTTAAAAATTTTTAGTAACATTTCTTCCGTGAAAACCTCAAATCTACTGATATTAACTTTTTATATTGCTTTGTTATATTACTTTTGTTATGTTACTATTTTAATTACCCTGCTTTTTTAAGTGTGTTGAGACTCGCAAAAAAAAAGGTTGAGTATGGTTAGTATAAACGCAAATAGATATTGAATATTGGTTCCTTAAAATATTTCTATTTTGTAAAATATATTTATTTAAATGATTTTGTGTGCGGAAATAGGTATAAAACATTAATTTGTTGCTTTCTATATTAATTTGTACTTAAATCGCTGCTACCATACCATTTGTTTTTCAAAATTAGTGCTTTTTTCTGTTCTACCACACTTAAAGGTAGTATCGCAATATTTCACCAATACCAACTACTAACTCATATATATACTGCGATATTAAATTTCTGATATTGTTCAACCCTAGTGTACACTGTACACCCTACTCATTTAATGAATCGAGCCATTAATTTCTTCTGAAACAATCATATTTTATGGATTTCAGTCTTTAAAAAATATTAAATATAAAATATTTTCTATCTTCAACCTTTCGAGAATCATTAAATTTAATCAAATAAATTTAACGTATTGTTATCGCATCATGAGGATGTATGCAACAAATAAACTCTCTATTTCTAAAATCCAACCCAATATTTAATTTTTAAATTTCAGTGTATGATGGGCAACTCTTTGGCAAGACTTTAATATACACATGATTAAAGAAATAACTGACAATTAAAATCTGTTGTTTCTTGAACAACAGATATGAAAAATAATGTGTTAATTGAACCCTCTAACAATTCCTAAATTTCATATCAGTCTGTTTAATTGTTAAAAGACAAACCAAAAATGCAAATTCAGTTTTTAAGAAAAGAGCACACTTAAAAATGGAAGCATAGAGGTTAAAAGACAAAACTGAGAAATTTCATTAGCAGCCGGTAGTGGCAGTTTCATAAGTGGCCACTTATTTAAAAGTGCTAAACAATAAAATTTTATTAAAATTTATATTAGAACTATTAATCAAAAATTAAATATCCAAATAAAAATGTTAATAATAACATACAGCTAAAGCTCAACTAACCGGCATGCTTGGGAAATGGCGATTGCCGGATACTTGAAAAGTCCGGATAGTTGAGCGCTATAAAATCTGTCATGAAAGAAGGGAGTGTGGGGGCATCGACGTAACAATGAAGCAGGAAAATGATTTTTAGCTTTTTCTGTCATTAGGAAGTCGATCAAATAACTCTTTTTATTAGTGTTAAATTTGCATTTGATAAAGTTATTCTTCCTGAATAAAAGTAAACAAATTTCTAAATTTATTTATTAATCTTTTATAAAGTTGTATTATTTAAAATTTGACATTTCCCCTTTCCGGAAAAAGCACATGGAAGCTTAGAAAATTACCTTTGGTATGATTCACTTGAGTTACCTCAACTACCCCACCTCACAGTAATAATTAATCTTTTCTGCATAGCTAAAAAACATTATCAGATGCAAACTGATAATGCCGACTTCTTCGATCACGATAAAAACAAACTACACAGTTGTTAGCTTTTTTTGTTGTTCTTGTTGGAGTGGCTCAAATAATGGAGTCTTTTTTTTGGGGGGGGGGGGGGGGGGGGGGGGGATTTCTATTTTTCTGAAAACTTATTGTATGTTAATAAAAATTTGGTAAGCAGACTAATTTATTATTATTTGAATTCGGTGAAAATTTGAACACAATTGGGCAATTAGCAACGGAGAAAGCAATTTTTTTTTATATAATAAGTAATGGGGGAAAAGAGTACCATTTCGTTCTTTTTTTTTATCTAGAATTATACTATTATTATTTCTGTTTACCATTTAGGTTGTTGAAAAATATTTTTCCTCTCTAATTCAACAAAGTAAAACTTTGATGCAATCTCCCGGCTCTGGAGAAAAAGTTTGAACTGATAAAAATCCAACAATAAAAAAAAGCAAAAAGAAAGAAACTTACCCTGCAGCGTCTTTTCTTTTTTTAATTTCCAGTTAAGTGTAGTTGATCCAAACACATCCAATAGAAAAATATTCTTGAGTAAATATATTTAAAATACAATAGGGTATAAAGATCGTCGTTACATAATTCTTTTAAAGTAATAATTTCTTGTTCTTGAGTAAATAAAGCAATAAAAAAAAATAGTTTGGGATAAATAATTTCTCAGCAGTTACTGTGTGTTTGATGTTTCTTTCGGTATGCCAGGAATACTACAAAACGCATGTTCTAAAACTTCTTGAGCCGAATACTGCGAATTTTTTTCACAAAACATTAAAAAAGTAGATAAACTTTTTTCAGCTTCACTCCACGAAATTTTCTCCTTGATTTCATTTTCGGATTCTGAGGAATCATTTGTTTCTTCTTCTGGAGCTGTCATTTTTTTAATTAACTGCTCTTCTGTTAAAGTTTTGGTGACAGGAATATTTTTATCTATAGCTATCCAATTTTCGATTTCTGGCATTTCCAGTTGCGATAGAGATAAGTTGGTATTAGGCTCATTTTTTAATGTTTCCATAATTTCATGCAATTCGTTCTTTTTCTTAGGTTTAAATCCTTCAAATTCTTCCTCTGATGAATCAGAACAAAAGTTTACAGTAAATAATAATTTTCCCCATCCCCTTCGAAGAGTTTTCGGTTTTACGGCATTTCATGCACTGATCATAAATGGCATCTTTTATTCTGATAGCTGATTGAAATTCAGCTACCGTTGTCTGTGCATTTACGAGCTTACACATAAAATGTTTTCAATAAATCATTTTTGCATTTTGTATGATCCCTTGATCCATAGGTTGCATCAGAGAAGTAACATTGGGGGTGGGGGGGGGGGGGGGGAGAAACATCACTGAAATATTGCCATATTTCAATTCTTCCTCAATTTTTTTTAAACCAGTAGGTAAAAATATCTTTATCCATCCAAGCACTTTTTTGATTGGTGTAAACTACAAGGAGATGTTTAATTCCTGTGATTGCTCTTGGATTCTTCGACTTTCCTATTACTAGCAGTTTTAATTTATGGGAGCCAGTTGCAATAACACAAGTCAGAATCGTTAGTCTTTCTTTGTTTTTTTTAAAACCATCTGCTGACGTTTCATTAGACCAGCTAATATTGAGGTTGGAAGGCAACGGAAATAGATTCCGGTTTCATCAGCATTGTAGATGTGGATCAATTGGATGGTTTGATCAATATTATTTTTTTTAATAAAATCTTCAATAAAAGTAGAATATTCTTCTGCACTTTCGTTATCCGCTGATTTTCGTTCTCCAGATATGCCAATCTTTTGTAATTCCATGGTGTTTTTTGTAGCAAGAAAGCCACCCATCTGAAAACTTGCATTCTGTTGCAATATTTAATTTTTCTGAAAAATCTCTTTCTTTTTCAATGAGCATAGGCCCAGAAATAGGAACTCCTTCTTCTCGTTTTAATAAAAACCACTGATATCAACTTTTATCCAGTTTTTCATGCGAGATTGCTGCAGTGTTTTTCTTTCATCCGTTGCTTTGCTTGTCTTTCCAGAGGAAGCAAATGCCATCAACTTTTCTTTCTGCGATTTAATGTCGTAAATCTTTGAGGATCCAATGTTGAACATACGCATCAATTCTTGTTTATTTTCCCCCTTTTTCTAAACGTCTAATAATGTCTAGCTTCTGAATTATGGTTAAAACAACTCGTTTCCTTTTATTAGGATTTGACTTATCTGCCATTTTTTAATTTGACAAAAAATATGAAAGAACATGATTAATAAAGGCTGAGAGCAATTTACTAGGCTAGCTGATTAAGCACAAGCAAAAATAGTGAATGGCAGTAAAAATGTGCCAAAGTGAGAAAAAAAAAAGCATCAGCGTGATTTAAGTCAAATTCTAATTGGTCAAACTGAATGTGTAGACCCAAATGGGGCAGGACAGATGGAAAGTTTTAGTAACTCCAGGGGAGGGAGGGGGCAGAGCTACTGTGCATCTGGGGGAAAAAAATTTACGATACCTGAAATGACCATATCCCCATCCGAACAGTTTTCCTCCATGCTCCTGGCTTCCTCACTTGGCAGTTCAGTTTTCTGAAAAGATGTATCACGCACCCCCCTCTCCCAATCTCCATCTAGTTTCGCCAAGAGCAGAAGGATCAAGCCTCTCTTGTCTTCATTTTCCACCCCCTCCTTCTCTCTTTTGCAAGGAAAAACTGCCGGCGAGGCGGACTATGACGCAACATGAAGTTATTCTGTGCAAACGAGCTACAGAGAGTTCTTTATGCTATATTTATATTTTATAACATTCACTATTATGAACATACACATAGATCTGTTTTACGCCGAATTAGTTACTGAGATAATTTGAGAATGCTAACAGTAAACTTCCTAAAATAGTAGTAAAAATTTTTCAACTGTTTATGGGAAGAAAAAAAATAAACGATCCCTCCGAATTTTTCTGGTTAGTTGAGCTTTCCGGATAACAGAGCTTTTACTGCATTGCAACCAGCAAAAATGGATTCATTGAAGAAATGCAAGAACGTTCTTTTTCTCTCCTATTAAAAAAGGTGGCCGTTAAGAAGCCACTGGCAGACAACTTTTTAATAGCCACTTTTCTCATTTAGTGGCTCTGTGGCTGGCACTAATTTTGTCCTTTAATAAATGTAGTCTAGGAACATACATTTGTTTTTCAATGCCCTGAACATTACAATTTAAGCTAGCTGTCAACTAACATATTGATTCTTCCATCACAGTATTATAAGGGAAAATATACCAATTTTTTAGCATAATTTTGGTTATTCAACAATCCTTTGTTTAGACATTGTATCAGTGAAAAAATAAATTAAAAACTGAAAAAAACTTTGCTAGAACTTTTTAAACATTTAGAAATGTTTCATGAAGCTTATTTCTTTCATTCTAAAGTAATCTATATGAAACAAAGTGATAGTCTTAGAACAGACTGTTAGTCAAATTAATGGCAAGCCAAATGATAGGGATAGATTAAATATTCAGAAATATCTCGCTGACGTTTAATATATGTGCATTATGTATACTAACTAGTAAATCTGCAGATAAGGAGCCTCTACATAAGGTTTGCATGTCATTGTCTTTTAATCTCACTTTGCATGATATTCAACATCCTACAATCCGCAATTTAAATTTTAAAAATTACATAAATATTTATTAACAATTTTTGGAAGGTTTCAGAAATTAAAAGCGTTAAATTAAACATGGTGTTATGCAATGATAATCTGAAATTCTGATGATCTACTTATTATGGTAATTTTTTAAATAAAAAAAATACATTTCTTTAGACCCCTCCTCTCCTGTAGTCTTATTAAATTCACATTAGTAATTTCATATCGATTGTGTGAATAGTTATGGTATATCTTGTATTTTGTTTTACACTGTGATTTTATTAGGATAAGCAACAATTTGGAAAAGGATTTTATATTATACTAATGTTCAAATAACAATATTTACTTACCTGCCAACGACAAAACACCAGCATCTAATGGATAAGTTGAAGAAAATCTCATATAAGAAAGGAATTTATGGAAATGTAAACAATCTTAATATCTAATTTAGAAATCTAATGCTTTTATAATTTTTGTTTCGGAAAAAGATTTGATGGTCATTCTATAATATTTAGATGTAATATCTTATCTCTAAATACATCCTAATCTACTCAATAGCATGCTGAAATCACCCAAAAATAGGCATATTTGGAGATTTTTAAACCTACTGTACAATCATAATCTTTGTGTCCACTGCCAATTGACTAAATAAAAAAAATGATTTGGCACTATAAAGTATTTTTTATGATAGCCTTTTAAATAGCATCCGTATTCAGTTTAAAACCATGTTACTAACATTGTTCATTAGGGTGGTCACAAGAAATCAATTTTCGAATTTTTTCGGTGGGACCCCCCCAAAAAGTTGCCAATTGACTAGAAAATGAGATTGGCTAAGTTTCAGCTCATTTGGATAATATTAACCCGTGCCTCATTGAGGTTTAAGTTTGAAAAAAACGTGATTTTTCGCAAAAAAATGCTGTTTTTCCTTCATGTAATGAATACAATTGAACCTAGAAACATAATGCAGAAAAATTTTTTATAAAGAAAAGTTTTGCTTTGAAGAACCACACACCATTTTTTTCTAAAAATGTATAGATTTAAAAATATGCGCATTTTTCAGGACCAGACTTCACCTGAATCCTAAAAATTGACTTTTTATGAAAAAGCAAAAAAAAATTGTAACATTCCATTTCATTTGCTTTCCACCTTTTGTTTTCTTTTTTTCGTTTTGTGAAGTCCAATAAAGTGTTTGATTAAAAAAAATTCCAAAAAAAGGAAAAAAATCGAATTTTAAACTGAATTAAAAAGAATTAAAAAAAAAAGGGGAGGGCAAAGGAAATATAGAAATGAGAACAAATAATGCTCAATTGCATTTTATTATTAAAGTTGTGTTACAAGAAAGGAGGCATAATAAAGAAAATAAATTATTTTCTCTTACAACTGTCACGTTAACCCTTTCCAGCACAGAAAAATTCTGTTCGTAAAAGGATGAAATGATTGTCTACACCGGAATTTACAAACATTTTTAGAAATTAAAATCACATTACTTTAACCTTTCATTGTAAAAGCAAAATTTTATTAAAATATTCTTCGTGCCGTTTGTAAGTTTGGAATTAAAATTAGGTGGTCCCGGCGTGGGACATTGCGCTGGAAAGGATTGAAGTGGTAATGGTTTAGATAAGGTGGCTTATGTTGACTTTTTTTACAAAAGTATTATCTAAAAATGAAAATGCAACTTGATCCGAGTTAAGATACCAAAGGCGGTTTGTCATTTTAGCAAGTGCTTTGTCTGTAACCTATTTATCAAATTTTCTGTAGTGAACAAGTGATTTTATTATTTGCAGGTCTTGAATTGGGGGCTAAAGTGGCAGTGGAAGTATTGAAGCACACTTTTGCATAAATATTGATTAAAAATAAGAAAAGATCTGATACTTTCTTTTTCTAAATTTGTTAATTGAAAGATGATCCCTGAAACAATATATTTTGAGAGAATGAATGGCCTGTGCCTCCATCCATCTGACATGATTAAAAGTATCAGGTGCTTTGAAAAAAAGTCTTTTGCAGGAAGGAGTTCTATAAAAATTAAACAAAGTTGGATAAACTCTTCATAATCATCCCTGAGCTTTTAATTTTAAGAGTTCCTGTAAGAAAATTTGAAATTTCTTCTGAATTAACTATTCATACCTAGTATTTCATCTTCAATAACATTTGTATACTTACTCTGGTTTAATTTAGACCACCCAATCAGAATTGGTTTTTTTTTAAATATCTGGCTGAGGGGCAGTGATTATGCCCATTTTACAATCAAGAACAGCTTTTAGGAAAATTTCTAAATTATGCTGGCGGCATGGTAAATACAGAAGACTTTTCCTTTAACAATTGCTATAGAAAAATGCAGGTTAACTCTGAGGCGACCTGTGTTTACTGCAGTTGTATCAAAAAATATTGCCTGGATTTTACCAACTTCCTCCCACTCTTCAACTGCTGAAAATACAGCTTTCGCCTGAATTATTCCGATACTATTTTCAAGTTGAGGAACTCGTAGTAACTGTTCTTCATCCCCACAACTAATTAAAACTTTTATCCACTCTACATTTTCTTTATTCAGAAAATGGCGAAGCAGTTTTCCACCCCAGTGAACAACAGTTCTCTCTAAACGGGAATTTTAAAATCTGTTTTTGATGAGCTCAGTTTTTTGTTTACGAAACAGTTATTTGCAGAGTCGATGTCTGTGGTTAGCTAGTGGATGTATTCTAAGTCTAGCAGCTTCTCTGCCATTCAGTTTATTTTGCGAATATTATAAAATAAAATACATAAAACTTGACAATTACTTGGCTGCTTACTGTCGATGATTTGATGAGACATGTGGCCAATTTAAAAAATCTTACATTTCTGCCATCATATCAAGAGGGGGAAGGGGTTTTACGGAATGTTTCGTCAATTCTAAAAATAGATAACCATAACAGATAACAAAAACAGCCTTGTAATAAAAAGAGAAATTCAGAAGTTCAACTGCAACACAAATCGAGAAGCTCTTTCTTACTAGACACAGAACTAGATAACTAATAATCAATTATAATTCGTGAAATATTTTTAAAGTTACAAAAATTGTTCACTTATTTTTGCCTATTAATAAAAATAATACAAAAAAAAGTAATAAAATTTTTAATTTGTCCTTTTTTACCTATGTTTCAAAAATGCAGAGTTTGAGGGTATGGTTCACTATACTTGAGGCAGACCTTAGTTGTCAATGGAGATTATACTAGAGAGGAGTGTAAGTCCGCGACAATAAATAGTTCTGTACAGAATCTGAAAGAAATGGCATATTAAATCTCCGTTTTTCCACATTTTTATATGAAAAATGATTGGCTCATTAATCAAAATCGATTGAGCTTAACATATATTCATTTTTATGATAAATATCTAATAATAATCAAGGAAATGTATTTATTCGCAAGGAAGGATTCTGGCGAGAATTTGGCGCGGTGCAAGCAAATGGCTAGTAACCTTAGACCCCCAACAGAGTAGATGCGGGGTGATGGTCAATAGATAAAGCCTCTCCTTATTATCAGAGATAGTAGATTTTTGATGTCCAATCAAAAGTTTCTTTTTTAAAACTATTAAATATAGAGAAAAATTTTCGGTGGATTCGAATTTTTCGGAAAATTTCACCCCAAGTACATACCCAATATATGGCTGAGACATTTAAAATAACAAAGAAAAATTTCTTTTGCAAATTAAAACGAATAAAAGAAGCTCTTTATTTTAATACTGTTCTCATAAAACTATTTTTCCCCGTCCAAGAACCGGAAACTTTCTATTTTAGGTCTTGTTTTTAAACGTAAAAACAGGATACTTGCAGGCATGATATTTGAAGGGATTTGAAATCGAAAAGTTTTTCTTAGTTTCCGGTAAATTAATTACAAGCAATTGTTATCTAAGAATGTATTTTTATTTCTTTAATTTACTGGACAATCGCGTTGGATAGAAAATTTTGGTGGATTAGACAATTTCATCTCAAGTAAATATGAAGCACATGGAAAGAATATGTAAAATAACAATAATTTTCTTTTTTGTGTACATTAAAACTAATCTTTTTATGCGTCTTTTCTTAAGTACATTCACGATATAATTTCTATCTTTTCGCAAATAGAAGTTTAAACTATTCTTATTTTACTCAGAAAGAATTGATCAGCAGTTAAATTAATTTGTCTTTTAAACAATAGTATAAATTTGATATTTTAACAGTATTTTCGACACAAAAAACAAGAAAAAATTCACCAGTTATTCATAATGCATGCTACAGTTTTATGCATAAATGTAAGTTAATTTGATTTGATAAGGAAAATTATAATTTAACTTGACATAAATCAATCAGGCCCGTGCGAAATGGGGGGGGGAAGCGAAGGGGGTCAGTCGTCCCAGGCGCGGAGATTGAGGGGCGCGACTACCAACACAAACATCTTATTTTGATTGTTACAAGAAATTATAGATATACATATCGAGAATGTTTTTTCAAAATGAAAGTACATACATTTTTCGTTTTAGAGTTTCAGCGTTCCTCAACCCATACCCGAATACAAATTTCTGATTAAGGACTTGTTAGTTTTAAAAACTTGTTTCGACATTTATAATTTTTTTTTTTTTTTTTTTTTTTTTTTTTTTTTTTTGCATTGGATAGCTGAGGTTTATCTCTACATCTCTCCTTTTTTTTCCTTTTTCAATTTGGTTGCAGATATTTTCTTAGAATGACACTTTCATTTTCGGAACTGGTTTCGAAAGCGAAAGTAACTTAATAAAAAATATCTGCAACCAAAATTGAAAAAGTAAAAAAAAAAAAAAAAAAAAAAAGAGCGATGTAGATATTGACCTCAGCTATCCAATGCAAAAAAATATTTAAAAATTCCGAGGTGCAAACGAGATATTAGAAAATAAACTCCCCATAGGGTTAGCATTAGTTTGCGAGTGTCTTCGCCTGTAGGGACAGGAGCCTTACACGGGAGTTAATGTTAAACCAATGGGAAGGTTCTTTTCTAATATCTCGTTTGCATTTACACGTTTTTAAATATTTTTTTTGTTGTTGGGTGGCTGAGGTCCATGGTCTACATTCGCCCGCTGCAGAATGTAAGTATGAAATAAGCTAAATTAAAAAAAAAAAAAAATGACAGAATTATCCATTTAAGACAATTTTTAAACATACTCAGAAGCAATAAAATAATACAACAATTAAGAAATATTAAATATTCAAAAATAGATTTCTACCAACATTTAACAAAACTGACAATTCAAAAAATTCCCGCCACAGGGTCTCTGATCCCTTTTGGATAAATTAAAAACACGTGAATGTAAAAAGAAAATTAAAGAAAAAGAATTAAAAATTCTTTGCCACGGTAGGGGTTGAGGAAGGCAAGGCAGTTTTTTATCTTTCATTTTTAACAATCAGAAATGAAGAAAGTTTCGTTTAAAATTAATTTTCAAAATCCAGAGAGAGGCGGTGGCCCTTCCTGGCCCCTCCCCAGCCGGCGTCCCTAAAGGGGATTTTTCGTTTTTTTTTTTTTTTTTTTTTTTTTTTTTTTAATAATTTTACTTTAAATGTATTTTGGCTGTCTATCATCAACCGGAATTCTTTCAGGAATATAAAAAAAAAAATAAAAAAAATTGCGTGGAACAGGAAAAAACAAATTAATTGGTAAATTCAACTCGCGCAAATTTATTCCTCCTAACAACGATAAACAGCCTGGCGATCCAAGAATATACTTCAGCAGTAAACAAATAATATAAATTAAATCCGAAAAAGGATTTTCTGCGCGCCAAACTCCTCGCTATATCTCCCAGTATGGAAATCCTACAACGCCAAAGTCAGTAAAAAGGCTCGCTCAGTATAATCACCATTGACAACTAAGGTTTGCCCGAAGATTAGATGTCCTGAAAAATACTAAATGTTCATTAAATATAAGCTTTCATGAGGGTAAAAGTTCAAGGCAACAACAGTTTCTATAAAATAAAACAAGAATCAGGTTTCTACGATGAATATTTTTCACGTAAAGAAAGAAAAACGACAATTTTTTGCCAAAAATTGCAACTTTTCAAGAATTCAACCTCAATGAGGCACGGGTTAATATTATTTATTTGAGCTGAAACTTTGCCAATCTCATTTTCTAACTAATTGGCAACTTTTAGGAGGGTCCACCCGAAGAAAACGTTAAAAAAATGTTCCCCATGTTGCTTGTGACCACCCTATTGTTCATATTTCATGCAAACTTATGTAGCAGACCAGATTACGAAAGATTTACCAACCTTTTATTTTCCTCAGCCAGACTTTCTGCTTAATCTTTCGTAGTCAGGATTATTTGAGTTATTTTTTTATAGGCTAAGAAATACAGTTGCTGAGGAACCGATAAAAGAAAAGGAGAAAATAAACAAATTTATAAAATCAAAAAACCTGATTGCGTAAAAAGAGAACTAATTAATTATTTCTCATCAATTTGAAACTATTTTTTTTAATTCCTATTATTAGCTCACACTCTCGCTATATATATCTTGTTCAAATTTTCAATCGTTAATAAAATACTTATTATTCATCCAATCAAGCTCAAATAAATTTTTTTAAACTTGTAGTGGATGACACTTGATGTTAATCTAGTTTTTTTCAAATATTAATTCATTAATTAATTTTCAATAATCAAGAGAGCCCTCTTCTTGATCAAGGCATTTTAAGCGCCACTCCAGAGGAAAGAAGAATGGGAGAAAAAAAATTCTCTTATTGACCTAAGTAGGAATTGACTTAAAATATATTTTTTTTTAATATTACTTGTTTATATTACTTACATATTTTTTTTATTTACTTGTATTGATGACTTTTAAGTTGTGCTTAATTGTTAGTTCCTATCTATAAACACTGTTTTGATGAGGTCTATAGATGTCTATGGTGGTTAGAGTTGCAGTAAAGCTAGAGATCCTACATACACAACTACTTCCAGGTTGTATAATATTTTAACGGAGCTTCTGACTGTAAAATAGTCAATGAAACATAGTCTTCATTTTGAAAGACCTATCCAATGATATGCCACTCAGTAAGATGCGTAATTTTTTTTTTCGTCTCTACCGCCATTTTGAATTTATAAAAACAAAACCTAGCCTATAACAATCGGGGCGTTAAGACAAATTGATAGAGACCTCTCATTCATTAAAATCGACCCTGCCGTTGGAATGTATTGAGGGTATAAAGAAATCCACATACACAGATACGCGTGAAACACATAACCCTTCTTTTCAGTCGGGTAATTAAATATGCATCATGTGAGTAAGTAAAGTGATAAAACAAAATGTTTTATATTTTTCGAACCAATGTATAAAATTCCATCAAATGTACCACCTAATGTAAAAAATCTGACAAATGTATAAACAAAATTTCAAATAAATCGGAGTAATTAAAGATACCGTCTGAGAAATTTTAGCATCCGTAATTTTCCATTTATATCTATTAATCAAATGCACTATTTTCTTTTTAACAAATGGAAAATTCGAAAATCAATCGAATTTCCATATTATGACATGAAAAGAAATATTCTATATTTTTTGAACGAATGAACCAAATTTAAACAAAACCTATACAGCTAAATCCGGGTACCTCACCAACATGCCTACTTTATTACAAGCTAATTGGATTTTTTTGCAGCAGTTATTGCTGAACAGACAGACAGAGAAAGATGAAAAACTTTTTGTCTTCACAGCGAGCCTCCACTGACACTTAGACAATAATTATTTTAGGCTACATGAGATTGGTGATTGATTTTTGTGCCTCCTTTTTACATTTTTATCAGTACTAATCTTTGTTGTTTTAGTGCAGATAGAAACTATCTTTAAAGCATTGCAATAGTTTCAAATGCAGAAAAATAAATTTCAAACAACTTTGTTGTTTTTATTTTAGCTTTATTTTTGGATCAAGATTAGAATGCAGACTCAACCTGATAATTCCTATATAGTAGAATAGATTTTTTTTTTTTTTTAAAGACACAAACTTTTCTGTGTTTCCAGTAAAGTTAAAACAAGTGTTCTTTTACGTTGATGATTTTAAGTTTTCTTAAAATACATAGCAGAGTTTTAAATAACAAACATTCAAATAAAAATATAGAAGATTTTATTTTTAGACAGTGAATATTGTACGACCAATTTACATATGTATCCACTGTGGTGATCGCCATACATAATAATGGTGAATGAGCATATTTACATAAGTAATGGTATTTAATACAATTTCAATATTACATTTCTAATCAAAGTGCACAAAAATAATACACAGGTTACATAATATAAGAATTTTATATACAAACAAATAACAATTATTCTTCAACTCTTAATACAGGAATAAAAGAGGAAAAAAATAAAATAAAAAGTTTTTCGATCTATATACAACAGCAACAATTTCTATAATTTAGACACATTCTAACAGTATTTATGTAATAAAATGAAATATACTTGTACATAAAATATAATTAGTATTTTCTTTTCATAACTTAGAAAACATTAAAAACCAAAAAACTAATTTAAGCTAACAAGAAATGTATACATTCATAAAAAAAAATTTAAAAATAGAAGGTAGTTTGATAAAAGTGCAAATCCAAATATATTTAATGAATTTATGTGAAGTACAGTGATTAATTTTTCAAAACAAATATTCTGGATGGCTTGACCATTTTAAGATTTTTTCCCTTCTCTCTAAAGGAAAAAAATCTTAAACTTCTCCATGCTAAATATATGCATGTCAAAGTGATCTTTCCTCTAGATATATATCTCCAAAAATACATCACTCAAATTACGCGAAAGTTGTATAAATAGGACAAAATATTTTATTCCAAAAAGAATCTTATGCAAAATTCCTTTCCCTTTTAAAGTCTAGAAAAATGTTCACACTGGGAACACACATTAAACAACTTCATTTACATGATTTTCAGATGTTCATAACATAAGACTGACTGTAGATTTGATTGTTTTTGTCTTATGCTCAGTAGTACAGAAACTCCAGTACAGAACTCCAAACAGAAACTCCAAAAAATCTGAATAAACAATATGTCTGAGGATTAAAATTCCCAGTACACCCTTCCTTATATGCTTCCAATATTTTTTTTGCATGGAATCTGAGAATGTCCAAAATTGCTTTCAAAAAGGTAGAATTTCACACCACCTTTTGGAGAAATTCTCTCGTGCCTGTTAATAACACAAATCTTTACTTACTTATTACTAATATCGTTTCTAGATTAATTTTATCGTTTAAAAAATAACTTCTTACAGAGATATAAGTACAGTAAACTCCCTCAAATCTGCAAACGCTTAAAATCTGCACATCATCACAGATGTAAACAATGAAACTTTCAGGGATCAAAATCAGACTTTTTTATTTTTATATCATTCTGTATGTATTTTAAATGTAATTCTCATTAATATGTCTGAACTCGTGCTTTTTCATGAAGTAAAAATTTATTTCTGAAAAAATTCAAGACATTCCTAATATCTTTGGTAATCACAATCTTTTTACCAAATATATTTATGTATTAATCAAGCTTTTTTGGTTAAATCTGGCTAAATCTGAAATAAAACTTCCTTATTTTATGATTTTGTTGTGAATTAGTAGGGTACCTTTATAAGACAAGTTGCATTGAAAAATTCAAGAAAAATGTATCTTTATGGTGCATATTTAATTATACATTAATTATTTACTTATAATAATTTAATCATTTTTTTAAATCCTCTTAAATTTTATTATTTTAGTTTATTATTATTATTTTTTTAATACTAGGTTTAATACAACTACATCTCCCTATAAATGGGTTTCTATTTGTTTTTCTTCGATTGGAGAGTTTTAAGGAAAAATCAGCTGCTGTTAAAAGATACAATGGCTGTTTTTGTCTTTCATTAAATAAAATCAGTTTAACATTTCAAAGTAAGCTAATATAATAAGCAAATCTGCATCAAAATGCAAATATATTTTACAAATACCAGTGCCTTCTTTTGACAGAAACGACACAGAAGGTTAACAAATCTTAACTAAACCATTTAAGCAATTTCTTTATTTTCTGCTTCGCAGATTTTTCTCTTTCAAATCATATTTTTTGTTAATGACACTTCATTTTCAGCTTGTAATCTTTTTTTATTTTTATTACATTACTAAATAATCGCTCGAAAGCAGTCTAAACGTGTTCAATAAAATTAATATTAATCTTATTAATATAATCTCAAAATATCAAATTAATGTCTCACGCAATTTTTAAATTTAAACTGTTTTGCAATACTACTTTTTGTTCATTTTACGTAATAAGTGTAATGTGACATAATTTCTCCTATTTAAGACTTCTAACGCATGTTAATGAATTTATTATTTTATAATATCCTTATGAAATTCATGTGTAAATATAGTTTTTATGAAGTAATTTTCAATAAGTTCCTGCTTTTCACACGTAATTATTTAATTCTAATTTGAAAGTTTTTTTTCTGTTAATAATAGTCACGTGTAAATAAATTTTTAATTTGAAGCAAACATTATTATTTGTGCTGTTTATACAGTTGGCAACAGTTTAAATTAATACCATTTCCTAAAATAAGTAAAAAATATCTCTCGAAATGCTGAAAATTTGAATTTAAAATAGAAATAAAACCTCAAAAAATGAGTCAAATTAAAAAAGTGAATGCAGTCTGCACACCGGGAAATTCTAACGTATAAAATGATCTAAAAATGAATTAATTCCCATGTATAGTTTTTGCTACTATAAAACTTTTTTAATGGAACGATTTTGTCCAACTTTAGCATTAAATATCTCTTAAAATAATTATTCGATTTGAAAACTGTCTGCATCAGCGTGTTTATTAAACATTTCTCTATAATACCACCGATTTTCATATTTTTGTATGCAGTATTTTTCTTAATATTAATGGAGAAAGACCTCTTGTCACAAAAAATTCAAAACCGGCGGCGATGGTGACAGCGTAAGTTACTTTTTTTTAGAATAGAGAGATTCTATTATTATTGTAAGCATTCATTATAATTTTGATTGCATTATAACATTCAAATTATGTTTAAAAAATATAAACAAATCTATGACCAGAAATCCACAAAATTCTAAAATACACAGAGCCTCTGGTCCCAAGCAGTGCAGATTTGAGTGAGATTACTGTATTAATCTTAAATACTGCCTTATGACAATGTTTCATGATTTTCATGCCCTTGGAATTCTGCTTGAAATAACACATTTGTTATTTATACTCAACCATTTAAAGAAATCTGTAAGTTCTGCTTTTCAATAAAAAAAAAAAAAAAAAAAAAACAGAAAAGGACTTCAAATATAAAACGAGGGTAGAAAAGGGATATCCCACAGTTTCTCTGTGTTATTAACACTAACCATGCAAAGCAGGGTTGGCAAGTTTCTTCCAAAGTGGAAAAAACCGGCCGGAAGAAATAGGCTTCTTCCAAGTGGAAGAAACTGTTATTCTTTAAGAATTTATCATATATATAAGTTTCAACTTTGTAAGATGCAATAAATGTATTCTTATAACTTTAAGTAAATTCCATTAGATCCATGCAAATTTAATTAATTATGTAAGCTAAATTAATACTTGCTTTTTAGCCAAGATCACACACATATCCAAAGCTTTTCAACCATTGTGCACCCGAAGAAAAGAAATTTTATCCAAAATACACAAAATCAATTAAAATTTATCCATTTTAATTTAACCAGAATATCTTTGTATTATTTAAACTTTTGAAACTAGTAGTAAATAGTACAGATCATTTACCAAGGGTAGAATGAAACTAATTTAAATAAAAGACAGTGCTTTTAATTTATATCAATTTTATTAAGGTAAGTAATACAAAATTACTGTATTAAAAATATTCATTAAAATCCTCATTTTCCTTACTACAATGCAACATAGTATAACAAATGTTTTTTAGCTGTGTAGGATGCTGCAATCAGTTTCTCAACTTAGAATGAATAAATGCAAAAGATGAAAAAAATTCATTCAAATCCTACACAACTGAAAGAGAGTTTAACAGAATTTCGACATACTCATAGACATTTTTAGAACATTAGTCTTTAAAAATAAACATTGAGACATGCATGCATGCTTGATACTAGTATAAATAATTAAATTTGTTTATTTACTGTGGTGCACAGTTTAAAATAATGCATTTTTATATGAAAATAATGTACTTTTATATGAAAATAATGTATTTTTGTATGAAAAATAAAGAATTTGTAGGTAATTTTTTTTTCTTTTTACATAAATGATATAATTAATGAGGGGGAAAAAATACCTTTACCTCTAAAGTTGTAAAATCAATCACCTGTAAATGTCTGCTGAACCTGAAGTTTTATTTAAAAAATAACATATTTTTCCCAAAATAATATTTTCAATAATAATTAAATTTTCCAATTTAGATTTCAAATAATTGTACTTTGAGTGTAATTGTTTGACAAAGTTAATAAACTTTAATTTTGAGCATCTGTTTTGTTTTCTGTTGGTTTCTTCCATTTCTTCCACTGTCCTGGAAGAAACCCAAACCTGATGCAAAGACTTTAGAATTAAGTAGAATATTTCTCCTTATATCACACCAATATAACAATTCAATTTTCTTTCCAACTGATTTGTTTCTCAAATAGCTTTTTTTTTTTTTTTTCCAATTTGTGAATAAATAAATAAATTTGTGCCAGAATCCAAAGACTTATTATAAAAAATCAAACCTGCGTACATTTCAGTACTGCTTAAAATAGCACATTTGTTATTTATACTCAACCATTTCCAGAAAATTACAGAAGTCACAATTCTTGTTCTTTTAAAATATTTACAACAAAGCAGAAAGACATAAGTTCTATTTTTTAATTTGAAAAGGATGGAAAAGGACTTCAAATATAAAACAAGGGCTATCTCACAGTTTCTCTATGTTATTAACACTGACTATGCAAAGACTTTAGAAATCAGATACAAAAATTTCTCCTCATATCACACCAATAACAATTTATTTCTCTTTCAAACAGCTTTTTTTTTCCCTTTTCAATTTGTAAATTAAAAAAAAATTTCCCTTTGAGCCAGAGTCCGAAGACTCATAATAAAAAATCAAATACGAGTCTGTTTTGGTAGTGGGCTCAAATTGAGCCTATCTCATCTCTAATATACAGCGTAGTTTATACAACTAATAAAAAAAAGCTAGCATCCAAAAAAAGAAAATATGCAAAGCCTTTATGTATTTTTATTTATTAATATTTTATTAAGGCGACAGAATAAACACTCAACAATGCAAGTTTGTTTTCTATATTTCAGAAATTTATTGTGTTTTACTTAACCTGATCAATAAAAAACAAAGTTTAGCAGTAAATTTTATCACTCACATTGCAATAAAAGTCACTATAAAAAATACAAGGGAAAAAAACAAGAAAACTAAAGCTTACATTTATCCAATTAATGAAGGACTGAATGCAGCAAATTGTGATATGGCTTTTGAGGCCAAATCACAAGAAAATATTTTAAACTTCTTTAACACACACACACACACACACACACAAAAAAAAAAAAAAAAAAAAAAAAAAAAAAATGTAGATATATATTGTAAATTATGCAAGCATTAGGTTGAAAATCAGGAGTCTCCTGTGAAAATTGATAGAGTTGGTATTTGTTTCTGTTATTCTCTTTCACAAGTGAAAATTATTAGAAAAATTTTAGAAAAAAAAAAGAGAATTTTATAACAGTAATAAAAATCAGAAAATTGCAGATCTACAGTAGATTTCCATCCCTGTATTTCCTACTTTATAAGTTCAAATGCATTTAATTATTTTATATACCCAGAGTTGTATAATATAGACGCACGCCGTGGGTGGAAAATTTTCTGCAAAATTCGGAATTTTGCGAAAATTTTCTTAGGAAAAAAAAAAAACTTAATTTTTGTTCTTGTACTTTTTTTTTTTTTTAAACCAAAAAATTAAAAGTGTTCCCCAATTTTATGTACGATTTATTTATTGTTTGCCAGGGGTGATTCTGTTCCAAATTTTCTGAAAATTTAAGGTATTCGGTTTCGAAAATTAAAAAAAATCGGCCATCAGTCCGAAAATTCAGGCATAAAAGAATATCACTGAAATATATTGTGGATTTCAACAAATGGTCGGCGAAAATAAACCAATTCCGTCAATCGTTCGCAGAAAAAATAACCAATTTTGTCAAAAAATCGCGCAAGAAGCGCGAATTTCTGTAAAGATTCGTGGAAAAAAATAATTTTGTCAAAGAATCGCAGAAAAAACTTCAAAAAAGTGCAGGAGAAAAATGAATTTTGTAAAAGCAGAGAGGAAAAAACACGAATAAAACCTCAAATTTCGTAAAAAAAATCACGGGAAAAAAACTAATTTTGTCAAAGGATCCGAATTTTGTCAAAAGATCGTGAAAAGAATGCAAATTTCGTCAAAGAACCGCGGAAAAAATTTAATTTCGTCAAAGGATCGCGAAAAAAAGCGTGAATTTCGTCAAAGAGGATAGGAGAAAAAAATAACATTTTGTCAAAAGATCGCGTAAAAATGCGCGAATTTCGACAAAGAATCGCGAAAAAGTAACGCACATTTCGTCAAAAAACGGAAATTTTGCCAACTGATCTCGGAAAAAATGAGAATTTCGTCAAAGGGCCACAATAAAAACTCATCGGTCTCTTTAATGATGATACCTGTGAATGGACCTCTCCTTACAAAATGTGATTCAGTTTCAGAAGCAATGTCCATTATTTCTGGCATTTTGTGAGAAGAGGTCACAATATTAAGGATTGCGCTGTCTCTAAATGCATTGACAAAATAACTGATAGCTTTATTATTTTTTTAGTTAACATAATTATTCTGTAATTAATACTTTTTAATTTAAATGGTAATTATTTCAAAACTACTGTTTTTTATTCATACCGGCAAAGTAATATAACATGTTATTTTATTAAACATTAAATTAATTTGCAGAAAGTTTTTGATCCAATATTTATGTTCGTGGAAAGTTTTTGGTTTTATACAAGTCTGCATATACCTAATTTATACAACTCCACCACAGTAAATAACAACAATAGTACCATAAAATGCAACACTAAAACAAACAAATAATCCTCTAGCAATATATCTACAAGGATCATATCAAGAGATATACAGCAAGTCTACATAAGAATTTAAACAAAGTATATATATATATATATATAAATTCAAACAGATAGTTATTTGTTCATGTTTCCTTGATATTTTTCAGCTATCAGGGCACCACTCAGGACCATATACAAAGACTGGTGTCAAATCTAATAAGAGACCACGATGTAAGCTTATCATGAGATTGATCATAATTACTCTCCCAAGAGTCTTAAGCTATTTAATAATTCCCCAAAGTGTATAAATACATTCTTCTTGCAGCAAACTCTCTAAGGAGTTCATCAATCTCCCAAAATCTTTCTTCAAGAACATAGAGGAGAGTATATTGTGTGATTTAGTCATTTGCTGTTCATAAGTTCAATTCCTCAAACTAACTTAGCATTTACTTGATGGCTTCAACCCTCGTGGGGAGAAAATTATGAACAAAGCTTATGATGACGCACTATAGCACACCATTGACCTCAATTTTCAATGAATGGAACACAATATTTTGCTTGTCCCATGGACCTAAATCCTTCTGCAGTAATTGTACATGCAGCTGTCACTATCTTCAATTGTTGTCAGGACTGACTTTCATAATTTTAGAGTGTGAATTTAACATTGCAATAATTAGATCATATCTGTAACTTTGTTTTCAAAAAATAACTTTGATTTTCATCAAAATTAGCTACTTATACTTTTAAGGAGTGTTTACTGTTTATCAGATAAAAAACTTTTAGAGAAATACATCCGTTTATTTTTTTAAAGCAGTATCATAAGAAAAAGAAAAATTAATAACTTGTTACTGAAAATTTTCATGCTTCTAATTAGTTTCTTTCTAATAAAATATCTGAAATATACATTTTCTGTTACTGTCTTAATGTAACTTATATAATACTGTCATAAGCCATACTTCATTAAAAATTATATTTGAAAGCAAAACATTTCAAATGTCCAACTTTTTCAATTTAAAAAAAAAAAAATGTCCTAAATCTTCAATAGTTAGACGCACATTTCTCATACTCATAGGGTCTTAGGATCCTATATTTTTAACAATCAGTACAAGCCCTGGCTGCTATATATATATTTGATAGGAAGCAAAATTATAATTTAATAAGGACTGGATCCCTTTCACACTCCCAAAATAAGGGATTTTTATGCTATCATAAGCAAATTCTGTTCATTTTATCCCTGCTCAACCTCCTGTGAAATGAAATCTTGGTTTTGCTACTGACAGAAAGAAGGGCTCAAAATGAGCAAAAGACTATATATTATAAAAGAAAAATGCCACCATTCAATGCAAACAGATATGCTTTCATTAACATTACTGAATATTTTATTGTCATTTTAAATGAAAATATAAAATATTGCCAGCATTTTTACAATACACAAGAATAAATAGATATATGCACACATATTATTCATAAATACATTATAATAGATAATATTTTGCATATTATATTAAAAAATATCGTTCAAATAATGCTATTGCATAGCAATTCATGAGGAAAAAAGAAAGAAGCTACCTAATTTAGCCTAAAATTGCTACTGGCACCCTGATCTGAAAAATATTGTTTTCTTTTACAAGGGTTTTTTTTTTTTTCATTTGAAGTCACAATGCTGTTTTGTTCAGTGGTTATAAAATTTAAATAACACAATGTGCACATAAAAAAGTCATATAAGCCACTAATTTAGCACATCTTATGAAAATTAAGATATAAATTCAAACAAGGTCATTGTGTTGCAATATCATAAATACAAAACTCATTTCTATACAGTAAAATTTGCTTTGTTCAAATTCATTCAAAAGTTTAAAAATACATCATGTACTATTTATTGAGAATTCTTTAATATAATCATGATAATTTAAATACAGTATTTTGTAGCTTCCTTAAAATATATACCTAGTATTTTACCAATAAATAATAATGGAACAGATGTGTTAAAGGTCCGCAGATTGAACTTGCCGACTTTTCCCAAAATGTGATTTTTGTAGATGATCGCCAATCAGAAACTCCAAGAGAAGCAAACCAACATGACAGTTACTTTCAAAACTAAAGTGATTTTATCGGCGTTTTAAAAAAGAAAATAAAAAAAATATTAAAATTTACAAAAGCTTTTATTAATTTAGCAATTAGCATCTAAATATAGAAAATCAGATCATATAATTCGGTTAATAATAATGCCAATTTTTTTTTTTACTTTTGATTGCTGGAAAAATAGCTATATGGTTGCCTTGAACCTAAGTTGTCAAAAATAACAGTACATCAACAATAATTTTGCACTTTTTTCACCAAGTTCAATCTGCAGAACTGTAACACATCTGTTTCAAGAAAAACTAATATTTGACATTAGAAAGTGTGTTAATACACTGAAAAATGTTATTACATCATAATTATGAAACTACGAAGAAATTTTCTTTTGAAATATGGCAATCACTTTCAAAATTTTAACACATCAACTTTTTTAAAGTGCCGATAAAATCACTTATCTTTGAAAGTAATCACCATATTGATTTATCTCTGAGTTTCAGATTGGCAACATTTTCAAAAATAGCATTTTGTGAAAAAATCACCAAGTTGATTCTGCGGATCACAAACACATCTGTTCTGAATGAACTAGTCTAGTTTGTGTCAGAACATACTCAGAAGATCCATGGCCTTCAACTGTTTTATAACTTGGTCACAATTACTTTATTACCTATATATTTCTACTGTCTAGATCACAACTACAGAAACCCATTGCTACACTGCTGATTCAGTAATATAACTTTTTTTTTTTCGTCTCTCCCAAATAATAAGATCAACCTAAACTGCAATTTAAGTAACTTTATTCGGTACTACTTGATTATCCTGTTGACCAACATACTATCGCCAAACTATCAGATTAAATGCCAATAATGGATAATCATAAAAGTCACATTCACTTGACACTAAACACAGTACACGTGTTTGTTACGTCATCAGGTGATTTTTAATTCGACTTTTTATTTGTATTTTTATTAATGTTTTACTAATTTATTCTTTCAACTATTTAAAATAAAAATTATGTAAACTTGTATAATTTGGCAAAATTGGTCGACAGGATAATCAAGTATTACCCTTTATTCATATTTCATTTACACATTTAATTTTGTTTCATTAGTTTTGCAAGGAAAACTGTAATAGGCAAGGCATAAAAGCTAATGTTTTGGAGACAAATATAAAGCATTTACTTGTAGGTTATCATCTTCATTAAATTTTAATACCCTCAGTATGTCATGCATTCAGAATATCGCTTTTTTTTTTCATGTCTGCTGACAGATGCAATATAACAAAGGGCTATTGTGTAATCATATCAGACATTTATACATAACACTCAGATATTCATTCTGAAAAATAAACTTTTTTAAAGTATGTGAAATATGCTTTGAAACATGGAAGCAAATTGTTTTTTATTTATAGATTAGAAAACATTTCAAAATTTTTGTATCTAGAGTCAAAAATAGCTTATGAGCTATGCTACATCTAAGAGAAGATTGGTGGCCAGTCGGATAGAGCTGCAAATTATAAGTGAAAAATGATAAAGATGCTCTAATTTTGTTATTTTTACAGATATTTAAACTGCTGATCAGGAGTGTTTGTTATACTCAATCACATCAATAGCTCAAAAATTGTGTTTTTTGAGTTGTGTCTCTATACAAATAAGTGTGTGATATATCAGATGTCAAGGACAATTTTATGTTATTTTGTAATCTTAGAAACTTAGAACTTCTAAACATAAGTAATTTTCACATAATAAACTGCTGTAGATGCTAAAAAAAAAAAAAATACTTATAACTAGGAAGAAAAAACTGAAGCAATATAAAGTGAAAAATGCACAAAGAAAAAAATAGAAAAAAAGTATGGTAAAATGATTGCATTCAAAAACATGAAAAATGCAACAGAGTATTTAAAAACAAAAATTGATCACCACACGATTTTTACTGCTAAAAATTATGAAAATCAATGATACATTAATACCTTAAGTTTTGTGATTTAGAAAATATGTTCAAGACTTATAATTAACAGCTTCAAAATTACTCAAAGGATATTTTTTACACTTTCACAAAAATAAGGTTATCCAAATAATCAATAACATTATGCAGATGAAGCTTAGATAAATGTGAAATATTAAACTAATAAATATCTATTTGATACAAGAAATTAAAAAAAATTTCCATATTTTTCTATTTAAATCTGTGATGTGAAAACAACATAAAGATTAAAAATTTTATTTTTGAGACAAAAAAGGCAGGGAGATAAAAAAAAAAATAGTTGGTGCTTCAAAAGCGAATATTAAAACTATTTAATATATTTTTAATTAAAAATATGCTTTGAACACCTCTTCCTAATTTCTTACATTAATGAATAACGTATGAGGAAATTTCATTACAGGATTACCCATCATTATACATTTTTCAAAATTTGATGACATTATTTAAAAAAAAAAAAAAAAAAACATTGGCACTGATGTATTTATCTTTTTGAAAACTTTAAGTATATATTAACAACAATAATAAAATTTACTCAATTTGAAAAAAAAAAAAAAAAAACTACAAAACAACAATGTAATTTTTGAAAATATAGTGCATCTTTTAAAAGGTGAAAAATGAATTTAAATAATGAATAATCTTATAATGAAACTTCATCATGACTTGATATGAGGTTTTGTGACCAGTAAAAATCGCCGGTGTTTCTTCTTAAAAAATTGAGGTTACTTTCAAACAGATTTTTGAAATTTTTTCAGTGTTTCACAGAGCCTCTTAATGGAATCAACTAAGTGTACAACTGGCAATGTTTTTCCATTGTTAGATTTGAAAGCCTTAATAAACAAAACGGCTTCATTATCGAGCTTTTCGGGATCATTTAAAACAGCTTTAACATTTTCATCTTGTAATATATCTACAATATTAAGGTTAATACGAGCACATTCTGCTTCTAGAATATGAAAAGCTTCCCAATTTGATAGTGATGATGAATCTGCAGCGTCGTCATTTTCTGATGATACAGTCTTTTCACTACTATCTAAATCTTTATTCACTGACGCATTAGAAAGTTTAGTACATGGTTGAACTAAATCCTGTAAATTTAAATTATTTTTTTTCGATCTACGACTTTTGGTAGCTTTACTTAAAGAATTCAAATTAACTTTTTGACAATCATTCTTGTCAGTTAAATTAATATTATGATTTGAAACAATATCCCCAGGGGAAGCATCATGATTAATGTCACAATTATTAGTAATATCCGATTGGATTAATTCTCTGTTAGATTTATTTATGCCAATATTGTCAGTAAAAATTGAAGATTTAGTGCAGCTTTTAGACTTAGAAAGCTGTGAAGAGTCAGTGATTTTTCTTTTAGACCTCAATTTGTAATTTTCCGTAACAATACCACTTATATATACATTTTTTACAGGACTATTACATAGTCTGTTAGACTGTTTCGTATTTTTTGAAGAACTTTCATTGTCTTTAGACGAGCTTACATCCAAATTATTTGGAGCTGATTGGGCAGAATTTAAACATCCTAAAACATCATTAACATCTGAACTTAATCTTTGGTCAGTTGATTCTTTTGATGTATGAGAGCATTCCCCTGTTTTATCTTTCTTTGGTGATTCATTGGGCTTTATTAACCAGCTATCCAAAGTTTTTTGTTTTTTCCTACAGCTTCCTTCTGACGAAACATTACGTTCATTCGCAATATTCAAAATAGTATCAAGATTCAATGTTGTTTCTGTTTTTTTCTTAGGATCATCATTATCATCAGCAAGCTTAATAGATTCTAAAATGCATTCAAAAAATTTGGCCTTGTCTGCATCCGGCAATTTTTTTAACTTTTCATATGGTTCCATAGTAAAGTTGATGAAGGTGTTTTAAATTATGCATTCGCATCATAATGTAAAAAAATAACAATGAAGTGCTAGCATACTGTTTACACAAATGATAGAAAACGAGATGATATCATGACAGGATTCAACGAGATTATTGATGGCACGAAATCACAGAATTTAACATTTTGTCTATTGGCCAAAAGTTTTATATTTTCACTACCTTTTACTGAAAGAAGGAACGCCGAAAACTATCATTCAATTTCTATATTTCATCAATATTCATCTTATCATAAAAACATTTTTAAAAATGGAGTGGATATGTGTTAGTGTTATTTAACTGTTATTCCAAAATCACTGTTTTTTGATCACAGTCGTTAAAGTCAGAAAATTCATTATTTTATTTTAATCACGAACTTTTCAAGGAACATATTAAAATCTAGTCTTTTTAATTATTTAAGCAACATTCTAATTCAGGCAAATTAAACACGTAAATTATTCTGAATGAAAATTTTAAAGAATTGTTTTAACACACAGAAGTAATTTTAGATTTGAATTTGGCAACTGTACTTAAAGTTTCGGTTTCGGTAATATCAATATCTTGCTGGTTTGGTGGACTTGGCTGTGCCATTTATCATATCTGTTTCTTATTTTTGTAAGTAGAAAGTAGAAATCCTCCTAACATTTATATTGTACTTTTACTGTAGTTTTAAATCTCATTGCTTGGATTATTTTTTCTTTGCTGCATTATTTTCATGTGCATCTTTTTTTGTCTCATTTAGTAATATTTTTATGTCTCCCTCCGTGATTGAGTGTTGTTAGTTTCAATTGATCCATATCCCTTTCTCTGGTAAATCAGAAACAAATTCTGCAAATTGCCCGTTTTAAATCTGTCAAAATTTTGGCTTGTTGTTTAAATGTATTGAACGTTGATCCGTACGAGTACATTATTTATTGGTGTTTGACGTGAACGACTAAGGTTTTAAATTTCTTATGTTTGATTTAATCAGTTAAGTTCTATGGCATGGCATCGTGCTTGCGAAGTAAAATAAATCAAAATCAGAGTTTTTGCTGTGCTTTTGAAATTAAACATGGCACAGATGTCATATTCGCCCCATATTGGCGCGATTTTTTTTCTGACGCCAATGTCATATACGCAACGGGTGCTTAACTGGCGTTAAAGTGTCGTTATTTTGCTTAATATGGTAACCCGGATTATGTTGTTTATGCTGTTGATGTTTTCGCCAAATTGGCAACCGAAAAAAATCGCGCCAATATGGGGCGAATATGACATCTGTGCCTTAAACATAACGTTCTCGTTTTTTGTTGCGTAACGACATAAAATTAATAGTAAATCATATGGAGGTAATCCTGGTCTCTTGTTTGAAGTAATAAGCTGGTTTTGAGTTGATTTCGAAATATAAAAATTTTGATTTATTTTCTGGTCTATATTAAAACTAAAATAATTTGTTTGTAAGGTTTTAAAACGTTTTTCACTTTTCCTAAAAAACTTTTATTTTTTGAGTTATGCTACTTTGCTAATATGCAGTAAGTTCCTGTCATTGCTAAGGCTAATCAAACGCCACCTAACACGAAAATAGCTTTCACTGTTTAAAAGCAATTATAGTACAAATCAAATATAGACACTTGTCATTTTGAAATTTCTGAAACTTGTGGAGGTTACATTGTAAGAGAAATCAAGATTTAGTACACTAAGAGGCATCTATTGGGAAGTTTTTCATATCAATATTTTTTGTGCATTTTTATATGTTTTAATATGTATAGTATTACATTAAACTTTATAATATAAATATTAGGTTTTAATTTCACACATATAATAAATATATAAAATTATATAAAATAAATAAATGAATTATATAAAATTATAAAAAAATATATAAGTATATAGTATTTATTTATATGTGTATTTATGTATGTATATCTACACATATATATAATTACATACATAATATATATAAAAATAATACAAATATAAAAATACATGTTTATAAAAATTTAGAAACAATGTTTTTCTGCTATTTTGAAAATTTTGGAAAGATGTAAAATGGCCTTTTGGCAGCATTTTGGATCCCTTCACTAATCATGCCAACCAGAACAGGGTATAGAACTCTTCCCCATCTATTAATTATGTCATGCAAATTTCATTGTTTTTTTACCCCTCTCTCAGATGCGGCTCATCAGAGAAGAATATAGGGAGGCATTTGGAAATTTCTTTGAAATAAACAAAAACCAAATTAAAATTGTTCAAATATAAATAAAATCAAAAGATTTCAATTTTGAACTATTCATCATTATGCAGAGTTATGGAGAATTTCAGTAGGGTTCTGCACCTTACCTCCCCTTTGGTTTGCAAAATAGTACCCTTACTCCTCATTTAAAAAATGAGCACTCTTTTGGCCTCCCAGTCAAAAAATAAGTGTCCTCATTACTTGCATAGTGAAAACTGAAGTCTGAAAAGAGGCCCTGCTTTTTAAATATTAAAAGTGGCTTTAAAAAAATGCCCGCAAGGATCTAAATGTGCCTTTAAGAATCCAAAATGGACACTTAAGAATCTGAAATGCGCCCTTAAGAATTTTTAAAAATTCCCTATTTCCAGCAGCAGCACTCTGCCCTTTTTCAAACTTGTGTGAAACTTGGATTGTAATACTTTAAAAATTCAACCATTAGCCCATGACGGATAACAAAATTATTTGTCTACATTTTTCAGAGTCGAGGATGAAAATGTTCTTGCAACCCAACCTACAATTTGGGTAGTTTGATTGCTAAGGTGCACAGCTATTTGCTGTTTTGTGTCTCTGTGACCCAGCATGCGTTTTGTGCTTTTGAAAGTATGGCTAAGGTAACAGATCGGTAATTTTTTTGAATCTTAATTCCTTCCCAATTCTTATCATGAATAATTGGCTGGTATAAACCTCTGATTTATAGAAAAATATGTTTATTACGACGATTATAGTTTATCTAGATGCAGAGCCTTCCTTAGGGGTGTGCGAGTGGTGCGGCCCCACAGGGCCTCGCGCCAAAGAAGGTCTGTCAACCAAAGAAAAAAAAAATCATAGGAAATAGCTAAATATTTATTACTCATTTTGTTGAGTTATTTATTTCCTAATAAAATTTATATGCTTATTTATAAAATGCAAAATGTTTTTACTAGTAAAATGTTCGGTGTAAGTTGTGGATGCTCAAGAAAAAATATAAATTGTTTGTGGCTTATATTCACTCTGTAGAGACTTTTATACTCTAACCTATACAGTATTAGATGCATAATAAATCTGGAAATAGTGTTGACTCTAAGCCGCTTTAGCAGGGCGCAGCGCCCGGCAGCCTTTTTTATTTCTTTTTTGCACCCGGCGGCCCTTTTTATTTATTTTTTGCGCCCAACGGCCCTTTTTATTTCTTTTTTGCACCCGACTTCCCTTTTTAACACTTCCTATGCGCCCCGTGGCAATTCAACTGATCCCAGGAAAATATCGCAAATTCTAGAGAATCTAAACAAACCAGTTCAAAATATTTTTTGTGAGCGAAGCACAATTGTGCCCTTTTTTGAAAAAAAATGCATCCTTTTTTATAATAGTGTTCCCTTTTTGAAAAAATGTACCCTTTTTTTAGAATAGTGTTCTCTTTTTGAAAAATTCCCGCTCGGTGGCCCTTTTTTCTAGAGTCAACACTATGTAAAGGTGCATGAACTGGATATTAATAGGTCGTTGCTGGTGATGATTCTGACAAACTACTCCCCATTACTTTAATGACTACTCAGTATTATTATTATGACTATTTTTAATGTAAAAGCACACATTTGCATTCATTTTTGTGTAATCAAGCTTCTCTTTTAATTACAAGAATATCAATGTTCCTGGTCGTACGCATACACATGTCCATTAGCGTTAAGAGGACAGGGAGGCAACAGGCAAGAGAGCTGTAAACCCCCTTATATTTAAAGAGTCTCAAAAATTATGAAAGGTTAATATTTTTAAAGGTTCTTTGAAAAAGAAAAATTTTGGGAAATATTGATTTTGTCAAAGATTTTTTTTCCCTATAATTTTAAGTGTACTGGCACCAAGAATATTTAATTAAATTTTTCCTTTTATAAAGTACGGGGAAATAACCATGTTTTTATTTTCTAATAAATTCGTTTGTAATTCTGGTTCAGTACATCATTTCATCATTTTACAAACTGAATTACTCCGTGCCGTAAAGGGTTAATATTTGCTGATTAAATAAAAATAAATAAATAAATGTTACAATTAAAGAAAGAATAGAGTTTATAAGTTAAAACTTTCATCTTTATCACATTTATTACTGCAGAATATGAAGTTTACTGATAGAGTAATTTAATCAATTAACCCTTCGATTACGAATTTATTTTTTATTAGAAATTGAGGCAAACTGGTGACTATTTTTTTTTACTCTATTCGTAGAACTCTTTCAAAACATTATCTTTGCCACACACCTCTATGACAAAAAAAAAAAAAATTATAACAAAGAATTTATTTTATTTTATTTTATTTTATTATTTTTTTTTTTTTTGCAAATAGGCGAAACAAATTTTTAAATATTCGATTGTTGCAGCCCTGCAATCAGTCCGTGGGACGCATATGTAGCGCCGTTGTCAAATACTTAAATATTTTAACCATTATATTTGATTTACATTTCTGTTTAAATTATCACAAAGGAAATATCAATTTTTGCTACCAAATTGTTTTAAAAATTGCTCAGTTTTGTATAATTAAAAGAAACTTAATTGTACGTTATGAAAAATCAGAATTTTTTTGTAGAAATTGAGTCTGGTTATACCGGGCTTGACTGATTGATTTTTGCACGGGGCAAGCCGGTTTTCACTGATTTTCGTACAGGCCAGGCTGGAGCAAGATAGCTTTTGTTCAAGCCAGGCTTGGAAATTCCGGCTCGTGTAAACCTCTGTGAGATGGCAGAAATGAATCCGGTCTGCCCAAATCTGCAGAAAAAAAGATCAGACCCCAGTCCGAGTGTTATGAAAGAAAACTTGGCTTAAGTCTGTAAAACCTATATTAAAACATACCCCCCCCCCCCCCTATAAAAAAATAAAAGAGTAATTCTGGGCGAGCCCCTTTCTATGTCATGTGAGCTGTTTTAAAAAGGTGATTGCGTTGTAGCAGTTAGTGTTGCCAATTTAGCGGATTTTTTTAATTCAAAAGTGTCTACTAGAATTTCCAAATAGTTACCTTCATTTTATTTAATTATGGAATGTGTGTCATTCAATAAAGTAAAAATTACTAATCGAAATTTCTGGTAGAAGAATAAAAAATATCAGTTAAATTGGCAACATTAGTGGGAATGGGAGGGAATTATCTAGTTGGGAAGGGAAGGGCCTCGCAAATATATTTGCACCCAGCCTCGCTTTCGCTAAGGATGTCTAGATGTCAAGAAAGTTTGAAACATTATACTCGGCCACTTTAAAAATTGGTCACTAATGAAACTGAGTCTGCCAGACACTGGCTACTAACCCAATTTCCCAGTTTTCACCTATAGACGGCTTACATTGACGTCATGTTGCTATTAGCAACAACTGATACTATTGCATCTGGAGCACACATGGAATGTCAGAACTCCCTGTTTGCCATCAAAAACACATGTTATCTTTCTGTTTAATTTAGATCTTTCTTATTTTTATTATTGTAGTGCAAATAAGTGTAATAAGTCAAATGGAGAGCACCACATTCACCTTATATTTTGGCACCATATGAAGCAATGTCAGACGTGTGATATCATGTGCGAGCTGTCTGTAAGGTATAGGTGTAATGCATCCATGAAAACAGTATGTAAAAATATTAAGAGGTTCAAGAGAAAACTTGCATGCTACTTTGAAAAAACACATTTTCAACATTTTGAAGTAAATGATTTTAAAGTATTCTTTTAAGCATTGCTTACATAGGGATCAGCTGGTACGTTTCTACTCATAACTAGCTTGTTTTAAAATATGCAGAAAGTTTTGATACTTATGTTTCTTGAAAATTCAAGTGTGTTAAGATTTAAGAGTAGTATGCCATCTTAGTTATAGGTGAATGCTAATAAGTTAAAACTATTATTATTATTTTTATTTATTTATTTATTTATTTTTATTTATTTATTTATTTATTTTTGAGCTTTTAGTAAGATTCGAACATTTTTTTTATTTGAAAATTTTTTGCTCTACAAACATCTATGGTACTTGAATTAGTTTGTAAAAAGCTTAAGTTATTGCCATTTAAATAGAATTCCTTTTTTCAAAACTGTAATATTCGTTATTTAGAAAATTTAACTTCATCTAGTTTTCAATACAATATTTTTGTGTCCTTCCATAGTCAAAGATTTGTATAAATTATTTTTACCAAATTTTATACCCCCCCCCTCTGCTCCTCCCTTTTTTTTATATTGCACACACCATTGTATATTGCATAATTTAAATGTTTTTGGTATGTTGAGATGAATTACTGTAGACTTTGTCATTCATTAGATTTCATATTTAAAAGTTTTAAGTCGAATAGATTTATTGTACAAATGTATTAATTTGTTGTATCTTTCTTTATATTTTTTATATGTTTTATTAAAAAGAACAATGCAAATATTAAATATGCTGTCAGTTTCCTTAATCAGATGCTTTTTTTATTTTAATTGTTGATAAAATATGTTTTATAAATAAACCATGTATATTATACACATAACATAACATCTTTTTTTCAGTAACACATGCCCTTAAATTACAATTGCTTATTTCAAAAACTAAATTGAGGTTTGGTATGGAAGTGTGGTGATGATGATGGTGTGTAACGTGTGTTTGGGAGGGGGCGGGGAGTTGGGATCATTGTCATTGGCAGCCGCCTCCCTTATTTTGTTCATTAGCTGCCCCTGCTCTCTCTTCTTCCCATGTCATAGGTTGTCACACTCAGTCAAGTGATATCCACTCCCCTGTTATGACATCTCAATTTTTACACAGACCAAAGAAAAAAGTTACTGCAGTAGACTCCCTCAAATCTATGCAACTTGGGACCAGAGGTTGTGCGGATTTTAGAATTTTGTGGGATTTTGGCCATTGCTTTATTTACATTTTTAAAACAGTAATTTGAATGTAATAATGCAGCCAAAATTATAATGAATGCTTGCTAGATAGAAAAATATAAAAATAATTAATCAAAGTAATAAACTAAAATGTTAAAAAATAAAAAAGCACATGAAAAAGCACAAGTTCAGTCATATTATCGAGAATTACATATTGAAATACATACGGAATGATATAAAACTGAAAAATTCTGTAATTTTGCCCCTACATCTGAACTGAAAGTTTCATTGTTTACATCTCCGATGATGTGTGGATGTTAGATTTTTGGTAATTTTAGGGTTGCGGATTTGAGGGAGTCTACTGTATCTATTTAAATAAAATAATCACCATAAAGCCTTCAAGATAGCTTTCGTTTTACGCTAAGCCGGGCTCGGGAATGGAAATTCCAGCCCGTGTAGACCTCTACTTCATCACTTGTAGGAGGAACTATTCAAGTGACTGCTGCAATGACATTTCCTATAAACTTGTCCAAATATACAATACTACAAATTGTGCATTTAACATTCTCTGAAAATTATAAATATTCTTAATAGGCATTTCATAAGCTTTGCACATATCAGTAACACTAATTTCATTTTATTTTGTATGTTCCTTCATTTTTTATTTTATTTTATTTTGTGACAGTTGGCTCTTTTTCTCACTGTAAAGCAAATATAAGCTAATATTAAAATCTTATTTGAGAAAAAGAATTTGTATCACTGTGTGTTTAAAATTCATTTTATTTTATTTCAAATAAATTATTAAAAGTGCCCCGTAGCCGATCATTAGTAACCCATGATGGGGCACATTTGGCCAGTTTGAACTAATTTACAAAGGAATTTAATGTACCAACTTTCTATGCGAATAACTATGTACTATTTTTTATATGCATTTAAAAAAAGTTAGGACATTATAAATATATTTTTATATTTTCATGAAAATTTAGCAGATAAAATTAAAATTCTGAAATTGATAAAATGTTCCCCACTATCCCCTACTACTTAGATAGAAATACATATTTTTTATGAATTTCATTCTACATCCTACCGCTTGCAAACAATGTCTACATAATTGCTTTCATATTTTAGATATGAATGTGGTATCATGTGTTTGTCCCCCGTCCCCCCAGCGTGTTATGTTTTGTGGATGTTCTTCTCCCCCTTATTGTCAAAAATTCATTTCATATTTTAAAAGCTATTGTGAAACATACTAAATATAATATTTCAAACAGCCACCTTTCTTAAGACTTTCCAACAAAGTTGAAAAGTATTTATGAATTTGGTTTGCCTGTCTGTCTGCAGTGTGTCCATACTCTAATAACTCATATAAATGTATTCGGATTGCCAAACAATTGATGCATGTTATTGAGATTTATTATGGTGTGTTTGGTATTGAAAATGAAGTGTGTAGCGCATTTATAGTTCGTTTACAGGGAATATTCAGGGATGTAGTGGAGAGTATACGGTGGTATACACCGTATACCTTGTGGATTTTTTTAAGGAACACCGTTTCTCAAAAAAGCTATAGTATATACACTGTAAGGTATACCCTCTGCCTTGAGCGTATACCCTCTGCTTTTATTACGACTACACCACTGGGAATATTCAAAAGATCCTAAAAGTGAATCGAATCTTCTATTTATGCTTCAATCTAGCGGTCTCAGAGACCGCTCGCGCTCACGGTAGTTACGCGACAATTTTTTTCACACCAATTAAGAGTTAAGAAAGAGTACATAAACAGTACTGTCTTCCAGGCTGGCTGGATTCAAGGAACTCAAATATGATGTCAAAAATGGGTGTTTAAAATATGACAAAATTTTCTATATTTGGCTGAAAGTTTAAAACCAGGTATGTCTTTATTAATGTGGAAAACCGCTATGAAATGAAAACAAGAAGGAAAAATCATGCGTCAAGCATAGATTATAAAACACTTCCGAACACATTCAGAATAATGTAACAAAACTTCATAGTTTAATAAGTTAAAATATTATGTCTAATTCAAACATATGGAAACTCATAACACAATTGAAAACCCAATTTCAGCTGTTCCCATCTACAATCGCAAAATTATCCGAATACTTTGAGCAGCAGCCACGGCCGAAACTAAGGGGGGGGGGGGGGGAGAGGGGGCATGTGCCCCGCGCGCCAGAACGAAGGGGAGCCAAATGAAGGATTATACCTCTGGAATGGATCATTTTCTTCTGATGGACTGATAGCTTCTATTATTATGAAACAGCCATTATAAATGAAGTGTTAGGTGAAGATGAAAGAGCAGTCGTAAAAGTTAGAACTCTGATTTCCTGGTCAGAATGGGAAGAGAAAAAAAAATTATGGCCATTTTTTTTCTTCCCATTCTGACCAGAAAATCAGAGTTCTAACTTTTTACGTCTGCTCTTTCATCTTCACCTAACACTTCATTTATAATGGTTGTTTCATAATAATAGAAGCCATCAGTCCATCAGAAAAAAATAACTCCATTAAAGCCGAAACTCGGTTAAGCAGGACTCGGATAATTGGGACTCTACTGTATATTTCATTTTAAAAAATGATCTTTAGAATATTTTTGTTGGTGTTCAGAGGGGATTCATGACCTCCCTCTTGGATCCGCTATTGTAGATTACGTAGTTCAGTATTACATACTATTTTAAGATTACATATTTTAAATTTTAAAATAAGTCGGCTATTAGAAAATTAGTAAAATTCTCTTTGTAAATATACTTTGCGGAAGAGGGGAGGGGGCGTCAAAATCCATGCTTGCCCCGGGTGCAAAAAAGGCTAGTTTCGGCCCTGAGCAGCACTGTATATGATTAAAACAGTTAAATTTAAAAGCACAAGCCGAAATTGAAAACGCACTTCAGCAATTATTACTCAAAGACAGTATTGTAACCGATTTCTTTTGTGTGTCCCTGTCCCTGTAAATCAGGCATGTCAAACTCGCTTACCGACGTGAGCCAAATTAATCATTATATACAAAGCCGCGGGCCACATCAAACAAAGTAGATAATATTATTACAATTGCACACAGTAAAATTTGTACGTACAAAACAGAGCTATGTTAAAGAAATATTCAAGTAAAGTACCAAAGTTATTATTATAATTCATAGTTTATTTTATCTTATTTTTCGAAAAAATTCTTGACTTTCGAAAAAATACTTGACATTACTTATTTCAACGAAATTTACAAAGTTCAATTGGATTTTCTAAATTGTATTAACTTACAAAAATGATGTACACGTTCTATATTAATCTAGCAAAGTTATAACTTTTAATCTTCCGGATTTTTTTCGAGTAAAAAAAATTTGAATCAGAAAATTTATTTAATAAATTGTGTCTTGTATCGGTGCGTTACGTATACGTATTTAATTTCATTTATTGAACACATTTTCTGGTTCAAATAATGTTTATACTACCAGAAAAATTGAAATTTGTAACTGAATTAAACACAGGTAAAATGCCAAAGGACTTGGCGGGCCAAAGAGAAGTTGTCGGCCGGCCAGTTGTGGCCCGCGGGTCGCGTGTTTGACATGCCTGCTGTAAATGAACGACAAATGCTATGAATACCCTATTCTGTCGTAATCATCTTGTAGTGAAATTCAGTGATTTATATCAGTTTCAATACATTTGAAACAGCGTAATGTCATTAAAATACCCTGCAAATGATTTTTCCTCATATACTATAATGTAAAGAAATTCTTTTGGGTAGCCCTGTAAATGAAATATTAATCCCACATAGACAAACTTCAATACATTTGAAACAGCGTAATGTCATTAAAATATGCATACGATTTTTCCCCATATACCATAATGTAAAGGAATTCTTTTTGGTAGTCCTGTAAATGAAATGTTAATCCCACATACTTCATATGCAATATCAAACATGGTTAGGTGACCCTCAATATGGATTATCAATTGCTTGAAAATCCGAGAATATTTACTGGAGTTAGAGCATGCACAGACGGACAGACAAACCGAATGCATAAACACTTTTCAACTTTGTTGGAAAGTGTTAAAAAACTCATAAAGAATCGAAAACCGTTCAAAACACACAGATGGCAAAATTTAGTAGAGTGGGCTAAAAAGTTACTATATTACACTAAATGTTAAGGCTCCCATCCCATCAAGCGAAGACACTCGCGAGCTAATGCTAAACCTATGGGAAGGTTCTTTTCCAATATCTCATATGCATTTCGATATTTTTAAATAATTTGTTTTCATTGGATAGCTGAGCTCGATCACATTAGAGATGAGTTCGGGGCCAATTTTCGGAGCCCGCCCGAGTCCGAATCATTTTGTGTCACCAGAGCCCGAGCCCGATACCGAAAGTATGCAATACAAAAAGAAAAATCGTAATAGACATAAAATCATAGTACAAAAGAAATAACTGTTAATCCCCAGCATATAATTAATTATATGAAATTTACATTCAATCTTATCTTAAGTAAAGTTTAGTATCAGATAAGAAACATACTTCCTTAAAAGGATTCTCAAATTTTTCTCCCAAGCAATCAAATTTCATGGAGACGAGACACATTAACGAAGTGTGTTTTATTAATAAATGAATGGAATTTGCAGAAATTACTATTTATATGACGAAGAATCGAACAACGTTTTTCTATTTTCTATAAAAGGTATGTACATCTCAAATTATAATAAATTCCTTCCTCAAAACAATAATCAGCTTAAATTAAAAATTTGACACCGTTATCTGAAAGATTCTATGCTTTTATAGGAAAAGAGAAAACGCAGCTCGATTGCATTTCTTTCGGAATAACAACACATGCCAATTATCCCTACTTACGAACGAAAGTGACTTTGTGAATGTGAAGAGCAGAACCGCAACATGAGCAGAGTTCATGATAAAAAATTGGATATAATCACTAACGTTATTTTCATATAAAGAGCGATTATGACTCGCACATAATATATGACTAAAAATTTGCAAACCTTAAACTAATGCCTGTTGACTAAAAACAAGAGATAATATTCCTTTTGCATAAAGCCCCACCAGTGGCCGAGAGCTTTTGCTCTCGAAGCTGGTAGACGGGAAATGCTGGGTTCGATCTCAATCGCGCCCGTCGGCCCAATCGTTCGGAGTTTTCGTGGTTTTCTTCGAACCTTGGACTTCCAAGCGTTAATACGGGTTAGGTTCCCTTAGAAAGACCCCCACGAAGGGCACTTCCCCCACAGGGCCTATATCCCTCGTGTTGATAACTGGCCGACATGAACACAACCAACCAACCAACCTTTTGCATAAGATCTCTAAAAAAAATAAATAAACTTTCGCATTAAATATTATCCTAATGGCGCCATATCAACACGACGCCGCCAACCACAGAAATAAATCTTCCGTAAATTTTATTTTAAAATAGCATTCTAATACTATAAAAAGAAAAAAAAACACGATTTTTGTTTCTCCTTCATTCTGATCGAAATAGCATTAAAATGAATTGAAGTGCAATAAGTAATTTTTCAGAAAAAAGAGTTGTTTTTATTTTTTTCTATACGAGAATAAATAAAATTGTCTCAGAAAGAATGAGCCCGAGCCCGAAGTTTGGTATAAAAATGTAGCTCGGGCACGGGCTGAGCCCGTCTCATCCCTAATCTATAACTCATTCTAAACTATATTACTACTAATCGATGTTTTAAACGAATTTTGTAACAAGTTATTTTAATGGTACTACTTTAAAGTACCGTCGGGCCATAAAGGGTTAATCAGTAAGAAACAAAGTGCCAGAATTCAATCTAATGTAATCCTTCTTGATAAACGAAGATTTACATTAGATCGACTTCTGGCACTTCGTTTCTTACTGATTAACACTCATGATTTCTCTCACTAGCTGTAAATATCAAGTGAGAAAAGGTTATTTTGTTTATTCTTAAGATGTATAGGTGGACTTTATATCTGGATGTAAACTCTGAATAATAGATTAAACTTCTCACATGTCCAAGGAATTCTGTGATTTATCTAAATGGTCATGTGAATTGAATTTAGTTACGATTGCTTGTAAATTGAGAAACATTAAACTATTTTATTATCTTGACTTTGGAATCAAACTTACACAGTGTTGAATTCAGGGTGTGGTCCAGGGGGAACAACCGCCCCCCCCCCCCCCCGGATGATTTCAGATTTTGTTTTTTTTCAATGGTCAAAAAAGGGCAATTTTCCCCACAGAATTATTTAATGCCCTTCCGGGGGAAAGTGTCTGAATTCAACGCTGAACTTACGAGACTTCGTCATACCGATCCCTAAAGTGAAAATGTCATCTTAAAAAAACTATAACAAAAATCGAAAAAGTAAGAAAAAGGCAGATGAAAAGAGCGACTCAGCTACCCAATGCAGAAAAATATATACAGTAGAACCTCGATTATCCGAAATAATTGGAGCCGACCGTCTTTCGGAAAATCGAAATTTTCGGATAATCGAGAATGCTTCAATTTTAAGATTAAAGACAAATATGTGTATGTATAATATTATTTATTATTATTACGGTAACAAGTGCTTTATAAAATAAAGCAATAGCAATATAGGAACAAGAATAAATTACCAGAATTTTAATTTTGATATTAAATACCTTTTACATATTTCCCAAGAGTTTGGAAAAAAGTTTCGTTTGTTGCAGTATTGATTGCCTTTGCTTTTCCGTTCTATCACGCAGTATTTTTTTAATACTATTAGTTCACCAGTATCACAGTCTTTTTGCTGCTCCAGCCATGTCAAACCTTTTGCAAAACACTCAAAAGCTTCAGAATTGCTAATTCGTTCGTTTTCTTCGCCGTTGTCCTCTTTTTCACTTTAATCAATGTGATAGTAAAAAAAAAAAAGCTTTAAAAATGGGTTTTGCACACAAACAATGTGATAGTAAAAAAAAGGGGGGAGGGGGAAATAAGCAAGCTTAAAAAATAGATTTCTGTTAACCGAGAGTTTCGGATAAAAGAGGTTTTACTGTATATCGAAATGCAAAGGAAATATTGGAAAAAAACCTTCCCATAGGTTTAGCATTAGTTCGCGAATGTCTTCGCCTGGCGGGACGGGAGCCTTAAAACCGAATTCCTTTTACGAATGTCAATGAATTGCCAAGGAACGCAAAAGAATGCTGGAATTTGCACTGAAAATCACATAAAAATCTGAAAAACTTCAAAAATCGCGGGTGTGAAAATTTTCTATATAAGCTAAAAGTTTGAAACATTATTCTTTTTACGAATCTAAAAAAAAAAAAAAAAAATCTTTTTATATAAAAAGACTCATATAAAATCTTTAACTTTTATATAAAATCTCTACTTTTTTTATATAAAACGCGAAAGAAAAAAATCATGCGTCAAGCATAGATTATGAAACACTTTTAAACGCATTCAGAATTATGTAACAAAACTGCACCGTTTTAAAAATTCAAATATTACGTCTAAATCAACCGTATGAAAGCTCATAATACCTTTCAAAACTCATTTTCAGCTGTTCCCATTCGTAAAATTATCCGAATTTTTTCAGCAACCCTGTTTATGATATATAGATTTGTATCTATTAACTACATGCATGCAAAAATTTAGCTCACTTAAGAAATACATATATATCTCAATTGAAAATTCCCCTACAGCAATTTCATCTAATAAAGAGTATGTGAATACTTTTGTGCAGACGTGTATATGAGGTATAGAATTTATATATAACGAGTAACATGTAAAAAATTAAATTTAAAAGCTCATACCGAATTTTAAACCGTACACTCCAGCAATTATTACTCAAAGACAATAATACTGTAACCGATTTCTTTTGTGTGTCCCTTGTAAATGAATAAAAAATGCTATTAATGCCCCGTTCTAACGTAATCGAGGTGTAATTCAGTGCTTTATATCAGTTTTAATACATTTGAAATAGCATAATGTCATTAAAATACTCTGCAAACGATTTTTCCCCATATATAACATAATGTAATAAAATACTTTTGAGTGCCCCTGTAAATGAACTATTAATCCTACATACTTCATATACAATACCAAACATGCATTGGTGACCCTAAAGAACCTTTATCAATTGCATGAAAATCCGAGTACATTTACGGGTGTTACAGCGTGGTCAGACGGCCAGACAAACCGAACACTTTTAAATTTTCTTGGAAAGTGTTAAAAAGAGTAGATCATTCCAGATAAATTCACTTAAATTTTCAGTCTCCTTTTTTTTTTTTTTCTTCGGGTCCTTTGAGTCATCTGGTCGGCGGGCAGTTAAAAACAGTATTATGAATAACACTTTAAAGTACCATTAAAATAACTTGTTATAAAATTAATTTAATACATCTATTAGTATTAATGCAGTTTAGAATGAGTCATAGATACTTTACTTTATCTTGCTCCAAAAGCATTATTGGTTGCATAAGACAAAAATATTTTTAAAAGGATGATTTGTTTTTCCTTTTCCATCTTTTCTGCTTTTTTGACGTTGAAAGATTGTGAAGGGAAAGTTTCACTGCGGAAATATTTCTATTGTAAGAGGATTATATTTGTACATTTCCTAATTCTATAAAATACTAAAAAAATATTTTAAATAAAAGATTTGGGTGGAGTTTTATAAATATTGCCCAAAATCCTTATAAATTCAAATTAAATTGATTTATTTTCATTGGCAAAATCCTTTTAAAATTTATTAAAGGATTGTGTGAATCTTCTAATGTAGTTTCAAAATTCACGAAAATTGCTCTAGAAGATGAAATTTTCAAGAATTCATAATTTGGTATATAAAAGCTTTTCAAAATTTTAATTCAACAAGTTTTATTTTGAGAACTTTTTTTTAATTGCGCTCTCTTTTTATGCACATTAAAATTTCCTCAAATACAGTATTACATCCTTCCTAATTTCTTTTTTTAATTTTGATCATTCTACGGTTTAGTCTCTTCATATGGACTTATCTGGAATCAGGAATAAGTTATGTAATCACTTAGTCGAAGAAAAGGCAGAAAAACTTTTCAGTTATATCATTTTCAGTCATCCGAATGCTGGTTACTAACTAAATATGAATGTTCTCGAGTATTAAATCAAATAATTTAATTTAACAATAAATAATGTAATTTTATTTTATTAAATGCGTATTATATTATCATATAATATACATATTATGCATATAATATTTAGTTTTAATCAATTTTAAAAGTTATTAGCAGTATGTAAGAATGTTTTCTTTTTACCTTCTTCTATCTTAACAAGAAGAAAATATTGGATTCGTGAAAATTTTCGACTTCCGGTTTTCGATGGATTTACACGTTTTAGGGGTCAGAGATCCCAAAAAACACGTTTTTACAAAATGTCTGTCTGTCTGTATGTGACACAAATTTTGTGGGCGCTCTATCGTGAGAACTAATGCACGGAATTTAATAAAAATTTATATTCAGGTAGTCCCTGATATAAATTGGTGCTGATTAGTTTTTGGTGTAAATCGCCCAACAGGTGGCGCTGCTATGCTGCATTGTTCACGATTTCCGCAATTGCTCTATCTCAAGAACTGATGCACATATTTTCATCAAACTTCAGATTTAGTTAGTCCTTGATATGAATTGATGCTGATTACGTGTTGGTGTAAATCGCCCAATAGGTGCGCTGCTGTGCTGCATTTTCCACGGTTTCTTCAGTAGCTCTATCTCAAGAACTAATGAACGGATTTTCTTCTAGCTTCAGATTCAGTTAGACGTTGACAAAAGTTGTTACTAATTAGGTTTTTGTCAATAGCCCGATAGGTGGCGCTGCTATGCTGGATTTTTAACGATTTTCGCAATAGCTGTATCTGAAAAACTAATGCACCGATTTCCCCCAAACATCATATTCAGTTAGACGTTGACATAAGTTGTTGCTGGTTAGGATCTGGTGTAAATCACACAATAGATGGCGCTGCTATGCTGCATTTTACTGGATTTACACGATTTCAGAGATAGTTATATCTCAAGAACTAATGCACAGAATTTTATCGTTTTAGAATCCTCATGATGAGCATAGATTGCTATTTAATTTTAGCACTATAATAGTGAATTTTGAAGTATTAACATGTATGAGATAGAAGAAAGTTTTGGGATAGAAACATCCGACTTGTTTATGTGTGGCATTTTGTCATTGTTTTATTTAATTTTAGCACTATAATAATGAATTTTGAAGTATTAACATGTATGAGATAGAAGAAAGTTTTAGGATAGAAACATCCGACTAGTTTATGTGTGGCATTTTGTCATTGTTTAATTAAATATAATCTTTAAAATCAAAATGTATAGCATATGTAGAGCTAAGTAATACAGAATTTCAAAATACCACTTAAGAGTCTAATTTAATGTATTTTTCTCAATATGCATATGTTTTTATTTCAGACATAATGCCTTGAAGTTGCCTTCTTGCGGTTATAAAAACTTCTTTATTTAATAAAATTTTATAGAAATTTTTAATTTTTTACTAAAAAACCTTTAAGTGCATAAAAATAAATTTATAGCAAATTTAATATGAATTAGCTGTAACCCACTTGTTTTTTTAATAAAGAGCCGGGTTCTCTTTTTTTAAGTAGTTAAAACCAAACAAAAAACAGCAATGCTGGTTATACAGTTTCCATTTAGACAAGTTTTGCTCCTCAACTGAATTAAGGATCACTATCCAAAAGATATGTTTACTGATTGTGATGTCGGTGGGTTTCAAAACTGAACAGCAGCTGTGTTTATTAAAGCAATCTTACAACCGTCAGCAAAATGTAAAGTCTGTTTTTTTTTTTCGCCATGAATGTTGTCGTGATCACATGCCTCCATCATCATAGAATAAGAATTTGGTGTAGTTGTAAACTTGACGAGCATTAATGACTTTAAATTGAGCGATTATACATAGATATTTTTTTATTAGTTACTGCCAGATTGCTACTGTTTCGCATCTGCAAACTTTGCGGTCGAAAATTAATCGGCCGCGCATATACCGAGAATAACAAACATGAATGAGAAATTAGTAAATATATTAAGGGGGGGGGCTGGTCACACTCAGCTTCGGATTCCCCCCCCCCCCCCAACTAATGTAAAGTCTATGGGCATTTGATGCATTCGTCTATTTAAAATATCTCCTCGGGAAATTAATATTTTTAACTTCTATTTTTTGTGTACACTTCCTAAAAGATGTCTCTTTTTTTTCTTAGTTCTCAAAATATTTCTAAAGTATAGACTTAATTTTATATGAAGTGTTAAAATCTTACTCACAGTTCGCCCGCTTTTAACACATAAAATATTAAATTCAGCACAGATTTTAGAAATATTTTGAAAACTAAGAATAAAAGAGACATCCTTTAGGGGGGCTGGTCACCAACTTCGAAATTCTCCTCCGTAATGTTAAGTCTATGACTTTTGATGCATTCGTATATTTAAAATATCTTCTCTGGAAATTCATATTTTTAACATCTTTTTTCTGTGTACTCTTCTTAAAGGATGTCTCTTTTTACTTTCTTCTATCTTTACAAGAAGAAAGTATTGGATTCGTGGAAATTTTCGACATCCGGTTTTTGACGGATTTATACGTTTTAGAATGTCCAGAACACGATTTGATGGTTTTTAGAAAATATCTGTCTGTCACTCTGTGAATCTGTACGTGACAAAAATTTTGTGGGCGCTTTATCGCAAGAACTAATGCACGGAATTTCACAAAACCTTAGATTCAGTTAGACCTTAATATAAACTGGTCCTGATTGGTTTTTGGTGAAAATCGCCCTACAGGTGCCTCTGCTATGCGGCATTTTTCCCGATTTCAGCAATATCTATATCTCAAGAACTACTGCACGGATTTTCACGAAACTTCAGATACAATTAGTCCAAGATATAGTTAGCTGATGATTAGTTTTTGGTGAAAATCGCCCCACTAGTGGCGCTGCTATGCTGCATTATTCATGATTATCGCAATGGCTGTAACTCAAGAAAAAATGCACGAATTTTCATCAAACTTCAGATTTGAATAGCCCCTGATATAAATTAATGCTGTTTAATTTTTGGTGTACATCGCCCAACAGGTGGCGCTGCTGTGCTGCATTTTTCACGATTTCCGCAATAGCTCTATCTTAAAAACTAATGAACGGATTTTCATCAAACTTCAGATTCAGTTAGACGTTAACATAAGTTGTTGATTATATTAGATTTTGGTGTAAATCCACCTATCCGGTGGCGCTGATATGCTGCATTTTGTATGATTTACACGATTTTAGCGATAGTCCTACCTCAAGAACTAATGCACAGAATTTCCTGTCTTTAGAATCCTCATGATTGCCATTTAATTTTGGCTCTGTACTAGAGAATTTTGAAGTATTAACATGTATGAGATAGAAGAAAGTTTTGGGATTGGCATATCGACTAGTTTTCAAAATATTTCTAAAATCTGTGCTGAATTTAATATTTTATGTGTTAAAAGCGGGCGAACTGTGAGTAAGATTTTAACACTTCCTATAAAAATATGTTTATACTTTAGAAATATTTTAAGAACTGAGACATCTTTTAGGAAGTGTACACAAAAAAAATAGAAGTTAAAAATATTAATTTCCCGAGGAGATATTTTAAATATGCGAATGCATCAAATGCCCATAGACTTGACATTAGCGAGGGGAAATCGGAAGTTGAGTGACCAGACCCCTTAAAAGGCTACTTCAGTCACCTGAAAAGATTCGCTCACTAATGCTAATCCCATGCAAGAAACTTTAGATATCTCGTTTGCATTTCAGTATTTTAAAACACTTATTTTTGCCATTGGCTTGCTGAGATCGATCTGTACAAAGCGCGTTTTTTACTTTTTCGATTTTGTTTACAGATATTTTTAATTAGAACGCTTTCATTTTCGAAACCGGTTTCAAAAGTGAAAGCATCATCTTGAAAAAAATCTGCAACTAATCGAGAAAGTAAAAAAAAAGGGCAGATGTGGAGATCAATCTCAACTATCCAATGCAAAAAAAAAATAAAAATAAAATAAATAAATAAATAAAATAAAATAAAATAAAATAAAATAAAATGCAAACAAGATATTTTAAAAAATTTCTTCCATAGGATTAGCATTAGCGAGTGAGTCTTTTCAGGTGATTGAAGTAGCCCCTTAATGTATACGTACTTCTTAATTTAGTTGTGTAGCAATTAAAAAATATATACAAGAGATTCAAGTAGTCCAAATAATTTAAGAAATTAGCAGTGACCCGAAGCCGAACAATTTTTGATGCTCCAGCTCTGCTCCTAGATAAAATACTGTGGCTCCAGCGCCAACTCGGCTCCGACTTCGCGCTTTTGAGTTGCAGATTTTAATTTACACATTTAATTTTTTGCTGACAAATTCTTTCTTCCTTTACCTTCGTTAAAGATCTGACAAAATGCATTTTTTCTTCTCATCAAACTTGAAATGCTTGTTCAGAAAATATGACATCTTTTTAGCTTTTGCTTTTAAAATAGAAAGTTTGGTGGAATTTTAAACACAAAAATCTTAAATTTCTTCTACACTTTTCAAACAAACAAAGGCCCCACCAGTGGCCGAGAGGTTCTGCTCTCGAAGCTGGTAGACGGGAAGTGCTGGGTTCGATCCCAATCGCGCCCGTCGGCCTAATCGTTCGGAGTTTTCGTGGTTTTCTTCGAGCCGTGGATCTTCCATGCGTTAATACGGATTAGGTTCCCTTAGAAAGACCCCCACGGAGGGCACTCCCCCGGGCCTATATCCCTCGTGTAGATAATTGGCCGTCAAAAATCAACCCAACCCAACTCATCAAACAAACAAAATTGTACAACTACACATGTAAACAACAGGCGGCCATATTTGTTTTCAAATAAAGTAGCGTTACCATGTTTTGAAAAGTTTTCCATCTCTAAAGAAAAAGAAAAAAAAAACCCTAAAAAATTATATAATTAAAAAGCTGAATAATGATGTAATTAAAATATTTTAAGCCTGGAAATTTAAAAGACTGAAATAAAAAAAGATTTAAAAGAATATTAAAATCTAAAGGAGTCCTGGAGCTGGGGAAAATTTAGAGCTCCAGCTCCAGGGAACCCATAATTAATTACCATAAGGGATTACCAATAATTAATCATACATTCATACAAAATAATATTATTGATATCTTTATCCCAAAATCAATATTTTCAATTATTTTAACACGTACGCACACGCGTCTGCTTTTGAAACGTTAGCACACACGTGAAATGAATCTCACCCCATTTTGTCTCCCATTACATTTTTGGCTAAATACGTTTTAAAAACAAATCTACTGTTCTGTATTGTAAAATGCATCAGTACTACTTCTTTTTAGGGAAAAAATCATGCTTTTCAAATTTATTTTCAGATATTGTAGCAGTTTCTGTAAAAATCACGTTTTTCCCCTAGAAAATAAGGAAACGATTTGTTTTTACACCTTAAAACATGAATTATTTCACAAAATGGATATTAATTGCGTTTAATAACTTTTTATCAATATATACAAGTAGCTTTTATCTTATTCTTTCATTAAAACTATTTTAGTGTGTGTTATCCCGTAAGAAATGAACGTATCGAGGCGAAACGTTTGTACACGCGCGGGATTATTTTATCCCAAGAGCTCCTAGTGAACAAAGAAAAGACATTACTTTACCCACCTCCTCTCGATCTTGACCTTGAATGGTATAAGGCATGTCAGAAGTGCACTCAAAAAAATTATCCTTTTTTTTTTTTTTTTTTTTTTTTTTTTAAAGAAAAAATGTAACTGGGGTGAGATTTATCCTGGCGCGTATACTTACGTGTTAAAGAGTTGCGATTCTACAGGGTCAGGATTAACAAGTTAATCAGACAACGAGGCTTTCGGGGAAGCAGCCCCCAACCCCATACAAAACAAGAAAGAAAAATCAAGCATAGATTATGAAGCACTTTCCAACTTAGCCAGAATATTTTCACAAAACTGCCCCATGTCTAAATAAACAATTTGGAAAACCAATTTTAGCAATTGCCATGTATGCGATAAAAAGTGGAACTAAAATATGTAAGGTTATGGTGCATAATATGAAAGAATGGTCAAAGGGGTGTCGGCAAAAATTGGAGAAGTGCTCCCCAGATGAAAAGGGTGGAGGTTAAAAAAATTGTTTAAAATATAAAAGTTAGAGCACGGAGGAGTAAATAATATAAGACTTTTTGAAAATTTTATGATTTGTCGTGTGGTCTGAGGTATTCAGCTATACGTATGCAAAAATTCATGTCTCCAACTTAATTAGGGGCTCTCTTAGAAAGAATTGCTTAAAAGACATATGTGGTAGCTCAAAGGGTTAAACGTAAGACTTTTTCAAGATTTTATTATTTGTCGCCTGGCCTCAGGTGTTCTGCTATAAGTATGCAAAATTTCAAATCTCCAATTTAACAAAGGGCTCAGTTAGAAAGAATTGCTTAAAATACGCATGTGGGAGCCGAAAGGGTTAAATCAGGGGTCGATGCAGATTTTTATTCTTGGGGCCCATTTTGTGAAAAGTAGAAGTTATTTTTGTGAATTTTATTATATTTTTGTGAAAAATAACATTTTGTAACGAAAGTTGACATCCAGTTACTAAAATTCGAACCAAGAATTTATGAACAAAAACATTCTTTAAATCCTTTTGCTAAAGATTTTGTTTTTCGTGACATGGTTTTATTTACAAATTACACATTTTAAAACAGTTTTTATGAAAAAGAATGTTACGTAGAGGGTCTATCTATAAGAGGCCATTATATTAAAAGGAATTTTGTGAAGGGGCCTGTTTTATTAAGTTTATTTTTGTGAAGGGGCCCATTTTATTAAATTTATTTTTGTGAAGGGGCCCGTTTTATTAAATTTATTTTTGTGAAGAGGCCCATTTTATTAAATTTACTTTTGTGAAGGGGCCCTAAATAGGCCCCAAATTTTGTCTGGATCGACCCCTGGTTAAATGTATGACTTTTTCAAATTTTTATGATTTGTCGCATGATGGTGTTCAGCTATAAGTATGCAAAATTTCACGCCTCCAACCTAAATAGGGTGTCACTGAGAAAGAATTGTTTAAAATACACATGTACTAGCCCAAAAGGTTAAATGTACGACTTTTTCAAAATTTTATGATATGCCGTTTGATGTGAGGTGTTCAGCTATAAGTATGCAAAATTTCACGCCTCCAACCTAATTAGGGGCTCACTTAGAAAGAATTGTTTAAAATACACATGTGGGAGCCCAAAGGGTTAAATGTACTTTACAAAATTTTATAATTTGTCGTTTGATAAGATGTAGTCAGCTATAAGTATGTAAAATTTCAATCCTCCAACCTAACTAGGGGCCCACTTTGAAAGAATTGTTTAAAATACACATGTGGGAGCCCAAAGGGTTAAATGTACGACTTTATCAAAATTTTATGATTTGTCGTTTGATCTGAGGTGTCCATCTATAAGTACGCAAAATTTCACGCCTGCAACCAAATTAGGGACTCACTTAGAAAGAATTGTTTAAAATGCACATGTGGGAGCCCAAAGGGTTAAATGTACGACTTTTTCAAAGTTTTATGATTTGTCGTTTGATCTGAGGTGTTCAGCTATAAGTATGCAACACTTCACTCCTCCAACCTAATTAGGGTTCACTTAAAAAGAATTGTTTAAAATACACATGTGGGATCCCAAAGGGTTAAATGTACGACTTTTTCAAAATTTTATAGTTTGTCGTTTGATGTGAGGTATTCAGTTATAAGCTTGCAAAATTTCACGCCTCCAACCTAATTAGAGTCTCACATAGAAAGAATAGTTTAAAATACACACGTGGGAGCTCAAACCAAACGGTTAAATGTACGACTTTATCAAAATTTTATGATTTGTTATTTGATCTGAGGTGTCCATCTATAAGTACGCAAAATTTCACGCCTGCAACCTAATTAGGGACTCACTTAAAAAGAATTGTTTAAAATACACATGTGGGAGCCCAAAGGGTTAAATGTACGACTTCTTGAAAATTTTATGATTTGTCATTTCATGTGAGGTATTCAGCTATAAGTATGCAAAATTTCACGTCTCCAACCCAATTAGGGTGCACTTAAAAAGAATTGTTTAAAATACACATGTGGGAGCCCAAAGGGTTAAATGTACTTTTTCAAAATTTTATGATTTGTCGTTTCATAAGATGTAGTCAGCTATAAGTATGCAAAATTTCACTCCTCCAACTTAATTAGGGGCTCACTTTGAAAGAATTGTTTAAAATACACATGTGGAAGGCCAAAGGGTTAAATGTACGACTTTTTCAAAATTTTATAGTTTGTCGTTTGATGTGAGGTATTTAGCTATAAGCATGCAAAATTTCACGCCTCCAACCTAATTAGAGGCTCACATAGAAAGAATTGTTTAAAATGCACATGTGGGAGCTCAAAGGGTTAAATGTGCGACTTTTTCAAAATTTTATGATTTGTCTTTTGATCTGAGGTGTTCAGCTATAAGTATGCAACATTTCACTCCTCCAACCTAATTAGGGTTCACTTAAAAATAATTGTTTAAAATACACATGTGGGAGCCCAAAGGGTTAAATGTACGACTTTTTCAAAATTTTATAGTTTATCGTTTGATGTGAGGTATTCAGCTATAAGCATGCAAAATTTCACACCTCCAACCTAATTAGAGGCCCACATAGAAATAATAGTGTAAAATACACATGTGGGAGCTCAAACGGTTAAATGTACGACTTTATCAAAATTTTATGATTTGTTGTTTGATCTGAGGTGTCCATCTATAAGTACGCAAAATTTCACGCCTGCAACCTAATTAGGGACTCACTTAAAAAGAATTGTTTAAAATACACATGTGGGAGCCCAAAGGGTTAAATGTACGACTTCTTGAAAATTTTATGATTTGTCATTTGATGTGAGGTATGCAGCTATAAGTATGCAAAATTTCACGCCTCCAACGCAATTAGGGTGCACTTAGAATGAATTGTTTAAAATACACATGTGGGAGCCCAAAGGGTTAAATGTACTTTTTCAAAATTTTATGATTTGTCGTTTGATAAGATGTAGTGAGCTATAAGTATGCAAAATTTCACTCCTCCAACCTAATTATCGGCTCACTTTGAAAGAATTGTTTAAAATACACATGTGGGAGCCCAAAGGGTTAAATGTACGACTTTTTCAAAATTTTATAGTTTGTCGTTTGATGGGAGGTATTTAGCTATAAGCATGCAAAATTTCACGCCTCCAACCTAATTAGAGGCTCACATAGAAAGAATTGTTTAAAATACACATGTGGGAGCTCAAAGGGTTAAATGTACGACTTTTTCAAAATTTTATGATTTGTCGTTTGATGTGAGGTATTCAGCTATAAGTATGCAAAATTTCACGCCTCCAACCTAATTAGAGGCTCACATAGAAAGAACTTTTCAAAATATACATGTGGGAGCCCAAAGGGTTAAATGTACGACTTTTTCAAAAATTTATGATTTTTCGTTTGATCTGAGGTGTCCATCTATAAGTACGCAAAATTTCACTCCTGCAACCTAATTAGGGACTCACTTAGAAAGAATTGCTTAAAATACACATGTGGGAGCCCAAAGGGTTAAATGTACGACTTTTTCAAAATTTTATGATTTGTCGTATGATGTGTGGTGTTATCTATAAGCATGCAAAATTTCAAGTCTCCAACATGTATAGTTTCTGAGAACGGGCTCTGTGACAGACAGACAGAGGAGCGAGACGAATAGGGTTTCGTCAGATGAACGAAACCCTAAAAATCGTGTACACCACAACTGAAAACGCATTTCCAGCAATATATTGTTAATGTGCAGTACAGTCCCAGTAGCAGAAAGTTATGATTGTGTCTGCGACAGCAATTTAGTGGGATGAAAATTGTCTGCGGGAGTAGTGTGTTATATTTTCTTATGTACAAACATTATGAGTGTTAAAATAAACAGCGCTCTTACTGATTAATACCAGGGATGATTCTAAGTAAAAAAAGAAAAAAATTCTGAAATTCACAACAAAATTTCCGAAAGATTACAACAGAGGGGGGGGGGGGTGCAGGGAGCGAAAATCCACTATCGGCACTAATTATGTGTTTTTCTTGCGCACTTTTGGTTAAATTTGGGTTTTTTCGCGATCTTTAGACGAAATTTGCCGTTTTTTCGCGATCTTTTGACGAAATCTGCTGGTTTTTTTTTTACGATCTTATGAGGAAATTCCTCGTTTTTTTCGCGATCTTTTAACAAAATTTGCCATTTTTTTCGCGATCCTTTGACAAAGTTGAGCTTTTTTTCGCGATCCTTTACGAACTTCGTGTTTTTTCCTCGATTCTTTGACGAACTTCGTGTTTTTTTCTGCGATTCTGCGACAGAAATTTGCGTTTTTTCGGCACCTCTGGGACGAAATTCGCGTTTTTCCCGGGATCTTTTGACGAAATTCGCGTTTTTACAGTGATCCTTTGGCAGAAATTTGCACTTTTTGCGATTTTTTGACGAAATTCCGCAAATTTAATTCCGATCTTTTGACATAAATTTTCCTTTTTTTCGTGATCCTTTGACAGAAATTTGCGTTTTTTCGCGATCGTTTTACAAAAAATTGCTTTTTTTCGCGATCGTTTTACAGAAATTTGCATTTTTTCCGCGATTGTCTGACTAAATTCGTGTTCTTTCCTCGATCCTTTGATGAAATTCAAGTTTCTTCCGCGATTTTGTGACAGAAATTTGCGTTTTTGTTGCGCCCCTGGAACGACATCCACGTGTTTTCGGGATTTTTGAATAAAATTCAAGTTTGTACAGCGATCTTTTGGCAGAAATTTACGCTTTTCGAGATCTTCTGACGAAATTCCTCCGTCTTTTCGCAATCCTTTGACATAAATTTGCGTTTGCTCACAATCCTTTGACATATATTTGCGTTTTTTCGCGATCGTTTGACTAAATTTGCGTTTTTCCCACAATCGTTTGTCTAAATTCGCGTTCTTTCCGCGATCCTTTTACCAAATTCGCATTCTTTCCGCGCTCCTTTGACGAAATTCGTGTTTTTTCCGCGATCCTGTGACAGAAATTTGCATTTTTTCTACAGCCCTGGGATGAGATTCATGTTTTTTTTCCGGTCTCTTTTGACGAAATTCGCGTTTTTATAGCGACCCTCTTTGGCTATAAATTACCGATTTTTTATGCGAACGATTGTCGAAATTGATATTTTTTGGCGACCATTTGTCGAATTCGCGATATTTTTTGACAGAATTTTCGTACTTTTTTTTTTTTTTTTTTTTTGAAGTTGGCAAATTTATCTGCAAGGTTCAAAATAAATCTGCGACGCACGTCGCGCGTCTCGAACTTTCTGCTACCGGGAGTACAGTAACCGAATTCTTTTGTGCGTCCCTGTAAATGAACGGTGACTACTATGCACCCCCTATTCTATAGTAAAAGAAGTTTGTAGTACATTTTATTGACATATATATACACAGGGCTGCCATAAGCGACTATTTTTATGTTATGTTCACACCAGTATTTTTCTAATGTAAATTTTGATGTATATTTCTTGGACTTCAATATTTTTGAATGTTTTTCTTTTTTTTTTTTTTTCCGCGTGAGATCGCTGAGGTTTATCTAACCTGGCTAGTTTTTTTTTTTTTTCTTTTTCGGTTTTGTTTACAGTATCTTTATACTAGAATAGTTTCAATTTCACACCGGTTCCGATAGTAAAAGTAATTAAAAAAATAAACGGTCAAGTGCGAGTATTACTCGCGCACAGAGGGTTCCGTACAATAAATATATGAATTACTAATTGTATTATTTAAAAAAAAACCGCTGCTAAAAGAATACTATGACTTTGTAAAAAACTATACAACGTAGGGTTGGGTATAAGCTGTATATACTAGAGTAGTATAAATGGATATACCATGAAAGATCAAAGAGGTGTGGAATCTAAATAATATCAAATACAGCTATTCTGTAATAACTCATTTTTAGGTGCGTTCGTAATTATATAAATACGTAGCACCTATAGTCGTCGTTCAGTCCGTCCGTCCGTCTGTCCGCATGTAACAGAGCAAAAACTACCCAACCGAATGGTCTGAAATTTCAAATATATGATTGTTGCAAAATTTTGTCGAGCCATTTCAAATTTTATGAAAATCGGATGTATAGTTTAATTACAGGGACAGTCAAAAGTTTTTCTTTACATTACGGCCAATGGGGAAAATTATTGCAAGTGCATTTTAATGATATTAGAGCCTTCCGAATGATCTGAAATTTTAAAGATATAATTGTTGCAAAATTTTGTCGTACCATTTCAGATTTTAGGAAAATCGGATGTATAGTTTAATTACAGGGACAGTCAAAAGTTTTTCTTTACATTACGGCCAATGGGAAAAATTATTGCAAGTGCATTTTAATGATATTACAGCCTTCCGAATGATCTGAAATTTGAAAGATATAATTGTTGCAAAATTTTGTCGAGCCATTTCAAATTTTAGGAAAATCGGATGTATAGTTTAATTACAGGGACAGTCAAAAGTTTTTCTTTACATTACGGGCAATGGGAAAAATTATTGCAAGTGCATTTTAATGATATTACAGCCTTCCGAATGGTCTGAAATTTTAAAGATATAGTTGTTGCAAAATTTTGTTGAGCTATTTCAAATTTTAGGAAAATCGGATGTATAGTTTAATTACAGGGACAGTCAAAAGTGTTCCGTTACATTACGGTAATGGGAAAAAATTATTGGAAGTGCATTTTAATGATGTATCAGACTATGCACTTTATGAAGTGCAAAAAATTATACATTCAGTACAATATGGGGTGCAAAAAATAATTATAAAACTAGTTATAGTACGAATGCACCTCATTTGCCACGTTTGACGAGCAATTTCCAACTTGTTTAATATTATCATAATCTATTTATGATGAACTTAATTCGGTACTGACAATTAAAGTAGTGCATATTTAAAATTTCATAAGGCTCAATTCAGCGTAGTAATAATCTTTTCATTTTACAGTGTACCTAAAGCAAAACCCTTGTTCAAAATTTAAACTTGGCATTGTGCTAAGCGCGCTTCGAAAGGAGGTCGCAAAGTTGCAACGCCGCTTTGGTCCGTGCCGCTTTTTTCCAGATAGTTTTTTAGTTAACCTTTAAAGACAAGGGAGGTGTATTGAAAGAGCCACTGAATGCAATCTAGTCGTGAATTCCATAGTATTTATGTGATTAATTCTAATTTTATTAGTCTGTTTTTTAATAATTTGACGTTTATTGCTTTTATACTGCTACTGGACATTGCATTACACAAATATAAACTTAAAAGTTGTTATCTAGGCTTTAGAAACCGATGGAGCATATAATATGGCGCCCCTGTCATTATGTATGTCCAAACCGCACGTGTATTTAACGGTTAATATCTCGGCTAATTACTGACGATTTTTTTCGAAAATGACTATCAACAATGCTTTTATATTTTTGCTACGATAGGTATCTCCAACGCTGCTCAACATTTTTGCTGAATGCCCGTAAATCGAAATTTGTATGTAAAGGAAATACGCTATTTTTGCAAAAACTATGTGACCTAGGGTAATCGCTATAATTTTCCTGCAAGGTTTACATTAACGTCTACTACTTCCAATTTTTTCATAATTTTAGTTTCAGTAAATTCGGAATTAGATGGGTGAGATATATTTTTGCTTTACATTTTCGACGATATCTTTGAAAATATAATACCTAAAATTAAAAGACGTGTATTTTTGAGTTCAGCTTTATGAAAGCTTTCACACGATACCGCACACGAAATACAAAGAAAATAGTTTTTTTTTTTTTTTTTTTCAAGTAACTTAATTACCTCCTCTACATTTTTCCTAAATATATTTTTAAATGTTTAATAATCTGTAAATATGTGGGTCAATAGTCTTTATTACTTCCCCCAATTTGAACTTTCCACGTCGCTTAGTTTACGAGTAAAATAGCTGTGATAGACAGACAGACACAAGAGTGATCTTATAATGGTTCCGTTTGTAATTATATAAATAGGTAGCACCTATAGTCGTCGTTCAGTCCGTCCGTCTGTCTGCATATAACAGACCAAAAACTACCCAACCGAATGGTCTGAAATTTTAAATATATAATTGTTGAAAAATTTTGTCGATTCATTTCAAATTTCATGAAAATCGGATGTATAGTTTAATTACAGGGACAGTCAAAAGTTTTCCATTACATTACGGCCAATGGGGAAAATTATTGCAAGTGCATTTTAATGATGTTACGGCCTTCCGAATGGTCTGAAATTTTAAATATATAATTGTTGCAAAATTTTGTCGACTCATTTCAAATTTTATTAAAATCAGATGTATAGTTTAATTACATGGACAGTCAAAAATTTTCCTTTACATTACGGCCAATGGGACAAAAATTATTACAATGCAATTTAATGATGTTACAGCCTTCCGAATGGTCTGAAATTTTAAATGTATAATGTTTGCAAAATTTTGTCGACTCATTACAAATTTTATGAAAATCGGATGTATAGTTTAATTACAGGGACAGTGAAAAGTTTTCCGTTACATTAAGGCCAAGAGGAAAAATTATTTCAAGTGCATTTTAATGGTGTTACAGCCTTTCGAACAGAATGAAATTGATATGCACATATGAAGTGCACTAAAATATACATTCAGTACACTATGCGGTGCAAAAAAATATTATAAAACTATATATAATACGAACGCACCTCATTTGCCACGTTTGACGAGCAATTTGAAACTTGCTACTTTTTAAGTACGGAACCAAAAAAAAAAAAAAAAAATCTGAAACCAAACACGAAAAAGTAAAAACTAGCCCCGTTAGAGATCATACTCAGCTATCCTATGCAAAAAATTAATAATAATAATAATTCAAAAAAATTTTAAATCAGAGCGACAAATTGGAAAATAACTTCTCCATAAGATTAACATTAGCTTCCGAGTCTTTTGATCCTTACAATAGCCACGCGAAGAAACGAGAATTCTAACGTTAATCCTATGGGAGAAATCTTTACAAATTTGTCGCTTGTATTTTAATATTTTTCATTGTTATTATTATTATTATTATTATTATTATTTTCATATATACCTGAGGTCAACATCTTATCTTGTGCGTTTGTACTTTTTTAATTTTCATTACAGTTTTTTTGTAAGTAGACACTTTCACCTTTGGAACCGGTTCTGAAAGTGAAACAACTTTCATATAAAAGAACTGTAACTAAAATGGATAAAGTATAAACGCACAATATAAGATATCTATTTCAGGTATCCATGAAAAAAAAAAAAAAAAAAGAAAGAAAATACAAAAATACAAGCTGAAACCTGTAAAGATTTCTCCCATAGGATTAACATTAGTGTTTTCGCGTTCGGAGGGAAGGGCAAAAACATTATGCCTGTGATTCGAAATGACTTACTCCAGCCCTGAGAACTACATAACAAGTTCTGCAAATAAATTAAGCGAAAATTCCTTTTAAAAATAGTGGTGAAAGTTTGGCTAAGCTGTAATCACAGGCCCTGCACATACCGGGTGTCCCAAAAATGACTGATGGATTTTAAAATTCAATAACTTGCAAACGGTGACAGATATTAAAAAAATTCTTGCAGGAGTGTTATGCAAGATATCAGGAGTTTTTACGCTGCGATTCTCAGTTTTAGTTGTAAATAGCATCGGTAGATGGCGCTGCAAGCAATAACAGCTAAATCCAGGCTCGATTTTTCGGCCTCTCTCTCCTTCCATGCGAAAAAAAGGAGATTAAAATGTATTGAATGGATCCCAAAGTACCAAATATCGGGTCTGGACTGAGCACCTATTGCTCTCAGCGCCATCTAATATTTGAAATTCGAACTAAAATCAAGAATCACAGTAAAAAACCTCTGGCATCATACACAACCCTCCTGCAAAAATTTTTTTTATATCTGTCACTGTTTGCAAGTTATTGAATTTTAAAATCCATCAGTCATTTTTGAGACACCCAGTAACTGTGCAATGTAAGATGTGTTTTGGTCTTTTTTTTTTTTTTTTTTTTTTTTTTTTTTACTTAAATGTATGATTACTGTGCCGTTATTTAAAAAAAAACATTCTTTTTCTTTTATAGATGAATGCTCAATAGTCAGAGAGCAGCCTTCATGGAGAAAAGCATTATTGTTAAGAACTTGCCAAAAAATGTCTATGTTCCTGAGTTGTGTGATAACTTTAGATGTTTTGGAAATATCGTGTCAGCGACTATTCACTATGATGAAAGCATGCACACCGGTGAAGCTTATGTTGAATTTGATGATAGTTTTAGTGCTTTGAATGCCGTAAAACGCATGAACAACACCAAGGTGTGGAAAATACCACTGCAAGTGTCTTTGAGCAGCGAAAACGAGCGTTTCACAAAAGTTTTTGTAAAGAATTTCAGCCTTGACTGGGACGTGTGTGATTTATTAAAAGCATTCGAAGTTGTCGGAACAGTTGATAGTGTTAATATATTTGAAACTGACAGAAAGTCTAATGGTTATGGGTATGTATTATTTAACAATCATTACACAGCAAAAAGAGCGATCGAAATTATGAATGGCAAAGAAATAGATGGGCATAAACTTGTTGTCGAACGTTTCCAAAGCAGAAAAGAACGAGAAGCATTGAAGAAAAATTCTTTAGAGTACGTTCAGAAAATGCTGGAAAAATCTACTCAGTTGGATAATCTGCACGTAAAAAATCTGCCGAGGAACATGCACGAAGATCAGCTTGAAAAATTGTTCGGAAATTTTGGAAATATAAAAAGTGTCAAAATAATGGTTGATGAAAATGGTGTCAGCAGAGGATTTGGTTTTGTATGTTTTGAAAGCAAACAAGATGCAAAAAAAGCTCTCGAGAAAATGAATGGTTATCCTTTGAAGGATAAAAGATTGCAGATTAGCTTTAAAGAAGACGGTCAGTATCGTAAGCAGTATTATAATTTAAAAAGTAAAGAGAGGGATTTCAAAATCAAGCAGTACAAGCAGCGATCAAAGTCTGTGCCAAAATTTTTACCTCATGCTCTGCAGGAGCGGCGCTCTGACTGAGCTAATATTTTGGCGTTTCGTCACCCTGTATAATGACTATTCTCACTGTTTTCGAAAAATAATTTTCGTCTTATTTCTGACAGAAATTCTGCGTTTAAGTAAGATGAAAATTACTTTGCGAAAATAGTGATGGAAGTGTCTCTCGATTAGATAGTAATCAGACTCTGATCTTGATTCTTTTCAAGTGGCTTTTGGAAGACACGTGCCTTTCTAAAGCTTTGTCTTGGACCATTTAGAACTTAGACGATGCATAGCAATACTTATGTTTATATCAGCAAGTAATCAAACTTATTTATATTCCCCAAACTCACGGGACTTGATTATGCAATTAGCCTCAGAGAAACGATGGTAGGCAATATTGACAAGGTTCTCAGGGCCCAATTAGCGCAGCGGCAAACTTCCACCGGTAATTTAGTATAGAAATTTTTGCCTTAATTAAACACAGAATTTTTGTTTAACCCCTTGAAGGGCGGTGATACCGCTATGGCATCACATAATTTTAATCCCTGATTGCCACATTGGCACTCGAATTTTTTAATGAAAATTTCACTTTTATTAAGAGCGCGAAAATATACTTGTTTGCAAATAAATTTTCTTGTAAATACTGGTGTCATTCAATTATTTCAACATTTTATGAATACAAGTACCTTGCCCCTGAAAGGGTTAAAGTAAGGCGATGATTTCTATTATAAAATACTGATGGAAGTTTGCCTCTATGCTTTAATCAGGTTCTGAAGATTCTCGTGGCCAATCAAATAGTTTTAATGTGTTGTTTTTTAGGCGGTCGCTGATCTCGAGAACTATGACCATGAGCGTTATCTAGTTCTAAAAGGTCTAAGATGCTTTGTGGGCAAATTGTTCAAAAAAGTTTTTAATCTTGAGAGAATTTAAGAATTAATAATTTTGATTGTGTGTTTGTTTTTAACCTGTTTTATACTGCTGCTTTGTTTTTAATTTCAGTTTTAAACTATTGCTACTTACATTACTACTTGTTTATTTGCTTTGGCCTGAAAAATGCAGTTTCGGTCACGAGTTGGCATCCGTATGAACATAGTCTTTTAAAAGAATAATTCGGTTAAAGATCTCATTCGCGGAGTTTTCTTAGAATATGCTCAGTGACATTTCTGTTTCTCATAAGCAAATTATATATATATATATATATTTATAATGCATTATATATACGGACTACCGGATGACTGTGGCAGGAAATCATCGGAAGAAAATCTTTAATAATTTTACATGAAATGAATCTCCTAAAAAGGAGCAAGACAAACAGAAATTGAATTGATAATTGAATCTCTAGTAATTGGAATCTCGTACATTATAGATTTGAGGACGCGAGTTTCAAAACTCGCCTTATCCTAAATTACAATAACCATGTTTTCTCTATCAATCTATTCTATTGGTAAACCTGCACCGAATAAACACTACAATTTGGGGGGGGGGGGGGGGGGGAACTAGTTTTATCCTATATTTCCGGCATTGTAAAATCTTGGTTTACAATGAAAATCAATGGACATAGTTTGAGGTTTTTCGCGATTTTCCAAAATTTGATTTTATGGATAAGATGAGTTTTGATACTCACGTCCACATTTATATTTATCTTTATAAAAATCAATAACGTATGCAGGAGTGCCACCATTTTTAAACAAAAAAATTTGTAGTAGATTTCTATAACATTTGCACGAGAAATGTAGATTATTTTTAATACTGGTGGCAAAAACAGTCGTTAGTGGCACGCCCTGCATATGTCATTGATTCCTCTGATATTTCTTTATTGTTTTGTCGAGCAAGCATTTTAAACTTGAGCCACTAGAATTATATCTAGTAGCCCCATTTAAAACTTTTCTAAATGTGCTGAGATTATTATATTAACTAAAAGCCATATCATGCAAATAGTACTATATTACAATTTTAATCTTAATCTAATTTAAGAATATGTACTGTATATTACTGACGTGATTATAGTCAATTTAGTTTAGTCAAAATGCCATGACTATCAAAATCATAAAAATTTTTATCTTCACCCATATAATCTTTTCAAGCAGGGCGTGACTAAGTATACTTTTGAGAACAAAGGCACCTATTCAGAACTATTTTAGAATAGTAATTTTCGCCTTATTATGACAGAATTCTGCATTTAAATAAGTCGTGTATGCTATTCGAAAATACTGGTAATCCCAGGAAGGGCCTATGCCCCACGTGCCCATGCCTTAATCTGGCCCTGTTCTTAAATGTGGGTATACGCGCGCTTAATTTTTGTTTGAAAATACATTTTCCCTCGTTTTTGAAGGAATACTATGTTACTAAGATCTTTTAAAACCTTTGCATATTTGACTGTCTGTCTAGTTGTTTGTTTACGCTGTCGATTTCATGAAAAAAGTGCCTATGTCAAATTCATTCTGAATGGATTGTTGAAGTATTTTATAGCATATTGTTCACTGCTACTGAAAATGATCACTGCAATATACCCGTTGATTTTATTCGTGAGCATCCGCAGAACAAAATCCAAGGAGGGGCAATATTTTGAAACATATATTGTGCGTAAAAAGTACCCGGAGTTGTTAAAATAACAATAATAATTTATTCATCAAAATTTATTTTGTCGTCTTCACAGTAGGCTCCATCGAGTCCAGTAAACTATTGCCAGGCATTTGTGTCAATTCTCTATACATTTTTCGTTGGCTGATTGAGGTATGGCCTTCAGCTACTTCAGCTAATTTTTGTATGACCTCAATTGACTCAAAACGCGGAATGGTAATTTTAGCTTCGAGAATATGAAAAACTCACACGAGGCCATCATATCAGACGAGTAAGGTGCTTGGTCGATAACATTTGTTGTATTTTTGGCCAAAAACTCTTGCACTCTTGTGCGATGGTGCATTATAGTGATGCAAAATCTACACGAAATTCCAGAGATTTTCAAGATGTTCGGCACCCGGAATTTCGTTTGAAACGCAAACGTAAGAAAAACTCTGTTCAACTAATTTTGTCCATTGTAAAAAGGGCAGAGCACTCAAAAGTATGACTAAATAAACAGCTGCTGTCAAAACATTAAGTCACAGATGGCGCTCAAACTCCGTGTTATAACTGGGTACAGTGGTACTGACTTACCGAAAAAAAAACTGTTATAACTTTTATGTGCATTTTCTAAATGATAAATTATAAATTCCAGGTACTTTTTACGCATTATGTATGTGACTGTAATTTGCTTTCAAAGCCTTGTTTATTTATTTATTTATTTATATTTATTATTATTATTATTATTATTTTGTGAGCTCGTGAAATAAACTAAGATTTTTTTTTTTTTCAGAACTCCATGTGACTCCAATTTTTGAACATATCAACATAAAAAACAAAACATAAATATAACAAATGAGGCATATATAAAATACCCCCTCCCCCCCAAAAAAGCTTCTACCGACTTTTTTTAAATGAAGAATTGAAACAGTTATTATTTTTTTACCACGAGGGTCGGGGTAATCCCCCACCTCCTTGAACGTCCTGTTTAGGTTAATGTCAGACGAACGTCTTTTTGCGCGCTTTTTTCCCTACTTATCATCCCTACACATGCTCGCTAGCATGTGTAGGGATGACATTAGCCTAATGTTTTAAAACGCCAGCTTTAAAAGAAAAAAGAGAGCTAAAAATTGCCTTCCAAAGGGATTTCGGCGGCAGAGCCCCCTGACGAAAAATCTTTTTTTCTCTCTCTCTTAGTTATTTTAAATCATTTGTGAAGAATAAATTTTATTTTTTTTTCCAAAATCATCAGGTGAAAAAAATAGTTATTTTATTCAAGAAGAGGTAATTGTCTTCCCCTGCACCCCCACACCCTCCTCCTTTTGCGGACGCCCATGTCTGATTATTGGGCCACATTTTAATTTCGAATACGTTATTGTCCAATAGGAAAGTGGAGATTTTTTTATTATTATTATTATATATTTTTGGCATTCGATATTATTATATTCTACGAAATTTTTAGTCTTTTGTAGATTAGAAAAAAGTGTTTAAAAAATAAAATCATCATTTAAATCATAATTGCTATTGTATAATTTCTCTAGATCAGCATTCTTGTTAATCGTCTTTCCTTTGCTAAGTGTTAATATGCTAATCATTATCAATCAGTTTTGCTCCTAAATCATTCCGACAGCTATATTTTTTTACAGAAATTTTTAACTTTTATAAATATAAATTAGAATTATCTCTGGTGATGTAAAGATAATTTTAATTATATTCTTGGTGTTTTTAAACGATCTGTTCTATTTGGAATATTTTTATTTTAATATCACTTGTGTTTCATTAACGCTTAATAAGATTTATTTTGCTATGCAAGAAAATGAAACAAACAGTTATATATTAAATTTAAATGTACTAGGTATGCTTTATTACATTTTTAAAAAGCGTAATTTCTGTTCTGAATTTTTATTTTGGTGGTGTTTAATATATATATATGTGTGTGTGTGTGTTCGTGAGTGTTTAATTCTATAAGTATAAATTTCACGTATTTGTATCTCTAAATTAATAAACTATCTGTATGTTTTGTGTTTTTAAATTATGTATTATATTTAGAATATTTTTAATATCATTTGTGTTCCATAAACTTCTCACAACTTTAATAGATTTATTTTGCTAAGCAAGAAAATTAAACAGTTATATATTAAATTTAAATATACTACTTATGCTTTATTATATATTTAGAAAGAATGGCTCTTGTTCTGAATTTTTATTTTGTGGTGTAATTTTTATAGTCCTGAACGTTTAATTGTAAAAGTATAAATTTCATGTATTTGTATTTTTAAATTTATAAACTATCTGTATGTTTTAAATGGTTATTATTGATTTGTTATTGTATGATTTATTGTTAATAAAAGATTCTATTATTTCTATAACATATTTTTTTATTGCAAATTAAGTAAATTTTACTTTTTATTCTTTTAATTACACTGGACAACAATTGTTCTTTCACAGAACTGAAATTACTCGATTCTAGATCAGTTTTTTTTTTTTTCGCTGATTCCGAATATGCTTTCCGTTTTTCTTTAGATGATCCAGTTTTTGAGAAACTTGCATATTTAAGTGTATGCAAATTTAAGATTTTTGTGCCATTTTATGCAAATCTTAGATACAATAAATGTAAGGTTGAATTACATTTTATAGATAATGACTACTGAACTATTTGCTTCATATAAATGTCATGATCTGCAAATTCTTAATATTTATCTGCCCAGTTATTAAGCCTAATTTGCATATTTTTCAGTGGTGTAATGTTTACATTACTATCAACTTTAAAGTAGGTGCTACAGAATTGGCGTAGTGTTTTTCTAGACTAGATTTTTATGCTGATTTTAAATGCAATCTGTTTTCTTATATCACGTCTAGTTTTTGAGTAAAATTAATTTCTACTTTTGTACGACATTGACACAAGTTTGATATTAGATGCTTTTTAGGGGTGTGTACCTCATTGTCAAAAGGGTGGACAGTGCCAGATTCCTATCCGGGACACAAACAACAATTTATATAATCGAAAAAAAAAAAATGGAAAAAATAGTAGAATCTATCCTAACTAGTTGAAGTACATCATAATGTAGCATTACACTGTAAAAAAAAAATGGTAACGTTCCATGTAAAATCCAGGAACATTTTGCATTTTCTCAGGTTTTCAGAATAATTTAGCTCTTTCCTGTGAAATTCTGGTTTTCTTATCTGAAACGTTCCTGAACAAAAGTTGGAAACAGCAAAACGCTGCGGCCGCCATTTATTATTTTTTTTGCCATAATCCGTTGCTCGCGCGCGAGTGTCGAAAACGAATTCCTTAAATGAATGTAAAAAAATCAATATGGAATGCAAATAAATCAATAGACGACATAATCCTTTACGTCTCTATTGTCAAGACAATTCAGATGAAAATACAATACCCCTGTGACATCGCTAAGAGATTATCTCTCGTACTTGTCTGTGGAATGTTTAACGAGCAGACCGTGTAAAAAAAATACACCTATTATTTGGATCTCCATTAACCAGCGGACCATCAAACATGATTCTCACCGATTTTGATTAATTTAAAGTATGTTTTAGAGTTCTTATCTCTAATTATTCTTGTGAAAGGATTTCTTCAAATGGGCCTTAGATTTTCAGAAATTAGATGCCGAGGTTTAGCATACGTTTCAAATATCCATTAGTTTGCAGCTCTTAACGTGTCTTTCGTGGTGTGGACGCAGAAAGCTCGCACCTCGCACGCCACCCGTACGGCCCGAGTTCGATGCTACCTCTTGACTTTTTTCTTTCTTTTTTAATTAATTTTATATTTTAACACTTTATTACAATTTGATTTAAATTTAATATATATTTGACACTTTGAATTGCTGCAAATTTGAATTTTTTTTTATTTTTGGAAAAAATATACAATTACGTTTAGGTTTGTTTTTTTTTTCATGAAAATTTATATGTATTTTATCTAACTTGTAAACTAACATAATTACTGACGAAAATCCAAAATATTTTATGCCTAGATTTTTTTTCTAATTATTATTTACATTTATATATTTTTATATTTTAAGCAAAATTCAGAAACAATATATCATATATATATTTACTTTATTGAATTTTAACTGAAAATTTATTTTTTCGTGTAAATTATAAATAATAATTTTGATGTCAATTTCAAAATATTTTTTCATTCTAACAAATAATGATAATAAAGCGAAAATTGTCAACTGGAAATGTAAAAATCGTCTGCGGATCCCGCATGCTGTGAAATGTCAGTAATGTTTTGCTGTCAACAGAAATATTCCTGGTATTTCGCAGGAAACTTACTGGCATTTCTGTAGAAAGTTTTTAACATATACAGTAAAGTTCCAGTCATTTTTAAGAAATGTTTCTTGGAAATAATGGGCAACTCAGCTGCCCATTTTTTCCCAGGAACGTTGCGGAATTTTTTTTTTACAGTGTAAAAGAGATTTCTGGTTTTTTTTTGACCAAAAAATAAAATTTCACTTTTTTCAAAAACTAGTTGTGATAGAAGAAAACAGATACCAGATTTGAAATCAACGCAAAAAAAAAAAAAAAAAAAAAAAAAAAAACTGGTTTAGACACATGCTAGCGTACTCCTATGCCAGAAGTATTTGGACGTCAAGAAACATTATCAGAAAAATATTCAAATTAGGCACAATATTTCATCATCACTCGTCAGTATAATCTCAGAAACAAAGTTTTTGTAAATTAGACAGTAATCATAGCAAAACAAACAAGAGCGAAAAATCATACATCCAGCATACATTATGTAACACTTTCCAACACATCCAGAATACTGTAATAAAATTTTACAGTTTATTAAGGTGAAAGAAGCCTGAATAAACAATTTAGAAAATGCATAAAGCAGTTGAAAAAACCAGTCATTGCAATTACCATCAATAGTCGAAAACGTCCGAGTTTTTTGTGCAACCTAGGGGTAATTCTTTTCCGAAAATTTAAGGCATTCATTTCCGAAAATTTAAGGCATTCATTTCCGAAAATTTAAAAAAATCGATCATCAATCCGAAAATTCCGACATAAAAAATATTGCGAATTTCGACAAATGGTAGCCGAAAAAACGCAAATTTCGTTACACAATCTCGGAAAAAACGCAAATTTCGTTAAAGAATCATCTTAAAAAACGCAAATTTCATCAAAGAATCGTGGAAATAACGCAAATTTCGTCCAAGAATGGCGAAAAACCACAAAATTTGTTAAAAAACCGCAAATTCCGTCAAAAGATCACGAAAAAAACCGCAAATTTCGTCAAAAGATAGCGAAAAAAACCGTATATTTCGTCAAAAGATCACGAAAAAACAGCAAACTTCGTCAAAAGATCGCGAAAAAAAACACATATTTCGCCAAAAGATCGCGAAAAAAAACCCGGAAATTTCGCCAAAAGATCTCGGAAAAAACAGCAAATTTCGCCAAAAGATCTCGAATAAAACCCCAGCAAATTTCGCCAAAAGATCTCGAATAAAACCCCAGCAAATTTCGCCAAAAGATCGCGAAAATTTTACCAAAAGATAGGGAAAAAAACGAATATTTCGCCCAAAGATCGCGAAAATCCCGTAAATTTCACTAAAAGACCGTGAAAAAACCGCAAATTTCGTCAAAAGAACGCGGAAAAACGCAGTGCCGGGAGTAGATTCCCCCCCCCCCCCCCCCTCTGTTGTAACTTTTCAGAAAATTTGTTGTGAATTTTAGAATTTTTTTTTTTTCACTCAGAATCACCCCTGTGCATGACCTATAGATTTGTGTGTATACTACATAGTATGATGCTAAAAGTTAGTTTAATTAAACGCATAGCATAGTTGAAAATTTCTATTCAGCAATTTCTGTCAATGAATGGAAATGTACTTGCTATGTATTGTGGGGCCCTGTATATATGATCTATATAGTTTATACACGCCAAGTAATGTGCAAAAAAAATAGCTAAATTTTAAAACGCGTAGCACAACTGAAAACGCACTTCCAGCAATTATTCTTCAATGCAGTACTGTAGCCAAATATTTTTTTATGTTCCTGTAAATGAATGATAAATTATATGAACATCAGATTCTACAATAAGCGCTTTGTAGTACATCTCAGTTATATACATAAATTTCAATATGTATTTTTAAAATAATGTTTTGTCATTAAAATATACCGCAAACGATATTTCCCCATAAGCTGTAATATAACAGAATTCTTTTGAGTGTCCCTGTAAATTACGGATGTACAACCTGTGGCCCGCGAGGGGTTAACGTGTGGCCCGCGACTTTCGTCAATTTATAATTGGCAAAAATCGCAATTTTGGAACATTGGTTGCAGGAAAAAATCCTGAATTTCGTCAGTTTACCGCGGAAAACAAATGCAAATTTCGTCAACCAGTTAAAAATCGCGAATTTGATTAATCGCCCGGGCCGACATCATTTGTATCATTTTAGGAAATTCCCGAGTTGCGAATTTCGTCAGTTGCTAGTCGAAAAATATCTCGAATTTCATCGATCGCGAGCGGAAAAGTCGCGAGTTTTGTCAGTTTATCGCGAGAAAAAGTAGCGAATTTCGCCAATTTGCCGAGGGAAAAATGCAAATTTCATCAGCCATTTAAGGTATGCAAATTTCGTCAGTCATTTAAGGTATGCGAATTTCGTGTACTGGGAGAAAAAACCGCGAGATTCGGCGATCGGCTTCGGAAAAATCGCGAGTTTCATCGATCGGGTGCAAAACATCGAGAGTTTCGCCGATCTGGAACTGGAAAATCGCGAGTTTTGTCGATCGGGTGTGGAAAAACCGCGAATTTCGTTGATCGGCTGCAGAAAAATCGCGAGTTTCGTCAGTTTATTCCAAGAAAAAGTCGCGAATTTCACCAGTTTGCCCAGGAAAAAATTAATTTTGTTAATATGTTAAAAATCGCGAATTTCGCCGATCGGGCACGAAAAAATTGCGAGTTCTGCCGATCGGGCGCGGAAAAATCGCGAATTTTGTTGATCGCACACGGGAAAATCGCGAATTTCGTCGATGAAGCTCGAAAAAATTGAAAATTTCGTTGATCGGCTGCGGAAAGATCGCGAGTTTCGTCAGTTTACTGCTATAAAAAGTCGCGAATTTCGTTGACTGGACGCGGAAAAATCGCGAGTTTTGTCGATCGGACGCTGAAAAATCGCGAATTTTGTTGATCGTGCGTTGAAAATTGCGAAATTCGTCGATCGGGCGTAAAAAGGCGCTAATTTCGTTGATCGGGCAGTGGAAAATCGCGAATTTTGTCGTGGGAAAATTGCAAATTTCGTCAGCCATTTAAGGTATGCAAATTTCGTCAGTCATTTAAGGTATGCGGATTTCGTGTACTGGGAGAAAAAACCGCGAGATTTGTCGATCGGCTTCGGAAAAATCGCGAGTTTCATCGATCGGGTGCTAAAACATCGAGAGTTTCGCCGATCTGGAACTGGAAAATCGCGAGTTTTGTCGATCGGGAGTGGAAAAACCGCGAATTTCGTTGATCGGCTGCAGAAAAATCGCGAGTTTCGCCAGTTTATTTCAAGAAAAAGTCGCGAATTTTACCAATTTGCCCAGGGAAAAAAATAAAATTTCGTTAGTATGTTAAAATTTGCGAATTTCGTCGATCGGGCACGAAAAAATTGCAAGTTCTGACGATCGGGCGCGGAAAAATCGCGAATTTTGTTGATCGCACACGGGAAAATCGCGAATTTTGTTGATCGGGAACGGGAAAATCGCGAATTTTGTCGATGAAGCTCGAAAAAATTGCAAATTTCGTTGATCGGCTGAGGAAAGATCGCGAGTTTCGTCAGTTTACTGCTATAAAAAGTCGCGAATTTTGCCAATTTAACAAAGAAAAAAATCTAAAATTTCGTCGATCAGTTAAGAATCGCGAATTTCGTTGACTGGACGCGGAAAAATCGCGAGTTTTGTCGGTCGGACGCTGAAAAATTGCGAATTTTGTTGATCGTGCGCGGAAAAATCGCGAAATTTGTGATCGGGCGTGAAAAAGTCGCTAATTTCGTTTGATCGGGCAGTGGAAAATCGCGAATTTTATCGATTAAATACGAAAAAATTGCAAATTTCGTCGATGAGCTACGGTAAAATCTCGAGTTTCGGCAGTTTATCGTGAGAAAAAGTCGTAACAATTCCCCGGAAAAAATTGAAAATTTTTTCAGTCAATTAAGAATCGAGAATTCTGTAAACTGGGCATGGGAAAATTGCGCATTTCGTTGATAAGGTGTGGATAAATCACGAATTTTGTCGATCAGGCACGGAAAAATCTAAAATTTTGTTGGTCGGCTGCAGAAAAATTGCGAGTTTCGCCAATTTAACTTCGTTCATAAAGTTCGCATTTTTTCAGCACTAGCCTTTTTCATGCCTATGTTTGTTTTTTAGCACTTCTAATAAAGCAAAATTTACTCCCCCGAATAAAGTCGAAGAATATTTTCACTCCTTGAAAATAATCCTTGTTATATATACAAACATAAACTGCTAATATATTCTTGCCAACTGAATTTGGTATATTGACTGGGTAGGGGAACCTAAAGGGGTAAAACTGCCACCCCTCTGAAATAATGTTTTTTATAAGCCATAGAAGTAGTAGGAAAACAACAGTACAGGGACAGGAGGAGGCGGTGAGGCGGCACCGTGCCATCCCCCCTTCGGCCCCGCACCGCCTCCGACACCGCCTCTGGTACCCCCTCCGACACCGCCCCCTAGCGGGAAAAAATAAAGTTCTGCTCTAACATGACGGGTGAACGATCCTCTATTCAAATATCACCTCTCAGCATAGTCAATACCTCTCTTTAACAGACATTACCTACCTAAAACAGACATTCCCTCCCTAAAACGGACATTCCCTCTCTAAATGACCATTTTTAGAACTATATAAGTCAATGTTTTTCGAAATTATTTTTTAAAATGATCTTAAACGGTGAAGTGATCAGCGCTTTATGTGCTTGTGTAATTTGAATTTTGAACAACCTTTACCTTAATGAGTATTATTAATTAAGCAAAACAATGGAAAATATTAATTTTAATGAAAAAAGCTGAATTTTTTTCAAGTACAAGATCAGAATATACTCTTAAATGGGGAAAGTTAAACGCGTACATTTGAATTTTGAAGAATCTTTACCTTAATGAGTATTATTAATTAAGCAAAACAGTGTAAAATATCAATTTCTTAGGAAAAAAGCTGATTTCCGTAGATTTTATTCAACTACAAGATCAGAATATCAACTTAAATGGAGAAACTTAAACATATTTGCTTTTTGGGCGATCAACACCATAATCAGCATTATTAATTAAGCAAAATAACAAAAATATCAATTTTTAATGGAAAAAAGACGATTTCAGTACATTTTATTCAACTACAAGATCAGAATATCAACTTAAATAGAGAAAGTTAAACATATATTTGATTTTTGGGTGATTAACACCTTAATGAGTATTATTAATTAAGCAAAGCAAAGGAAAATTATAATTTTTAAGGAAACAAGCTGATTTATTTATTTATTTCTTTATTTCTTTTTTTCCCCCAACTATAAGATGAGAATATCCACTTAAATGAGAAATGTTAAGCACACATTTAAGTTTTTAAGGCTATTAACCTTAATGAATTTTAATACTTAATTTTTTATACATAAGCCATTACTTAATAAATTTAATGCTTTCTGATTCAATGAAATTCGGTGATTTTTTCAGTTTTTAAACCAATTCTTGCATATTTTGTATTTATTATTACTTAATTTCCCAACCTCTAAAAGCATTTGAAGAAAAACACGATACTCCGTTTAACATTTGAAAGAAATATTCGAAAAATGACTCCTTCGCTAACCCCAAATCTTCCCCTCAAGCAGGGAATGCCAACAATAGAATGTTATACCAGCTTATTGATGTATTTTCATATCACAAGAACGCAGATTTTGATATGGTCAGTAAACACATGATTGTAATCTGAGTTATTCTACCCATATTATTAATCAAATTATCATATGGTTCATCTTTAGTTTTGAACAATCATCACCTTAATGATTATTATTAATTAAGCAAAACAATGGAAAAATTTCAATTTAAAGAATAAAAGTTGATTTCTTACGAATTTTTCAACTGTAACACTGGAATATCGACTTCTAAGAGAAGAGTTATACATATATTTTAGTTTTTAACAACAAAAACTTAATAAATATCATTAATTAAACAACAACAACAACAAAAAAGAAATTATAGATTTAAAAGATGAATTTTTACGCAAATTTTCAACTTTGAAATACACTTTATTTTTACAAGATACTAATTATATTGTTAAACTTTAGCTATCTTTAGAAGATTGATTGTCTTTATATAGTGTTCATATTTATATCTATTCACATCATGACTACATTTGAGATCTTACAACCAATAGTATAAATTTCTTTTCTATATGGAAAACGGAAATGAATAAAATTGTTTTATCAGATCATTTGATCATTGATACATTCGAGATTTTGAACATATATCCAGATTTTGAATGAACAACACCTTAATGGAAATTAATAATTAAGCAAAACAATGGAAAATATCAATTTTTAAGGAAAAAGATCAGAATATCAACTTAAAGAGGAAAGATACGAGGATTTCAACTTAAAAGGGAAATTTAAACATTTATTTTAGCTTTTGACAAACCATTACCTTAATGAATTTTATTAATTGAACAAATAACAAAGAAAAATGTTATTTTTTAATGAAAAAAGACAAATTTAAACGAATTTGATTAACTTTTACACTAGTTTGAGATTTTTTCATTCTTTTAGATGCTAGCTATGTAGAATTTTAATCTCTCAACGAGACACAGTTCAAGAAATACTCATTACTAAACAAATTAAATTAATTTTAATCTAATCAATAACTGAAAATTTCACATTTTAAAAATATTTTCATGAATGTACATAAAAGATACGAGTTTACAAACTAATATCCATGTTTTATTAAATTTAACTGGATTTTTCTATATTCGAACTTAATTTTTATACACAAAGCATTATTTAATCAAATTTAGTACTTTCAGATTTAACGAAATTCAGCGATTTTTCACTTTTCAAACCAATCCTATGACTTAAAAAACAACAGCGCCCCCTTATAGCTTTGAGTGAAACGAGTCGAATTTTTTATACTGTTTGCTGTTTTCGTTATATGAAGACGTCAGCTTATATTCTCTAGTTTAACTAAAATGAGTAATATGCAAGAAATGTCTTTAGCAGAGGAAGATTAAAGTCAATCTTACTTAAAGGATATGAATTCAGCTATACCCAGTCAAGAAGCACATGCTTCGAACATTGAAATATTACCCTCTTCACCAGAACAACTAAAACCAGCTTTTTCTTGCAATCAATGCGAGAAATCCTATTAAAAAAAGAATGCATTAAACAGATATCAAATATCCCATTTGGAGAAAAAACCCTTTGAATGTGAAATATGCTCAAAGACATTCATTTAAAGCAGTGATTTAAAACGACATAGTGTAACTCATTCCAGCACATCTACTACATATAAATGCGATCAATGCGGGAAAGATTATTTACAAAAGTTTCTGTTAACAATTCACAAGAGATCTCATAAGAAGTTTTATGATTGCGATAAATGTTCCAACTCTTTTTTAACAAAGTCTGCTTTAACTAAACATAAAAAAGTTCATCCCAAGGAATATGAATGTAAATACTGCAACATTAAATTGTACGATGAAGTTGAATTTTTACATCATAAAAAAGTTCACCCTAAGAAATATAGTTGTAAACACTGTAAAATTATCTTTTATCTCCAGAGGGGGTTTATTTATCATCTGATCAACATGCATAAATGAAAAATGCAAACTTTGTTAAGTTATAAACTTGATTTGAATATCTGTATATTTTAAAAATGTATATGTCCTCCTATAACTGTTGAAAATGATGAATAAATATTGTTTAACTGACAAAGCTTTTGTCGTTTATTTTTGCCATATCAACTTGTGATTTTTCTTGACTCTATCTCATCAAGTCAAAACGATTTTACTAAAATTTTAAAATACATATTGTATCATTTTTAAGTTTATAATTTTTTTAATTTCTTATCGAATGAAACATGAGTTACCTATCTTTTATTAATTTCATATTAAAAACCTAACGTTTTCCATATAATTTTATTATGTTCCGTATAAATTTTATATACCCAATTAAATTCTATTATCCCTTCTTATTAGCAAACATTATTATTTAACTGGAAATTTCACATTAATGTTTTTCTTTTTTCATGATTGTACATATAAAAATAAGAGTTTACAAACTAATTTCCATAATTTATCACATTTGAACTTAATTTTTATACTCAAAACATTATTTAATCAAATTTTTATACTTTCTGATTCAGTGAAATTCGATGATTTTTCATTTTTTAAACCAATACCACAATATTTATCGACATTGGACTTGATTCTCCCCTTGTATATTTTTACATTACACAATTAAGATAGATATAGAATTAGGACCGCAATAGAGTTAAAAATTGATTATACTCAATTTTCACCTTATATGAATTGGTCCTACATGACATTTCTTATTGCTACAATCACTTGATATATTAAAATTAGTCCGAGTTATTCAGTCTATATTATTAATCAAATTATCATATGTTTCATCTTACACTTCTAAGATTTCTGAATTATCATCCATCAAGTTGCTTAAAATATTAATACTGTGTTTATAGTTCTATTGATACATAGCCTACATGAATATAATCTTTAATTTTAACATTTCATATTTTAAATGACCTATTTTCAAAACTAAACTATATGAATTTTTACTACATCACTTATCAATATCACAGAATGATTTATGCTTCACACTTTTCTAATAATTATCAGATTCTTATAACATAATTTCTTGATAACATATATTATACTACTGATTTGTACGCATGCGTGAGTTGTCACGTGATCAAAACGATTGAGAATAATATAAATTTTCGAAAAGCAGCGCAGTATTTCTCACTTCAACTGTTAAACATGGGAGAGAAGGTGACTTTAAGTGCGCAACTCTGATAAATTTCCAGATTTTAATTCAAGTGAGGAACCGATTTCTTTGTTAGTGAATAAAGTAAGTTTTAGTATATCATTACAACATATATGTATTAATAAAAATAAATAAATAAATGATTATTTATATATTAAACCTTTCCTAAGTATATAAATATATTTCTTTTATTGTACAGATGCTGCAGCAAAATGAATCAAAACAGAAGCAACCCTCTTTATCAGAAATGGATGATCTGAATGATTCGCTCTTAGCACATGTTGAGTTAAAGAATAATAAATATGTAAGTACTTAGATATGAAATACTATAATGCATATATGAAACGTAATTAGAGTAAATTTAAAATCAAATATTTTATTGTTTGTACTTTAACAAATGTTTTTTATCCATATCATTGAAGAGAATTCTAATTGTTTACATTTATTTCTCTCACAGATGTGTTCTATTTGCTACAAACAATTTTTAAGTAAATGGAATTTAAAAGAACATACACAATTCCATACCGATGAAAAACCCTATACTTGTGAAGATTGCCAAAAGCCGTTTTCAAGAAAATATGAATCAAAAATGCATACTACATCATATAGTCTATCACCAGCTGTATGTAAACTTTGTGAAGATATTCAAGAAATAACCAGACTTTTGAAGAATTTAACAATCAAGGAAGAGATTTAGACTATGTACTTAACCTATTTGCATAAGAGTTACCACAATATCCCAAAATTGAAATTTCGAAGGCACACAGTGGATGTAAAGAAATTTTTGTTACCCATGATTCTCGTAACCACCATGAATTTGGATATTATTCATAATATATTCCTTAAATTGTTATAATAAATATTCTTTTATCTGCATTTATCGACGTGTTTATTTATCTCCTAACATTTTAAACGAAAAACGCTTTCCCATCTTAAAAAATTTCATAAGAACCGATAAAAATTAACAGATGAATGAAAAAATATGCATGTTCACAAAGTTTCCTAGATATATTTACAAAAATGTTTACAAAATAAAAAATTTGCAAGAGTAAAAGACAAAATTCACAAAATTAAAAAAAAAAATACAACATAACATTTTTTTCTTCTTACAAATGTGAGTTTTTAGAAAAGTAGGAAAAAAAATTACACTTAGATTTTTTTTTTCAAAAGTGAAAAAAAAAATATTTTACAAAAAAATATTTTTACAAAAAAATATTTTTACAAAAAAAATTTTTTTTTACAAAAATTTTTTTTACAAAAAATATTTTTACAAAAAAAAAATTACAAAAGTAAAAAAAAAAAAATAAAAAAAAATATAACATGAAAAGTAATAAAAAAATTACAAAATTTGTGAAAAAAAATTGCAAAAAAGTTTGAAAAAAATTTACAAAAAAGTTATGAAATAGCTTCAAAAAATTTTAAATAGCATTATAATGGTTGGCCAACCATTATACACTATATTTAAAATATCATTTTTTGAAACTATTTCATAACTTTTTTGTAAATTTTTTTCAAACTTTTTTGCAATTTTTTTTCTCAAATTTTGTAATTTTTTTTATTACTTTTCATGTTATATATATATATATATATATTTTTTTAACTTTTGTAATTTTTTTTTTGTAAAAATATTTTTTGTAAAAAAAATTTTTGTAAAAAAAATTTTTTTTTGTAAAAATATTTCCATTTACTTAAAAATTGTTTGTAGCAAATAGAACACATCTGTGAGAGAAATAAATGTAAACAATTAGAATTCTCTTCAATGATATGGATAAAAAACATTTGTTAAAGTACAAACAATAAAATATTTGATTTTAAATTTACTCTAATTACGTTTCATATATGCATTATAGTATTTCATATCTAAGTACTTACATATTTATTATTCTTTAACTCTACATGTGCTAAGAGCGAATCATTCAGATCATCCAGAGGGTTGCTGCTGTTTTGATTCATCTTGCTGCAACATCTGTACAATAAAAGAAATATATTTATATACTTAGGAAAGGTTTAATATATAAATAATCATTTATTTATTTATTTTTATTAATACATATATGTTGTAATGATATACTAAAACTTTACTTTATTCACTAACAAAGAAATCGGTTCCTCACTTGAATTAAAATCTGGAAATTTATCAGAGTTGCGCACTTAAAGTCACCTTCTCTCCCATGTTTAACAGTTGAAGTGAGAAATACTGCGCTGCTTTTCGAAAATTTATATTATTCTCAATCGTTTTGATCACGTGACAACTCACGCATGCGTACAAATCAGTAGTATAATATATGTTATCAAGAAATTATGTTATAAGAATCTGATAATTATTAGAAAAGTGTGAAGCATAAATCATTCTGTGATATTGATAAGTGATGTAGTAAAAATTCATATAGTTTAGTTTTGAAAATAGGTCATTTAAAATATGAAATGTTAAAATTAAAGATTATATTCATGTAGGCTATGTATCAATAGAACTATAAACACAGTATTAATATTTTAAGCAACTTGATGGATGATAATTCAGAAATCTTAGAAGTGTAAGATGAAACATATGATAATTTGATTAATAATATAGACTGAATAACTCGGACTAATTTTAATATATCAAGTGATTGTAGCAATAAGAAATGTCATGTAGGACCAATTCATATAAGGTGAAAATTGAGTATAATCAATTTTTAACTCTATTGCTGTCCTAATTCTATATCTATCTTAATTGTGTAATGTAAAAATATACAAGGGGAGAATCAAGTCCAATGTCGATAAATATTGTGGTATTGGTTTAAAAAATGAAAAATCATCGAATTTCACTGAATCAGAAAGTATAAAAATTTGATTAAATAATGTTTTGAGTATAAAAATTAAGTTCAAATGTGATAAATTATGGAAATTAGTTTGTAAACTCTTATTTTTATATGTACAATCATGAAAAAAGAAAAACATTAATGTGAAATTTCCAGTTAAATAATAATGTTTGCTAATAAGAAGGGATTATAGAATTTAATTGGGTATATAAAATTTATACGGAACATAATAAAATTATATGGAAAACGTTAGGTTTTTAATATGAAATTAATAAAAGATAGTTAACTCATGTTTCATTCGATAAGAAATTAAAAAAATTATAAACTTAAAAATGATACAATATGTATTTTAAAATTTTAGTAAAATCGTTTTGACTTGATGAGATAGAGTCAAGAAAAATCACAAGTTGATATAGCAAAAATAAACGACAAAAGCTTTGTCAGTTAAACAATATTTATTCATCATTTTCAACAGTTATAGGAGGACATATACATTTTTAAAATATACAGATATTCAAATCAAGTTTATGACTTAACAAAGTTTGCATTTTTCATTTATGCATGTTGATCAGATGATAAATAAACTCCCTCTGGAGATAAAAGATAATTTTACAGTGTTTACAACTATATTTCTTAGGGTGAACTTTTTTATGATGTAAAAATTCAACTTCATCGTACAATTTAATGTTGCAGTATTTACATTCATATTCCTTGGGATGAACTTTTTTATGTTTAGTTAAAGCAGACGTTGTTAAAAAAGAGTTGGAACATTTATCGCAATCATAAAACTTCTTATGAGATCTCTTGTGAATTGTTAACAGAAACTTTTGTAAATAATCTTTCCCGCATTGATCGCATTTATATGTAGTAGATGTGCTGGAATGAGTTACACTATGTCGTTTTAAATCACTGCTTTGAATGAATGTCTTTGAGCATATTTCACATTCAAAGGGTTTTTTCTCCAAATGGGATATTTGATGTCTGTTTAATGCATTCTTTTTTTAATAGGATTTCTCGCATTGATTGCAAGAAAAAGCTGGTTTTAGTTGTTCTGGTGAAGAGGGTAATATTTCAATGTTCGAAGCATGTGCTTCTTGACTGGGTATAGCTGAATTCATATCCTTTAAGTAAGATTGACTTTAATCTTCCTCTGCTAAAGACATTTCTTGCATATTACTCATTTTAGTTAAACTAGAGAATATAAGCTGACGTCTTCATATAACGAAAACAGCAAACAGTATAAAAAATTCGACTCGTTTCACTCAAAGCTATAAGGAGGCGCTGTTGTTTTAGGTAGCTTTCTTTACAAAAAGCTACCTATTGCAGCCGTTCGGAGGAAAGCGATTTCAAAAAATTTTGGTATATTTTCATCGGTCATGACCCCCAGACCCCGAAACCACCCTCCGTTCAAAATTGATATATATATATATATATATATATATGACCTATGTCACTCTGTAACTCTCGTATTTATGAACCGATATGGATGTAATTCGGTGTGTACATAGTACATACCAATGTCTCGACCGAGTTCGTTGGCCAGCTTCATCCGCCATTTTGTTTCAAAATGGCGGCCATTTAAAAAAATTTTTTTAATTTAAAATTTGAAATGTGGTACCAAAAAATTGAAAATGGAAAAATATTTTTTTTTTTTTTTTTATGTATTTGACCTTTATACAAAGACTCCGTAGCAGTTTTTGTTTCGTCTATATCTTAAAAAATGGCTGAGTTATAGCATTTTGAATTTCTATCGAAGCTGACATTTTGAAACGTCCTGAATTTTGTCACGCGATAAAAGGCGTATTTATGAACCGATTTAGATGTAACTTCGTTTATACATAGTACAGACGAATGTCTCGAACGAGTTCGTTGGTCAGCTTCATCCGTCATCTTGTTTAAAAATGGCGGCCATTTAAAATTTTAAGAAAAATTTAAATTTGAAATGTGGTAGCAAAAAATTGAAAATTGAAAAAATATTTTTTTCTTATGCGTTTGACCTTGATAAAAAGATTCGGGAGCAGTTTTTGTTTCGTCTATATCTTAAAAATGGCTGAGTTATAGCATTTTGAATTTCTAGCGTGGCTGACATTTTTAAACGTCCTGATTTTTGTCACGTGATAACAGACGTATTTATGAATCGATTTGGATGTACCTTGGTGTGTACATAGTACATACAAATAACTCAACCGAGTTCGTTGACCAGCTTCATTCGCCATCTTTTTTCAAAATGGTGGCCATTTAAAAAAATTAAAAAAAATTAAATTTAAAATGAGATACCAAAAAATCGGAAAATGAAAAAGATTTTTTTTGTATGTGTTTGACCTTAATACAAAGATTCCGGAACAGGTTTTGTTTCGTCTACATCTAAAAAAATGGCTGAGTTATAACATTTTGAAGTTCTATTGTGGCTGACATTTTAAAACGACCTGATTTTTGTCACGCGATAACAGGCGTATTTATGAACCGATTTGAATGTAACTTGGTCTGTACATAATACATACCAATGTCTCGACCGAGTTCGTTGGCCAACTTCATTCGCCATCTTGTTTCAAAAGGGTTGCCATTTAAAAAAAAATGTAATTTAAAATTTAAAATGAGGTATTAAAAAATTGGAAAATGAAAAAGATTTTTTTTATGTGCTTGGCCTTGATACAAAGATTCTGGAGCAGTTTTTGTTTCTGAAAATTTGTTCTTTTTTTTATATCTTAAAAAGTGGTTGAATTATAGCACTTTGAATTTCTATCATGGCTAACACTTTGAAACGATCTTGTATTTGCCACGCGATACCACACGTATTCGCCTATTTCGATGGAAGAAGGCATGTGGATAGTATACATCAATATCTCGACCAAGTTCGCTGACCAGCTTCATCAGCCATCTTGTTTCAAAATGGCGGCCATTAAATTAAAAAAAATTATATTTAAAGTGAGGTGCAAAAAAATTAGAAATTGAAAAAGGTTTCTTTCTTAAGTATTTGACCTTGATATAAGGATTCAGGAGCATTTTTTGTTTGCCTTTATCTTAAAAAATGGCTCAGATATAGCAGTTTCAATTTCTAAAGTGGGTGACATTTTGAAAAATCTGATTTTTTGCCTGCGACAGCACTCGTATATATCAACCGATTCCGATATGAGTGAGCATGTGCACAGCAATTACTAAGGTCTCGACCAAGTTCACTGGTTAGCCTCATCTACCATGTTGTCTTAAAATGGCAGGCACTTTAAGAAATCGCCGAATTTGGCAGCCAAATATAAGTGACTTTAAATAAAAGCAGCTTGGATAAAGCTGACTAATTTCGCGACATTCTCATTCATAACGATTTAGTATTGATAAAAATTAGTATTTAATCTCCTACATTCGGTTTCCACTTAATTGAACTTCGTGTGTTTGAATAATATATGTTGGCTTTTTAAAAATAAAGAATATGAAAGCTACCTCTTCCTCCCGGCACTGGCCGGAAGGACTTTTTTAAGTCATAGGATTGGTTTGAAAAGTGAAAAATCGCTGAATTTCGTTAAATCTGAAAGTACTGAATTTGATTAAATAATGCTTTGTGTATAAAAATTAAGTTCGAATATAGAAAAATCCAGTTAAATTTAATAAAACATGGATATTAGTTTGTAAACTCGTATCTTTTATGTACATTCATGAAAATATTTTTAAAATGTGAAATTTTCAGTTATTGATTAGATTATTAATTTAATTTGTTTAGTAATGAGTATTTCTTGAAGTGTGTCTCGTTGAGAGATTAAAATTCTACATAGCTAGCATCTAAAAGAATGAAAAAATCTCAAACTAGTGTAAAAGTTAATCAAATTCGTTTAAATTTGTCTTTTTTCATTAAAAAAATAACATTTTTCTTTGTTATTTGTTCAATTAATAAAATTCATTAAGGTAATGGTTTGTCAAAAGCTAAAATAAATGTTTAAATTTCACTTTTAAGTTGAAATCCTCGTATCTTTCCTCTTTAAGTTGATATTCTGATCTTTTTCCTTAAAAATTGATATTTTCCATTGTTTTGCTTAATTATTAATTTTCATTAAGGTGTTGTTCATTCAAAATCTGGATATATGTTCAAAATCTCGAATGTATCAATGATCAAATGATCTGATAAAACAATTTTATTCATTTCCATTTTCCATATAGAAAAGAAATTTATACTATTGGTTGTAAGATCTCAAATGTAGTCATGATATGAATAGATATAAATATGAACACTATATAAAGACAATCAATCTTCTAAAGATAGCTAAAGTTTAACAATATAATTAGTATCTTGTAAAAATATATAAACAAGTGTATTTCAAAGTTGAAAATTTGCGTAAAAATTCATCTTTTCTTGAAAATCTATAATTTCTTTTTTGTTGTTGTTGTTGTTTAATTAATGATATTTATTAAATTTTTGTTGTTAAAAACTAAAATATATGTATAACTCTTCTCTTAGAAGTCGATATTCCAGTGTTTACAGTTTCGAAAATTTGAAAAATTCGTAAGAAATCAACTTTTATCCTTTAAATTGAAATTTTTCCATTGTTTTGCTTAATTAATAATAATCATTAAGGTGATGATTGTTTAAAACTAAAGATGAAGCATATGATAATTTGATTAATAATATGGGTAGAATAACCCAGATTACAATCATGTGTTTACTGACCATATCAAAATCTGCGTTCTTGTGATATGAAAATACATCAATAAGCTGGTATAACATTCTATTGTTCGCATTCCCTGCTTGAGGGGAAGATTTGGGGTTAGCGAAGGGGTCATTTTTCGAATATTTCTTTCAAATTTTAAACGGAGTATCGTGTTTTTCTTCAAATGCTTTTAGAGGTTGGGAAATTAAGTAATAATAAATACAAAATATGCAAGAATTGGTTTAAAAACTGAAAAAATCACTGAATTTCATTGAATCAGAAAGCATTAAATTTATTAAGTAATGGTTTATGTATAAAAAATTAAGTATTAAAATTCATTAAGGTTAATAGCCGTTCAAAAACTTAAATGAGTGCTTAACATTTCTCATTTAAGTGGATGTTCTCATCTTATAGTTGGGGGAAAAAAAAGAAATAAAGAAATAATTAAAGAAATCAGCTTGTTTCCTTAAAAATTATAATTTTCCTTTGCTTTGCTTAATTAATAATACTCATTAAGGTGTTAATCACCCAAAAATCAAATATATGTTTAACTTTCTCCATTTAAGTTGATATTCTGATCTTGTAGTTGAATAAAATCTACGGAAATCAGCTTTTTTCCTAAGAAGTTGATATTTTCCACTGTTTTGCTTAATTAATAATACTCATTAAGGTAAAGATTCTTCAAAATTCAAATGTACGCGTTTAACTTTCCCCATTTAAGAGTATATTCTGATCTTGTACTTGAAAAAAATTCAGCTTTTTTCATTAAAATTAATATTTTCCATTGTTTTGCTTAATTAATAATACTCATTAAGGTAAAGGTTGTTCAAAATTCAAATTACACAAGCACATAAAGCGCTGATCACTTCACCGTTTAAGATCATTTTAAAAAATAATTTCGAAAAACTTTGACTTATATAGTTCTAAAAATGGTCGTTTAGAGAGGGAATGTCCGTTTTAGGGAGGGAATGTCCGTTTTAGGTAGGTAATGTCTGTTAAAGAGAGGTATTGACTGTGCTGAGAGGTGATATTTGAATAGAGGATCGTTCACCCCTCATGTTAGAGCAGAACTTTATTTTTTCCCGCTAGGGGGCGGTGTCGGAGGGGGTACCAGAGGCGGTGTCGGAGGCGGTGCGGGGCCGAAGGGTGGACGAGAGGAGGCATCAGAGGCGGCACGGTGCCGCCTCACCGCCTCCTCCTGTCCCCGTACTGTTGTTTTCCTACTACTCATAGATTCCCCCACCTCCAAGAAATAGAATTATCTCTGTGTTACTAAAAGGTTGTGCAGTGCACTCCTAAAATGAACCGTAATCGCTACACCCTTCATTTTCAATACTGAACATATCATGGTAATACGCAGTAACATATTTCAATTTCATGGCAATCTGACTATTTACGAAAGTTAGAGCACGGGCAGACAGACAGATAAACCGAATTCATAAACACTTTCAACTATGTTGGAAATGTTAAAAATACCTTTAAGCAATTCACGCGCTCATTCAGGAATGGTTACGAATTCTTTTGTGTAGCCCTGTATATGGTCTATAGAATTTAAATTTATACACACTCTGTAGTGTGCAAAAAATTAGTTAAACTTAAAACGCATACTATAAATGGAAACATCATATTAATTTTATTATGTTTGTTACTAGGGATGCACCGAATAGGGATTTTGGCCAAATACCGAATATTCGGCCTACAGGCGAACCGAATATTCGGCTAGCCGAATAGTAACTGTTAGGCCGAATACCGAATATTCAGCCAGCCGAATAGTAACTATTCGGCCGAATACCGAATGTTCGGCTTCTCGAATACTTTTATATTTCAAAGTTTAAATGAATTAAAATGTTAAATTTTAAAACAATTTTACATAATATTTTAAACAAACTTTCATTTTGATAAACAAGAGCTTTTTTAAATAAACTTTATGCTGAAAAAAAAATCTGCTTTTAGTTATTTAAGAAGATGATAGTTATAAAGCCTTAATTTAATATTTTTTTAATTTCATGGCTTCTTCTGAGAATTAAAACAAATGAATAAAACTTTCTTAACCCATTAAGGACGAAGCTCTTTTACATTTCTTTTAATTCTTCGACACCGGTTTTTTCCACATTGTAATTTTGATTTATTTAATCGCTCAAAATTTGAGATTAGATAATGTGAAAATTTCCAAACTCAAATACTGGTATTCAAATTTAAATGTTTTGTTCGCCTTACATGGCAAGTTTTCTTGCCAACCGGTTTTAATGAGTTAAATTCTAAAGCAAATATTTTAAAATCAACGCAAAATTGTGGAAAAATTGCACAGGATTATATATTATTTGTTTGTCAGGAAGAGACAAAAGTAAATAAATAATACAATCTATTCAAATTTTATAGGGTGGCAACTCAGCAAGAATAACTAACTGTTCTACTCCCTTTGATTAAGCAAGGAAGTTTTTAAATGCATCCTAGATCGGTGTCTGGAGTACGCGATCATTTTCAGAGATTGTAATGTAAACGTTGTTCTTAAAATCTTAGCAAGAAACAGGTTATTTACTGGACAATGTTCAGGAACTTACATTTATACATAATTAATTCCTATGAAAATCCTCGTGATTGGTTAATTTTCTTAAATAATACTTAACAAAAGCAAATAATGTAAAAACATTCTCTTTTATTTAACACTAGAAAGCCCGGAAGGAGTCGATCCGACTCTGACCATATGATTAAATGTCAACTGGAACCAGAAATTCTTACATAAAATAAGTTACATTTAAACCACGCATTATTTACGTTAAATAAATCAATCAAATAATTTTAAATAAAAATTCTGGTGTCAAATATTTTTATGAAACTTGAGCAAAAATTCCGGGCGTTCTAGTGTTAAATATGATTCTGTTTCTAATTATTCTGAATATCTTTATAAGTTGACGGTTAAACGTAGAAGTTGTATAAGGTTTTTAAAAATGGTTTAAAAGTTTTTTTAAGTATTCGGTTCAGCCGAATATTTCGATATTCGGTATACCGAATAGTTTGAAATTCGGCGAAACCGAATATTTGGTAACATGGCCGAATACCGAATATTCGGTTCATCCCTATTTGTAACTGAGTAACATCATTAAAATATGCCGCAAACTATTTTTTCCCATAGACCATAATATAACAGAATACTTTTGAGTTTCCCTGTACGCGTAACTGTAAGTGTTAAACATATCACATTCGATAGTAAACATCTTCTAGTGCACCTTAATAATGTGTATAAATTTCATTATGTTTAAGATTGTGTAACACTATTAAAATACACAGCAAATGATTTCCCCTCATAGACCAAAATGTAACAAAAAACTTTTCAGTGCCCCTGTAAATGAATCATGAACGTTACATACTTCATTTTGAATACCGAACGTGCCATGGCAAACCTCAATAATGTAAATCAATTACATGTCAATCCGAGAATATTTACGCGAGTTAGAGCACGGACAGACAAACCGAAGTCACAAACACTTTGCAACTATGCTGAAAAGTTAGTAGGCCGAATATTGCTGATATCTTGATATCTCACCGAATAAATTGAGGATAATAAATGTTTTTACAATTTTTTTTCTTTATTCTAGCTATTGTTTTTTAACTTTAATTCTAAAGCTTAAGTCTGTGTTGCCTCTTCCAGCCTAACGCTTATCACTTTCTCACTTCAGAATTGAACCATCCATCGTTAAGATTAAATTTGCAAGAGTTTGTAATTTCTGTAGGCATTTGTGGTTGCCCGGGACTTAGCCAAGCCGAGGCTAACGAGAAAGACAGGCTACCGCGGTGCATTCCATGTATCATTTTTTTACAGACCGCTGGAGTCACGTGATGCTCGAATGGACCAATGAAGTTGTGCGAAAAGAACATCACGTCACTCTAGCGGTCTGTACAAAAAGACATGTGGGATACACCGCGGTAGCATGTCTTCGTTGTTGCCAGATTGGGGATTTTGTCCCCATTTTGGGGAATTTTGAACCTCTAGGGGAATTTTTGGGGGACAAGTAGTTCGTGGGGAAATTTTTGGGGACTAAAAAAATTTGGGGGAAAAACCTAGGGATTTCTTTTTTTTTTACTATTTTCCGTAAAGATTTGTTTTTGGTCCTGTAGAACAACTGGATCTGTCTCGAACTCAATTTTGATTTGAGAAACGAAAATACAATCTAGAAATCGGAAATATCAATGTGGTCATGTTCGATGACCTGTTCATGTTGGATGTGGTCATGTTCGTTGTTTACTATGTTACATTACAGTTTACGCATATTACAGATGCATGAGACTCTAAAATCTTAAGGGGACACAGTACCTTTTAAACTACTTTTTCAATTTTGAATAATACTGTAACATTCTTAAATATAATGTCACTACAGATATTAGGTACTATAAATCAAATATAATTTAATATAATTTCAAAAAAAAAAACTTGTAGAACAGCCTATTTAACTAAAATTTAAATTTAAAAAAATAAAAAAATAAATTTAAAATCCCTACTACTTTTTTAAATATGAATATTTTTGCTTCAAAATTTTTTTCCATAATCTTAAAAACATACTACATAAAATTGTGCATGGATTTAACATTCAAGGTTATAGTTATTTTTTTTTTAATTTTTCAATTATTTTTCCTTGATTTTTTACTATACAAAAGAGAAAAAGATTGATATTAAATGTAATATCCCATACATCTAAAAATCCATGCACAGTTTTGTCTAATATTATCAAAGGAATATGGAAAAAAATTGAAGCAAAAATATTCATATTTAAAAAAGTAGTAGCGATTTAAAAAAATTTTAAATTTTTTTAAATTTAAATTTTAGTTAAATAGGCTGTTCTACAAGATTTTTTTTGAAATTATATGAAATTATATTTGCTTTATAGTACTTAATATCTGTAGTGACATTATATTTAAGTATATTACAGTATTATTCAAAATCGAAAAAGTAGTTTAAAAGGTACTGTGTCCCCTTAAGCAGCTTAAACCTGCACGTGACTAAATCTGCTGGACTTTAACGAAAAATTCCTTCGCCGTTCTTTAAAAAAATTAATTTAAATACAGTGGAAAGTAGATATTTCCCCTTTATGATATACAAAAGCACATCGATTGATACAGCGAAAATACTTTACATTATGATTATGTACTTCAGTATTGGGATGACAAAAAGAATTAAAACAGCGTACCATCCCGGATTCATTCAAATCCAATCTGATAAGAGATTATCTAAAGCTATGGAGCTAATGTAATAATAGTCCAACATTGTTAGACAATACTTTTATAAACAAACGTAAAATAACTTGTCACTACAAAATATATATCTCATTCTCTTAATGTAGCTACAGAATATACATTCAGCCCAGTTTAAAAGTTTGTTTTTTGTAAATGGAGAATTTTTTCAAAAAAGGCTTGATTTGTGTTTGGGGGAAATGTTTGAGCTCAAATTACTTAAATATTTTTTATAGTGATAAATTTAAAATTAAAAAATTCCCTTTTTGAGTAAAAACTGAGTTGGGGAGACTTTTGCAGAAAAAGACACTGATTTGGGGAAAATTTCAGAAATTTTGGGGAAATGGACTTTTGACTATCTGGCAACACTGCATGTCTTTTTCGTTAGCCTCGGCCAAGCTCTTGTTTCGCCATAAACCCCCGGTCCATCCAGGGCCCGCTTAAGGGTCCTGTCCCTGCCGGCGAAGACACTCACGAGCTAATGCTAATCCTATGGGGAGGGATTTTTCTAATATTTCGTTTGCATTTCGACATTTTTAAATAATTTTTTTTTGCATTGGATAGCCGAGGTCCGTCTCTACAGCGCACCTTGGTTACTTTTTCGATTTTGGCTGCAGATATTTTTTAGAATGACACTTTCATTTTCAGAACCTGTTTTGAAAATGAAAGTAACTTTATTAAAAATATCTGCGACCAAAATCAAAAAAGTAGCCAAGGTGCGCTGTAGAGACGGACCTCGGCTATCCAATGCAAAAAAAATTATTTAAAAATGTCGAAATGCAAACGAGATATTAGAAAAATCTCTCCCCATAGGATTAGCATTAGCTCGTGAGTGTCTTCGCCGGCAGGGACAGGACCCTTAACACTTAGGAATAGGGGAAGCCCGAAGTCACACAGGGGGCCCCCTATTACTCTACAAATTGCTTTTTTATTTACTAAATCTCATTTTCGTATGCTTGAATAATTTGAAATTTTACCATCAAAGTTTAGAGTAAATAACATTTTTAATTAAACTAAAACTACCTATATAAAAGTATTTTATTATATGTTTAATTGTAAATAACTAATTTATTTTGTAAATGACAAATATGGAACTATAGTTGAGAATATGTGAGCTTCAAAATATTTTTTGTGATTTACAAATTGCCATATAGTAAGAAAAAAAAGTTTCATAAGAAAAAAAAAAAATGTATTTTTTACAGTGATAGAGTTTCTTTTTTCTAAAAATTAGTTTTGAAAAGTAAAATTGGGGGCCCTTTTGTATTTCAGTGGGCAAGCACGGGCTTCACGTCCTATTCCGTAAACAGGCGTTGGGTCCATCAATCAATAGCTAAATAACGAGTAAAATTAAAGTTTCTTCCTTTTTTGACAGCTGTGGCCCCCTACTGGGAGTAATTTAAATTGCTCCCATTCAGTGGCGCTAATTTATATGGACCTGTGGGGGCGCTAACCCACCCAATATCAATTGATTTAATTCGTTATTTATTTATTTTGTCGCTGAAATTAAATTTGGTTTTATTGACGATCGCAAAATAATTTTGTTTGGAAAATAGTAAGGGCAACAATTAGACTTTTTTTTTAGTAGCACTGAAAACCCCTTCAGCGGATGTATAATTAAATTTCTCTCAAAAACAAATTTCCTGCTTATTTTGCCATGTGTTTTAAGGTCTTGAATTGATAAAGAAATTAGGTCACTAAACTGTGTGCCTTTCTTTACATTTATTTATTTATTTATTTATTTTTTTTTTTTTTTTTTGCACTTTCAATAATAGTTAGCAATTTTTATGTTATTTATGATAAATATTAATGTATTTATAAGGAAGAACTTATAAATACATTAATATTTATGAGAATATAATTTCATAAATTACAATAATTTTTGCTCAGAAAAAACATAATTTAACATGAATTATCACTCATTCGCTCCTCTCCGCATCTGTCTCCACACACACACATTACGCAACAAGAAGGAAAATTGTGTTATTTTCCTCAAAAATTTTTGAACCTAGCCCAGTGGTTACCAACCTTTTACTGACTACGCCCCACCAAAGCATCTGTAGAATCACTATGCCCCCCCCCCCCCCCTCACTCTGTAAATTATGTCATTTTTTATTTTAAAAATGAACTATATTTACAAGGTGAAAGAATAATTTAGCCTTAACAACAATTATTCCTTTCAGATTTTTTAACTTTTCAAAAAGGTGTATCTTCTGATACAAATGCATTTTTAACACAATTTCGTAAATGCAATGAATTTATACATCTTTGCTTTTTGTGCCAAAAAATTTTTTTGTTTTGCTTTTCAAACTTACCTTGATGTTAAAGAAAAGAGTTTTACTGTCCGCATTTTCATCTTCACAATTTATCTTGAAGTGAGACTTAGACTTAGCATTAAAATTGATAATATACGCACATTTTTAATTCATTTTCTAATTTATTAAGAGATCATGGTAAACATTGGACACTGGATTTTCTTTCTATGGATAACACAAAAAAAGATTCTCACTTTTTTCAAGATTCTTATCTTTATCAATTTTTAGTAGCCATCATTCCTCGCCACAACACACTTTCCCCGTTTTCCCATTCTCAATATCGTGAACAATCTCCCATGTATTAAGTGATTTTAAAGTTTTAAATATATATGTCATCATGCAAATTTATTTACTGATTTGCACTAAAGTCATAGATGTTTACTTTCTACCCATTTCCTTTTCTTATGTAATTTGTGATTTATCAATTTTATAAATATGGTAGTACCTCGTTTAGATATTTCATATATTTTTTACATTCAATATGTTCAAACAATCAGATTTATGTACACTTTTAAGTAGCTTCATTTATAATAGATTCTTTGTATGAGATACAGCAAAGCGAATAGAAATAGAATGCTCTTTCAATACATAATCGAACGTACTACAAAAAATTGTAAAATAACTATAAACAGAAAAATTATAAAAATTTCTAATGTTACAAAAAGAGGTCAAAATACTTTAAATGATTATTTGTATAATTACTCTGGTGTCGATTTTACTTTAAACTTTTTATTGGGAACAATTTAAAAATTCAATAAAAGTCATTTTTTAAATTTTGCTTAATTTCAGTTTATTTTTAGTCTACAACTTTATTAAAAAAAAAAAAAAAAACTGATAGTGAATAGATGGGTAAAACATTTGGAATGCCCCCACCCCCCTAAAAAGTCAAATTGACCCCCAGTGGGGTGTACGCCCCACGTTGGGAACCACTGACCTAGCTAATATATTTCAAAAGTTGGCGCTACTGCTTCCATTTATACACGGGACAGACCATAATCTGGTGGCTTTTTTACCCAACATGACGGCTAAATAAACTGCCGTCGCTCGGACGAGCTGTTCCGGGACAGTTGTGATGGCAGGTGCCTCTCAATCCAGTTGGACCTCATATAAGAAAAAAGAGAATAAATCAGGTCCCCACACATGTTATCTCGTTTTAATTATGTAGCTCGTTTATGTTAAAAAGGAAGTTCAAGTAACTACGTTCATTACAATGAGTCGGCAGCACGGAAAATCATCTGCCGTGAAGATCCGCGCCTGCCAGCGAAAAGAATAGTAATTATCCCAGCCTATACTAAGTCAGAAATTCTTTAATGATCGAAGTGAATCAACGGACAAACTTTTCCAAAAGAAGTACGTGATTATGCCGAATAAAAATCAATTTTACAGCGACCGATGAAACACTGATAACGAGAACAGAAACTTTTCCTATTCTGCAAAAGTGATAATTGGATTTCATCTGTGCTTTACTTCTGCTCTAATTAAAAGGAATCTAGATGTCTGGCGAAGTTGAAGAAGAAAAATCAAGATAACATGATTCTGCCGCGTAAAAGTGTCTGGAGTTTAATAAAATGACTAGACTTTTATTTAACTATAAAAGAAAAACGTTTTATTGATAACAGTTCCTGAATTATTGACGTTTTAACTTATCTCGGTGAAGAGCGGAGTGAAAAAAAGTGGAACCGCTTAACATCTGATGACAAGGCCAAGTTCAGACTTATGCAATCAAAGCTTTGTATGCAATCAACGAGAATTTTGGTTTCGATTTGACTGTGTGATGAAATGAAAGGGAAGAATTTTTTCTTGTCGGATGCTGATACATATAAAGGAGTAGAGGTTTGTACGGGCCAAAATTTCCAGGCTCGGGCCCGGCCCGACTCATAGAAAAAAAATTCGGCCCGGCCCGATACAAAAAATAAAAATTCAGCCCGAGCCCGGCCCGGTAAAAAACTTAAAAGTTCGGCCCGAGCCCGGCCCGGAAAGAAGTTAAAATCTCGGCCCGAATGAATTTCTACAAAACATTGATTTTTACGTCAATGTGATTAAAAATGTGTCTCGTACGAGGAGTTCTGACCAAAAATATTTATCTTAGCTTTTTTTTTCATGTTTATAATCTTCATTTTTATAGAAGAGCCGCAGGCTGCGATATTTATTTTTTTAATGAATCTATTTCTTGAATCCAAAAGTTTCTGTTATCATTAATATTGTTAATCCATATTCCATGTATTGAAGTGTGAAAAATCTGAAAAATGCTATACAGCTTAAAAAATAAAATGCTTAAAATCTTCTAAGACGGAATTGCATAGAAAAGAAAAAAAAAATGCGTCATTTCTTAGCAAGTGTAAATGTATTATACATTCTTTTCTTAACGTATTAGTACATAAATTTTTCATGGATCAACACGTTTTTCAGTTTAAAACAGGGTTCCGTCTTAGACAGGTTCCTTTTCACACGTTTTACTATATTTTAATTTAGCTACATTTTAATAAGCCTAGAAATGTACTATTCTTCATAGAGAATAAATTTTATTGTTTAAGTGTAGAATAATGGCGATTTAAAAATGTACGCATTTTTTGCAAAATTTTTTTGAGCCAGGCCTTATTTAACTGACCTTTGAATGGACCAGACCAAGCTAAGACAATGATTTTCATACGGGCTGGGTCAAAACTAGGACTGAAAATTTTGGGCCGTGAAGACTTAGGAATGAAACCAGTCCCTGCTCTGTACAGAAAAAATGTTAGGCCCGGCCCAGCCCAAGCCTTCAGAAAAAAGCACGACCCGATCCCAGCCCGGCCGAAAAAAGTGGAGACCAAGCCCGGCCCGAGTTCTGTGAATGAAAATCGGCGTCCAGATCTCTATAAAGGAGTACGAGAAACATTTTAGTGAATTTTTTTTAATTATTATTGCGTCAATTTTTAGGGTTTCATTCATCTGACGAAACCCTACTCGCTTCATTCCTCTGTCTGTCTATCTGTCACAGAGTCCGTTCTCAGAAACTGAATAAGTTAGAGACTTGAAATTTTGTGCACTTAAGCTGAATACTTCCTACCATACAACAAATCCTAAAATTTTGAAAAAGTCTTAATTAACTCAAGATATTAGTTAAAAACCCATTCATTAATGGGAAATATTCAACTAAAGCATAGAATTTAATTAAACCGCAAAGAAAATTCATTCTGAAATTCCAGAAGGGAGGCTGGGGGGCAATACCCCCCCCCCCCCCCAAGGAATTTGATATTTAAGAAAAATTATCAACCATCAAATGTCCGACTCAAACAAAAAAAAAAAAAAAAAATTGCTTAAACGCTAAAATAACTTATCAGATTTGATTGCAATAAAAACATATGCATTAAATAACGGCTGTATGCATAGAAATGAATAATTATCAAAACAATTTCCTAAAGCATTACTAGTATATCGTTACGAGTACTTTGGCTAATTTTAAAAATACATGTGAGAAATTTTTTATCAATTGCTTCTCAGCTGTGAACAACTTGATCATAGGAAAACTCGTCCCCTCAGGACTAGAAATTCAGGGGTGAATTTCCCCCTTTTGTCCAAAATTTAGGAGTTTTTTTGGACATGGGTTTAAAATTTCAATCCATAGAATCAATCAACGAAAATACCAAAGATTCATCCCAAATCGAATAAAATTTTAATTTAGAAATTCATTTATAAACCTAATGTTAAATTCCCATAACATTTGGTGAAAGTTGACAAATAGATGTGGTATGTATAAAGCAAAGCACGATTATCTTCCTTTATTTTAATAAAAATAAACATTTTGGATAACTATTCTGAGTTGTTGCTTTAAATTATTTCAATGGCATTTTGTCATGTCTGTATTAATGTAAATTTTTATGTGGCACGTAAGAAAATAGCAGGGTTTAGATATTTGTCCCTCCCTCTCAAATAGTTCAACTCCCCTTCAATTATAAATGTTGGGAGGGAGACTTTCCTCCCTCCTGGGAAAATTTGAATTTAAAGCCCTGATAGTATTCATTAATGTTCAAATATGTAATTTTTTTCATATGAAAAATATTCAGGATTTCTCTGAAAAATCGAATTAACACGAACCCACTTCAAAATAGTGAAAACACAATCCGAAAAAATTGACGCTTTATCTTATAGACCGGGAAGCAGCTACACAGACCATCACCTCATCGAGTTGGTGGTTGAAATTTCAGGATTAGGCAGAACTAGATTAGCGTATTAAAATGCAACTGGTCTGCCAAGTCATAACTTCGTGGAAACCACCTACAGACACGATTTTAGTGGTTGATCGGTAGATTTATCATTGTGTTTACCTGCACCCAAAGGTATGAAACATAGAGGACTGGGAGCAGGAAAACACAATGGTAAACCTACTAGCCAACCACTAAAATCGGGTTTGCAAATGTTTTCCACCAAGATATTATATGGCAGACCAGTTGCATTTTAATATGCGAATTCCGTTTTAACTACTCCTGGAATTTCAACCGAGCAGTGTATGAGGTGATGGTTTGAGCCAGTGTTGAATTCAGACATTTTTCTCCGGGAGGGATTTCTGTAGCTCGGGGGGGGGGGGGGGACATTATAGAGTTCCGGGGGGACTGCAATTTTTGACCATTGAAAACACAAAATCTCAAATCTTCCGGAGGGACATCTCATTGCTCCGGGGGGGGGGGGTGTCCCCCCCTGAAATCAACACTGGTTTAAGCAGCCTCCTCCTGGTCTATTACTTTACTTGTACAAAATCACTAATGAAAAATTTCTTATCGCTATAGATCACAAAATTTGCAAATTTCGTGACCTATTGATGTCGTTCGTGGGCTGATTATCTCACGACTGATTGAATTTCCTGATTTTATTTTCGCGATCATCTGATGAAATTTCCGATTTTTTCCGCGATTGTTTCATGAAATTCACGAATTTTTTCTCGCCACCATTTTCGAAATTCACGATATTTTTCCGTGATCAACTAACGAAATTCCATATTTGTTTCCGCGATTTTTTGACATAATTCGCGATTCTTTTTCATTATCATTTGTTGAAATTCGTGATTTTTTTTTTTCTATCACCGAGACCAAATATTAATATTTGCGTTTTTTTGCGCGATATTTAGACGAAATTTTGGATCCTATTTCGCAATAAACTTTTTTTCTCAAAATTTGCAAAATTCGCGTTTTTTTTTTTTTTTTTTTTTTTTTTATGCGACTCGTTGACGAATTGATTTTTCGAAATTCGAAAGAAAAATCGCGCAGGAAACTATTCAAAGGCCTGTAGTAAAACCTGAAAGAAGTCAAAAGGGACTAGAAAAAAGTTCCATTTTAGACAGGTGTACCGTCTTAGCAAGTATAATTGTATAATGTTTTTCGTCGAAATTTGATTTTTTTCCCTTTTGAGAAAGAATTCTGTTACAGACAGGTTTCGTTTTTATAAGTTTTACTGTAATACATCTCTTTCCTGAGCTATACTATAGAAGGCAGCTTTTACACAAATTTTATTCTGTTGGCAGCACTTATTTTTAAAAAGTTACTTTTACTTAAATAATCTAAAAAATGCTCTTATTAAAGAAGCAAATATTATTTTTCTTTTTTACTGGTGCCAAAAACGAATTCTGTATCCACTTTTTGAAGGTGCGTATATGCACCCATGGTCCCGAATGGGTTAAGAATCTTTGAGGGTACTTGTAAAAATGGAACACCTGTGCATAATATAATCCTGACTGAAAAGAAAAATTTTCATATTCAATATATTGAAATGTTATCCGCTTAGACGGAAACCTGTTTAAAACGAAATAATTCATTGATTCTTGAGTTTTATTCGAAGTTTTTACTATTTTTGTATGCATGATTCAGAAAGTTTCTCGTTGGGGGTGGGGGTGGGGGGTAGACCCACGGATCCTACTCTGAGCTATATAACTTCCCTCAAAAACTCTCCCCCCCCCCTCCCCAAGAAAGTTCTGAAATGACGCCCCTGGTGTAGGATTGTCATAGTCGCAGAATTGCAATGGTGATAACAGACTGGACGTTTTCAAAGACACCCCTATCTCATAAACTACACTATATGGCCAAAGGTGACCGGTCAGTTGCAATTTTAGACGTTTTGTCAAATATCTAGAAAAATACATGAGGAATTAACCTGAAACTGCAGGTGTGTCTAAATAGTATAAGTTATAAGTCATATATTTCGGCGGAGATTTTTCCCGAAACCCTATAGGGGACCGTCAACATATTGGAAAAGAACGAATATCTTTTGAATAACCCTGTAAAAACTAATGTAGCAAAAGCGTTCAAACTCGAGATTATTAATAAGTAGCTTATTGTAATATACTGTGTTCATTTTTATGAGAATAGCATGTATACTCGTAGAGAAATTAAGGTTTTTATAAAAACAGCCCCAAATTTCGCCAAGTTATTTGCTTATAATTTGCAGAGTTCTTAATTAAAAAAAAAAAGTTATTTTCAGAAAATACGACAAACAACATTGTACACAATACCCTTCAATCAGAATTAAAAAATAATAAAAATTGTATGAAAAATGAGCAGGTTTACTAAATAATGATTCACTGCGCATGCTCGAACGTAATCAAAATATAATTTGCATAATGTGTTAGCTAAATGTATAGAGCAACTTTTATGAAAGTGTCAAAAACATAGTTTGAAAATCTGATAATAATCGTTTATAGAATAAACTCAAAATCCGTTATTCCTAAAAGGAAGCAAAAAGATTAGGGGCTGTATCCAAATACAGTAGTACGTGCAATATTGTGTATGCTATATTGGCACTAATCAATGGATATATGGATACAAACCCTCATCTTTTTGCTTCATTTTGGGAACAACGGATTTTGAGATTATTCTATAAACGATTATTATCAGACTTTTCAAACTATGCTTTTGAGACTTTTACAAAAGTTGCTCTATACATTTAGCTAACACATTATACGCATTGTATTTTGATTGCATTCGTGCATGCGCAGTGAAACATTTTTTAGTAAACCTGCTCATTTTTCATCCAATTTTTATTATTTTTTAATTATGATTGCAAAGTATTGTGTACAATGTCGTTCGTCATATTTTCTGAAAAGAACTTTTTTTTTACATTAAGAATTCTGCAAATTATAAACAAAAAACTTGGCGAAATTTGTGACTGTTTTTATAAAAACCTTAATTTCTCTACGAGTACACATGCTATCCTCATAAAAATGAACACAGTATATTACAATAAGCCACTTATTAATAATCTCGTGTTTGAACGCTTTTGCTACATTAGTTTTTACAGTGTTATCCAAAAGATATTCGTTCTTTTTCAATTTGTTGACGGTCCCCTATAGGGTTTCGGGAAAAATCTCCGCCGAAATATATGACTTATAACTTATACTATTTAGACACACCTGCAGTTTCAGGTTAATTCCTCATGTATTTTTCTAGATATTTAACAAAACTTCTAAAATCGCAAGTGACCGGTCACCTTTGGCCATAGAGTGTATTCCCCCTACGAACGTGAAATTTCGGAGACATTAGAAAATAAAATTCACTTTCAGAATTTCTAAAAAATTTTTAAATACTTCCACGAGAACTTTAAATATCAATTAAAAATCTCATTTAATAAATTAAATTTAATTTCCTTTCAAAGACTTTAAATCTGACATCTGCTTGTTCCCACATGCCAGAATTGAAAAAAAAGTTTCTTAGCAATTCGCCAGGTTGCCACATTTGAAAGTACACTAGGGATTTTCAAGAGACGTTATTATTATTTTTTTTAACGTCACATTTATTGATTTGAAATTAACACGTATTTGCGTATTTTTTAACGTCCAATCCAAATATCTAATTTTCTTAGAAATCCTACCACAATTAACGAAGCTATATCAATTTAAAATTTTTATTTTTCGAGCGATTTTATCTGGTTTTAATATCGAATATTTCATTAAATTGATCGCAGAAAACGAATTTATTTTTTTTACACCAGACATATTGTATGGCAATAAAATAATGAATTAAAAATTGAGCGCGGTTAATGGAAAAAGTTTTAAATCGGGAAACGGCTGCGGGAGCAACCTCATGGAGTTGAAATTCCAGAATTAGTTAAAACTCGATTTACAGCAACTGGTTTGCCAAATCATATCTTGGCGAAAACACCTGCAAGCAAGATTTTATTAGGGTTTACTGGTAGATTTACCATTGTTTTTCCCTGCTACCAGTCCTCCATGTTTTCATACCTTTGAGCGCAGGAAAACACAATGATAAACCACTAAAAAAGGGTTTGCGGGTAGTTTTCATCAAGATATGACTTGGCAGACCAGTTGCATTTTAATATGCTAATCGAGTTCTGTCTAATCCTGGAATTTCAGCCGTCAAATCGATGAGGTGATGGCCTGGAATTTTTTTCCCTAATTAAGACGCACTTTGAACTTTTTTGAAGACTTTTGGAAGAAATTTAACGTCTCAGATCCTGTTAAGTCATAGAAGGATCAAGTCATGGGGTGAAGTTCAGCTAAAAACAATGATAGATGCATGGAAAGACTGTGCCCATTTTCCTTCACAAAGACTAAGAAAACATCTGAAAATTTCGATTTTGTATCTCTAACATTAGAATTACCGAGGCCGATTATGTGTGACCCAAGACGTGATTTTTCGCCCGTATCACTGTTGTTTTTCAAAGTAAAACTTTGAAACTTTTTGACTTTTCCTAAATATTTAGTATAATGCCTTAACATGAATTTAGTTGAAATCGAATGAAAACCTTTTTATCTACACGTCTGTAATCGCTGACCCGAACAAAATAATGACTTTTTCTTTTATTTCAACAGGGCTTTTAACTCTATATTTTCCAATAACAGAAAAATAATGTAAGGAGATGTATCGCACTTGCTTTTCACAATAAAAAACGTGGGGGGGGGGGGGGGACATGATCACATGTCTGTCGTCAGGGTTCGCGCAGTTTTACCACGAAATTTTAACAGTATTTTCAAAGTATTTCACTGCTGACAAATATTGCAAAATCTGTGAATAAAGGCAGTGATTGCGAATTCTATGTTTTAAAAATTAAATGTAAATTTTCATATCATTAATAGTGGTGTCAGAGTCCTTGGAAATTCCAAGGAGTGTGCGAACCCGTGAACCTTGTGTCATGCAACTGCAAGGCAAATGTTTGAGCTATTTTCTTATTTCAAGCTATTGTTAGAATGTTGTAGAATACGGTTATACCTTAGAAATTAAGTAAAAAGAATATTTTGCCTGTCATAAAACTCGCGGGGCAAAAAAAAAAAAAAAAAAAAAAAAAAAAAAATGCCAATTTAACAAATTACAACGACCATTTGGAAAATGATTTTTTCAAAGACTAAAATTTAAGACATAAAAAATCGCAAGGAGTTGATCCTACATTACGTTTGCCATGGATTAAACGATAACATTCCTGGAACCATCGTGAACAAATTTTAAAAGAAATTTCAGCTTTACAATTTTCGGTACTGTAAATTTTTAAACTTCTACGGAGCTGGTCATACATTACGTACGCCATGAATTAAACATTAATAGTGTTATTACATGTACAAATTGCAAGATTTCCTGAAACTTGCGTATTATCCAAGCATTTCATTGGCTGTTCGGGAAAAGGCTTTTCTGTCATCAGATTTCCAAAAAATCTCACGACCAATTTTAAATAAAATTTCCTTCTTAAACTTCTAAACATCCGACAATATTACTTTTTATACCGTCAGATAGAGGAAAAAAATGTACTTTTAAATTCAATTTGTTTGAAAGCTGTATCTCAATTTCTTTCTGATTTATTAATTTTTTTATAGTTTTTATTACTTTTTTGTCATAGTGGCAACACTCTGTTGTCCATCGTTGTTGAAACCAAGGGAAATACAGATTACTGTATATACCAATCAGATAACGAATAAATTGCGGATTAAACCAATGAAAACGTTCAGATATGCTTTTCATTTCCTACCCTGGCGAGAACAATAACCATTTTTCCAAATGGTTAAAAATGTTAGTGGTATTTCAGTTTTGCACTTTTACAGTGATGGCGTCGCGACGGAGCTCTTGCGAATGAGTAAATTTCAAAATTGTGAAGCAAACTTTCATAACATGCTTTTATCAACGAAATTACATCTGATGAGGATGACAATCTCGACATAAATGACAAAACAAATTTTCGTGAAAATCCCTATAAAATCTCATCGTCCGAATACAGTTCAAGGACAGTAAGCTGAATGAAAATAGCCAAGTAAATGATGTGGAGGAAGTCATGAATTTCCCTTCAAAGTGATTTGGTAGAACCGAAACATGGAACCATAAACAAGATAAAGCCGCAGTGTTCAATATCCTCTGGTCGATGACCTATGCAAAATCTAGCGGTTCAAGGTCTGGAGGTCATAAATGTTTGAGTAGTTTTTAAAGATACAACAGGTTCTAATATAAGCAGAAGCGTCTACATTCTAAAATTAGTAGAGATGCTCCGAGATAAATACATTGCAAAAGAACCTGAAGTTATCTGTCCACGGACCACCACAGACGTTTCAAACAAATGAAAACGTTCCCAGATAAAGCAATGCTAAGACAATAAAATTAATACTGTGTGTGGAAACTGTTTACAACTTGTCTGTGGATTATGTATAGCAAAATAAAGAATCAAAGACTATGGTATTTTGCATGAATTGATTGGATGGAAAATTTTATAATGCAAAAAAAAAAAAAAAAAAAAAAAAAAAAAAACACGGATGTATATATATTTCAATTTATTGCGTATTAATATCTTATAAATCTGTGGGAACATTATTGGAGAATTTAACTCGATAATTCATATGTATATATATTATTTAAAAGGGTCATCAAAGTCTCAAAGTATCTATTCTGAAATTCGAAATTAAAATTTTCTTTGTTGGTATCTATTCACCAAATTTCATATTATGTAATAGTCTAGACGCTAAATTGTATTAATGTAACAAATATTTAAAGATTGCAACACTAGATGATAGCCTTATTATAGCGGCTGCCAAATAGTTTTCTCCCATCGTCCCTTGCGATAAGTTTCTCGCAGAGTGTTCTGAGACGCACAATGAATAGGTTGCGAAATGCAGGCTGTCTTGCTTTTTAATTCCCCCGGAGGTTTTATGGAAGGCAGGAAATGATAAAATGTTTTGCGAATCAGTGTTTTCACACGCGGATTTCTTCTGCTGTTCTTTAATATGTAAATATTGTACAGCCATCCTGTAAATAATAATATGTCTTGTAGTACAGAGTTTTATTAAACATTACTTTCTACTAAAGTATGGAGTGACGTGTCCATTTGAAGTGATGAGTATTATTAAAGATTGTGCCTTTTCATGAAAAGTAAGAAGGTAGCTAATATTAATCATTAATTAAAAATCATTGTATTAATCACCAACCCTAATTGTGTGTCTGTATCTCCCATACAAAATAAGAATAGCATCTCTGAAAGTCCATAGGTCAGATATGACCCACCCTGGTATTTCTAGATATACAAGAATCGCGGTAATTCTAGTGTTATTTGATGAAATCGTCGAAAATGGAAAAGAACTCAACTTTCAGATGAATATTGAAGATGTTGTTGAACTCTTAAATTCCCTTGATTCGAAATTAACCATCGACAAACTTACCGAATTAAAAAAACAAAGTACTGTCGACCAGTGGCCCTAATACCGAGTGGGCCAACTGTGGGGTTAAAATTAAGCATCATAAATCTGTGAGCACTAAGAAATTTCAATGCCCGTCTCAAAATTATTTCAAGGCCATTGTTCGGGCTGTATTATTTTAATTATTTTAGCTATCAGTATTTTGTTCACAAGACACTTTATTTATAGAAAACCTCTACAAACTGAGAATCTTCGATTTATTTACGTTCAAAAACAATCTTTGCTAACCATGAGTTCTGTTCAAAATGCGCAGGGCCCGACTTAGGCTATGTAAGGCCCCGTGGCAAGCTATATTCGGGGGGCCCCTTCTATCTATCCATAAAATTTGTTTGCGAATAATGTGAAAGTGGCTAGTACTGAAATTCATACATATTATATGTATGCATAAATTTTGTACCAGGTACTATCCACATCTGTATACACGATATCACAAAAAGACGGCCACAACTTTAAGAAAAAGTACTAGTAGGAAAATAACAGAAAAAATAATGGATTGGTTGACAAGAATATTTGTTTGCAAACTTATACTTTGTTCATCTTCGTATGTTATAAGGAGCCAAAAAGAAAATACCCCCAATGGGTCATCATTAACCCTTTCCGGCGCGGTGTCCCTAAAAAAGGACACCTAATTTTAATTCCAAAAGTGACAAACGGCACCAAGAATATTTAACTAAAATTTTCCTATTATAATGTACATGAAAATAAGCAAGTTCGAATTTTTTAATAAATCCGTTTATAAATTGCGGTGTCAGTCCATTATTCAATCAGTTTATAAACAAAATTACTCCGCGCCGGTAAGAGTTAATGGTTTTAACTTGCCTCGTTGCGAGGCAATCGTAAAATACGAATTTCTTTTGAAAACAATAGAATGTTAAGTTGTTATAATAAAATTTTAGTCATTAGTTTTCTAATGATATAGTTCGTTTTTTGCGTGGGTACTGGGGCTTACGGGAAACAGAGAAGGGAAGGGGACCGCCCTCCTGGCCAATATTAAGCATTTGGTACCTTTTAATGAAAATCCTGATTATTCCCATAGGAGCCCCTAAAAAGAGGGGGCCTGGAGGTAGCTGCCCCGCATTAGTCAGGCCCTGAAAATGTGTACGTACACATATTAATTAACAGTTGGAAATTGCACGTCAAACGTGGCTAATGAGGTGCGTTCGTAATATAACTAGTTTTATAAATATTTTTTTGCACTACATATTGTACTGAATGTATATTTTGAAGTGCACTTCATTAGTGCATATCCATTTCATTCTGTTCGAAAGGGTATAACATCATTAAAATGCACTAGAAATAATTTTTTCCCATTGGCCGTAATGTAACGGAAAATTTTTGACTGCCCCTGTAATTGAACTATACATCCGATTTTCATAAACTTTGAAATGACTCGACAAAATTTTGCAGCAATTATATATTTAAAATTTCAGACCCTTCGGTTGGGTAGTTTTTGTTCTGTTAAATGCGGACGGACAGACAGACGGACCGAACGACGACTATAGGTGCTACGTATTTATATAATTAGGAACGTACCTAATAAAGGCTTCTAAGATCCAAGATAATGTATAGGTGAGAATAAGTTCGTCCCAGACCCTGCTTGGTGATCACTGGAGTAAATTTTTTAATTTCATAAGAAAGGCGGTAATTAATATCTGAACTGTTCAAAAGATTCCACAAAACGCCAATGCAGTGCTGCCATCTAGTTCAAAAATATTGAAACTACACTTGTAGTGCTGCCATCTAGTATCTTTCACGTGTTTTAAAAACTAATGAAAATTTTTAATAAAAAGGAACTGCTACGGTGCGAGAGTGGAACATAAATTAGTCAAGTGAAGTGGCTCTTCAACCAGTTTTTTTTTTTTTTTTTTCAAAAAATATATATTGTTTAAATATTCATGCTGTACTTTTTTGATAATTTATTTAATTCGTATAGCAGTAAATTGTTAGTAAATAAGAAGCGTGAGCAGCGGCAGGAAGCAAACGCTTTCTTTCAAATTGATGTGATATACAATTATGTACGACTAAAAAAAAGATCATTAGAGACTTCTTGATTGTTTTAGTTTGTATTGTCAGAGTTGTATGTTTAGAATTCAAATAATCTCAAGAAATAATTCTAATAATAATTAATATAAACCGTTATGCCAACAGAAAGGTAGTGTACAAGTAAACGACCCACTAAGTAAAATTAAACATGATATTAATTTAGTAAATGTTATTGCGAATCGACTGGTATCAGTTTCAGCCCCAATTTTATTCAGTGGTTTGCGAAGAAGTTAATAGGGGGCGATTATATATGTCACATTTTAACGAAATGACAGTATTCACTGAAATTAACTTTATTAAGTTTTATTTAAATAATCAAAAAGGTGGCAATCAATTTCCATAGCTGCTTACAGGTTAGACTTCAGATACCAAGTGGCGTAGAGGTATATCTCTGAAATTGCTCATCTCCTAGGGTTACCAGTTAAAAAGGGCCATGTGTTTCTATTAATTTAACGATAAAATGGATTAGTTGGCTACCCCGCCAAACCCGTGATTATCAGTCATTGGGCCCGTATCCAAATTGAGGGACGATTCATTACAAAAACTAATCAATAGGTCCAATCTTTATAATTTTCTTACAATTTCCCCCCTTTCCAGACAAGTCCCCGGGGATGGGCCGGCTTCCATACACGAGGGTCGCCTGGAAAGTATAAAGCATTCTTTATTAAAGGGATGTTAAAATTTTGGAAGTGAATTACTTTTAATCAAGCTGCCTGGAGATGAGTTATTTCTTTCGTATAGTTAACATGTGATATCACAACAATAATAAAAATATTAAAAATAATAAAAATAATACAAATAATAAGAATAATACCACTAAAATTTTCAATACCATAAACAATTGAACATGATAAAAACTAGTTATATTAATAAATGCAAGACACTGGTAATATTATATGCCAAATAAAATAATCAAAATAGGAAATATATTCTAGAATTGCTAAGTCCAACATTACATATAAAATACAAACTTGAATGAAAATGTCTTGACTTCATTCAGTAGAGTGTAGACTCTCAAAATACAATTATACTATACTCATAAAGATGTAAATTCAACTATCAAATATCATCCCATAACAGTTCATATGATATCTGATACTTTACATAGATGGTGTTAACTTAAATTGATCGTTGGGCAAAAAGTACCTTAGTTTGGAGGCATGTATTACTTCATAGTCCTTCTTTGTCAACCAGTTAGGTTTATTTATTTTAAAACTTACATTAGACAACTTTTCAATAATTTGATATGGACCAGAAAAAGGCGGGCTTAACTTCCTGGTGTTCGGATAATGAAATTCTTCTGCAATTACGAGATCACCAGGTTTGAAAGGTGCTTCCACAAATTTTAGGTCATATCTGACTTTGTTTTTTAAATGGTGCTCACCAGTTCTTTGGAAAGCCTCTTTCCTGGCTTCCTCAACCGTAGGGTAATAGTTTTCATTGCCTAATACTGATGGATAAGGAAATTGGCCAAACATTAAGTATGCCGGGGGGTATTTGGTTACTGAATGCGGTGTATTATTGTACTCGTTAATCACCTCCTCCAGAATTTTGGGCCATGGAATGTTTGAAGGTGTAGCATTGATTTTAAGTCTTAGTCGAGTGCAAATGGACTGATTTACGCGTTCATTTTTCCCATTACACTGGGGCCTGTGAGATGAAGTAAGTAATTTTTTTACATTATGTTTATGTACCCATTTACGCAGTTTAGACGCTGTAAAAGCAGGGTTTCTGTCCGTTAAAATTTTCTTGGGAAGTTGGATGCTAAAAATCTGTTTTAGAATATTAATATAAACTTCTGTTGTAACATTTTTAGAGGTAAAACCCCAAACATAACGAGTAGCGTGATCAATAGCTAAGTGCATGTATTTTTTTGTTGAATTGTAATAATTGAAGCCCCCTACTGTGTCTAATGATATTATATCAAAGGGTTGTTCTGCAGGAGGTAAGGCTTCAAGAAGGCCAAATTTAGGTTGGTGGGATTTCTTGTTTAGTTGGCAGACTTCACAATGTTTGACAAATTGCGTAATATCTTGTGTCATGCTGCTCCAGTAGTACTGTGGTGAAATTAAATTTAGCATTTTTTGAATTCCTGGGTGGCCAAATTGATTATGGGTTGTTATTAATAATTTTTCTCTTAAGGAGAAAGGTACGACAATTTTTTGAAAACCCTTTTTGTGAATTACCAAAATGTCATTAAATTTTTGAAATTTAGGTCCTGTTACATTATCTAACTCTTGGTGTTCTTTAATTTCATCTAAGGTTAATAAATGAATGTGGGGATTTACGTTTGATAAAATGGGATTTCTTGAGAGCATGTCGGCTTCAAAATTTGTGGACCCTTTATTGTATTTTACGGTATAATCGTACATGCTTAATTTTAGTGACCATCTGAATAATCTACCGGTTAAATGTTTTATCTTTTTAAGCCATACTAAAGCAGCATGATCGGTATGTATTGTGAAAGGTTTTCCATGAAGATAATAATGGAATTTGTCAAGAGCATCGATTATGGCTAAACACTCCAATTCTGTAATGGCGTAATTTCGCTCGTAGGGCCTTAGTTGCCTTGAGTGGAATGCAATGGGATGTAAATCTCCATTTTCATCCATTTGTTTCAATACAGCACCTAAAGCTTCCTTCGAGGCATCAGTAAAAACATGGCATGGGAGATTAGGATTAAATAATCTCAAAATAGGTCTAGAAATTAATGCATTTTTAAGTAGTTCAAATGATTGTTGACAGATTTCTGACCATTCCCACGGAGTGTCTTTCTTTAATAATTTATTTAGAGGGGCTCTAATTTTAGCATACTTGTCAATGAATTTATGGTATACGTTTATGGATCCGAGGAATCTTTGTAATTCTTTAACATTTTTTGGAGGAATTAAATTTTTAATGGTTTCGGTATTAGCATTGTCTGGTTTTATTTGGCCATTACTAATTTCATAGCCAAGGAAGTCAATTTGAGATTTGGCAAAATTACATTTGGAAAGTTTTAGTTTTAGATTTTCTTGACGGCAAATATTGAATATAGTTTTAAGGTGAACCAAATGCTCGGCATAGGAGTCCGAATAAACTATAAAGTCATCGAAATAATTGGTAACGAAGTTGACCTTATGTTTATTTAGGATCCTTCTGAGAGCTCTTGCGAATTGAGCCGGAGCATTTTTGTATCCGAATGGGAGGACCAACCACTCGTAAAGTCCCTGATTGGTTACAAAGGCAAGTTTTTCTGTGTCTGAAGGATGGAGGGGGACGTGCCAGTAGCCAGAGGCTAAATCTAGCGTGGAAAAATATTTGGCATTGACAAGTCTGTCTAAAAGCCAGTCTATTCGCGGCAAAGGCTCTGAATCTGTCTTCGTAATGGCATTGATTTTCCTGTAATCAATACAAAGACGCGTTTTACCTTCTCCTTTTTTATGTGCCATTGTCACGGGAGAGGAATAGGGGCTACAGGATTCCTTAATGAGTTTAGCATCCAGCAACTCCTGTACTTGTTTTTGAATTTCTGCATTATCTTTAGGTGATGTACGGTAAGGCCTAAGCGAGATAGGAAGTTCCGAGGTGAGAGTTACTCGCTGGGGTTCCCATCTGACTCTACCTACGTCGTACCGATTGCGTGCAAAAATATCTTTGAAGTCGCTCAGAAGCCCTTCCAATTGTAGGTTCTCTTCAGTAGTATAATGATTAAAAGTTATATCATCATAATCCGAGAGAGTTTGAGTATCAAGGCAACAATGTCCCTCTTGAGACAAACTTGCTTGATTTGATTTGGAAGGAAAACTAAGCGGCTTCTGGCAATTCATATCACCTGTTAACGTTAAGGTGTGGTTGAATGAACTTTCATGAGAAATTTGACCGGAAACGTTTTGGTCATTCATAATGATGACTCCATCTTGAGTCAGAGTATTTGAGAAAAAATCCATCGAGATATGGAATTTTTGTAATTCTGGGGTTCCCAGTATCGCATATGGCAAGTATGACCTTACTAGATATAAGGTGCTATTTTGCCTGATATTCCCTATTTGGAGGGGTACTTGAACTTTTTCGGAAATCTGGACCTGTCCCTGGGTTTGGTTAACATTAAGAGGATGGCAACTTTGAATAGACGTCATATCCAAAGCTGTAGCTAGATTTTCTGGAATGAGGGACAGAGTACTTCCGCTATCCAATAAAAAGGGTATTTGAACCTCATTATGACAAGTTTTGGGGTTTCTACGGTTTTCGTAATTTTTGCATTTGAGGTACCCGGGCACAATAAACCGTCATAAAGAATTCATGTGTATTCCTTGATCAGGGGAATACCCATGGGCGTTTTGGGGTTGAGTCTCATTACTGTGGGTTGCTAAGTTGGATGAAATTGTTGCTCCTGCATTTCCCTGAACATCATATTTATGTAGTAAAGTATGATGCTTTCGTTGGCAATTTTTACAACTCATCTTGGATGCACATTTACTTGCAAAATGGCCACTACGCAAACAATTTATACACAACTTATTCAATTGGATGGTTCTCCATCTGCTATCTACAGGCATAGTTATTAATTTTCTGCAAGTGTGGGTGGCATGCGAATCAAAGCAAACACCGCATTTAGTATTTTCTAAACTTTTGTGGCCTTTCGATCTATCGGAAGAATCTCTGACATAAGTTATATTTCTTACATCTGTTTTAGTTGGGTTCTCTAAAGTTAACAAGCTTTTAGCTTGAATCTCTAAAAATTTTAGAAATTCCGTGAGATTAGGCATATTATTATGGGTAAGGGATAGTTCCCATCGCTCTTTGAGATTATCGCTTAATTTTTGAACTATGGTATAAATTATCATGTTATCCACTAAAGCATTTTGAGTAAGTTTTAAAGAATCTAGAATTCGAAGTGATTCATTGCAGGTATCTATTATATCGAAAATAGCTTTAGAGGAAGTGGAACAATTTTTCATATTTTTTAAATTGTATAACTTGCCTATTTGTGCTATGGCCAAATCCCTAATCTTATCGTAGCGAGCGCAAAGGGTGTCCCATGCATTTTTATAATTGACCTCCAAAAGAGGAAATCCGGAAATCAATTTATGGGCAGGACCCTTTACACTAGCTAAGAGATATTGCAATTTAGAAACGGCTCCCAAATCTGGATTTCGATCTATAGTTGTGGTAAAAATCTCCTTAAAAGAGAGCCACTGATCAGCTTCTCCGTAAAAGGGTTTTAATTCAAATTTGGGAAGATTGACTGTTTTTTCAAAAACATTACTTGTATTTTTATTGTTATTCTCTGAACCACCCTCGTTAATGCTTAAACTCTTAGTTAATTTATTACGTGATGTATTTATTGCGATAGTTAACGCATCCAATTTAAGGGCAATTTCATTGTATTCCTCAATTATAGCTTCCGTTTCTGTTGTATCGCTCTCAAGAACGGCGTTTTCCTGATTTTTACCTAATTCTGTACTAATATCTTGCACCTGACCATGATACAAATCTAACTCTTCTAGAGTTATCGTCTGATCATCAATTTTGGGATTTATGATATTTTTTATACGGGTAATTTTTGCTTTGAGAACAGTTTTTTGTTTCTTAATATTTTCCATTTTGAATTAATTTTAAGATAACTTTTTAATAATCTAAATATTATAACACTCTTAATATCCGTCAAAATGTTTAAACATTCTCAACATAATATAAGCATGTGCATAAAATTGATAAAAAGAATAAAATAGTTAATCATAATAGTTAAAATAGTTAAGGCGTAAGGAAATAAATATAGAAAACATGAATCATTTTTTTTTTTTTTTCAAAAGATTGCAATGCTTTAAAACCATGGTTTTCATAAATACCAAAAATGAAAACATCACTGGAGATATACTACTTATTAAATCACTTACCTTAAATTATGTAATCAGAATAAAAATAAAAAATAATATGGATAGTAATATTATATAAAAATAAATAACAGTAGGGTACCCCATGAGCTCATACAGACACACACAAAATAAAAGGAAAAAACATTCCGCAAAAACGGAGAAGGAGAAAAAAAAATATATCTCTGTATTAAAGAACTGTAGTGCGCACTTATCATGAAATAAAAAGCAATGACAGTAACGATGATATCTTTCACTGCATGAAATTTACTTTAAGAGATGCTCTGAAGAAAATCACTATAAAATCATCAACACAACTGAAGAAGATGAATTCCACTTAGAGATTGCAGTTTTCATGTTACTTTTAAAACGCAGAATATGTTGAAAATGATCTACATTTTGATCGATTTTAATTAAGATGATATTCTTCAAAATATAGTAGAAGAAATAGGAAGACACTTTCTATAATAGAATTGAAGAGTTAAAAGCATATCACTGCTGACAGATTCTTTGATGAGGCGAACTTCTTGTATTTACACTACTTGAAGGGGCATAGTGAACACTTTCCCAGCACCCAATTGGGGCCTCTTTGAATGTTCAATCGGAGCTTATCCGTATCGTGTAGCACCAAGAATTCTTTTTTTCTTTCTTTTCTTTACTTCTCATGTTTTCCCGCTGAGCAGGTAGTATAATCCAGACGACTCATAATACTGTCACATTTTAACGAAATGACAGTATTCACTGAAATTAACTTTATTAAGTTTTATTTAAATAATCAAAAAGGTGGCAATCAATTTCCATAGCTGCTTACAGGTTAGACTTCAGATACCAAGTGGCGTAGAGGTATATCTCTGAAATTGCTCATCTCCTAGGGTTACCAGTTAAAAAGGGCCATGTGTTTCTATTAATTTAACGATAAAATGGATTAGTTGGCTACCCCGCCAAACCCGTGATTATCAGTCATTGGGCCCGTATCCAAATTGAGGGACGATTCATTACAAAAACTAATCAATAGGTCCAATCTTTATAATTTTCTTACATATATATATATATGACTGAGTACATGATATAGATAATGAAACTGTAAGTCAGCAAGCGGGAAGCAACGTCGCGCAGCCAATTGCAAAGTAAAATAAATGGTATTCCGATTACGGATGACTGCCACCCCAGCATCCGTAACATCCGTAAACAGGACACCTTTCATTTTGGCTTACAGCGAGCTGTGTAATGTTGCTGTATGGCACCCCCCCCCCCTCCGTCTCCTTGCTTGTATGCCAGTTTTGCTGTCGAGAAAACTACAAATACAAAAATCGTCCACGCTAAAACTGTTTGCAAAACTACTGCGAATTTTTCTGCCATCTTCAATTTTACTGTCTTTCAAGTAGAAAAGACAAATATAAAATTTTTATTTGGGAATTATCGTTAATGCGAGTCAATGTGTGTGGTCCGAAACACATTTTTCTCAGCAAATGTGACCCAAGGAAAGTCAAAAACTGGACACACCTGTCAAGTTTGTCCTGTCTTGTTTTTCTAAGTAACCTGTTTTCTCCTCAAAACTGAATATGCGCTAATACTTGAAACATGCAGATTCAATAAAAATTTGTAAGGAAAAAGTACTCCGTGCAAGATTTTATTACTTTTAAAATCAAGCAAAAATGTAATAAAAATAATTCCGAACCGATTTTCAGACAGCGTTACAATCGATACGATACATATAAATTAAGTAAAACGTGTTTCATAAATCACATGCATTATTTCATAACCTTAAAACAGCGGATTAATAACGCTTCGATGATAAAACTGACGTAATGTTAAAAAAAAGCATGTTTTTATTAACTAAAACATTTTACTAGGGTTGCAAAAAAATGACGTCATTTTCATTAGCTGTCATCACGCTTGAAATTGTTCAACTCTATTCTTTCACTCCAGTTGGGATTATTGTATTTATTGTATGTATGTCTGTTTAATATTTATATATACTGTTGACCGTTGAATGCAGGCGTTATTTATGTGTGTTTTATTCTATTCTCATTGTTGCCTCTGTTTTCGTTGAAATTTAGTTTCTTGATGTGGCAACAAAATTAAAACCTGTGTAAAATATTTGTCAACAATCAAATTTTAACGCCCAAACAAAACATTATTATGTAATTCAACAATATAGATTATGACAGTAAGACACAATTTAGAAATACTGTTACGTAACAATGTTTAATTGTTTGAATCATCATCGCGTGCAAGAATAAATTAAATAAAGAATAGAATTAGGTTTCAAATTCATTTCCAAAAGTTTTTTCAAGTTTGTTGGTTGCAATTTAAGCTGCTCTTGAAAAAATGGAAAATACTCATTTAATGTCTTTTGAATCTTTCTTTTCAGGTCGACAGAAGAAAGCTGATAGCATTGATGACTTGTTGGCTTGCCCAAAGCGTCTCTGGATCGCAGCTTCTTTGGATGGCGGACGTCTCAACTGGAGTCCCATGGATGTACCAGTTGAAGAAGGAGTCGTGCAGCAAGTAAGTGCGACTTCTCCCCAACCTTCCCAGAGTTGGTGGAAGAAGTCCAAGGTAAGCTGGTGGCGGAAGGCTTTGGCCTTCTGCTGTTGTTGCTATGAGGCCGATTTTTAATGCAGCAAAATTTAAAGATTGCAATCATTATTCCCATATCATTATACTCATATCAAAGGTTGCAATTTTTTTATCAACTGTATTAATTGTAGAAATCGGTTTTAATGCATTTTTAAATTTTCAATCCCTTTTTTTTTTAAGTATTATGTATTTATTTTAAATTATAGATATAGATAAATATTGGCCCATTAGTCACTTGAAAGATTTTTTTAGTAATGACTTTATAAACTGCTTTAGTCAGTAACAGAACATTTTGCATTGAGATTGTACTCTGATAATAATATGTATATATATATATATATATTTTTTTTTAATTCGAAAAAAAACTTGGCTACAGGAATGCGAGTTATTGGAAAGTCAAGTTGGTACTTTTCCTTACAAGGATGCCAATATTATTTTTGCGCCAAAATTATTAATTTAAAAATTTTCGATGGCCAAGTAAGGTGAACTTTTCATTTCCCTTTGTGAAATGTTGTATTTTGACATTTTTTGTACATAATTTTTTCTTTTAAGAATTACAGTTATTTTTAGCATGAAAGTAAAAGTTTATTTTACAGGAAGAAACTAATACAATCTTCAGTGTTTAGGCAATAATATAAAGACAGTATAGTTTAACTGACTGTTAACAAAAATATATAAAGATTATGATTTTGCAGAAGCTAGATTTGAATGCTGGTTAGTGGGCTTGCGTGTAATTTTCTAAAACTGTTTTTTTTTCACGGTTGATAATTTTTTTCGGCCTCATAGCATCTTTTTTCTTATTTATATAATCTATATTATATCTTGTTATTTAGTTTATATATATGTTCCATTATTTGAGCGGCCTTTTATGTAAATATTTAAATTTTTGCTACAGGTTTGAAATATGCATTTTTTAAGTTAATTCATTTGGCCATTCTACATATATATAAATCACTTTTTCTTTGTATGTACATGTACGTAGTCTTTTAAGTATATGTATATAAACTTAAGAAACAAATCAAAAATAGCCAAAAAACATATAAAAAACAGATCAAAATAAAACTAAACCAAACAAAAGACAAAGGTAAAACAAAACAAAAATAGGCACAAAAAAACAAATAAAAGTCAAAACAACACGAAAAAAAAAAAAAAAAAAAAAAAAACAATTAAAAAGCAAAACAAAAATTATAAGGGTTAGTAATTTAAAACGTCTTAAAATTAAAAACTGATTTATGTTGCTTTTTCTACGGTTTTTGGCCTCGGGACAATTAAAAACCGATTTCTGTGTGCTTTTTCTGCGGTTTTTGGCCTTAGGACAATTAAAAACCGATCACTGTGTTGCTTTTTCTACGGTTTTTGGTCTCGGGACAGTTAAAAACCGATTCCTGTGTGCCTTTTCTACGGTTTTTGGCCTTAGGACAATTAAAAACCGATCAGTGTGTTGCTTTTTCTACGGTTTTTGGCCTCGGGACAATTAAAAACCTATTTCTGTTGCTTTTTCTACGATTTTTGGCCTTAGGATAATTAAAAACCGATCACTGTGTTGCTTTTTCTACGGTTTTTGGCCTCAGGAGAATTAAAAACCGATTCTTTGTAGCTTTTTATGCGGTTTTTGGCCCCGGGACAATTAAAAACCGATCTTTCGCCACTAAACATGACACAACTCAAAAACATCAGGCTTCAGTTTGGCAGCACCAATGTTCTTTACTCATGGGCTAGGTACTACTCTTGTGTTCAATATTGTTGAAGTATCGAATTTTTTTATTTTTATTATTTTTTTTTTTTTTTTGGGAGGGGGGGGGGATGTTAGAAGAGGTAAAGAGGTAAATCAATTTCTCACAGTTCACCTGCATTTATGAGAAATCGATACTTATAATTATTTACAAATTATAGTAATTTTCAAGTTTTTTTCTTTAAGGGAAGTTATATTGCTATATTTAGCTTCGTGCGCGTGAAAAAAGCATAGCTGCCCAATTTACCAAGTTTCTTCACTATATTTTTTAATTTCTCAAAAAAAAAAAAAAGAAAGAAAAGAAAAATAAACAGCTCTAAATAGCAGCTACTTTGTTAATGTGGCAACCTCAGTCAGATAATTCAATGCCAAATATGTATTTTGCGTTTAAATAAAAATCTTCAGTTGTTGATGAAAAACCGGAAAAAAAACAAGGTTTATGATTTTAAATTATAAGATTTTGTAAGACATCGTATCATATAGAAGTGATTTTTAAAGAAAATTTTTGCATGAACTTGCACGATCATCTAAAGGTAAACTTTATTCGTACTTCTATTCTGTAAAAGTTCTATATGACAATTATTTTTTTTAGACAACTTGAATAGCAATCATGGGCAAAATATCAAAAATATGTTTATTATTATTTATTATTATTATATATCAACAATGTAAAATAGCTTAATAGACCAAAAAGAAAAGAAAAGAGTTGAATTAATAATATTTTTAATATATTTTGCATCGTACACTAAATCGAGCTATTGATTTAATATATTTTAAGTGTTTTCCAAAATAGTGTTAATTTATTTTCTGGATTTTTACATGTTTTTTGTTGCATCACCATTAGATATGTGTCGAAGCTTTAGACAGTTAATTAATTGGTCAGTTCTGCTGTAGGGGGGTGGGGCCTCCCTGACGAGACTCCACCTTGACGTGGTAGGGAGGCTTAGGAGTGCCACTTCAAACTATATATCTACAGTAAAATCCGAAAAGTTATAAAAAAATATTATTGCATTTGGATATTCCATATAAAACGGGCATGTCTCATGACTCAATAAATGACAAAATATTTTCATTATTCAATATATTTTCAAGATATTTTCCCCCTTAACATACTAGTCTCGTAAGCAGTATGTGCATGTAATACATATTTTCGCAACCACTTTTAACGACGTTGATTTTCCTGTATATGATAGATTAGATGATACAGATAACGAAACTGTCAGTCAGCTTACGCTCAAGTGAGGTTGTTTACAAAGCAACATCACATAACCCGACGCAAAATGAAATGAATGGCATCTTGATTGAGAAAGATTGCTACCAATTCTAGGAAATATCTATAATCGGGATACCATTCATTTCACTTTGCATTGAGCTGTGCGATATTGATGGCGACAACATCTCCGTTGACTGGCAGTTTTTTTTACATATATCATTTAATCAATTATATACACGAAGATTAGCAACTCTGAAAAATGTGGGGGGTTATCTATGGAATGTAGTGTTAAAAAGAAAATTCTTAAAAGTGTCTTGAATAGTGAAGGCATTTAATCATTTATTGAGCCACTTGACAAAAATTCTGAAAAGCCCCCGTATAATGCAAAAAAATCAATCATGAAAGTTAACTTTTGTATCATTAAATAGCTTCCAGGTATTTCTGAGATTGCTAACTGGATGGCTAACCCGCAATTCAAGCGATTCGATTGAATAATTATATGAGTAGAAACGAAGTGGCACTTGAACTAAGAGAGTCTCATAAAACAAAAAAATATTGGTGATAACTGGGATAAATATTTCTCTGATTTTCGGCTGGTTAGCTTTTTGTTTTTTTTACTAGTTTTACCCTCCTAGAATTTTCCGGACAACCTTCACCAGTGAAATGGCAGGTAATTTCATGTTTATGTCGAAAGTTGTCAACTAAGGTTCACTATTCAAGCACTTGAACTAAGAGAGTCTCATAAAACAAAAAAATATTATCGGAAAACTGGGATAAGTATTTCTCTGATTTTCGGCTGGTTAGCTTTTTGGTTTTTTTACTAGTTTTACCCTCCTAGAATTTTCTGGACAAACTTCACCAGTGAAATGGCAGCTAATTTCATGTTTATGTCGAAAGTTGTCAACTAAATGATCTTGCAAACTTAGCAAAATGGTCCGTGAATATTAAATCAGCTCAGCTGCCAACCTCCTGGTATTTTTCAACTCAAAAAAAGTTTCTGAAACCAGAACATTTATTTATTAAAATATAATATTAATTTGCCTTATTTTTAGACCTTTCTCTAAGATCTCTTTATTTGATTCCATTAATTAATAAAAATTTCTGGTTCAAAGTCCGAAGTATGTATTAACTTTCATTCATTCAAGAAATTTTGAACAACAGCAATAATAAACAAGCCCTTATAGCTCAGTCGGAAGATTAGGGCAGTAGGGGTAAAAGTTAGTCGGATAATACTTTTTTAATATGTATACGGGTGTTTCTAAACTCATGGTACAAACTTTAAAGGTAGGTAGAGCACACAGTAACAATCATTTATTGTATAAAAATGTATGGGACCAAGTGACGCATTAAGGTAAAAACACCAGGGGGGCAATTAGGCCCCTTTTTTAATTTTTAAAATTTCTCATTCATGCCAGAAAATTTTTATGCTATCCTTTTCTTAACATTTCATAATTACTTAATAATAAAATTCTTCTTTGAAATTTTTTGGTATGAAATCGAAATTTTTTGAATTGAAAATAGAAATAGAAATAGATATTTTTTGAAATAGAAATGGAGTTTTTGGTTGATTCCACTGGCGGTAGAGAGCAGTAAGTGACTAGTCGCCGTTCAATACCATGCATTCAAGAAGTAGAAATTACCATGTTTAATTGTGCTATCGTTCGTCATGGAAGACTTTACATATACCGTAAAAACTGACATGCATTTCATGTATGGTCGTGGAAATGGCAACGCCAGAGCTGCCCTACGAATGTATCGGAAGCAATATCCTCGCAGAAGAATGCCTGATTATAGTGTGTTTCAGCCGTCTGAAACACTCTATACCGTCAGCTTTCTGAAACAGGATCTTTCCACGCCACCAGACAGGAAACTGGGCGAGAAAGAACAGTACGCAGTGCAAGCCTGGAAGAAATTATTTTGAATTTTGTGAATGAAAGGCCCGAATCAAGTACAAGAGCTGTTGCACGAAATTTAGGTGCGAGTCATCCGACCGTTTGGAGAGTGTTAAATGAAAATCGATTTCATCGCTTCCGTTTTCAACGTGTACAAACTTTGAATCCGGAAGACTATCTTCTGCGGTTGAACTTTTGCCAGTGGGTTTTGCAGCAACACGTATTGCAGTCAGATTTTACTGCTCATATTCTATTTACAGATGAGGCAGTATTTACGCGCGAGGGTGTATTTAAAGCGCACAAGACCAGTTCCTTGGCCACCGCAATTTATCGAACCTTGATTTCTTTTTATGGGGACATCTGAAGAGTCTTGTTTATGAGACTCCAAATGACTCAGACGAACAGGGGCGCGCCGACCCAGTGTGCAAAGTGTGCGGTGCACACAGGCGCCGGAGTAATAAAGGCGCCAAAGGTTTCAATTGAGGAGCAAATACTTAAAAAAAATCCCTAGTTTAATTACGCTAAAATTTATTACATTTTCCCGACATCTTAATTATGTTTTGTAGATTTACCAGTGACAAACTTTTTATAGATATTTAATTCTTTTTCTATTATTATTTATTTATTTCGTTTTATTCTACTTCTGAGTCTCCTGTGATTTAGACGTAGACCTGTCCAACCTTTCAATGAAAAAAGGCGCACCTCATGTAGTTGCAAATAATGAAAGGCTCCATAATTCAAATGGCTGAAAACATGCAACACTATTATCTCACTGTAGTAGTGATAAAGCATAGTACAGTTTTATTACCACAGGGGGTAAATTCCACTGGTTTCTTTTTTATTTTTAAATAGCAATCTTCTTCTTATTGCAGAATTTCTGCACAAGTTGCCAAGTTTCCAGCTTTTTATCTTAGAGAAAATCTGGTTTCTGGTTCTTTTAAATTGACCAAATGTTCCAATTAAATAAAACAACATTTTTTTCATTAAAATACTGATATCCAAAAAGCCGGAGACTTGGCAGCTCTGTTTCTGTCATAAATAAGATGACAATTACAATTGGGAAATATTGGTAAAAATGTCCCCTGCGATAATCAGGCCACGAATAGTGGTAGACTTATGTGTTACAAGCGTCTTATATGATGCATGTACATCTCATGGTGATAGCCATAAGACCCCCTACGACTCAGAAACTGTATTTAAAAATAATTTGCAGAAATAATATAAATCATAGTAAATTTAAAATTAAATTTTTCAGAAGGCCAACTTATATCTCAAAAGTTTTGTAAGTGAAGTTGCCCTAATTCTTAATCACAAAATAACAAATTAATAATATAATACAATTAACACTAAATAACGGTCATTGGTATCAATTAAAATAATACCATTCAAATATTATTGAATTTAAAGAAAGCATTACTTTAAAGTGGATTTTTAATTTTAAAAACAGCTATTAATAGAAATATTTTAATGGGCGCCCCCATAGCGACCGCGAGAGATGCGTTGGACAGACCTAGATTAGAGACCGGAATTTCCAGACCAGGAGGGCCCGGCCCGTTTATATTTTTGCATTTCGCGACCCGTCCTGTACAAAATTTAGTGAAAACAGACACGACCCAGCCCGTTCAAAAGTAAATTAAGTCAGGCCAAAAAATTCCGATTTTTCTTAATTAAAATTCTTTTAAAGAATACTGCATACATATTTACGAAGAAATGTTAGATTGCTATGTGTTTCCAAAACAGGAATTACACAATAGCAACATTAATGATTACTTAGACTTTTCAACATTCAAATAAAGATGCATTGAAAAAATTAATGTAGTGTAGAATAAAAGAAAAAAAAAAAGAGGGTTAAAAGCATCACAACTTTTGAAGCTGTATTATAAAAGTAGATTTTTGAAAATATTTCTCTGTAATTTATTAAGGTATATTTACAGTGATTCCGTTAACAGAAGTTTATTATAGCTATTACTATTTTTACAAAATATATTGCCTGCCTGACACGTCCTGGGAAAAATTAAGTCCAATTCTGGCCCGGCTCGACTATGTAGAAGATAAATGTAAGCCTCAACCCGGTCCGAGTCTGCTGAAAAAATTAAGCCCGGTGTCAGGCACGATATAGCTGTCCGATGCCGATCTCTAAGCTGGATAGGGTCTAATTTTTCTATCGGCTCGGCTGCGGCTGGCCCGTTTAATTTTTTACGGGCCGTTAAAAAATTTTTAAAAAATGTCCATTAATTTTAAAAAAAAAATTGTCTTTACGACAAAAAATTTTTTTTTTTTTTTTTAATTAAAAAAAAATTGTCAAAATTGTCTTTAATTTTTTTAAAAAATTGTCTTTATTATTAAAAAAAATTAGTAAAATGTCTTTATTCCGCCGGCTCAGCTCGATTCGTTTAAAAGTTTGCCTTCATTTTTCCGGGCCGGGTAAACCTCTGTCTACCCTGAATAGAGAAGCAATATAAAACCAGAACTTGTATGAGTGTGCTGTTATGTAGAGATTTTAGATTGGAGAGACTGACGTCGGCTATGGAAGAAATTTTAAGTGGTAAAATAAAGCATCAACCCATCAACCGTTAAAGAAAGTTATGGCATTCCTTTACTAAGGTTTAACACTAAGTTTTACGCTTCTAGAGTAAAGTGTACTTTAGGTGGCCGAAGTACTATACTTTTTCAGCGCTCCTACAAATGGTTACTTTTGTAGAAACTATTATGTATTGGGCAAAAATTGTGGGTTTTTTTTGGACCATAGACCTTCGTGCAGAACAAATACAGTCTGTTACAAAAGTATAAGACCACATCCTATTTTGCTGTTTAGGTAATTAAAGAAATATTTCAATCAAAATAAAGAATATTTTATGTTAGTACATCAAGTTTTTAGTAAAATGTAGCAACTTAGAGAAATGAAATTAATTCGGAAAAAATAAAATATCAATATAACAAAAAAGTGTCAAAAAGAACTGTTACAAAATTATAGGACCACCTGTGATAAAAAACAGTTTTCTCAAATTCAGTAAGATGTTGCTCCATCATTTCTCTGAACAACTTCAAACCACGATTTGGCATAGAGTTTATTCATTTTTTTTAAGTAAAGATTCGGGAATATTGTCCCATTTCTAATTCATATGTTGAATGATATTGTTTGTTATTTTCATACACTTGCCGACACAAATAACCCCACCAGTTTTCTATGGAGTTTAGGTCAGGGCTTTGACTTGGCCAAGGTAAAACATCAATCTTTTCTCTTTTAAGCCACTCTTTTGTTGATTTCGATGAATGATTGCGAGCATTTCATTGTGGAAACTTCCATTTTGCACCTCCTAAAAGGGGTCCGAAGGATATCAAACTTTGAAATAGCATCCGTTGATAACTGTCCGAGTTCATTTTCCCTTCAACTCCTTGGAGATCGCATTTTCCTGCATATGAAAATCGCCCCACACGGTAACGGAACCGCCTCCCATCTGCCTACTGAAAAACTCGCGAGATCTTTGCCTTAAATCATGCCTGTAGTAATTGTTGCCGTCGGGGCCCTCTCGATTGAATTTTTTCTTATATTTCTCCATGCAGAGTTCCAGGACATGGCATTTTTTGCCCACTTAAGGCGAGCTTCTTTTTGACATTTCAGGAGTAGTGGTTTACTTTTTAATTTGCGACGGCATTAGATTTCAAACTTCGCCACACGGTTGCATGAGATACCTTTTTAGTCATCTGTTGTGTTATTTTACGAGTCGATTGGTAATTTTTCGTTGCCAGTTTGACAATCCGCAAATTATCACGATCTGATAACTTCTTTTTACGACCAGATCGTTTATGCAATCCATACAATTCTTTTTCACTTAAAACATTATGAATCGCAGTTTTAGAACGATTAAGAATCTTACTTATTTCACGTTCAGACTTTCCTTTTCCTTTGTAGGACCACACTCTTCTCACTTCTATTTCAGACAGCTCACTCCGACAAGGCATTTCACTAATAAATTCAAAGAATCAGATACTATTCAGAATTTCTCCACTTTATTCTTCTTTTTAAGTTTTACAGATTGTTTAGGTTACAGTTAAATTCTGAATTAAAAATAAAATTGTCTGCTTTATTAATAATATAAGAGTGGCCTTATATTTATGAAACAGTGGGTTTGCGTAAAATCGTTTGGCACGAAACAAAAAATTATTCAAACTTTTTTTTCCTGAGCTAAATAAACATTATAGAGTTATGTCTTTTCGTACAACTACTTTTAAATTCAAACTAATATTTTCTTTGTTGAAAAAAGGTGAAATTCTAAGTGGTCTTATAATTTTGTAACAGACTGTACTTTTTTATCTTGCACTCTGTAACCTATCACCATGGCGGAAATAGAATTTTTGTTAATGAGGAGGGTATGGTGAAAATAGGCTGAATTTGGCGATAAATTCTTACTTTTTCAAAGATTGTGAGAAGCGACCTTTCCCTGCACCCCCTTCGTACGCTCGTGTCTAATCACACACTAAATAAATAATGGTGATGATTATAAGATTTGTTCATTTTAATACAGAACATGAAATTAAAAGTATTGAAATATGAGCACTTATTAGCTTTAGATATAACCTTAGACGCTTCAGAGACTAGAATGGCAAAAAAAAGTTCAATTTAGACATAAATAAGTTAGAAACTACAATGATAGCCATATTATGAATGGGAAAATATAGATTTATAAAAAGAGTTTTAAATTCCGGTGTTTATGCCCCACAAACCGACCTGCCCGGCATTTCAAATTATAATAACTTTAAATAGTCTAAAATCAAACGTTGAATGATTTTATATTTTTAAACGAAAATTTTTCCAAACGAACCAAGAGATGGGGAGGGGGGTGCAATGTCTTCAACAGCATATGCACCGGTTGTGCATATGCTGCTCCGGTTTGTTTTGATTTCATATATGATTTTATATATTTTTTTGAAAATCTTTCCAAACGAGCTTAATCTTGTCAACAGCACTGCCTTCGGCAGGGTACAAGCTCGGATTTTTCATTTTTAAATGAAAATTTATCCAAACGTAGATCGAGTTGAGGGCTCCACTGTCTTCTGCAGCGTACACTGGGGGGGGGGGGGGGGGGTGTATCCACGCTCCGGCCTGATTTTTCAAGGGAACCTCGAATTTGTATTTAATTTCAGGCATTTAGATATATAAAAATTTCAATTCTGACCAAAAATTAATGATAAATCATAAATAATATAAAATGTGTACCATCCCCTTAATTTTTGAAACGCGAAACGATATTCAAAGCACAAGCACATATCACGGAGACAAGAAACGATATCTTGAGAAAATTTGCAATGGGAGAAAAACATCTCAGGCAAATCCTTGAAATGACTTAGACTTTTTTTTTGAAATAGTACTAAATATTAATATTTGTTCACACCAGCGATATCGTTAGATTCGGAAAAATACCAAGAATGCATTAATAGGATTTTTTTTTTTTTTTTTTTTTTTTTTGAAATTTTGAAACTTCAGAAAAACTGGAAAACTGACTTGAATCGCGGCCAAGTAAAAAGATTTTTTGAAAGAGTAACGAAAGGTACCATTTGAATTGGAAAGATAAGACAATTTTTTTTAAAACTCTACGGGGTCCCGGCCATCGCAGTTTCAAAATGCAGTAAAAATCGAACGTTACGCCTTCGTCAGTCTGAAGAAATGTAAAGGTATGATTACTTTGAAGAAAGGAAGCTCGTCATTTTGCGATTATCATTATGGCTTTTAATTATATTTCGGCTAATTATCAAAAAATGAAAAATCTGATCCTCAGGTGCATTTGGACCTACCATCGCCTATCCTTATCTTAAATTTTCAGACCTCTATGTTCCGTAGATTTTCTTAGCCATCGCTAACACATGCAGAGTAAAGGCAAACATCTTTTTTTTTAATTATTATTATTAATATCGATATGCAAATTAGAGATGGCAAACCTCTTTATTTCATTAGTATGGATGCAATCTATTGTTACTGTATTGTATTATTTTGTCTGGGATAGTGAAATTTTACCATTTAATGCAGGATTCTGATACAGACAGGTTTTATTTTCACGGGCTTTATTGTATTTCGAATTTTATTTACATAGCTGCCAATCTCCTTTATTTTTCGAGTAATTTAAATGTTTGAAACCAGAAATTTTGTTTAATAAATCAAATAAAATACGAACCCTATAGAAACAAGACACATTTTATTAAAAAATTTTGTGGTTCAAGAAAGTTTATTTGATCTGGGATAAAACTCCAGCAGGATGGCAGTTATGCTGTTATAGATACTCAAAGAATTTTTTTTTATAAAGATTTATTGTCGGAGGGTGGAGTGGTGGGGGTAAAGGGCGCCAACTGAAATTCTGCACACAGGCGCTGGATACTACTGGCGCGCCCCTGCAGACGAAAATCTAGTAGCTCGCATATCCGAAGCTGCTGCACGTGTGCGGGAAATGCCTGACATCTTTAGAAGTGTACGCCAATCGTTCCACCGACGCTGCCAAGCATGTACCACAGTTGGTGGGCGCAATTTTGAACACTTATTGTAATTTTATTGTATGCATTATTATTTACTTGTAAACTACATTGTAAATAAATATTTTATCTTTTTTATTCATGTAGTTTGATAAGTTTGGCAGTTTTGCGTTTTTTTTTAATTCAAAAATTTCGATTTCATACCAAAAATTTTGAAAGAAGAATTTTATTGTTAAGTAATTATGAAATATCAAGAAAAGGATAGCATAAAAATTTTCTGGTATGAATGAGAAATTTTGAAAATTAAAAAAGGGGCCTAATTGCCCCCCTGGTGTTTTTACCTTAATGCGTCACTTGGTCCCATACATTCCTATACAATAAATGATTGTTACTGTGTGTTCTACCTACCCTTAAAGTTTGTACCATGAGTTTTGAAACACCCTGTATTTAATTTAACGTAGTACGTCACATTTAATACAAATTGAACAACATACGCATGTGTTTGGAAAGTCAAGAGGAGAGACACCAGATTTTTTTTTCATTTGTATTTCGCTGTTCAGCTCCTAAACAAGAAAAATAGAGTAGATTCCAGTTATCTGGCATAAATCGTACAGAAGAAAACAGAAACATATCATTAAATTGACTTCTGTGAATTGGGACAGTAGCATTATTCCACAGAACTGATTAGTCTAACAGGAATCTATTCTATACGCAACTTCATAAGCGTAACTAGAGGGGGGCCGGGTGGGCCAGGCTCATCCCAGATAGTTCCAGTGCCCACCCAGAAATTCAAATTCAAGTGATAATGTTATGATTGTGATATAGTCAAAATTTTAATTTCCGAATATTTGAAAGGTTACACGAACGAATATATTATATATTTCTGATTTGAGAATTAATGTAATTAAAACGGTGCACTTGCGTATGTGAATGTGTGTGAGAGGGGGTGGGGGCGTGCCAAAGAAGCAACAGTTTAGTCCAGAGCCCACCAAATCTGAGCGAAAGTTTTCTTTTCTGCCCAGAGTTAATGAGAAAAAAATCATTTCTGAGAAGTCCAGTTTACTAATCTTTCAACAAGGTCATAAAATGTCATCTGCTGTAGTCAGAGCAGGCCGGGCGGGGGGGGGGGGGAGCAGTATTGTATGCAGCTTTACCTTTATAAAATAATGACTGATTTTTTTTTCTATTTTCTTCGGAACACTCCGGGTTAGGGAAATTTACCACGAGGGACAATTCTAATAAGTGATAATTAACCCTCACCCCTTCCGGACAAATCCGGATGTAGTTGTCAAATCGTTGATCCATTAATTTTCCAAGAGGATCTATGAGGACACCTTGGCAGGGGGCTTCCTTTGAGGATTTGCTATTTCCCTCTTGTAAACGTGTGGGGTAATTTAAGTTTCCCTGCATAATTATCAGCTCACAAATAAATTCTGTACTTTAAAATACGGGAACCTTTTTTGTGTTATTGCCATCAGGCACGTTGTTTCAAGTTCCAGAGTGTAATTTTGTGAGTAATTTTTTTCTTACCAGATCTTTGATATTTTATAAGTGCTTGTTGGAATGTTATGTAACACAAATGAAATTGCCAGAAAATTGAAATGAAAGCTTTTTCATGTAAATTTAATTTTTGTTTTTTTGTTCTTGGTAGCATAAATTTAATAGGTTAACAGATGCGTATTAAACTCTCTCGGAAAAACTTATCATCATTTAATTTCCAAATATAAAAATTATTAATAATATTTAAATTATTTGATATTTAAATATTAAACGCTAATAAATAATGTATCAAATCTTAAAGACATCTTGGTATTTCAGCCTTACTATATGATAGAATATCTCATAACATCTTCATAAAAAAAATAAACAAAATTTTGTGAAAATATAACATAACACCTTCTTCCACGAAAGTCTTTAATTAATGTCATTTGTTATTTAAAATATTGATAGAGATAGAAATTGTTCAAATCTAGTCTTTTTTTATTTAAATTTATTTAGAATTTATATTGTTGTAGTAGTTATCTTTGAGGAAAGAGTAGATGCTTAATGATGAACAGGACATATTGAGTTAAATTGTCTTAGAATCTTTCATTAGGTAATAGAATTTCAATTCATCAACAGCACCAATTTAGATACCATTTCAGCCCATGTCTCGGTCTGTTGAAATACAGAGAATTTTTTAGACGGTCTGGGAATGACATATTTCTTTAGTTTTAATATCATGTTCAGATTAAAACACATTTGCTGCACCCGACCTGATTTATTGACTACTAGCTGCGTTGCCCGGGGACCGTTCGTTATAGTACTCAGGGCCGAAACTAGACTTTTTTGCATCCTGGCCAAACATGGACTTTGGTGCCCCCCCCCCCCCCCCGTCCCCTCCTCAGCAAAGTATATTTGCAAAAAGAATTTTACTAATTTTCTAATAACCGACTTAATTTAAAATATGTAATTATAAAATATGTAATACTGAACTACGTAATCTGCTTTGTCAAATATAGATTCATTAAAAAGTACCCAGGGCCGAAACTAGACTTTTTTGCATCCTGGCCAAACATGGAATTTGGCGTCCCCCTCCTCAGCAAAGTATATTTACAAAGAGAATTTTAATAATTTTCTAATAACCAACTTAATTTAAAATTTAGAATATGTAATCATAAAATATGTAATACTGAACTACGTAATATGCTTTGTCAAATATTCATTAAAATCTTGTAAACGGAATCGAAAAAAATTCTGCTTTAAACAGGATCCTTATGTCATATCATCCTTAAATTCTTCTATGCTTTGGCATAATCCAGACAGGACTATTTTAACAATGTCCGTGTTAAACATACATGTGAAAAGAATCGACACACAAAATCTACATTTGGCGCCCGGGGCACAGGCACCCTTCCCCCCCCCCCCTATAGTTTCGGCCCTGATGGTAACTTTAAACAAAACTCAAGTTTTTATGACTTTATATCTTTTGAAATTTTTTTAAATGAACCTAGTTTCGGGCACGGTAAGTGTAGAACACTACTTACTACACTACTGCTTGTGTTCTACTTACCGTGGTTTCGGGGGCTCCATTTGCCTTCCGCAGAGCCTAGTGTGTTCGCAACAAACCTCTTTCCGAACGAACATGTGTCCTGGATCCCCGCTACCTAAGACAGCATGTACCGTTAGCGCTCCGCACGTGCCGGAGACAAATTAAAATAATGATGAGTGAGCCAAATCTCGTAGAAATCAAGCCCATAGAACCCAAAAGAAAAAAACCCCGTACCAGTAATGTTCTAAAATGTTGTTAACTAAAGTCTAAGATAAGTTCTCATAATACAGACCTTGTCAGATACCCAACCTGTCATGCATCCGGGGATGTGGGACATAGGTCCCGGGCACCTCGGCAAAATATCTTCGAATCATAATACAGAAAGTTAAGTTGCTGAATTGTCAAGTTGAATGAACCAAATACCGAAATTGAGCCCTTAGAACACAAGGAAAAAATGCGTCCCCAAGTTGTGGAAAATACTCTCTTGTAAATTTCACCAATTACTTTTAGCATTAACACGATATTTAATAAACAGATGAAATCCCTTATCTAACTGAAGTTGTAGCTGAGGTATAAAGAAGGACCGGGCCCATGAGGCCAAGTTCTTAACTGAAATGTAGTTGGGTAAAAGAAAATTTTTAGTAGTTTTAAAGCAGCTGAGGATGCTAGAACTATGTTTAAGAAAATTGTAATAGAATCGAATCAATGTTTAAGAAGCTGCAACAAAGACCCAGAGAAAGAGATTAATATTCAAAATTGGTGGTAGCTGAAATTTGAGAATTTTTTTCGTTCATGTAGTAGCTGGAGCACTTAAGACGTTGTTAGAAAAAAAAAAAAAAAGCTATTGAATTGGACCATTTTTAAGGAAATTATAATAAAGGGGCCAACTGAGAGTTAAGAGCAGGGCCCCAACATGAAAACATGTTAAAAGGTCTTAGCACTTTAATTCTTCAATTAGTCAAAGTTAAGCATAGGGTATGAATTAATCATTATAAAAAAAATTTTCTTTAAATGCGGAACAATGGGGGTGGGGGGTGGGGTGTTTAAAAAAGGGTCCGAGGGTCTCAGTAAAAATATGAGGGTGATTTTCCGGCTAGAGGAGCCCAAGACTCAACTTTAAAATTATGCATTGAAAAGGGAAGAAAATTAAGGGGTGAAAAATGCATAGTGCACAAAAAGTTCAAGGGGTCCCGGACCAGGGCCCTAGGAAGCCCCAGGATTTTAAATGAAATGTAGAAACGGATGAATAACTAAATGGAAAAGTGTTCCAAAAATGAAGATCAAATTAAGAGGGGGAAATTTATCAGCTATTTATGGTGCAAAAACTTCAAGGGGTGGCCCTATACCGGACCCCAAAGGACCAGGGCCTTAACTGCAATGTAGATGAGTATAAATATATATTTCTGTAGTTTTTAAAGTAATCGGAGGTCAATAGATTTATGTTAAAGAAAATTGCAAGTGATTCGGACCTTTTTTAAAGAAGCTGTATCAAATCATCGATGGTAGCTGAAGTCTGATTTTTTTTTTTTTTTTTTTTTTTCGTTTATGTAGTAGCTGGAGGATTTAAAAAAATTATTGAAAATAAAAGCTAGTGAATCGGACCGTTTTTAATTGAGCTATAATAAGGGGCCCAAAAGGGGCCAACTGATTGTCGAGAGCAGGTCCTTAACATGAAAACATGTTAAAATGTCTTAGTAACTGGCGCTTTAGTGCTTCAATTAGTCAAAATCAAGCATAGATATGAATTATTCATTAGAATAATATTTTAAAGAATGAGCAAAATATTGGGTAAATGCTTAAAAGGGGGCCTTAGAGCCCTAATAAAAATATGAGGGTGTTGTGCCTGGATGAAGAGTCCAAGACTCAACTTTAAAATTATACAATGAGAAGGTGAGAAAATTAGGGAGTGAAAAATGCATAGCGCACAAAATGTTTAAGGGCCCCAGGATAGGGCCCTATGGGACCGTAGAGGGGCCCAGGGTCTTAACTGGAATGTAGAAACGAGATAATAACTAAATGGAAAAAGGATCACAAAAATAAAGATCGGATTAAGGAAGCAATTTATTAACAAATTAGGGCACAAAAAATTCAAAAGATCCTGTACCGGGCCCCAGGGGGCCAGGGTCTTAGCTGGAATGTAAAAATGAGAAAATAGCTAAATAGAGAATTGAACCCAAAAACGAAGAAGATCGGATAAAATGGAGGCAAATTAACATTTTAGGGTATAAAAACTTAAAGGGGCCCAGGGGCACCGGCCCTTAAAAATTAAAATTATGAACCTCAGGTGCATCAGGACCCGTCTTGGACTATCCTCATCTAAATTTTCAGACTCCTACGTGCACTAGATTTTGCTAGCCTTCGCAGACACACGCATACAAACACAGACAGAACGAAACATTCTTTTATTAGGCTTTCGTTCATCTGACGAAATCCTATTCGTATCACTCCTCTGCCTGTCTGTATGTCACAGAGCCCGTTCTCAGAAACTATATATGTTGGAGACTTGAAATTTTGCATACTTATAGCTGAACATGTCACATCGAACGATGAATCATAAAATTTTGAAAAAGTCTTATATTTACCCTTCTGGGCTCAATGACGTTCACTGATTACCACTGACCCTCCTCTTTATTTTTTTTATGACCACAGAACGCTTGGAAAAGGAAATCCACTTGACATATCGCCAGTTTTTCGTCGGGTAGACCAGGGGCGGATCCAGAGAATCGTTTTTTTTTTGGTGGGGGGTGGGGGGGCGATACCGAGTGACATATAATCAACGTAGTCATAATTTCTGTTGCTCAAATCCTTCCTTGCAGTTAATTATTAAATGAACATGAAATAATTAATGCTATTTGAAAATATTACAGACTCTCGATTATCCGACATCCGATTAACCGAAACAATCGGTTATCTAACACTTTTATTATATAATCCCACCCTCTCCTCAAAATATCGTTTATTGTTACTTATTAGGTCGTTTAAAAACGTTATAAAAGAATTTATTTATTAAATGTCTTTTTTTTTCTTTTTGCTCTTGTACTATGGTAATAATTTATCTTATTTTTTGTTCTTTTAGTTATAGTGAACAACGTTTATAACACAAGCCTGCGATGATTGTGTTTTTTAACTTTTGACAATTGATTTTGATGTATTTTTTAGCACTGAATCCGAAAATGACCTTCATTTTTAACCACCACGTCACGATTTTCGCAAATTGTAAATTTCAAAGTTAAGAAGTTAAAAATAGCAAAAATCTCTCAAATAAATTTGCAAAGCCTTAACAAAAGAAGGTAAATGTTTTATATACATCTGCGACAAATGTCCTATCCTTATCAACCGCAAAAATAAAAGAGATACCGAGATGAACCCCATAGAGAAGATTAAAAGAAAAGCACGAAGCACAGATCATGAGTGGTTCAAACAAACTTCCACGCATGGAATAAAATTATAAGGATTTGAAATACATAATATTTTACATGTTTAATTTTAAAAATCGATAGTATAAAGAAAAAAATGAATAAATTATTATGAAAAAAAATATGACTATTTTATAGTAGCAGATTTTCGCAATATTCCGACTTTTTAAAAAATTTAAAAATTTGCGATGTGTGAAAAATCCTGACATGATGGTATGGTAAAAAATAAAGGTCATTTTTGGATTCAGCACTAAAAAATACATAAGAACCAATTATCGAAAGCTGAAAAACATAACCATCACATCCATTTTTTAATATCAGATTTCTGAAAGAGGATAATCTCCGAAAAAGGATCCCCTTCAGAAATCCGAAGGGTCCTTAAGGCTGTTCTTAAATCCAAAGGGTCAACTTTTTAATTCATTTTTGTTCGGAAACGCATGAAACTAGAAGGTGTTGTTATTCAGAAATTATGACATCGAGCTGTTTTTTTTTTCATTTTCTTGTAAGCACAATAGATCTTACAGAAAATACTGACAAAGTTGGCAATTTGAACCGAACTTCCGAACGAAGGAAGAAAATCCAGTCAATAAGGGGAGAAAAATGCCGTCTCACGTGATCAAAATCGCTTATAACTCAATAGGTAATTAATTGATCCAAAAATGGAAAACACAGTTCGATTCTAAATCGTTTCCATGGTCAGGCTTTCCAATTTTATATCTTTCCGTTAAAAAATGAAATTGTAAATGTGTCAAAACGTTTTGCGCTTGTTGAGCAGAGCAGTTGAGAACAGCCTTAACATCAAAGGATCATTGAAAAAACCCAAAATTCGTCAAAGGATCGCAGAAAAAACGCTAATTTCTTCAAAGGATCGCAGAAAAAACGCGAATTTCGTCAAAGGATTGCAGAAAAAAAGCGAATTTCACCAAAGGATCGCAGAAAAAAAAAGCAAATTTCTCCAAAGGATCGCAGAAAAAATGCCAATTTCGCCAAACAATTGCGGAAAAACACGCCAATTTCGCCAAACATTTGCGGAAAAAACACTAATTTCGCAAAAGAATCGCACAAAAATGTGAATTTCGTCAACAGATCTCGGAAAACATGCGAATTTTGTCAAAGAATCGCGAAAAAAATACGCGAATTTCGTCAAAGGGCCGCGGATTCGCCAAACAATTTCGAAAAAACCGCTAATTTCGCGAAAGAATCGCAGAAAAAATGCGAATTTCGTCAACAGATCTCGAAAAAAAATGCGAATTTCGTTAAAGAATCGCGAAAAGAATAAGCGAATTTTGTCAAAGTGCCGCGGAAAAACGCACAATTAGCACCAGGAGGAGATTCCCCTAGGCGCGCACCCACGGGGGGATCGATCGGGGCGGTCACCCCCCCCCCCCCAAGATATAAATCCAACGCTTTTAACGGCAGTTTTCGCGGAACAGACAAACAAGTAAACGAAAACCAAGCACTTTTCGGGTGTCAATGGTAAACCTCACTGACGTTTCGGCAATTAGTGAACAAAATAGGATTATGTCCTGTCAAAAGGCATATGGCGCCATAATTTTTTACACTAATGGGTTGAGGTGGGGGACGATGCCACTTCGTGTACCTTTTGTTGAATCTCTACAACAGAAATCGACAACGTTATGCGGATACTTTTAAAGTGTGTAAACTTTTTCGTTCTTTCAAAGAGCTGCAATTCTAATTTCTGTATAACGATATTTTTGAGGAGTGCTTTATTGTTTGAGAAAAGAATGGGATTCATAGCAATTTCCAAAGAAAGAAAGAAACAAGAAAAAGATAGGTCCTTTGAAAAATTCAAGCATCTTAATGTTTTCTGAAGAAAACCACTAATGTGTAAAAAATGTACTGTTATTGCCACCCACATTGGTAAATTTCAAGGGGTATTTGATGAATGAAAAAAAAGGATTATGTCTTTATGTCCTAATCCTAGTTTAAAAGCTAAAATGCGTGTGGTGTGTTGATTTCTCAAAAACCAACTTGGTAAATTTGTTCTTCCCTTCTTTGCCCCGATCGAACCCCCTGCCCCCAGTAGATGCGCGCCTAGGGGAATCTCCTGCCGGTGCTAACTGTGCGTTTTTTCCGCGGCCCTTTGACAAAATTCGTGTTTTTTCAGCGATTCTTTGGCGAAATTCCCCGTATTTTTTTCGCGATTCTTTGAAAAAATTCGCATTTTTTCAGAGATCTGTTGACGAAATTCGCGTTTCATTTGCGATCCTTTGATCTGCGAACGATTGACGAAAAGGATTTTTTTCGTCGACCATTTGTCGAAATTCGCGCTCAATCGGTGGATTTATATATATATATTTTTTTTTTGGGGGGGGGGGATCACCCCGATAGCCGCCCTCCGTGGATCCGCGCCTGTGGTAGACCAAATAAAAGCAAATAAACCGGCCTTAAATGCAGCTAACTTACGAATTAACTTACGAGATTGGGGGCCTGTGACCACCCGCACAAAATAGTTCTAGTTACGCCTATGCGCAACTTTAGTATTTTTCTTTGGTTGATATAGTAACACACGCTGCGTACAAGTCATGTTAAATAAAAAGCTGAGGCAACATTGAAGTATGATGGGGAAATTTGGAAAGTTACAAAAAGCATCTGGTTACACCACCAAGTGTTGATTAAATAACTCTTTTTTCTGGGAACTAGCGAAACGATTTCAATACTTATATAGATTTGGCAGTGACAAACTATGCTTTAAACGTTGGGCGAAAAATACAAATAACAGTACTATAGTTCCGTTAATTAACATAAAAACACAAAAACTGAGTTTTTTTTGTTTGCGAAAATGTGCATAATACATTTTTTATCTTTATTCCTTGCCGAACGATCGATATATAGTTTGTCTACTGTCAAGGCTATTTTTAAAACAGTATGGATTTGCTTCTGTACTTCTGGAGAATAAAGTATATCAATGTCAGCAATTTTTCAATTCCTTTTTTGTTTGCAAAATCGCGTAACTATTGTATTTTATACTTTTATTTTTTGCAACGATCCATTCATAGCTTAGGTGACTGTCAAAACTCTCTAAAATACTGAAAACGCGTCAGTAGTTCCCGAGTTTCGGAGTCCGAGTCAGATGATTTGAAATCCGAGGCCTGAATATTTTGTATCATCAGATCCCGAGCCTGATGCTGAAAGCACGCAGTAGAAAATTGTTACTAACATTTAATTTTTTTTCACGATTACTTTTCTCATTTAAAAAATATTATCTTAATCTCATAGTAATAAGTACTAATCCTAAATGCCCCCTCCTGATAACGTTTCGTGATTTTCGTGTATCTGAAAATCTGTTTGAAAAAGCAAATTTGTTGTTTACACCCAATGATGCCAGTGGTTAACCACTGGCAGATATCTAACGAAAGTCATCATTCTTATTATTACTTTTTTCTACCTTTACAAGAACAAAGTCTTGGATCCGCGAAAAACTTCGACTTCCGGTTTTCCACGGATTTATACGATGTAGAAGGACTTAAACATGATTTGACTGTTTTTAGAAAATGTCTATCTGTAAGTGATACTCATCTGCATTCTATCTACTCAAGAACTAATGCACGAATTTTAATTTTAAAAAACTTTAGATTCAGTTAAATCTTGATATAAGTTACTGCTGATTAGGTTTCGGTGTAAATCGCGACACAGATGGTGCTTCTAATCTGTATTTTTCACGATTTGCGCAATCGCTGTATTTCAAGAACTAATGAACGGATATTCATAAAACTTCAGATTCAGTTAGATGCTGACATATCTTGTTGCTGCTTAGATTTTAGTACAAATCATCGAACAGGTGGCACTGTTATGCTATTTTTTTTTTCAGGATTTACACGATTTTAGAGATAGTCATATTTTAAGGACTAATACAAGGAATTTCCCCAACTTCATATTTTGTTAAGACCTTAACATACGTTGGTGATGTTTGGTTTCGTGTAAATCATATAAACAGATGGCGATACCGTACTACGTTTTTCGCGAATTTCGAGATAGCTCTAAAAACTAATGCACGGAATTTAATCAAACTTCATTTTCTGTTACACTTTCCCATAAACAGTTTCTTATTAGGTTTGGCTGCATAGTGCTCAACAGGTATACCTTTTTGTTCTTTGGGTTGGGAATTTTACTTTTGTATATATGCGTACCGTTTCGGTATTAAAATGCTGATTATACTAAAATAAAATGACTTCGACTAAAATATAAAATTTCTGCACAATTACTGATACAGAAGCAAAATTAAAAACATAATGCATCTGTTGGCGTTTTGAGGAGTGTTTTTAAATGCGACATGCATAGGCAGTATAACGAGTACGTTGACACTCTCTTAAAGTGGATTTTCAATATTTTCTTTTATTTTTTCAGTTTCAAAACATATTAATTTAAAGCATTTCAACTTTTACAATCAATAGAGAGACAGATTTCATTACCGTTAACATCCTCAGTTGGATGAGTTCTGTTAATATAACCGTTGGTATTCAAAATATTGGAAAATATCACATGGCTGTGAGATACTAAAATTGAATTTTTGCCATGCTAGTTTTTGAACTAGCTAACTTACTGTCACCAATCAGGTGTCGTTTGACTTTTCGTAATAGTGATACTAGATTTCAATACCAAGATCTGTGAATTTAATGGTGTTGCGTTAATGTAACATAGGTTATAGTAAATTTCGAAAAATAGTGATCCATGGGATGAGGAACCTGAATTTCTTTCATGTTAATTTTCCAACTAGTTAAGATATTTTCACCAATGAAATATCATTTGGTTAAGCTAAGCATTTCGAATAAAAGAGGATATTGGACAGCTCTATAAGAAATTTCGAAAAATTCAAGATGGCGGCCATGGCGAATTCGAATTTCATGTGCTTTTCGAAATAGCACTTAATGTATTGATCAGTTTATTAAACTTACTTTTCCAAATGAGCGTATGATTTTTGGTTGCTCAAAACTTGTTCCACTTGTCGTAATTTCGTTTTACCGTATTTCTTTTACAGAAATACTTGTACAATTACAACTTGTACAAATTGTAGATTAATATGTAAGAAATAGACATAAATACAAGTACTTAGTGAAATTTAACATAAAAAACAGGATGAAAAGTATTTATTTACTTTAAATATTATTATTTATTAATGCCACAATCTTTTATGCAAACTTAGTTAAACATATTATAAAATATCGCATGATAAATATACTTAATTTTTCTGTTTCGATTTCACGTTTTAATAGAATTCAAATGATAAAAGAAAAATTAAAATGATTTGGAATTTGGCAATGCTTTAATGTTTGTTTACAAATATCTAACGTGATATTTGATGATAACAGGCATATACATTTTTTACACAGGATTTTTACACAAACTACACAGGATTTTTACATTTCAAGCTGCAATTTGTGAATATTTTGTGAATTTTAAATCATTTCTGTGGTGACGATCCATCACCAACACACTTGGTCACGCGACAATAAAATGATTAGTACAATAGAAACAGTTATCCCGATCTACAAGCTGCATGATTGTACATATTTTTATAGATTTCAGTATGCGTAGCATAAAAAAAAAAAAAAAAAAAAAAAAAAAAAAAAAAATTAGTCGACATTGTTGACTAAAATTAATATAGCATTTTTGCAGTATTTTGATATTGAAATAGCCATCTTATATTGGAATAAATATTTCTCACCTATGCAATAGAGAAAATGTATATACTATTTTATATTTTGTATTATATTATTCAAGTGTACTTACAGGGTATGATGAACAATCTGAGGAACTTACTATATATATCAGGTTTGATTGATATTTTGTAATATATATATGTATTATAAGTGTATTTTTGTGGTGTACATATTATTATTTTTTAAAAAACAAGAGGGAAGAAGCAATGTAGTGTAGAAATCTACACAACAAGGCTTGTTATTAATTTAACTAATTAAATAATTTTCGCACGATCCAATAACATTTAAAAATAATTGAATTCTCGGAAAATAATTCTTTAGTAATTAATTTATACAATAAATTAAAATAACATAAAAAATACTCCAAAATTAAAGTATATTAAAATGAATAAGTATATAATGCGTAGAAAAAAATAAAAATATATATGTTGTTTGGTATTGGTATGTTTAGAAAAAAATAAGGAATATGAATTGTGAATTTATTTTGTATTAATATTGAAAGTAAAACATTTCGAATTGTAAATATTTATATGTGCAAAAACAGTGTAATAAAATAAAACTCCCCAAATAAGACCAGACAGAAAATAGGAAATTATAGATAAAGAGAACATTGCTGACGCCAGACATGGACAGTAAATGTATAGCGAAAGAATAGAAAATTTACGATGTTGAAACCATAAATTTTCTATCAAGTAAGATGGTTTTACAACACTCAACGTGGGTGGTGATTCCCATGAGAAACCTGGCGCAAGGGGCAAAAATTAAGTTAATGCTATGCAGTGAAAAATAAATTGGCACGCCCATAGATAGGCATGTCTAGAGTACCAATAAGGGACCAGGAGTAGCCTCCAATCAGAACGAAAGCTCTGGGTTAATTTAGCCCTCCCAAAAAAAAAAAATTGGATCTGGGAGGAAGGAAGGAAAAAAGAGGATTAAGTCTTGTGTCTCGTCCTCAAGAGGTTCTATAATTTTTGTTAAGATGTGACTTGATACTTCAAAATTTTACACCAAGTTCTTTCGCAGCAAATTTTAAGGACAATACAAAATTTAGCGATTGAAATGAATGCTGAAAGCAGACAAATCTTTGTCACAAAAAATGATTGATGCAGAAAAAAAGGAAATGATGATGAAAATTAATGCTGAGAGTTGACCTGTCCTTGTCATGATCTATTGACAAAGATCGCTGAGAGCAGACAAGTCTTTGTCCAGGAAATTAACTGATGCAGAATCTTACAGAAGTATTCACCTGATTTGGAGATGTACAGTGGTTAGTGATGAGATGCGAATGCAACGAAGATATGACATATCAGCAGATTTCGCCTATGAAAGTGTACATTGTGGAGATGGAGCTCTAATTTTCACGCGTCACAGAGCGCCGAAAGAAAGTGAAATTGGTTTGTGAAAGATCCCCATGAACTCTTTCATAGGCGAAATCTGCTGATATGTCATATCTTCGTTGCATTCGCATCTCATCACTAACCACTGTACATCTCCAAATCAGGTGAATACTTCTGTAAGATTCTGCATCAGTTAATTTCCTGGACAAAGACTTGTCTGCTCTCAGCGATCTTTGTCAATAGATCATGACAAGGACAGGTCAACTCTCAGCATTAATTTTCATCATCATTTCCTTTTTTTCTGCATCAATCATTTTTTGTGACAAAGATTTGTCTGCTTTCAGCATTCATTTCAATCGCTAAATTTTGTATTGTCCTTAAAATTTGCTGCGAAAGAACTTGGTGTAAAATTTTGAAGTATCAAGTCACATCTTAACAAAAATTATAGAACCTCTTGAGGACGAGACACAAGACTTAATCCTCTTTTTCCCTTCCTTCCTCCCAGATCCAATTTTTTTTTTTTGGGAGGGCTAAATTAACCCAGAGCTTTCGTTCTGATTGGAGGCTACTCCTGGTCCCTTATTGGTACTCTAGACATGCCTATCTATGGGCGTGCCAATTTATTTTTCACTGCATAGCATTAACTTAATTTTTGCCCCTTGCGCCAGGTTTCTCATGGGAATCACCACCCACGTTGAGTGTTGTAAAACCATCTTACTTGATAGAAAATTTATGGTTTCAACATCGTAAATTTTCTATTCTTTCGCTATACATTTACTGTCCATGTCTGGCGTCAGCAATGTTCTCTTTATCTATAATTTCCTATTTTCTGTCTGGTCTTATTTGGGGAGTTTTATTTTATTACACTGTTTTTGCACATATAAATATTTACAATTCGAAATGTTTTATTTTCAATATTAATACAAAATAAATTCACAATTCATATTCCTTATTTTTTTCTAAACATACCAATACCAAACAACATATATATTTTTATTTTTTTCTACGCATTATATACTTATTCATTTTAATATACTTTAATTTTGGAGTATTTTTTATGTTATTTTAATTTATTGTATAAATTAATTACTAAAGAATTATTTTCCGAGAATTCAATTATTTTTAAATGTTATTGGATCGTGCGAAAATTATTTAATTAGTTAAATTAATAACAAGCCTTGTTGTGTAGATTTCTACACTACAATTTCACATTTGAATTTTGCTCGCATTCTATGTAGCGGTTAATAATTAGTTATGAGTTATGAATGCGCATTTATCAGTTATTTCAAAATTATTCTTATGATAGCGCTTTAAAAGTGAAAAAGTTCCTCAAGATTTTAAAGGAAATAAGCAAAACATTCATATGTATGTGTATTCAGAATGGGTGATAAATGTCCGTTACATAGTTAAGTTAATGACATTCATATTTTTGATAATGTCTAATTATGATGAAATGAAAATGCATATTTCAACAGCATTGAATTATTTTGTGCTTTGATTCGAAGTATTCAAATTAGGAACTTCAAAAAGTTCATAATCTATCTCTCGAGTTAAAAAATTGACAATCGCTTCAAAAATAAACTAGTTGGAAGTGCCAATACCAAAACTTTCTTCTATCTCATGCACGTTAATACTTGACAATTCATTATCAGAGTGCCAAAAATAAATGACAATCTATACCCATCATGAGAATTCTAACGATATGAAATTCCGTGCATTAGTTCTTGAGACAGAACTATCGCTAAAATCGTGTAAATCCTGCAAAATGAAGCTTAACAAAGCGACCTGTTGAGTAATTTAGACTAAAACATAATCAGCAACAACTTATGTCAACGTCTAACTCAGGGTTCGCAAAAACCCGGGTTTTTCTGAAAAAACCCAACCCACATGGGTTTTTTCGGGTTTTTTCATGAAAAACCCAGTTTTTCCCGGGGAAAATCGGGTTTTTTCAAAAGTAGAATGTATGCGTAATTACATTATTGTATACTATATTTTCTATATATTATATACACTATACATAGAAAAATACATTGTTCCCTTATATACAATATAATTGTAATGCTATTTTACAAGTTATAAATTGTATAAATTATATGAATTTAAATTAAATGTCAGTGTTTCTCACAAATTAGTTTTAAATAAGATAGAAGATATAAAATTGTTAATTTTCTTTAAATCAAATAATGAATAGAATATTAAAATTTAAAATATATAAGTAGAAAGAAAAAAAGGGGTAAACTAGTCGGATGTGCCAATCCCAAAAGTTTCTTCTATCTCATACATGTTAATAATTCAAAATTTGCTATCACAGTGCCAAAATTAAAAGACAATTTATGCCTATCATGAGGATTATAAAATATAGATTTGTTGAATTGGATGCATTTAACAAGGAGATATAAGTATCACCTGTTGTGCAATTTACAACAAAACCTGATCAGTAATAGTTTACGTCAACATCTAACTGAATCTGAAGTTTGGTGAAAATCCATGCATTATTAGTTCTTGAAATTAAGCTGTTGCAAAAAGTGAGATAAATGCAGCGCTACTGTTGGGCGATATAGACCAAAAACTATTTAGCACCAGTTTATATCAAGGTTTAACTGAATCTAAATTTTTATTCAATTCCGTACATTAGTTCTTGAGATAAGAGTTATTGCTGAAATCGCGAAAAATGCAGCATAACAGCGCTACCTGTTGGGCGATATGCACCAAAATTCAATAAGCAACAACTTAACTTGCAACTGAATCTGAAGTTTTATGAAAATCCGTGCATTAGTTCTTGAGATAAAGCAATTGCAAAAACTGAGATAAATGCAGCATAGTAGCGCCACCTGTTGGGTAGTATATACCAAAAACTAATCAGCACCAGTTTACATCAAGCTCTAACTCAAGTTTTGTGAAATTCTATGCATTAGTTCTTGAGATAGAGCACCCACAACATTTTTTTCACATACAGACAGACATTTTCTAAAATCCATCAAATCGTCTTCAGGACCTTTTTAAAACGACTGGAAGCCAAAATTTCTCACGAATCCAATACTTTCTTCTTGTAAAGATAGAAGAAAGTAAAAATACATATCTTTTATTTTTCCATGAATATAGTTGATTTGAATTTTTTATATAAAGACATTCTTATGATATAACCTTTAACTATAATTATGTACGTATGTATGTTGCCTACTAGGTTCTATGTTAGTAAAGTATTTCAATGTGCTGAAATACATTATTTTAGTAAATAAACAGATAGAAATGCTTAATTCATCCTTAAAAAGTTAAACTTACACTATGTGCAAAATTACTTAAAAGATGAGAAAATATTAAAAAATGTTATTTTAATACCTTAGTACTTTCAACTATAAAAAAACATAGTCTTCGTCAGAGAAACATTTCACATCGTACATCATACACTTCGTACATTTTCACCATCTACGTGGTTTTTGAAAATTAAACGTCAATAACAATTGTATTTCTTATATTTCTCTGACGAAGACTGTGTTTTTTATAGTTGAAAGTACTAAGGTATTAAAATAACATCTTTTAATATTTTCTCATCTTTTAAGTAATTTTGCACATAGTTTAAGTTTACATTATTTTACTTCAGATATGTATGTAATGGCTTCTATATATTAATATTTTTTCAAAATTAACTGAAATGACTTAAATTCATTAAATGTATATGTTGTTTAAATTTTTAAATTATTTCTGAAAATTGAAAAAACCCCCATTATGGGTTTTTCAGTGGGCTTTTTCAAGTGGGCCCATTCTGAAAAAACCCACCGGGTTTTTTCGAACTGGGCCCAGCTTTGCGAACCCTGGTCTAACTTAATCTGAAGTATTATCAAAATCCGTGCATTAGTTTTTGAAACAGAACTATTGCGAAAATCCTGAAAAATCCAGCATAGCAGTGCCACCTATTGGGTGATTCCCACCAAAACATAATCAGCACCAATATTTACCAAGGTATACCTGAATCTGAAGTTAGATGAAAATTTGTGCATTAGATCTTGAGATAGAGTTATTCCGAAAATCGTGAACAATGCAGCATAGCAGCGCCACCTGTTGGGCGGTTTACACCAGAACGTAATCAAAACCAAGTCATATCAAGGACTAACTGAATCTAAAGTTTGATAAAAATCTGTGCATTAGTTCTTGAGATAGAGCTATTGCGGAAATCGTGAAAAATGCAGCATAGCAGCGCCACGTGTTATGCGATTAATACCGAAAATTAATCAGCACTCATTTATATCAGGGACTATCTGAATACAAATTTATATTAAATTCCGTGCCTTAGTTTTTGAGATTGAGTTCTTGAGTTCCGTGCATTGTTCTATATGTCCGCAAAATTTGTGTCACATACAGACAGACAGATTTACAGACGGACATTTTGTAAGAACATGTCTTTCGGGATCTCTGACCCCGAAAACGTGTAAATCCGTTGAAGATCGGAAGTCGAAAATTTTACGAATCCAGTACTTTCTTCTTGTAAAGATAGAAGAAAGTAATAAGAGGTGTGTGTAATTTGAATTTTAAGGCTTTAAACATAACAAATGGTATAATTAATACATTTTATGCAGGATAAAAAAAATATTATAAAAACTATTTTAAGAGAGTGTCAACTTACTCATTATACTGCCTATTATACATTGTCTCATTTAAAAACACACTTTAGAACAATATTGAAGGCGTTAATACTTTCTTCTATCTTTACAAGAAGAAAGTATTGGATTCGGGAAAATTTTCAAATTCCAGTTTTCGACGGATTTACACGTTTTAGGGGCCAGAGATCCCGAAAGATATGTTTTAACAAAATGTCTACTTGTCTGTCTGTATGTGACACAATTTTTTTGGGCGCTCTATCTCAAGAACTTATGCACTGAATTTAATAAAACTTTAGATTCAGTTAGTCCCTGATATAAATGGTCGCTAATTAGTTTTTGGTGTAAATCGCCCTACTGGTGGCGCTGCTATGCTGCATTACTCATGATTTCCGCAATTGCTATATCTCAAGAAGTAATGCACACATTTTCATCAAACTTCAGATTCAGTTATGCCTTGATATTATTCGGTGCTGATTACGTTTTGGTGTAAATTGCGCAATAGGTGGCGCTGCTATGCTGCAATTTACCCGATTTTCGCAATATCTCTATCTCAAGAACTAATGCACGAAATTTCATAAAAGCCATTATTCAGTTAAGCCCAGTAACGTAGTGGTCATCACGCCTGTCTGCCACGCTACAGGTCGCGAGTTCTGCTCCCGGCTGGGCAAGGTTCACTCAATCTTTCATCCCGCCGAGGTCGATAAAATGAGTACCAAGGGAACTAACCTTGGTTAACAACTACCTTGGGAACTAAACACTGGGGGTCTCGCGTTAAGTTGACAACCTGGCCCGGGCACATGCTGCATAGCACCTCGGGGCCCAGGGTCAAGTAAACAGAGTTGGGCACTGTAGGCTCTGGTTCTTCATGGATCGTACAGCCACAGTTTTAGTATTTTTTTCAGTATTCAGTTAGACTCTGATACAAATTAGTGCTGACTAGTTTTTCGTGTAAATCGCCCAGCAGGTGGCGCTGCTATACAGCTATACAGAATTGTTCAAATTTTTCTTAATAGCCCATGATTTCCGCAATAGCTATATCTCAAGGACTAATGCACGGAATTTCATAAATCTTCAAACTCAGACGTTGACACATTTCTTGTATATTACGTTTTAGTGTAAATTGCGCAATACGCTACTATGCTGCATTTTTCACGATTTCCGCAATTGTTCTATCTCAAGAACTAATGCACGGATTTTCTTCAATTTTCAGATTCAGTTAAACAGTAACATAAATTGTTGTTGATTAGGTTTTGGTATGAATCTTCCAACAGATGGCGCTGCTATACTGCATTTTTCAGAATTTACACGATTTTAATGATATTCATATCTTAAGAACTAATGAACGGAATTTAATCAAACTTCTGTTACACTTTCACATAAATAGATCTTTATTAGGTTTGGGTGTATACAGCGCGATAAGTGTTGCTTTTGTGCTCTTTGGATTGAGAATTTTAGTTGCATATGTCTAAGAGGCTGGCTTCCAAAGTTCAATGATGTATTTGAAAGGTGCAATGCTTATATCTCAATTTTAAAATGCTCATGATTCAATGCGCTTATTTCTTTAGAATCCTCATGATGGTGTTGAGCATAAACAGGGCCTGTTTACGGAATAGGCCCGTGAAGCCCGTGCTTACCCACTGAAATACAAAAGGGACCCCAATTTTACTTTTCAAAACTAATTTTTAGAAAAAAGAAACTCAATCAGGGTAAAAAATGCATTTTTCTTTCTTACTATGTGGCAATTTGTAAATCACAAAAGATATTTTGAAGTTCAAATATCCTCAACTGTAGTTTCATATTTTTCATTTACAAAATAAATTGGTTATTTACAATTAAAATAAAATACTTTTTCATATGTACATATAGGTAGTTAGTTTTAGTTTAATATTAAAAGTGCTATTTACTTTAAACTTTGATGATAAAATTTCAAATTATTTAAGCAAACGAAAAAGGGATTTAGTAAATAAAAAAAGCAATTTGTAGAAGTAATAGAGGGCGCCCTGTGTAACGTCGGGCTTCCCCTATTTCCAAGTGTTAAGCGGGCCCTGGGCATAAATTATCATTTAGTTTTGGCATTGCGGTAGCGAATTTTGAAATATTAACATGTATGAGATAGGATAGAAGAAAGTTTTGGGACTGCCAAATCCTGCGGGTGTCTTTAAATTTGCTTTTGTTTGCGAGGGAGTTCTATGTTTTTGTCGTAATATAGATACTTTGTTAATGTATAGCCTGTATTGTTATACCGAAATTATGCATGCATTAATATTTTTTGTATCCTTAAAGGAATTTGTATTTACATACTGTAATGCTAAGTTACCATCCAAATTTGCGATTTGGAGCGGATTAACATATTTTAGACTTTAGAGGCATATATGTGTCTAGATCTGGCCCGGCCCGCTGCCGAGATCTGGCTTTCTTTCATTTGATTTGATGGGACGTGCCGGATCGGGTTCTGACTTTTATTTTTTTCTGCTGACTTGAGTAGAGTCGTAACCAGCCAGAGAAGCCAGAGGTAGCTCTGGAAAGTTTTGGTGGGTCTAATTCTGAATGCTTTTAAGATGTTAAATAATGAAATACTGTACTAATATCTCAGTTTTTGCGATTTTTTGGTGTGTTTCTGTATTTGGATAATTTTAAAGTGTGTTTGCAATCAAACAATTTAAAGTTTTATAATTAAATTATCAAAATATTATGAAGCTTAAAGTGAACAAGAGGTTGCACTGGGTCTTAAATTTTTAAATAAGTAAATTTTAAACATGCTACAATTTCGAATTTCATAATAAAATTTATAAAAGAGAAAAAAAAATGTGTGACAAAATTAATATTTTTTAAAAATTCTGATTTTTTAAGGACTTATTAAAAAAAAAATATTCTTTCATAATTTAAAAAAATTAATATCTAGTCTAGTCTGGGAGGGGCTTCAGCCCCCTTAGCTCCCCCCGTGGGTGCGCCAATGTTGTAAACTCAAACATTTTAATGTCCCGAGACGGAAGGATAACTATGCAAGTATATCTGCTATTCCGTTTACACAAGCTTACTGTAACTATATTAAATGTAAAACTTCTTTATCTTGGACTTCGATGGGACCAAATGTTGCCGACACTTATGGGAAAAGACAAGTTTACACGAGCGCAATAACGGCACACTGAATGAGTTTCGTGACCCTTATCTTTATTCCCTTTATAAAGGAAAATATTATCAATTATTTTAAATGTGCTGCCTGCAATTAATAAAAATAATTTTATTTTTAGATTGATTATTTCTTACCATTTTCAAAATACAACCATAAAAAGGTGCTTTATGTTAATTTTATTGAGAGAACTTCAATGAAAGGTGATTAGTTGGTTACTCAGTGTCAACGTTATCACGTAGTCCAATGGGATTAACCTTTGCTACAGAAAAATATGCAAATTTTTCAGCCCATTATTTCGATTCACGTATGAAAAGGAGTGCACGTGGGTGATTTGAAGTCTAATTTCAAGGATTGTACGTGTAGTTGGGTAAAATTTTCGCTTGTAGTAGGTGGAATATGTCTTCAAGAAGACAGCTGACCAATTGTGAGAAATGGCGTGAGGTAGGGTGATTGGAAGCAGGACACACGCACTTAGGGACCTGTAAAGACTTTAAAATAGTTAAAAGCATCATGTCAAGAATCTGGAAATGGTTTAAAGACACTGGTAATGTGCACAGACAACCAGGTCAATCTAAAAAACGTGCCATAATAGACTCTCAGGACTATTATTTAGTTACGATTGCTAAAAGGAACAGGCAACTGACGTCAGTTCAAATTGCAAGAAAGTTCGCTGCAGCAACAGGAACTCGACTATCCAGATTTACTGTGAGTGACAGGTTGTATGCAAGGAAACCCATAATCCCCCCCCCCCCACCTCTAACTCCGGCAGCCACATGCGTCCGGTTAAACTGGTGCAGAGATCGTCGTCATTGGAATACCATGCACTGGAGTCGAGTCGAGTTCTCTTTAAGCTGCTATCAGATTCACCAACTTTTCGAGCAACCAACTTTTCAGCCGATTTTACCCCCATCTTTTTCCCGCTCAAAGGGAGAAAAAGGTTACAATTTTCGTTGCTAAAGTTGGAGGAAAACCAGTACTACTAGTACCAGCCGTTAATATTTATAGCCTATTCGTATCAATCGCTTATCTCTGATTGGCTGAAATGTTGAAAGTTGGGGGGGGGGGGAAGTCGCGGCTAGAGCAGAATTGTTTAGAGCTGTTGATAAAAAGTTGGGGATGTTGCTGTTTGCTATCACACTGGGTGTTGAGACAACATTTCGCGAAAAGTTGGAAGAAATCAAGAGTTGGCTCAAAAATCGCTCGAAAAGTTGGTGAATCTGATTACCGATGAATCCTGATTTTGCTTGGAGACGTGTTAACATATCGAGGGAAAAACACACGCAATAAGGCTGCAAACAACCGTGAAAAGAATCGATACAAAAGTCGTGGAATCATTGGTATGGGAGGACATCATTTTGGATGGCCGCACTGACTTACACATTTTTACCAATTCAACTGTGAATGCTGTAATATGCAGAGATGAGGTTCTTGATCCTCATGTCATGTTGTTTAAAGGTGCAATTGGAAGATTTGGGATTTTATGCTTATTAATGGTCTAGAAGTGCAACCTGCCTCCACGGAACTCCAAAGTGTCCCTTCTAGAGCTGCAAAAATCCCGTTCGGAAAAAATGTCTGGATTTAACATTACCTTTGATCCCAATTACTACTTGTGAACGTCCAGTTTAACACTGCTTCAAGAAATTTCATTGGTGTCAGTAAGAATTTTTGTATGGAGAAGGTCTTGGATGATATTTTATTTTTAACAATGGAGAAATCGAAAGTATAAACTGAAGCTAATCCACATACCAAAGTCTGGAGCTTATTGCTAAACATGGAGAATACTCTAAACCTGTTTCGAACCATCTAAAATAAATTGTTTGGGAAGTACAATAACAGAAACCACCATTATTTTTTACACATCCTAATACTTCCAAAAAAGTGCTAATCCATCACAAATAAGTTTGTTACACAAATTTAGCTTCCTTAAACGAGATATCGGAAGCAACTATTAGACCGAATATGATATCAAAAATGGCGAGACATGAAGCATAGAAACCCAAAAGAATTATGGCTGTTTTAGACAATTGTAACAATACTATTTTTTTAAGCATGAAAACTATAATTGATGTGCATGCTTCTTACATTACTAGTTTCTGTTGATGAAATTGTAAGATCTTTTACTTAAAGATTAAAATCTTATCTCAAAAACTCGTATAGCTAATTAACGGCTCACGCGATTGACATTTATGTGAAATCATTATCCAATATCTATTACAGCACAAGTTCTTAATTCAATGACAAGAAATACAATGACATGGAAATTGCTGCTTTAAACTTAACCACTTGACACTAACGTTATTGTAGGCAAATCCAAATGCCATGTAATATGAAACTTGATTTAAATAAACTTAACTCTTCAATATACGCTCAGTTTTTTACATCATAGTGTTTGTAAAATCTTTGTCACTGGTAAATATTAATGTAACTTCAATGTATTATTAGCTGTAGCTATAGAGATTGATCAGACTTTTTTTTAAATTAAGACATTAAAAAAGGATATAACCTAAATTCTTAAAGTTACTCGAAATACTGCTATTATACATACACAGACAATCCTGTCAAGACGTGATCGCAAGGGACTGGGGGAAAAAGTTCCATTTTAGACACGCTTCCGTTTAAAGAAGTGTATAATTAACTATACTTCTAAGATACATTACCTCAATAAGATCTATTGTTCGTTTCGTCGGGATCTTGAAACTCTTCCGCTTGAGACAGCATTCCGTTATAGAAAGATTCCATTTTAACAGGTTTTACTGTGTTTCGCTAAAGAGCGGTGAAAATCCTCTTTCAGACAGGTTTTTAGCGCTTCCGTTTAAGTCAGGATTCTGTTGTAGATAATTACTATTTTGACCGGTTTTTCTATTCATCTAACATAAATAAGTATATTTATAAAAATACACAAAACTGGTAAAAAGGGAACCTGCCTAAAACGGAATTCTGTCTTAAACGGAAATGTCTTATAGTGATATCGAAAAGAATACTATAAAAGTACACTTTCTAACACGAAAACCTGTGTAAACGGAATTTTTTACCAACGTTTGCGATTTCATCTTGGCAGGTTTTATTATACATATAACCTAGAAAAATTTTGGACCCATCCCGAAACGAAATCCTGGCTACGCCACTGCTTTGAACTTGCAGCTAACTTATCGTGCAAGTTAATTCATGCTGTATCAAATTTATTGCAAATTAACGGCAAACAAGTAATCAAAAATACTGCAAACTTACTGCAAAGTAGTAACCTTTCATGCCACACTATCTGTTTACAACGTTCCACTATAAGTTTAACCCTTTCGAAGGGGTTCATAGACCCGATAAGGTCCATTGATGCGGACGCACCGTCAGAAAGTGCATGCGTCGTTTTTATCACCATAAACAAGTTAAGATAATATTTGTATTTTTTAATTCGAGCATTTTTTTTTTAATTTGATAAGTATAGCGTTTAGAAAAAGCGGTGCCTACCGAATAAAATTTCTGCGTATGTGCTAATTATATATTCTCTCAACAGAGGGATTTTTTGCTTTCGTCCCTTTCGTGAATTAAAGACAGTCGTGCCATCAGTTTCACTACAAACTACTCATGCAAGTGGGTGATGGTATATCTTGCGGGAGATTTGCTGCGAATTTCCCAATTCATATTTGTCACAGCAAGATAATATCAGAAAAAATCAAACTTGCTGCTAATGTTCATGCTATCTGACATAAGATACATGCTAAACAAATGTAAAATTTAATAGAATACACAATTTAAAACATGTCTAGAGCCATACTTAACTTGCGGCCCAACGCCCAAGACACAGAATCATTAATCCATATTTATAAAATTATTTAAGATGTGGATAAAATGTAGTTAAGAGCTTCCATGTTGTTTTACATATTACAAAATTTGTGCTAATATTTATAAAAATTTTAAATTATCTTAAAACATCTCGAATGCCGTTTTCTTAGTCAAAAGTTCTTTTTATATATACACTGGGTTTCATAATGATATAAACACCTAGTAATTTTGTGATATCCTGGCAAAAATTCATAAATAATTATCAGAAAACTCCATTCTTGAGACAAATACAGTAATTTTACATAATACATAGCTGTAAAAGAAATATCAAACTTTAAATTCATGAAAATATGAATTATCTAAAAAATGCTGTTGCAAAATGATATGAACATTGATCGAAATTATCACTAAATGACAGTGCTGTAGTTGGGCGGGAACGCATGGGAACGCCGTTCCCAGAAATATTTGATTTGTTACTGTAAAAAAAAAAAAAAAAAAAAAAAAAAATATCGCGCACGTTTAGAAACTTTTTTTTTAGGCGAAACGTTAATTATTATTATTTATTATTATCAAGTTTATTGATGCTGGAGATCAGCCTAGATAGCTGAATTCTCTTCTCCTGACTGTGAAAACTATACCCATTTCAACGTCTGAATGTGAAAGTGTATTCATCTGTATGAATACCATCATGACCGATGCGATAAATTCATTCCTTATTGAAAAATCCAGTTCACTTATATTCATAAGCCGTTTAGGATCTCCCTTAAAAGAATTTTGTCCTGAACCATATCTGAAATCTTGATTGCGATCAGGAAGAAGATTAGTAGATGAGACAGCTTGTTTTAAATAAAATATCACAGAAACATCTCTCATTATCGTTCTTTAAGGAAACTTCCGGGATAGATGTGCCAGTAAATAATAACATCTACTCGTATAATACTATATAAATTAGAATGTAATGTTTATAAATGATAATTAAAGAAACCCACTTTTGGCTAAATGTTTTAAATTGGCTTTTTGCTTAGCAAAAATCTGGTAGCATCAAAACCTACTCTATGAAAGGGTGCGTTCCCACAAATATTTTTTTCCAACCACAGCACTGCTAAATGAACATGAAAACTGTACAGCAAAATTGAATGTCATTCCGAGAAGAAGAAACCGAAATATGCAAATTAGTTTAGCATATAAAGATATTTCGCAGGCTAGGAAATTTCCAAACCTGATCGCAAAGCGAATTCTGGGAGTATGGGTCGTAAAAGCGCTTTAAGTGATTTTGATAAAGGTAAAATTGTGTCTTTTAACGATCAAGGACTTTCTGTCAGAGCTATCGCAAAAAAATGAAAAGATCTCGAGGTGTGATATTAATTTTTCTTCGATTAAAAGAGGATTATGGAGCAAAGAAGTCTCCGGTACGCCCGCCAAAGCTCTCCAAAAGAGAAAAAAGAGCCATTATAAGAAGAATGAGCGATAGGAAAACAACTTTAGGCGAACATTAAAGCGATCCACTTATAGCAGTGTCAAAGAGTACCTTGTCCAAAATAGTCAAGAGCTCTAAGATGATGAGGTACAAGAAAAGGAAACCCAACCACATATGACTAAAATGCATCAACAGAATCGCCTGGATTGGGCAAAAGATCACATGTCCTGTAAGTTACAATATGAAAGAGTAATATATTCCGATGAAAAACAAATGAATTTGGAAGGTCCGGACGGTTCTTATTATTGGCATGAACTGCGCAAGAAACTAGAAACGTTTTCAAAACGGCAACACGGTGGAGGTTCACTCATGGTTCGAGCTGTGTTTGGATTTCATGTTAAGATCAACGTTGCGTTTATCTCTTGTAGAATGAGTCATTAACCTACTAAGATCTACTTGATGAAAATTTGCTGCCATTTGCTGATGAAATTGCGGACCTTTCTGGATGTTCCAACAATACAATGCATCCATCCACGCGGCAAACAGCACTTGGGAATTGTTTCTCAATAATGGTGTACATGTAAACTCCATGGCCATCTGTCTTTCCTGATTTAAATCCAATGGAAATTGTATGGAGCCTACTAGTTATAGCTGTTTACGCAAATGGAAAACAATATTCCACAATTGCAGAATTAAAAGCTGCTATCATCTCCCACTGGAATGAAATCGATCAAAATTTATTAAAAAGCTTGGTTCACGCCATGCCTGATGGCGTTTTTACATTAATTAAAATATCTAGTGCATACATTGGCTATTAATCTCTATTTTTGACCAATGTTCATATCATTATGAAACACCTCAAAATAGAAAAATGGTGTTTATTTTATGTATAAATCGCTGTTTCAATTACATTTTGCAATAAAATAAAATGATTTGTTCTATTTCTAACATTGATTGGACTTCTATTTGTTTTGTAACATTTTATTCTTTTTTATGCTTGAAAAACTGGGTGTTCATATCATTATGAAACCCAGTGTAGCCCCATTTGTGCTACAATGTTGTATACATTTCTCAATCTTCAACACTAAAACATTATTCCAGATTAATTAGGTTTGCACTATATAGCTTTACAATTAAAATAAAATAAAATTCTTGCATTGAGCAAAAGGTTTATTTATTAAAGAAAATCTCATGGTTTTTTTTTTTTTCTGTTTTTTTTTTTGTTTGTTTTAAGAACTTTGAAATTCTACATTTTACATTATAACGTTTTATGCGTATTATATAGCTAATACTGCTTTTTAGGGTTGAACATTTTTCGCGAAAAAAAATTGGCACCAAAATATTTTTGCCCAACTATTTCCAAACAACAAACTTCGCGGCCGACTTTTACAACATATAGGGTGGGATTACGGTGCCTCACTTAAGATCAACTTAGAGACTTCCGATATAAACAAAACGTAAACGGCATAAACAGTGCCTCGCGATCTTACGACAGCTTGGAAGCGCCGTAAGATTAAGCGCAAGTGGATGCGCGCGCAACCACCACAAATGTAACTGCGGCCTCTGATTGGCTGACTGGAGGAGGATTTACGCTGAGGCACCGTTATACCAAGTTACGATTGATTGCAGGAACGCCCATCCTATGATTGAGCTTAAGATTTAAGATAGCGAGGCACCGTTTACTGATTTTTCAAATGACGTCACAAATCGACAATTGGAGGCCAAACAACCGCTGGAACGCAGTTGTGATTGGTAGCTGAGAGGATTATGAGCGCGGTTGGAGGTCAACCGGGCAACTATGATTGGCGGATGAAAAGGCAACTTCCCTATAAAAATCTACAACGAAGTTTATTGTTCGGAAATTGTGATGTTAAAATTTTTTGGTAACGTTTTTTCAGTGTCAAACCTTTAATCCTATTGATAATATTAACTTTGTTGTATTAAAACTCTGTTATACTACATTTGTTACCTTACTAGTTTTTTTTTTTTATCTTTTTAAAAGTGCATTGCGGCCGGAAGCGACTCAAGAGTAAAAGGCTCCATTCTCTCATTGGTTGAGCAGAAACCGGTCTTGGCCTTCCCGCCGATGATTTGGCGACGAAATACAAGCACTTTGAGAAATATTTACCTTTGTTGATTATGCTATTTTAGTGAAAGATAAGTGTGAAAGACCTCGTTTAGTGGTTAAGGGCGCTGGTTTAGTAAACAGAATGGACCTTATGCACGCGACCTGAGGTCGAGGCTAAAATTCGTCTGCTGGCGGTGTTTAGCATAGCAGTCTATGGAGTGTGAGTTATTAATGCTTGTTTGTTAAAAATACCGCAAAAGAATTCTTTGATGCAGCAGCATATAATTAATATATTGTAATCTAAATTCAAAATGTAGTTCTTTATGCGAGAAAATTCCCTAAGTTTGCAAATTTTCAGTTAAAACGTATGCATTCAACCTGGGTCAAGGCTAAAGTAGTCTGCTAGCGGTGTTTGCGCCTGCGCATACTGGTATTCTGCCGGCGCAGTAACTAGAATAACAGATCATCATACCGCCAGCTCTGGCGTCTGACGTCACCTGAATAGAGTCCATTGTGCAGGTTCTGTCCCTCCCTCTTTTACTTTTATTGTTTTGATCTTTATTAAGTTTGTTAATAACGCTTGATCGGCTTTTATTATCAGTTCATTTGTAATTTTTTATTGTCAATTTGATAATTAAATAAAATTTTAATCAAATAAAAATTTAATTAAATTAAGTTTAAATTGTAATTAAGTTAAACAAAATCAAATTATAATTATACTTAAGTTAAATAAATTTAAATTTAATTTTTATTACATGAAATAAAATTTATTTTTAAATAAATTTCAATAATTAAATTTTAAAATTCATAAATCTATTTTTTATGAATTAAAGTGAACATTTATTATAATTCAAGAATAATATCTCCTAAACTTACGTATCTTAAATATATTTTTATGTTATAACTTTAGTATCAGATAAATATTAAATTAGCTAAATTAATTTATTAAAGTTTTTATGTTTTAAAATTAATTAGTATTCTTCATGAAAAAAAAAAAACTTTGTTCATTTATTATCAATTGCTGTGTAATTTTTGTCATATATAAAATACTGTTAACGAAATTAATTTTTAAAACTCATATTACTTATAGGATATTTACTTCAATTCATTAAAATGAATATTTTTGAAAACATAATATTATTTCTTACACTGACGTAAAATATTTTTATATTAGGATTTAGCAACATATTTGAATACATAACTTTATTAAGTTTATTTTATTTTAAAGTAAAATTTTAATAATTTATAAATTTATATTATTAATATTATTAACATAACAGTTAATTGTTAAATAGTTCTTATTAAAATTTATTACAATTCAGTGATGGAACAGTGGCGCAGCTGAGCGATTGTCACCACTAAATTTTTATAGTATTCTTAACCTTCAAAATTCTTAGAAATTCTGTCCTGAAGTTAGATGAAGAATACTAATAAAATTTTGCAGTGTCAGTTGATTATTTGCTGCTACACTGTTCCATCACTGCACAATTTTTTTTTATTGTTTTTATTAAAAAAGTCTAACAAACTGCTTTTCAAAAGAAAAAAGAGTATATATATATATAGTATTTATTTATTTATTTATTTATTTATTTATTTATTTATTGGAAAACTCAGTCAAAAACATAAATCGTTTTTATTAAAAAATTCTAATAAATCCCCCCCCCCCCCCCTTCCACCGTATATCTATATATACATTTGAAAACTAAGTAAAAGGCATTAATTTAAGTAACCATTAACTAGAAATATTTAATGCAACAAGTACAAATACATTAAAACAACTTTTTACAATTTTAGGTAGTTATTGCTCAGATTTTCTTTCTCATGCGCAGTATAGTTTATAATTTAGAAAGAGCAAGCTACTTCATATTTAAAGAACAAGTAAAATATTATAAAGTAAATAAATAAATAGTCTATTTTATTATTCAGTTATTACCCTATAATAACAATAAAAAAAATATATAGAATAGTTTTTAAACAGGTAAATGATAAAATTTAAATTTTATTATTAATTATCTTAATAAGTAAGCTAATTATTAACAATTATTAATGAATATAATAGTAATTAATTAATTTAATGAAGATAATTTTATTTTCAAGAAATTTATGTTTAAATTTATTGTTTTTGATTTTGATTTCCTTTTGTGTGTGTGTGTGCATGTGAAATAAATTGTTTTTTGTTTATTATTATTATTTAATTTATTTTTTTATTACATTTCAATACAAGTGTGAACTATAATTTATTTTAGCTTGATCTTTTTCATTCACTAAAATTGTTTACAATATCCATTTTAAATCTTTGAAACACTTTATTTTTAGATTTCTTTTTTCTGTTGTAGTAATAATAAATATATATTAATATTGCAAATTACTATAAGGGTGGGGAAGAATTTAGATGGTCTAAAAGCCTCTCTGACAATTTTGATTATTTGAGTATATGGTGTTGTCATTTAACTACTGACTCACTGACTGACCTTTTAAAATTATTCATATTTATGCACAAAAAGTCCCGAGAAAAAAAAGTTGCATAAAATTTGGCTGAGTATTTTTATTAATTGTTTTTTATATATTTATTATTAAAAAGAAAACACATTAGCAATCACGAAAGGGGACGAAGATGCTTGAGTCTACTGTTGCTTTGAATAGATAATTACAATGCAGTTTCTTAATCAGGATATTATTCGGGGGAGGGGGTCTTATCCCCTAACCCTCTGACCTCCTTATGCACAGCTTTTTAAAATATGATATAAAAAGTTTTTTTTTTTTTTTTTTTTTTTTTTTAAGTTTAAACTCACACATATCAGTGTATAAAAAAAAAAAAAAAAAAAAAAAAAAAAAAAAAAAAAAAAATATGTAATGTGTAGTTTAAAGATGAGTTTTTTTTTTTTAAAAAGCCTAAAATAATTAAAAAGATTATTAAAAAAAAGTCAGTTTTATATTTTTTTTTCAGAAAAAAAGATATTTTTTAAAATACCATATCGTCGTTTCTCGCGATTAAGTTTATGTCACTTTATCTGAAAAATTAATTAAAATTCCTTGCTTATAGCAGAGAAAATTTGGCATGGTTACAACTTAATACTTGAAATAAGCTCAAGCGACACATGGCGAGGTTTTAAATTTCTTTTTTTGACGCGGAAATGCGATGTGTCCTCTGATTTGTTAGGTTGAAGTGTCTACCAATTCTCAATTAACAAGATTTGCAACCTTTAGAACAGGGGCGGTGCCAGAACTTGCCCGACGGGAGGGGGGGGGGGCACAGTATCCCCGACAGGGGGCCGAATTCATAATATATATTAGAGGTCTCCACGAGCCCGGGCCTGTCCCGAACAGTGATAAATTCAGACACTTTTCTCCGGGGGGATTTCTGTGGCTCCGGGGCGGGACATTATAGCGTTCCGGGGAAGGAGGGTGCACTTTTGATCATTAAAAACACAAAATCTCAAAACTTCCGGGGGGCATCTCGTTGCTCTGAGGGGTAATGTCCCCCCCTCCGGGCCACCCCCTGAATTCAACACTGGTCCCGAAGCCCGAGATCGGTAAAAGTTTATTTCATTAAACTCGGGCCGGACTTAATTTTATTTGAAAACTCGGTACGGGCTCGGGCTAAATTTTAGCTTTTGAAAAGTTGATCCGGACCTGAACTTCATTCTTCCCGGGACACATCCGGGTCTTAAAATTTTTCTCTAGATTCGGGACGGACCGGACTGTATTCACTGGACTTCAGAATTTTTTCCCGCACGGTAATGTCGTGGTAACTTTTCTCCTTTATTAGTGGAGTAAATGAACAGTAAAACATTTCTTTGTTTCTTTTTTTCAATAACAGATGGAATACGTTGGTTAATCACGTAAAAAACATAAAATTTTCGCGTTTTGGTATATCCCGAAACGCGCAGATCTCTAACACTCACAGTGCGATTTAAATTACAGATGAATGGCAGAGGGACAAAAGATTTTTATTCGAAATATAAATTTCGAAGCCTGTCAAAGAATATTGTAGATAAATAAAGTGAAAAAAAGCTCTTAAAGTTATTTTTGAAGCACCTCACTAGTCACCTAATCTTTATAGGCGGACGAATCCGCAAGAGAAAGTTTCCACACTTTCGAGTATTACCCAAAAGGAAAAACTCTGCTTCGTACTCTTCTTCATCTTCCACCCAGCAACGTCCCAATAAGAGGTCATTCAATATTACAGATTTTACTTGCACATATATGGCACATACACAGTAGTGTGTGAGCGATAAAGTATGGAACAGTTCTCCGGTTATGAGTCTAACCAAAGAAATTGGTCTAACCACTGCGGACCACCCGCCCCTTAAGAAAACGCAAAGGTCTAGAAACAAGAGTACCACATCACGTAAGGTGGTAACCAATTTTTTTCGAAACGCGGTTCGTGTTCAGGCCGGGTTGACCATGTATTTTAATGTCGGGCGTAACTAGAAAAAATCAGTGGACAAATCTCTATCGAAAACGCATGAAGTGATAAAAAATTATTTTAATTGATAATTATTTAAATTTGTTAGCGAAAGTGTCATCGTGAAAACTAGCAGTTAAACGTTACACCTAACTAGGGTCAGTCCCGGGTAACAAATAAATTTTGCAATCCTGCAAATTTTCTTTTAAACCAAGCTGCAACCCGAACCGAACCCAATCAAAAATATTCCGTCCACCCGCGACCCGATCGAACCCAAAATAATTCCAAACCCAACCTGAAACCCGGAATCAGAGAAAATTGCTCCAAAATATAATGCAATTATAGAAAAATAGTCTGTAATCATATCTCCAATATTAATGCTACCTTTTATGTAGAAAAATAAACATGTAAGAAGTCATTCATATTCATATACGTGGAGTTTTTCATCTGAAATAGATTCCTGCGCGGGTTGTGTGATACCGGACCCAACCATTCAACATAAAGTCAATCCGAAACCTACCAAAAAATTTCCGTTAACTCAAAATCCGACCTGAACCCGACAACAAATTTTTTATTTGACCCTAGACCGAAACCCGACTCGACATAAAAAAGATATATAACGTAATACAGTTATGAAAAACTAGTCTGCAATCATATCTCTAATATGAATTCTGTCTGTTATGTAGAAAGTAAACATTTAAAGTGGTTTTTTTAAGCGGAATTTTTAAAGAAGCTCCGTATTCCCTTTGTTTCTCAAATAAAGCATTAGCGTATACCCTAGCTATGAACGTTCATGATGTCAGCGTATACCCTCTGCCTATACCGTATACTCTCTGCTTTTTTTTACGACTACAACACTGGCTAACTTGAACTTGGCTCATAAGTAGGGCTGTCAGGTCTAGTATTGCAAAAAAGCGAGACAGAGAGAGTAAGTAAGCGGGAGAAGCACTTGAAAATCGGGACATCCTAAACACTACAATAAAAACTGTTAAAACGGAACCAGTGTAATGAATAATGCTTTAAATTGAAAATTTTCGCGATATCGCTAAAACAGTACTATGCAATTATAACGGAACAATGTACTTTCTAAGATTAAAATTGAAAGTTCTCCCGATTCTTTGTCGTTCCATCTTAACAGGTTGCTGTATTAAATAGCTTCCTTTCTTTGTATTGAATGTATGTGAATTATACTTTATCCATAAAGGAATGGTGTGAAATTAATTAGTCAAACTAGAGTTTTTTAAATAATTAACAGTAATTTTATGACAATAATGCTCACTTTATAAATACCACGTTTTATTTTTTTTCGTTATTTTGCATTTCAGTTCTTTTCCAAAAAGTACACTAACGTATTTATTACGTACACTCCCAACAAAACATTTCGTCAAACGTAAAAAGCACAGGCAACAAGTTTCTATTATTTGAAAAAAATTGAGCTTCAATTCGCGAACTTTTTCTGTTTTGGAGCAAAAGAGACATACGTAAAAAATCAGTTTCTAACACAAAAAAATAACATGCAGCACACTTACGGGAACACCCCTGTGATTTGACGAAAATGCAACTTCAGGTAATTTTTACGTTAGATTAATGAATTTTCTGTATTTTTTTTTTTTTTTTTTTTTTTTGGGGGGGGGGGGGGGGAATGGGTAAATCAAAGCAGGAATTTTCGTGTTTCAATATTAATTGACCACACGCAATGGGCGGAGCTCGCAATGTTTCCCACAAGCATTGTGGCATTTGATTGGCTTTTGGTTAACACTTGTGGGAAAAATCGAGAAACTGATTAGCTATAATCGGTCGTGACGTTGTATGACGTCAGGGTGTTAAGCCCTACATTGACCAAGTCTGCAACTCACGTATTTTTTTAGAGTGTATATTGATCGAAACCAGCCAGCGTGGTCCTCTAACTTCTGATAAGATACAGAATTTAAATCTGAGACTAAAACTGAAATACAAAATTCTCAAGAAAAATGTAAGGTAAAGGAAAACTTGTAAAATAGCTTAGAAGGTAAAAGTTCATTATTTTAATATCAGCTCAAACATAAAACATAATTTTGTTGATGTAAAAAAAAAAAAAAATCTTTAAATTTATACTTATTTTGAAACAGCCAAAGTTTTAGAGGTCTGCACGGGCCGGGCCTTTTTTCATTCGTGGCACCCGAGCATAGTAACTACTCTTTCCGGGCCGGGCTCGGACCTTACTTTTTTCTGAAGGATCGTGCCGGGCCTAACTTCGTTTTTCCGTACCGAAACGGGACAGGTTTCATTCTTCCTAGGTCTTCATAAGCCGATATTTTCAGTCTCTGTCTAGATCTAGCACATATGAAAATCATTGTCTCGGCATAGCCTGGTCGGTGCAAAAATCAGTAGAATTTGGCCCGGCCCAAAATTTTTTTCAAAAAGTATATATATTTTTAAATCGACATTCTACAATTAAACATTAAAATTTATTCATTTTAAAGAATAGCAGATTTCTAGGTTAGGTAACAATATTAAAATACAATAAAACGTGTGAAAAAGAACCAGCCTATCACGGAATCCTGTCTTATACTGAAAAATTCATTGATCCATGCAAAATACGTGATACTAATATGGGAGAAAAGAATATAATACATTTACACCTGCTAAGAAGGGAACTTGTTTCGCATTTTTTTCTTTCTGAGACGATTCCGTCTTAGAAGATTTTACAGTATAGCATTTTTCAGATTTTAAGTCTTCAATACATAATTTTTTTATTAACGATAATTAATAATAGCTGAAACATTTACATACAAATAGAGATTCATTTAAAAAATGTATATCCCAACCTTTTGCGCATCTTTAAAAATTAAAATTATAAACATGAAAAAAAAAGCTAAAATAAGTATTTTTAGACAGAACTCCTCCTTTTAACAAAATCAAAGTAAAAATACATGTTTTGTAGAAATTCTGCCGGGCAGGGGCGCGCCGACCTATTGTGCAAAGTGTGCGGCGCACACAGGCGCCATGATAATAAAGGCGCCAAGCAATTCAAGCGAGGAAGAAATATTTAAAAATACATATTTTTAAATTTTACTAAAATTAATTATTCTTGAAATTTTAATTATATTTTATGGATTTACACCTCAAATAAATTACTTACAATTTATTAAAAGTTATTATTCTTTAAATTAAATGTGATAAATTAATCAATTTCAATCCAGAACGTAAAAATTTAACTTGAAACATTTTCCCCCCCAAAAAGAGGGCATTTTTTAGCATTCTATTTAATGTTAGATTCCACCGAGGACACTATTTCGGATACACTATTTGAAACTGTTTTATTGAAACAAAAAATAGACAAATACAAAAGCTCGGGGATACGAAGACGGATTTAATCTGCCTGAAAAAAAAAAAAAAAAAAAAAAGAATAAAGAAGAGTTTTAGATTCAAATTTTCGTGCATTTTACGTGCTATATCCAACTGGTAGTCTAAACTGGATAGTCAATGACGTTGTGAGTATTAATCATGAGGCTACTGAGTTTTATTTTTACTATAACTAGGGGATCGTACCAGGGCTTCCCGGGTTACCGAATATATTAAAACTATTTTTTTATTGAAAAGTAATATTTTTTTACATGCAATATATTTCTTAGATTGCCCACTAAAAATAAAAAAGAATTTTTCACATGAAAAGTATGGATTATATAATCAAATAAATTTTTGAAAATTTTTAAAAGCAATTTTTTCGCATTAGCCGCATGCTAAGAGTTATTAGCCGAAGATTTTGGTGCTTAAGACATCATTATATTTTCTGATAATTTCAGAGCTTTAAGCGCGTAGTTCAATTACATGTCTGTTAATTTTTTTTATTTGTATTATTTTATTTATTTAATCATAGAGGAAGTTTTATTTTTGTTTACGGAATATTAGTCGTAAGAAAATGATGAACTCTTTATGTTTTTTAAAGGGCAAACGGATTAATCATTCTTAATCGAGCTCCACGCGATAGAGATAAATTTAAAAATTAACCTCTCGACCCGCAATCACCCTTTTAAAAAAATTGGTATTTTAATTGGATCATTTTTAAAATCATTTTAACTCAAAACGTGAAGTCACGATTGTCAGCAAAATCATTGCATGTGAACAGTCGCGCTCTTAACTCCAGATTCTAATCTCAGTACCGGAGAGTAAAAATTGCTGTAATTTGTGTTTTTTGAAGCATTTGTGTTAAAAAGTTTAGTTTTATCTAAGAAAATCATTGTTTCCTTTCAAATATGATTTCATTTTCACTTACGTAAGCATTTCACCTAGTGTCTGAAACTTACGCATACAGAAGGGAAAAAAATATGGAAACTTTATGAGGAAAATGCGTGTTTTTAAAAGCAGTAACGTAATTTTCCATTTAAAGTATTATGTCCCTAATGCCATTTTGCACCATCAAATCTTATACAACAATTTTTATCAACAATTTCGAATTTTTATCAGATAATCACATGAATAAAGGTAAATAAACCTCATTATTTCTCTCTTCTCTGCAATAATGAAAGCTATCTCATTACCACCATTTTGAAGAAGTTTCATATAATACTTTTGAAATTAAAATATAATAATGGGTTATAAAAAAAAAAGAGCTAGCGCGAGCACATCTACAAATGAACAGCTTCCAGTTAAAAATTTATTAGTAAATTTGGTTCAGCAGAAGGCTCAACGCAGATGACTAAAAAACATTCTTGTGTTTTAAATATATAGATTATATAAAATTATGAAAAATTAAATTATGCAAATTATGCTATTTTGATAAAATTACAGTATCATGTCTATAAAATTTTATTAGTAGAGAGAATTTTGAACAAAAACTTGGGGAGCCTGATATTATTTTAAACCTCGAATTATTGCCAAGATATTCTTTGATTGCTTGTCTAACTCGGCGAAGCGAGCATCCAAGAGAGAATCATCCAGTTCTGTAATATAAATCGCCAATTTTCGGACAAAGAGCAAGCACACTGTACGTTACTGCTTTACCATAAAGTCACTCTAAATATTTGTAAAACATTGCGTTTTATAAGTGTGTGATTTGGATTACGTTATTTTTAAAAATAATGCATTTTCCCCTCCGAAAAATTTCAAAGCAGCTGGGGTGAAAATGACGAACGTCTACAAAACATAATTCAGTTTTAATAATTAAAATATACGCTTTTTTATAAAATGACGTCAATTGCATACGCTAAAGCATCCCACTTTTACGATCCCGTCTTAAACAACATTTATAGAATGGTATGCAAATGACACCATTATCGCGGAATAATACACAAACCCAGTAGAAAGCAATGACGCCATTTAAGAAGGTCTGCAACACAATCTCGGGTAATTAATGATTTATATGACTTCATTTTTTTTTTTTATATAATAGCTCCATGTGTTATCATTTATATTTGTTTCAAAATTCGGAAAATGTAATTACACACGGATTAATAAAATTGGATTCTTTCAGGTCACACGAATATTCTTTAAAATACATTTTTGTAAAGAGAAAGTATTGTATCGCTTGTAAAGTTAAATTGCAATAAAATAAAAATAATTTAATTGATAAATAAAAAACAAATAAAGCTAAAACTCACCGAGTTTTATAACATACGATATTCTTGGCATAGCATGTATTTTAATTTCTTTTTTTTTTTTCAGTTTTTATGAGCAAATGGCAACGAAAAGATACAGCAATCTACTATTTTCATTTTTTCCCCTTTACTTTCATCAGAAATGGAGTACTTCAGTAGCCACAATTACAAAATTGGTGCTAAAAACTATTAAAAAAAAAATTAATATCTTAAAAGTAAATTGAGATACAGCTTTCAAACAAATTGCATTTAAAAAGAGCATTTTTTTTCCTTATACGACGGTGTAAAAATGTAAAATATGCGATGTTTAGAAGTTTAAAAATTTGCAGTAGAGAAAATTACAAAACCAAAATTTCATTTCAAATTTCAAAGTGTTGTCATTCGCAAAATGACGTATGCGTTACGCACAGATATTTTTGTTCTTTATAATATAGATAGCATAGCTGCCAAACTTTGCGCTTTTCTTATACCACTAAAATTTAGAAAAGATTTTCACCTTCTTTAATCGTGCGATTTCGACCATTAAATAAAGCAATATTCACAAGAAAATTTTAGTGGTAGGAAGAAAGCGTAAAGGTTGGCAGCCACGAGATAGATAAATATACTGATAAATATATATATTTTTCTTCTTTTCTGTTTCTCGATGGACTATTTTAATTAATCCTTTAGCTGTAAATCAACTTAAAGCCATTTTCTGAAATCTGAAACATGGTTGTCGATTTTTTTTAATTCACAAGGTAAATTATTTTATTTTCCAGATTTTGTACCCTTATGTATTTTTTCTTTTACATATTCGTTTTATAATTTCTATATATATATATATATATATTATACCTTTATTTATTAGCGTCCGGTACGGTATGCTATTTCTTTCTCCCAGCTTATTTTGTGTCCAAAAGATAACGTTACCTTACAGAAGCTAGCTGTAAAACAAAGCATTACGATTAAATACTCTTTAGCAATTTTTTAAACTTCTAAGCATCGCACATTTTCGATTTTTATACCGTCGTATTGAAAAAAAAATTCTTTTCAATGCATTTTGTTTGAAAACTGTATCTTCATTTATTTTTGAAATATTAATTTTTTTTTTTTTTTTTTTTTTTTTGTAGTTTTTGGAGCCATTTGCTTAATATTGGCAACGGCAGTACTCCATTTCTGTAGAAAGTAAAGAAAAAATAGTTTTAAAATAGTAATTATATATTTTTGTTGCCATTTTCTAGTAACAACCGAAAGAAAATGTAATTAAAATAACTGCTATTTTGAAAAAAATATATAAACGAATGATTTCTGTTAAAACAATGGAGCTATTATATACTATATTTAATTGTAAGTATCTATGAATCATTAGATAGCAAGGGTTTTTTTTTCGGTTTTCTTGAATGAAGGAATCTTTTTGCTGCATTTGTGCATTATTTTGTGATAGTAATGTGCTATGCATGCTTTACTGTAGATGTTTAAGAGTAGATCGTAAATGTGGAATTCTTAAGCGTGATTTTACATAAAATAAAACGTGTGTTTTCAGTCTAAAAATTGAAATATGTTTTGTACTGCAGTAGAGTTCCGCTTAACCGAGTTATTAACCCGACCCGAACCCGCAAATTCCATTTTAAGTCAACCCGCAACCCGACCCGAACCCGCAAAAATAATTTTCGGCAAACCGCAACCTGACACGAACCCGCAAAAATAATTTCAGGCAACCCGCAACCCGACCCGAACCCGAAGTATATCAACCCGCACCCGACTCGAACCCGCAATACTTCAACCCGCAACCCGACCCGAACCCGCGATTTAAGGAAAGCAAATCATGTTTTAATACCATTATGAAAAATTATCTACGTATCTCTAATAGAGGTCTGCACCGGTCGCGGCCGGTACCGGGCCGCGGTGGGTCGGCAAAATTTCAAACTGGCCAGGCCGCTTTATTAGGACAGTTTTTTCAACGGGCCGGGCTGATAAACAAAATAAACGGTCCGGGCCGGCAAAAAAAATGAACGGCCCTGCCAGGCCGGGCCGATAGATACAATTAAGCCGGTCTACTGGCCCGATATAAATATTTAGACGAAGCCGATAAAATTATAAACGGGCCTTGCCGGACTAGGGCCAAACTTTTAAGTTTTACACGGGACGGGACGGGACGGGGAGGGCCGTTTCCGGGCCTGTAATTCCGGCCCGTGCAGACCTCTAATTCTCTAATATCATTTTTATGTTTTACAGAGAAGAATGAACAAATCTATATTCTTTAATATTCAACTATAGTGAAACCTTTGACACGATCCGATGCAGGACTCTAAATGGTATATAAAAAAAATCTAATCTTTAAATATGCTTTAAAATTAGTTGCGGTTTCAAAAGTGTTTTACACAAGTAGCCATCTGCCTTTAGTTTATCAGCAGTTATTATTTTGAAAATTTTCCCGTCTAACATACTGCATCGCGTATCACCACAATTAAATTATTCACTTGATAGACAGGAAGGACCATTTAGCATTTTGCTGCGTATTGTATTTTTAAAATACGATAAAAATATAATGCAGTTTGTTATTTCGAAGACTGGTGAAAGGATGACTAAATACAAAACAGACAAGGATACATTTTGCTTTTGTGAAACTTTGATCTGCGGTTTATAAAGGCTTTTAACGGGAAAAAATATTTTCCACATTCTTTTAAAAAAGCGGGTCAACCCGAACCCGACCCGCAAGAGTAAAAGAGCCAACCCGAACCCGACTCGCACCAAAAAAAAATTTAAGCCGACCCGACCCGCAACTGGAAAATATAGCTCCAACCCGACCCGACCCGAACCGCGGGTCGGGTCGGTTTCGGGTAAAAGTGGGTAACCCGACCCGATGCAGGACTCTAACTGGTGGCTTCTATTATTATGAAACAGCCATTATAAATGAAGTGTTAGGTGAAGATGAAAGATCAGCCGTAAAAAAAAAAAAAAAAAAAAAAAAAAAAAAGGCCATCCATAAAACGTGTGCTTTAAGTCTTAAAATTGAAATATGTTTTGTACTGCAGTAGAGTCCCGCTTAACCGAGTTATTTTCTTCTGATGGACTGGTGGCTTCTATTATTATGAAACAGCCATTATAAACGAAGCGTTAGAAAAAAAATTATGGCCATTTTTTTTCCATTCTGACCAGAAAATAAGTGTTCTAACTTTTTACGGCTGCTCTTTCATCTTCACCTAGCACTTCATTTATAATGGCTGTTTCATAATAATAGAAACCATCAGTCCATCAGAAGAAAATGAAGTAATGGAAATGCCGGGGGTTACACTAAATTCTGAAAAAGCAGAATTCCTGTTCTCTAGTTTATATATATTTTAAAATTATACTATATTTTGTAAGATTTCATTTGTGATCGCATGTAAGTTTTTATGAAACGATAGTTCTTCAGAGAGGGATATAGGGCGCAAGCTGAAGTTTTGCACACAGGCGCCTAGCAACTCAGGCGCGCCCCTGCTGCCGGGCTGGGTCGGACTCGCGCCAAGATTTTTACTGTTTGCCGGGCCAGGCTCGGGACGAACTTTTAGTTTTATATCGGGCCGAACTTTTAAAGTTATTAATTAAAATCTTTCAGCCTAATAATACAATCAAGTTTAAATTATCAAGTAAAGTCGGTATTCTGATTTACACGATTGTTTTAAATTCCTAAATACGAACCTACGACTCTAAACACGAATTGTTAATTACAACCCAGCACGGTTCGAGTTATGCCAGACCCGAAATCGACAAAATATTTTTTGTCGAACCTGCAACTTGATGCTAAGCATGAAATGAAAAAGAAAAATCAATCCATAATTTAAAACAATTCAGGAAAATAGTCTGCAATCATATCTAGAAAGTCACTTTAATATTTCGAAAAATGAATGCATATGAATATGTAAATGAATACTCATTCATATACTAGTATTTTTTTTTTTTATAATTTGAAACAATAATCTGGACTTTTCTTTGGAAAAATTTGGCGAACTCGAATCGACTTCCAAGAAAAAAAAAAAAAAAACTCTAATCTGAGATGACCCGGAAATGGAAACACTAATCAACACGATCCGCAGCAAAATTTTAGAGCCAATGGTCAACACGTTCGGGTAGAATCGGGTTATCTGACCCGATGCAAGATTTTAGTTGTTGCTATATATACATCTTTCCGCAGTTTACAATGAAGTTATCTATGTATATAATTATTTTCTCATTTACACCTTCCATTTCTCTTCTATATATTAAATAGAGATTGATATCCATATTATTATAAAATGAGATCCTACTGTATATTGAAATTAATGAACAAAGAAGGAATTTTTAGTTTGATACTAAGTTAGCTTGAATAATTATACAAAACTCTCTTGTTATTTACTCATTCATTTATATATAAAAAAAAATACCCTACGCTTTTTAATAAGGAGATCGAAGTGAGCAGATGAATTTCCACGTCCTGTCTCTTCTTGAAATCGTATTTCTTTTAGGCGTCTAAGTTTGCGGTCAATCAAATAAACATTGAACAGGAGTGCGCATGAGTTATAGACAAAATGCATAAGTTTTTCGGTAACATCCGGCCGTTCTGCCGACAGATTTTCACTGACATGTCGTTAAATTCTGAAATTTTCTGGTCTCAGACTGAGGAATAAAATTTTAATTTAGATTAAATTCTTAAAAAATCTGCGGCAAGCTTATCCGTGGGTCAGGTTTTCTGCAAACTAACCTAAGATCTTCTTTAAAAAACTAACCTGCACCCGACTCGACACGACTCGGGTCGTGTGCAGGAAAAATCGGGTTACCCGACCCGATGCAGGACCCTACACTCAAGTCAAAAAAAATTTCCCCGACGGGGGGGCCAGGTATGCCCGACGGGGGGGGGGCATAAGCCCCCCCGGACCCCCTCTGGCGCCGCCCTTGCTTTAGAAGTAATCGTGGGAATCTTGTTTCTTGTCAGTTCCAATCGGAGAATGGAACCTTTCACCCTTGAGTCGCTTCCATTGCGGCCCGCCCCCATAGATATAGTAAAAATAACGAGATTACGCCATAGACACAGTAAAAATACCTAGATTAACCACTCACGCTCGTATTCACGAATAACTTCGACCCGGAGTTATGCTGAAAACCCGGGTTGAAAACTCAAATGGCATTCACCGTCAACCCCACTGAACCGGTTCGAGGTTAAAATTTAACGCCGGGTTCAGTAACCCAACCTTGGTCTACTGCAAGTTCAACCCAGGATTTTTCAACCGAGCATGCGTATTTAACGAAAAACAAGCGGTGAGAGTGAGAGGACCGCCATTTTACAATGGCGGCAGACGTGTTGATAGAAGAAGGTGCTGTGTAAAACATAGAAGTTCTACTATTAAATAAAACGGAATAACTATATCCAAAGGTATGTAATCTCATATATATGTAATTATCTTCAATATTTTTATCTGATTTGTTTATATTTATGTATATAGCCTCTATATATTGAATACATGTTTAATTGTTTGTTTACACAAATACGCGTGGTCGCGAAAAATTTATTTGCCTTAAAAATAGCCAATATTACTTAAACAGCCGAATAATTTGTTTTAAAGTAACAACTGTCGCGTTTAAGATCATTTATTTTTTGCAATTTTGATGTTAAAAAATTCACAAATGTATTTTAACAGGACCGAAATAAACGCCATACTTGCATAAGTTCTAATTAAAATGTGAGACTCAGGCTAATTTGCATTTTTGTTTAAGTAAAGAAATACACAGATTATCTTAGAATATCCATAGATTCTCTGTAGATTTTTGATCAGTACTTATAGAATGTTTTAAAATTAAATTTTGGGTCTATTGTGTAAAAGATATATTATTGTTTATGTACAAACTGAGATAAATATAAATCAGATCTATAAATTAGATATTTTAACTTAAAATTTAAACAATTTGAGTTTTATTACTTTTTTTTTTTTTTTTTTTTTTTTTTTTTTTTTTTTTTACGACTGTTTGTAAGCTTCTACGTATGTTTCCCAATTTTTGTGGAATTTGAAATATTTATTTTTATTGCATTTATTTTTCAACTGTATTTTAATTTCAAAACTATACATAATATAAAATATTGCATTAGTACTATTTTATACGAAAATAATAATAGTAATAATAAATCCTAAAATGAATAACTTTTCAATGTTACCTCCTGAAATTGTGACTTTTTTTAGAGATCACTTATAATTTTTGCTTCTTAATTGACGGCTAAATTAAAATAAATTACTAAAAAGTTGAAAAAAAAATTCCCTTTTTAAAATAACCCCACACAAAAATATTTTTTATCAGCCCTTGTAGTAATAATGACTATTTTTAAGGTAAATGAATTCTTCGTGATCATGAGTATTTATGAAAGCAAACAATTCAACATGTAATGAAGGAGATATAATGTATATATATAAATAAACCAGTCAAAAAATATATAGATAATATATATATGTGTATGTATGAGATTACATATATTCTTCTATTTTTGGTAATATGTACTTTAAACTTTCTTTTTATTTCTATATCTTACACAGCATCTTGAGAAACGTTTAATTTATTTAAATTAAAGAATGACACCAAAAAAGAGAAAAAAAAATAGAGGGAATGGGTAGGGTGGTACAAATGGGAACTTGTTTTTCTCCACTGATTCTACAACAGACAGCTATTTTATTTATTAGCTAATGTAAAATTATATGAAATTATTAATAATTAATTTGAGTTGTTTTGTTAGATTACAAACTATCATTACTCTGCCTATTTAGTCTAGAAATCTATCATTAATCAGTCATCAAAAAAAAAAAAAAAAAAAAAAAAAGGAATCCCACTTTTAATTTCTATTCTAAATGAGATTCTTATTACATCTAATGAAGTGATATCTAAATGAATTAAAAATATGAAATTAAGAAGCTGGAAAAAATATAGAAAATAAAATAACATTTTCTAAATAAATACATTTTTTCAAATGCAACACTGCAACCAAAAACAAGTGTCTTCGTGCATGTAATAATATTTCGTAATTATTAGGCTAATTTATCAAAAAATAGTCAAAGATAATCGAGTGAATAGCTTTGATCTTGTAAATGTGATAATAGAAAAATTCTCATACATATGGCTGGAGGGGTAGGGGTGGGGATAGGTCATAAAAGCTGGTCGATAAAAATTCAACTTTCTGTAATATTTCACATTTATTTGTCCAGATAGTATTCAGAATACATTTATCATGATTTAGGAAAGTCCTTATTCGATTATATGTGTTGAATGGAAATTCATACACTATACACTAGTAGTCTTAAAAGTTTAAAATATTTGTGTTCTTTTATAATAATTTCTTATAAAATATCTCCACTGCACACAGTTTAAACTTAAAGGAAGTATAGAGTTTTATTTAGCGACTAGTTTAATGAAAAAATGTTTATCAATCGCTCGGAAGTGATAACTATATGCGCCTATGGAGCGCCTCTGCGGCTTGGTACCTGGTGCCAGGGCACCGCTAGGATCACCTGTTCCGCTTTTTCTGCAGTTCTGTTAATATTATTTCACTCATTTTTCCTGTCAACCTGGAATATTAATTACTATCTAATTTAATTAGAATTAAACATATCTGGGATACCATCTATACTAATAAAAGAAATAGTATATATAAAGTACAACAGACTACTTTCATAATTTTTTTCCTTTTTTCTTCATTTTAATATTTTCATTATCAGAAATTGTTTAATTGCTAACTAGAGCTATTAATAATAGAAGTCATCTTAATTGCTGTTGAAATAAAATTTTAGTTTTTATTCAAATCAAGTTTCATTAGTTTTGGCCCAAATCAAGTTCATTTTTTAGCAACTATGCGAAAATTTATTTTGAAAAAGAACCTTTTAACATTTATTTTAGCAGTTGACACGTTTCATATCATTAACCTAACTCATTAATAAATTAAAAAAAAAAAACAATTGTTTAAAAAATATTAAAACTCAAGAAAAATTAAGTTGATTCATTTTTAATGATTACAGGTTTTTATTTTGTCCATACATTTTGTGGAAAAAAAAAAAAAAAAAAAAAACACTACATTGAATCTTTCTTTCTTTTTTTTTTTTTTAAATTGGCGTTTCTCTTCCAAAACATACACAAACGAAGTCTCGATGCGAAACCGAACAAGGCATGTGATTTTTTTAACCAATAAACACATTTCGTTCAACCTAGGTCGAGAAACCCCGAGTTGGGTAACTTTTCATCCGAAGTAAACGGTGAATACGTTGAAAATACCAACCTGGGGTTACTGAACCCGCGGTTTAACCCTCGGTCGAAGTTATTCATGAATATGAGCGTTTAGTTATTTTAGTATATCTATGCAAAAAAAGGTTGAAGTTACTAATGATGTTTACATTGAAATTTGAAAATATACCGCAGATGTCACTGCAATCGTTCTTTTGCATTTTAGCATTGTTGCACATTTAAGGTATATAAATGTTTAGCTTCATGCCAAACCAACACATCCTTCTCGGAAGTGTCTACGCTTCCGGCTGGCAGACGGAAACGGAGCCACAGCTCTAAAAGCGACGGCTGGCTGCGCATGCCTAGTAAGCGCCCGTATTCGAAAGCGACTCAAGAATGAAAGGTTCCATTCTCTCATTGGTTGATCAGAAACCGGTCTTGGCTTGCTTCTCATGTATGATTTGGCGATGAAATGCAAGCACTTTGAGAAATATCGTACCTAGTTAATTCATGCTATTTTGGTTATACATTTCTGTGGACGAACTTGTCTAGTGGTTAACGCGCTTGTCTAGCAAGCTCAAGTACGCGGGTTCTATCCTCCCTGTTACTTTTATATTTTTTATTTGTGTTTTGTTTCGATTTTTATTAAGTTGGTTAATAAAGATTTATCGACTTTTATTATCCGTTCATTTCCAACAATTTTTTTAATTGTCAATTAAATAAAATTTTGATTAAATTAAGTTTTAATTGTTATTAAATAAAATAAAATTTAGTTTTAAATAAAACTGAAATTTAATTTTTATAAAATAAAATTTAGTTTTAAATAAATTTCAAAATTCATATAAGCTATTTTTTTATGAATTAAAGTGAACATTTATTGTAATTAAATAATAATATCTCCTAAACTTACATACATTATTTTTTCCCTTATAACTTTAGTATCAGATAAATATTAAATTAGCAAAATTAATTTTTCAAAGTTTTCTTTTAAAATTAATTAGTATTTTTCATACAGAAAAACTTTATTCATTTATTATCAAATGCTTTGTAATTTTTTATTACGTATAAAATAATGTTAATGAAATTAATTTTTAAACTCATATTACTTATAAGCTATTTATTTCAATTTCTTAAAATGAATATTTTTGAAAATATAATGTTATTTCTTACACTTATATAAATATTTTTATTTTTATCTTATATTATTTAACAATATATCTGAATACATAACTATATTCAGTTTATTTTACTTGAAAGTAAAATTTTATTAATTTATGAATTCATATTAATAATATTATTAACTTAGCAAGTAATTAATTATTTAAACCAATTTGTAATTGTTAAATACTTTTTATTAAAATTTCCTAAAAAAATTTTAATTGTTATTATTAAAAAATTCTAATAAACTACTTTTCAAAACAATATATATATTATATATATATTATTTGAAAACTCAGTCAAAAACATAAATTATTTTTATTAAAAAATTATTATAAATTTCCCCTTCACTATTACCACCCTAAATATTTGAAAACTAAATTAAAGCTATAAGTCCAAGTAATCATTAACTAGAAATATTTAATGCGACAAAATACATTATAAAAACTTCTTATAGTTTTTGGTAGTTATTGCTCAGATATTATTGTTTTGGGTTCCAACTTTTTTTCTTCTTTTGGGTGTGTGAAAAAAAAAAAAAAAAATCTGTCATTATTATTTAATTTATTTTTTCATTATATTTCACTACAAGTGTGAGCTATGATTTATTTTAGCTTGACCTTTTTCATTCACTATCTACGAAACACTTTATTTTTAGATTTTTCTTTTTCTTTTTTTTTTTGCCCTATTTGTTATTTTGCAGCAATAATAAATAGATATTAATATTGCAAATTACTATAAGGGCAAAGTAGAATTTAGATGATCTAAATCCCTTTCTGACAATTTTGATTATTTGAATACTAGTTTGGCCATTTAATTATTTATATTTACGCATACAAACTGCCATGAAAAAAAAAATGCATACAATTTGACTGAGTATTTTTATTAATTGTTTTTTATATATTTATTATTTTTTTAAAACACATCAGCTATCAAGGAAGGGGAGGGGGAGTGCTTGAGTTTACTGTTCTTTGCACAGATAACTACAGTCAAAACACATAGGTAATTAAATGCAGTTGCGTAGCCAAAATATTATTTCGGGGGGGGGGGGGGTCTAATCCCCTAAGCTTCTCTCCTCCTGATGCAAAGCTATAAATTAAAAACTATTAATTTTACTTTTCGCATAAATATCAATTTTATACTTTTAAAATATGGGATATGTTTTTTAAGTCTAATTTACATACACCTGTATATACAAAAGGAATAATGTGTAATGTGCAATTTAAAAATAATAAGTCTAAAATATTTAAACTGATTACTTTCTTAAAAGAAAGTCAGTTCTATCAATTTTTTGCAGGGAAAAAAAGATATTTTTAAAAATACCATATCATTGTTTTCCGTGAATCACTTTATATGAAAAATAAATTTAAATTCCTTACATGTCGGAAACAAAATTTAATATGATTGCAACATAATACTTGAAATAATCTCAAGTGACACTTGGCGATTTGTTTTGGTGGTGAAATGAGATGTGCCCTCTGATTTGTTAGGAAGAAATGTCTACCACTGCTTAATAATCAGGTCTTGTAACCTTGAGAAGTAAATCACGGGATTTTTGTTTCTTCTCAACCAATGGGAGAATGGAACCTTTCACCCTTGAGTCTCTTCCCCGTATTCCCCGCCTTTTTTCCCGCGTGCGCGTCATTTCATATTCATTTATTCGCGTCTCATGGTTGCTGGATGTAGCATCGTCTGATCGTGTGGAAAGAATATTGGATATAAAAGAAGAAAAATAAAATAAGTAAGTGTCCCTTTTATATTGTTTTCTGTTTAAATGATATTTTGATAAATCCTGTTATTGTAATTGTTTATGCCCAGTGTTATTTTATTTTTATATTAATATAATTAAGCAATGTATATTTGTGGTAGGAGGGAAAGTACGTATTAAATTACTTTTATTTAAAAGAAAATCAGTGTTGCTGAAATCTGTGTCGCTTTTTTCTCTCCACAAGAAAAAAAAAAAAAAAAAATTAGTTACATGCTTAAGTTAATTCGCCCAGTGTTATTTTATATTGATTTTAATATATATTATGTGTGATAGGAAGTAAAATACCTATTAAATTACTTATTTAAAGAAAATCGTTCTTGCTGAAATTTGTAAAGTCGCTTTCCCCCTTCCCGAGAAAAAAAAAAAAAGTTACATGCTTAATTTGTTTATTTTGAAAATTAGCTGACCAAAATTGCAATAATCAGCAGTTTAATCTTAATTTAAAACACTTTATTATACATTTCTTTTCGCCTCTGTGCTTTAATTAAAATTCATCGCCTCAAAAAAAAAAAAAAAAAAAAACTATATATAGTAGTTAATTGCTGTATTTGGAAAATTGAGAATATATGAAGTTCCTTATCAACATAACAAAATCTAGAAGGTATACTGGTATACTACTGTAACATATCTTACACTACATAACCATAATATAGTTAAATTGATTTTCTTTTGTTTTTCTCTCCTCTAATAGGAAAATTTTGAGAGCTTTTATTGTTCTTAAGTACTTTGACATCTTGCAGAAGATCGAAGTGAGGTAAAAAAGATTCATTTCACCTAAGATGTCACACCTGTCTGAAAATTGAGAAAAGGCTCAGAGCTTGAGTGCAGATTACCTGAAGTTATTGAAGATTGAGAAAACACTCAGAGCTTGAGTGCAGGTTACCTGAAGTTATTGAAGATTGAGAAAAAGTTCAGAGCTTGAGGGCAGATTACCTGAAGTTATTGGTAAAACCATCTGATATTAAGAGCAATAGCCCGGTGAAAATCTCTAGTGCACAGTGCTCTTCCCTTGTAAAAGGTGGTCGTGCACTAGGGAAACTCTCCCGGATATTTTGCATTTAAAGGAATTTGAAGAAGCAGTAAGTAATTTTATTTTCTATCTCTTAAACTCTTTTTTGAAATAAATACTCCCCTCCCCTCCTTAAATTCTTAATTCCTTATTTTTACTGACGTATTTTTTTTTTTGTCCTGAAGATTTTTTTCTCTTTTGAAAATATTCAAAATTTTCTTAACCCGTAACTGGAGACATGAATTTTCTTACGTGTTCAGAGATATGTTATTTTCCTTTTTTGTCTTTTGTAAACAGCATTTGAATTTTTTTAGAAAAGCAATATATTCTGGAAATCATGTAATGATAAAAGAACTACTTGTCGGTACTGAGGAATGACTTTATTCAAGGACAAAAAGACACATGATAATCAGATCCAAAGAACAACGTGGAGTCATTCTGTCTCCCGTCTCCAGTTACGGGACACGGTCTCCAGTTACAGTTAATGTTCATTCAAATGATTTTTTTTTTTTTCAATTTATGTCCAATTTGAAACTACGTGGAAACATTCGACATCTAAGCCACATTAACTATGGAAATAGGTAATAAAATGCTATTTCTTGCACTAAAAATTATTGCAAAATTATATCGAATAATACCAATTAGTAGAAATGGTAAGGTTGGAAACAAAATATTTAGATTTAGATTCTCCCCCAGACATTTTCAAAGGGGTACTCCCCTCACCTGGCTGTTTTGGTTTACAAAGTATTGCCCTTCATTAAAAAAATTACCACCCTTTTTGCCTCTCAGTATTAAAAAAAAAAAATGTGTGCTTTCTCCTTTTTGCATTAAAACATTTGCTTGCATAGTAAATAATTCACTGAATATTCTCTTGGCCTTTAATGACAAACTGCGAGATCTTATTATAGTTTCAGGGTGTCTACAGAATCTGGAAATCAGGGAGATTTATCACTCTGGAAAAATCAGGGAACTTTGTAAAAATACTGGAAAATCAAGGAAATTTGTCTGTATTGCGAAAATATTTGCATTTTCACCTTGCCAACGAGACTGATTCATCTATTTTAAGTACCATATTTTTTCACATGCTGATTAATCTTTCCCAATATTTTTTAAAAGATGCGCTTGGTATGAGTTTTTGATATTTAACGTAAATTAAGGTGATCAGATGTCCTGATTATCTGTACATAGCACTTATATTAAAGTCAATTTGCCCATTTTTAAAAATTTTAAATGATACATTAGCATAACCTTACCAGGTGCCCAGCTTAATCCAATTAGTTATCCCATTAGATTTAGAAAAGTCTTAGAATTGAATATTTTTCAGAAAATGAGGAAACTTTCTGGTCACCCTATATCCATTAGCATATGATGTTGGATGCTATGAAGCTAATGAATTCGGATTTATAAAACTGTCAACCAATACTTAATGAATATTAGGCAATTTTTATGTTTTTCTCTTGTTTTTTCTCCCAAATGAGATATTAGCAAGCTGGATAAGTGTGCTACACGAGGAATCGGCATACATGAAAAAATTACATACATGAAAATATTGTTAATAATGGAAATCAGGGAAGTCTGATAAAGATAGTCAGGGAAATCATGGAAAAATCAGGGAACTTTTTTTTAGAATTTCTGTAGACACCCTGAGTTTTTTTTTGTTTTGTTTTTTGAAAAAAAAATTAACTGCATATTTAAGTTTGAATTTTTTTTTAATCCCTGTTACTTTTTTAAATATTACTTTTTTTTTTAGATACATCTAATGTTACATTTATATTTAATATAATTTTCTTACTGATATATATATTAAACAAAAGCATAATTTGAAGAACAAGTTAAAAAAACAAAATTTATTTCCTACATTGTTTAAGCCTGAGAAGGGGCAGATATTAAGATGTTTCATTCAATTAGTTCTACATTTAATGTTAAATTTTTGTAACAAATTAGTTAAGCCAATTGAAGATTAAAAAATAAAAATAAAATTCATACAATATGATACTTAAAACACTCTCAAAAATTGGATTCCATTCAAATCCAATCGAAATAAATCTTAGACTTCTTCCATTTTTAAGTGAAAATATTTGTATTGCCCATTTTGTATTATATTTATGACAATTGTGCATAAAGGCAAAATACAAAACTTTAAAAAAGTCTAAGATTTATTTCGATTTCATTTGAAAGGAATCTAATTTTTTAGGGTGTTTTAAGTATCATATTGTATGAATTTTATTTTTAATTTTTAATCTTCAATTGGCTTAACTAATTTGTTACAAAAATTTAGCATTAAATGTAGAACTAATTGAATGAAACATCTTAATAGCTGCCCCTTCTCGGGCTTAAACAATGTAGGAAATAAATTTTGTTTTTTTAATTTGTTCTTCAAATTATGCTTTTGTTTAATATGTCAAGTTTTTTAATAACTGCAGCACTCAGACGACCGCATTTCAAAATTAATAGAGAGTATCATCATCAGGCTTTGATGTATGCGGTATTGCATCACAATGTGGGATGCAGTTTACCAATGTGTAATTCAAAATGTTTCACCACTTTAGTAATGCAAGTTGGGGTAGTTTCGACAAAAACTTCCAATCTCAACGTAAAAAATCTATAATCAAAACATAAAAAATTAACTTCACTTAAATTTATATACCCTATTTCCCACTCAGGAACGCTATGAATGTAAATGTAAATTTTGTTGAATCCTTACTGCTAATATATTAATAATAATATAACACACTAGAAAATTATTACCTAAGTTTAACTTGGGTATAAATAGTTCTCATCTCGGAAAAAAAAATACATTTTAAAATTTAAGTTATGTAATTCCCCACTAAGTTCGCTACCTGCGAAAAATAGCTATCTTATTATAGCATTAGAAACTTTTTACTAAAATATAAACTTGACCAAAGCAAAAACTTATTCTGAAAATATCCTTTTTATTTCCACTATGACGCCATATTCACCTTTTTAATTAAAAAAAAAAAAAAAAAAACTAGCTCTATTTAATAATATTTCACGAGAAAATCATCAACTAAAAAGAAATTAATTATTATTACGGCTTTTGAAATTTTTGCAACAATGAAGTAAATATGTTACATTTTTTATGAAAAATGTCCGTTGATTTTCAATGAAAAAAAGCAAAAATTGGAATTATTAAGATAAATATTTGAATAATGCAAAAAACAATTGGCCCATGTTTCTCTCTGGGTTATAATTCACCCATATGCAAAAGCACTTTACCATTCGTTTTGACCCTGACATCAATCAAACGTTTTTACACTTTAAATCTATAATATCATTAGAATTAGTAAAGAATAAAAAATGAGTGGCATCAGGGACAAAAAGGTGGGAAGGAAAAAGTTATGATCTCCATAGGCTTTTCCATGTTAAATTAACATTGAGAAGTGACACTGGAAATAAATAGGTATTGCGCTGCCGCACAATACTTAAATATAGTGTAAAATGATGAAATCTAACACATCTACATATACTTTTATTTTTAAAAAAATAACAAAAAACCTGAAGGCTAATTCTATATGCAGATTTATTACATATATAATAAAGAACATTTACAAAAAAGTTTAAATCTCTTATCTGAAATACAAAAAAGCCTTAACAATTTTAAAACATGAAAGTGAAGAAAATATGAACATAAGAGAAAAAGCTGTTTAAAGTGTTCAGTTGTATGGGGAATTGCGCTGGTTGTATTAACAAAATTTACACTATCTCGCGATATAATTACTGTATGCGTAAAAATAAGGTTTCAAAATATTCACAATTAAATGGGCTTTCATTTAATTAAAAAATTGACATTTTGACCAATTTTGAGGTTAACTGCCCCCTTAAAAATCAAAAGAATGAATTTGAAAATCAAAAAAGTTCTTAATAATTTGAAAAGTTCCTTTAAGCATCTAAAACGTACCCAAGAATCCAAAATATACCATTCAGAATTTAAAAATTGTCCTTTTTAAACCTAGGGAAAACTCTGTATATTATAGCTATGTATGGAATTTATGGAAAATTTTGGCTATTCAGGAATCTAGGAAAATGTTGGGCTCTTTTAAGGACCTTTCACAATTTTTGTCATCTTAAATAGGACTCTTCACCATTTGCATTCATTCAAGTTTTTCGTTTTTTTTTTTTTTTTTTTTTTTTTTTGGGGGGGGGGGGGGGGGTAAATTTTACTCTTTTCTTTGTCCAAAGATTAGGAATGTTGGAGGGGTTTATGCGTTGGATAATAATGACTCAGATTCAACTTTAGGTTAGAGAACGTTCGTGAAAATCTTGCTTAGCAGAGGAAATGTCATTTTCCCAAAATATTACATAGCATTTCAATTATTTACAGTAGTTCAGCCAAAGAAGATCATTAATCTTCATTGGAAAAATTAAATAAGTTAGGAATAGTGACAGACATATGTAAGATGCATGCTTTGCTACAATTATTCTACTCTGTCTTATATTTTATATTGAAGAAAGAGTTTGTATTTTGAAGTCTTTAAAAAAAGAACTATTACTAGTCTGTTTTACTAATTATCATTACAGGGACGAGTGTAGCTTCAAAAAAGTCGCCAAATATGGTGATAAGGTCTTGGGGATGGTCAGAGCGATAAATTGCGGTGATTGGTTTAATAACGCTAGCCTAGCCCCCGGTTTTGTGTTTCCTGAAAAGAGGAAGGGGGAAGCAGGTTTTGGAAGAGAGAAGAGAGGTAAAGGACAGAAAGAAACGGAACGGGAAAACCTCGGAATATAGGAGACTGTTAATTGAACCTGATTTTCTTTTTCAGTACATACAAATTAGGTGCATGGGAAATCAATTAACTTGTTGATAAAAAGGAAAGGTATTTCTCATTTAAGGCTCTCGGAAAAGAAAAGCCCACATATAAAACAGAAAACTTTCTGCCATATTCACTGGCTCATTTATAAACGCAAAAACATGGCAATATTAGCAATTTCCGCTAATAAGGAGAATGGTACATGAATTCTTTACTGCAGCTCTGTATATGAGGTATAGAATTTATATACAAGGAGTAAAATGCAAACAAGTTGGAAATAGTACGTCAAACGTGACAAATGAGGTACTATAACTGGTTTTATAAATATTCAGAACTTGGAGCAATAGCTGTTGCACGCTCTTGCAAAAATGCCTGAATGCAAAATTTATTACACTTATATATATTAAATTCCGTAATATGGAAATAATGACCTCCAACTTAAATATGAAATAATCACCATGACAATCTAGAATCATTACCTATCATGAGATATCGCTGAATCAGTTACGCATGATAGGATTTAATAGAATGGAGAAAACTTTTATTAATATATTTTTAAGATTGATTCCATTTTCATAAAATTTGAAACGACTAACGAAAATTCTGCAACGAGTATATATATTACATTTCAAACCATTCTGTTGGGTAGTTTTTGCGCTGTTATGTGCGGACGGACCAGATAACGACTATAGGTGCTACGTATTTATATAATTATGAAATTTCCTCATAGACCGTAATGTAATGGGATACTTTTGAATGTCTCTGTAAATGAACTACGAACGCTACATACTTATTTTTAATACCGAACACGCATAATAAATCTCAATAACATATATCAATTACAGAGCAATTCAACTATATTAACGAAAGTTAGAGTTCGGACAAACAGACGGCTAACCAAACCGAAGTCTTAAACACTATCAAATATGTTGGAAAGTGCTAAAAACCCATAATAGATTGAAATTTGACTTTCAGCAATTTATACCAATAGACGGAAGCATACTTTAATTCTTTTGTGCAACCCTGTATTTTACCTACTATTTTTAAATACACGCCACTGTTTAGCTAAAATTTGTTTAAGACTGAAACTTCTATAAACATATCGTAGTATACTTAATGTTGCTCAGCGTAAAAATGCGTAATTCTTTTACAAACTGTTTTCTTTCACACGCAGTAACGAATACGATTTATTTTGTGTATCCCTATATATGATGTACAGCCTTTATACGCATAACATAATATGCAAAAATTTCGTTTAACTTAAAAACTCATATCACAAATAAAACTTCCAGCAATCATCACTAATATACAGTATTTTGGATACAGTATCCGAAATCTTTTGTGTGTCCCTGTAAATACTTTGCATTTTCTATTACACAGAAAGTAACTTCTAGTAAACCTAAGCAACGTACAGAGGGATTAAACAAAGTGAAGTCAATTATTCAACTAACAGAAATTTCAAATAGTTTTTTTAATGAAGGACATTATGTGATTAAATAAAGTGAAAGTAAAAAGGGCTATTCCCTTTTTTGCAGTTATGGGCCAAGCCGGATATTCTTTCTTGACATGTTATATCGAAGCATCATTTCTTTCTTTCTTTCCTTTTTTCTTTTCATTTTTTTTGTAAATTATTGTATAGTCGTTAAAAAGAGAGCGAGAAACAGAAAGGTTGACCAGTGTTGAATTCACTTTTCTCCGATTTTTGTGGCTCCGCTGGAGGGACATTATAGTGTTCCAGCAGGGAGATAGCACTTTTTGACCATTGAAAATACAGTCGACGCTCATTATAACGACCCCTAAGCGTGCCAAAGACGAGGTTCGTTATAATGGAAGGTCGCTATAACGAAAGTGAACGAAAAAAAAAACTCTAACCATGTGCATGAAAATTAAGGTTTCAAAGAAAAAATTTTAATACAACGTTATTACTAAATTCTGTTTACTTTCGTATCAAATAAACATGACAATGAATAATTATAAAAATCAATTTAAGAGAATGATTACATATTTCTCAAATAAAATTTAAAGTAAATGTTAAATCACGCACAAAAAATAGTTATTTACGTTATTAACATTTTTTTTTCTACAAAAGTAATTCGAAATAGTTATTTATTTTTGTGCATTTGATATTTTCTTTCAACAAAATTTTCCATCTGAGTTAGAGATAACTAACTTCATGTGTTTTCTTAGCTTTAAAAAAATGTTTTAAAGTGTCATTTTAAGACATTTTACAATAGGCATCAACGCGCAGTGAGCAGTAAGTTCTTGGGGAAAGAAAATAGTAATCTTTTTTGGGGGGAAGAAGATGTGGAGGAAAGGTCAATTCGATCGCTGTATTGGGAAATAAGCTGCTGGCCGGACGTTATATTGGATGTAAAAATAACACATCATAAAGGGAATATATTTAGGGACATTTTGCATCGGTCGCTATAATGGCTGGTCGTTATAACGAGCGTTGACTGTGTTTGAAATTTTTCGGGGAGGACATCTCATTCTCATTGCTCCGGGGAAAATGTCCCCACCCCCCCTGGCCACCCCCTGAATTCAACATTGGTAACAACCCCATACTTTTTAATCATCGGATTGCCGCAGAGAGATGCGAAAGATATTGTTGTATCTACTTTTCGAATTTAATTACAACTATTGAAGGTCATCTACATATTAAAAGTTTTATCGAATTTTCCAATGGTAATACTCATTTTTGAGCTCCTTTGGCCAAGGTAGCCCGTAAAAAAGCTCTGATTGCATTTTTTATTTTTATTTATTTATTTTGCGTAGAGTCACACTCTAAAAAATAAATGTGTAAATTAATCACTTTTACATTGTATGTGGGTAAATTTGTAAAATTGGACCTTTGTCATATAATCTGCACACTTGTCGTTAAAATGTGCCTGCATTTAAGTGTGTAAGTGTGTAATTTTTTATCTGTTCAAAAACACAAACAAGTCTGTAAATGGCACAAAATGTTACTGATTTACCCGAATTGGTGTGTTAATGTAATTTACAAGTTTAGAATATTACACAAATAGGTGTGTCTTTTGCATATTACACCAAAATATATGTGTAAGAATATTATACAGATATATGCGTCAGAACAGAATATTACACAGAAGTATGTGCATAAATTTTACACAGCTACATGTATAAAAAGGGAATATTACACAGGATTAGGTGTAACAATATTATACAAAAATGTGTGTAGGAACATTGTTATACAGAAATATGTGAACCCAATAAATAGCGATATTTGAAAATTGGCTTGTGCAATAATTGCCGAGTGGTCAAGTTAATGGCATAGAAAGTCGAAGATCGTGAGTTCAAATCCCATTTGGATAACAATTGCTTGTTTACAGTAGATTGAAATTCTCATCTTTTTGTAGTTGTACCTTTCAAAACTTGTGACTAAAATTGATCGGAAATAATATCAGCGTCACTATTTCCATATTTTTTCAAAATCTTATTTAGCAGTGTATTTATTCAGATTCTATTAATAAATTATGACTATACTATTTTAGGACTTCAAAACAACTTTAACAGAGATGTGGTATGCAGTAAATGTAACTTTAGACGATCCTGTTTTTTGTAAATTAAGGTTATATTTTGTGGTATAAAAACTAATCGACTGGAAAGAAAACAAATACACGAAGCACACGTGTTTGTTCTTCACGCAAAGTTGTTTTGCGAACATAAAAATATTTAGTTCAAAATTTACATATATGTACACAAAATCCATCTTTCTTTATATTATACAGATATATGTGTACTCATGCGTAATTTACACGTTAAACTGTATATCTAACAAAAACATAACTGTGAAAAAAGGAAGACAAATTCCGTTAAAAAAAAAAAAAACTGCCAGAAAAGAAGTGATATGTAAGTGGGTGCCAAGTTCAAATAACATTCACTCAAACTTATCTGCTGAAGTATTGTAGCATTGTTTTAATTGTTTAAAAATAAAAATTATTGATTGCATATTAATAATAAATCTAGAATTTGGCAAGTTTTTACCTACGAGTCATTTATTTATAGGGTTCCATACTTAAAAAGTAAAAACAAAACCATTATAATGTCACTCCTGTGTCTGTCTGTCACAGCTATTTTACTCGAAACTATGGAACATGGAAAATTCAAATTGGTGGAAGTAATAAAGACTATTGACCCACCCCATTTTCAGATTATTAAACATTCATAAATATATTTAGCAAAAATGTAGAGGGGCTAATTAAGCTACTTGAAAAAAGAAAAACTCTTTTCTTTGAATATCGTGTGAAAGCTTTCGTAACGCTGAACTCAAAAATACATTCCTTTTAATTTTAAGTATTATATTTTCAAAGATATAGTCGAAAATGTAGCGCAAAAATATGCCCCCCCCCCCCCCATCTAATTCCGAATCTACTGAAACTAAAATTATGAAATTTAGAGGTAGTAGACGTTAATTTAAACCTTGAAGGAAAATTATAGCGATTACCCTAGGTCACATAGTTTTTGAGAAAATCGCATTTTTCTGTTACACACAAATTTCGATTTACGGGCATTCAGCAAAAGTGTTCAGCAGGTACCTATCGTAGCAAAAATATAAAAACATTGTTGATAATGATTTTCGAAAAAAATCGTCAGTAATTATCCGAGATATTAACCCTTAAAGATACGGACTGTTTCCACATACATAATGACAGGGGCGGCGTACTCTGTGTCTAGTTAACAACTTTTAATGATAAATAAGTGTAATGTAATGTCCAATAGCAGTATAAAAGCAACAAACGTCAAACTGTTAAAAACAGACTAATTTAAAGGTCTCAGGACTCTTAAATTTGTAAAAAATGAAAAAAAAAGGGACCATATTCAACATTTAATGTCTTAAAATGTATATGATTTTAAAATACAATTTTCATTGGGATGAAAAATCTAAGTATGTTCTTTCATTTCATGTATTTAAAAACTTGCTAGATGCAAAATTAGTATTTATAGGGGGCTCGAAACTGTTAGACATTTGTAGAGCAGAAAATTGGCATAATAGCGTACGCGCAGGATTACAAAATAAATATTGTAACTAGAATGAAAATTTTGGTACCTACTTATACTTCAGATTGTAATAATTACCCTGATTAAATCATTTTTATATTTTTAATGCAAAGTTGTATTTAGCTAATACAAAATTTCGAAAATTTCAACAGTATAATCACCTAAAAAAATATATTTTTGAACAATAAAAAGGAAATTTTAGGTTCAGTTTATACAGACTAACATGAAATAGATGTTTTGAAAATTTCATGAAAAAATATTCAGAAGTTTTTGAGGTACCCTGCGCGTCATGCCCCAAAGCGTCATTTGGAGAAAAATTACTTCAAAGTTTCGGAAACGCCGCTTCAGCTATTGAGCAAGAGCAGGTATAATTCTAAAAGCCATAACTTCTGTTCTAATGTGAATTTCAAGGAAACAATTATATCAAAATGTTCAGGAATGATAGGAGTTTAGCATCTAAAAAAAATTTCGAAAATTTTGAAGCTTTAAGAGTCCTGAGACCACTTAATTAGAATGAATCACATAAATACTATGGGATTCGCGACTAGTTTGCATTGAGTGGATCTCTCAATACTCCTCGAGTGACTTTAGAAGTTAATTAAAAACCTATCAGGAAAAACGCGGCACGGACCAATGCGGCGTTGCAACTTTACGACCTCCTTTCGAAGCACGCTTAGCACAATTCCAAATTTAAACTTTGAACAAAGGTTTTGTTTTAGCTACACCGTAGAAAAAAAGGTTATTGCCACTCTGAATTTAGTTTTATGAAATGCCAAATGAAGTTTAAATATGCACTGCTTTTTTTTTGTCAGTACCGAATTAATTTCATCATAAACAGATTAGGATAATATTAAAAAATGAGTTATCCAGAATAACTATATTTGATATTATTTAGGTTCCATATCTATTTGAACTTTCATGGTATATCCATTTGCACTTTTCTAGTATATACAGTTATATCCAACCCTTCGTTGTATAGTTTTTTACAAAGTCTTAGTATTCTTTTAGCAACGGTTTTTTTTTAATAATACAATTACAAATTGTCACAATGGTACTACAATCCATGTAGGATTTTGACCTCCCTCAATATACTTCTCCAGACCTTCCGATCTCTGGCCTTTACTTTATAATTTATAATTTGGTTTTCTGCAAGACCTTTCTCTGCCTCTTTTATCCATCTCTTCCTGGGTCTACCAATACTTCTTTTCCCAATTAAATTACCATTATAAATCTTCTTTGTGCTTCGCTCATCCCTCATTCTGATTAGATGGCCTAACCATTGCATTCTTCTAATTTTTATACTATTTATTATATCTTTTTCATTATATAACTGTTCTAACTCCATATTTGTCCTTATACGCCATGTATTGCCTTCTTTAATAGGTCCAAAAATTTGCCTTAGTATCTTCCTTTCCCAAGTGATAAGTGCTTTTCATCTTTTTGTGTAGTGGTCCAGGTCTCACTACCATAAATTACTATTGGTTTTATAACAGTTTTATAAATTTTGAGTTTGGATGTTCGAGATATTAGAGATGATTTTAGAATGTTTCGAAGAGAAAAGTAGCATCTATTTCCTGCTGCAAGTCGAGTTTTAATCTCTGCTTCTACCATATTATCACAGGTGATTGTAGATCCTAAATATTTAAATTCTGTTACTTCATTAAATTTTAATTCATTATTTATTGTTAACGCTGCTGTTGCCTGTGATTTCATTCGGTCCATTTTCATGTATTTTGTTTTTTCTTTATTAACCACGAGGCCTAGTTTTCTTCCTTCAGTGTCTAGTTTATTGTATGTTTCAGTTTCAATCAAGACTTTCTTATTTCTAGCAATTATATCAACATCATCTGCAAATGCAAGGATTTGTAGGGAGCGATTCATAATAGTACCACCTCTGTTGTAGATGCTTCTAATTATTTTCTCCAGGCATAAATTAAAAAGAATTGTCGAGAGAACACCACCTTGCTATAGACCTGAATTCACTCCAAATTCTCTTGAAAGTCTTCCCTGTACCTTAACTTTAGCTTTTGTATTTTCCAGTGTTAATTTTATAAGCTTAACTATTTTATCAGGTAATTAAAATTCCTTTAATATTACAAATAACTTATTTCTGCTTATACTGTCATAGGCCTATTTAAAATCAACAATTGGTGTAAATTAATATTTTGTTCATAGAATTTTTCAAGGATGTTCCTGATACTAAAGGTTTGATCCACCGTTGATCTTCCTTTCCTAAAACCACACTGATAATCACCTATTACCATTTCAGCATACGGCTCTAATCGCTTTGCAATTACCTTTGCCAACAGTTTATATGTAACATTTAATAAGGCTATGCCTCTATAATTCTGGTAATTTAAGATATTTCCCTTTTTATGAATTGGGATAATAATAGCACCATTCCATTCATTTGGTATATATTCATTCTGCCAAATCTCTACTGTTAGATCATGTAACATTTGTACCAACTTCTCTCCACCATATTTCAAAAGCTCAGCACTTATCAAATCTTCACCAGGTGCTTTTCCATTTCTCAATTTTGCAATAGCATCCCCTTCTTTTACAGTTGGTGGTTCACAGTTTTCTTCATTCACATCATAATCATTATGATTAGACTGTATTTCTCTTTCGTCATTTGACTGTCTGTTTAACAATTCTTCAAAATATTCTGCCCATCTATCTGTCACATTTGCGTGCCCTCCAATAAGTTTATCATTTCTGTCTTTACAAAAAAAGGTGCGTGGTTGGTGGCCCTTTTTGATTCCTTTAAGCTTTGAATACATTAGGTTTATATCACCTAATACTGATAGATCTTCAATTTCTTGAATTTTACTCTTCCAAAGCTCGTTTTTTCATACGTAACAACTTTTGAGTATTTCTTCTAATTGTTTTAAAGTGATTTTCACTCTGTCTTGTTCTGTATTTCAGCATTTTTTCTCTTGTTTTATTCTTTTTCTTAATCAGTTGCCAACACTCATCATCAAACCATTCATTAATTTCCCTCCTTTCTTCCTTTCCAACTACTTCCACAGCAGTTTTTAATATGATATTTTTGCATTTAGCCCATTTACTATTGATTATATCTTCCTCATTAAATTTAGCATATTCACTAGCAATTCTTTCTGTTAATTTACTTTGATAAACCTTTCTTCTCTGTATGTTTAGTAAATCTTTTGTTTTAAATTTTACTTGTTTAGTTCCTTTTGCATCTCGAAATCTTGTAACTCTTTGTCTGTATTTCATAATAACAAGGAAATGATCAGTATCTAAATCCGCACCTCTATAACTTCGTACATCCATAACATCACTAGCATATCTTCTGTCGTGTCGATCATAATGTGGTCAATTTGGTTTTTTGTCTTTCCATCAGGAGAAATCCAAATTTCTTTATGTATGTTCTTATGCTCAAAGCATGTACTACTTATGATTAAGTTGTTAGAAGCAGAGAAGTCCACAGCCCTTATACCATTTTCATTACACAAATCATGTAAACTAAATTTTCCAATTGTTGGTACAAAAGTGTATTATTTTCCAATTTTAGCATTAAAATCACCTATTACCATTTTAACATCATGTCTTGATATCTTATCAAATTCAATCTGTAGTGTTTCATAAAGAGTATCTTTTTGTTCGTCCTCGGTATCTTCCGTGGTGCATGGACACATACTATTGAAATGTAAAAAAACTTTGCTCTCAATCTCAAGATACATATTCTTTCATTTACATTGTGAAAATCAATAATATTTTCTCTAAGGCACTTTCTCATAATAAATCCAGTACCATGCGTGTTTCTTCTTGTGCTTGCACTATTAAAAATTGTAAAATCACCAATATCTCTTATCACACTCTCCTTCCATCTTACTTCTTGTATGGCCAATATGTCCAGTCTATAACTATCCATCTGACTCTGTAGTTGCTTCACTGCACCAGTTCTGTATAAACTTAAAACATTCCAAGTTCCAATTCTAAAATTCATAAGCCGTTTTCCAGTTCCAGTCCGTTTTACCATGAGATCAGTCCATCTAACATCTGTATTTAAGGGCTTCGCAACGAGGTTTTTTTTTCCAGGGAAAGGTTGTCAGCCTTAAAAAAACCTTACATTGGGACTATTCTTTAATGCCAGTAACACGGCATACAATTACAAATTCATATATTTATTTTACAGAACCCTCTGTGTGCGAGTAATACTCGCACTTGACCGTTTATTATTAATGGCATTATTATATCAAAACTAGATATTTCATGTTTGGAGACCTTAATTTGAGTGCATTGAAGCTCCTTAAAGGGGTGGATTTTCTAGAGTGATGACCAATGACGAGCGTATATATACAGGGTTGTTATAATTAAAGTCCGCCTATTCAGAAGGCTCTAGAGGCGATTCTATGGCTCCAAACGAAACAAAATTTCAATAGTACGTAGTTGAAGAGATGCGCTCTGCGAAAATCGAAAAAAAAAAATTAGTTACATTTTTCGTCAGTTGGTGACGCTGCGCCAGTATTTAAGGCGATGTTTGCAGATTCATTATATCAATTTCAATCAATCCAGACGAAGCACACAAATTTAAAAGTTTCAACAAACTTCGAGGAACTGCGAATTGTTATAATTAAAGTTCACCTAATCAGACAGCTCTAGAGCCTGACCTATGACTCCAAACAAGAGAAAAATGAATATAATTTCATGTGATGTAATCTGCATCAACAAAAATAAAACATGTCTCTCGGCAACGAGGAAATAACGAAGAATAACATTACGCATGCTCAATGAATCCTCCACCATTTTCAATAACGCATTCCATTCTCAGAATTGCGTAAACTGTCCTGTGAGATTGAGCTAATATGAAGTCTAATACTGACTTTCATATCAGAGATTGTCTAACATCTGTCTTTAGATACAGAATCTTTCAAAAATCCCCACAACCAAAAATCGCATGGTGTTAGATCAGGCGATCGTGGTGGCCACTGTTTGAAAATAACGACTTATGATACGATCTTCTGTAAAATGGCTTGTTAAGAAAGTCCGAACTGCTCTAGTAATGTGCGGTGGTGCACCGTCTTGCATAAACACGATATTTTGAAGGCAGCCTCGCTGTTGTAGCTCGGGAATCAGAAAATTTGACAAGATATTGAGATACCTTCTCCCATTTACGGAACATGTAATGGGTCCTGTGGATGTTAGTTCCTCAAAACAATATGGCCCTATCATAAACGTAGCTGTGAAACCGCACCACACCGTTACTTTAGCTGCATGCAGTGGAACTTCTTGGACAACATTAGGATTCTCTTTAGCCCAAATTCGACAGTTGCGCGTGTTCACTTGTCCGTTTAAAAAAAATGCGCTTCATCAGTCCATAGAGGGCCAAGAATTGTCCACATTCATTCGTGCAAAAAACTGTAGTGAAAATGATAGCCAACTTTCGGTATCACCCTGTATTAGTTGTTGCACCCTCTGAATCTTGTATGGATAGTAACGCAAAATTTGACGTATCACTTTTCTCACAGTGGAAATCGGCACATCGACTTCATTCGCAATAGCTGACACACTCTCATTATCAAATGATGAATGGTTTGCTAAATCCACGGCAGCAGTAGCAATATCTTCAATGCTAGAAATGTTTACCTTTTTTCGTCCTCTGCCAGGAAGAATGTCGAGTTTTCCTATTTCCTCGAACTTTTTAATCATTTTGTGAACTCCACGATCCGACATTGGTCCACGTCTAACATCTTTTAGTTTCGGAATTCTCGAAGAGCTGCAGCTGCGTTGCTTTTATTTTGATAAAATAAATTTACAAGAAGTGCCCTTTTCTTTCAAAGTTACCATTCTCCACAAAGCGTAGATTCAAATTCTTTTCAGAAACAATCAACTGTTCCAGTGTCAAAGAAATCACAGACACACTTTATCAGCAAGTTTTAAATCGTCAGGTGGTTAGAAGGGTATTTCAAGTTTTCGAAGTTGCGACGTCACTTTGACGTCGTTCGTCGAAAATTTGAATAAAATGTGATCTTTTTCAAGCTTTGGGTGAAATTTTGTGATTTTGTGTGCTTCATCTGAATTGACCGAAATTGATATAACGAATCTGAAAAAGTTTACTTTTACCAACTGTGAAATAAATTTCCTGTATTTTGTTTTTTACAAAATAAAGGAATCTGCAAATATCAGCTCAAATATTGGCGCAGCGTCACCTATTGACAAAAATTTTAACTAAATTTTTTTTTTTCGATTTTCGCAGAGCGCATCTCTTTAACTACGTACTAGTGAATTTTTGTTTCGTTTGTAGCCATAGAACCGGCTCTAGAGCCTTCTGAATAGGCGAACTTTAATTATAACAACCCTGTATATGTGTCTTCGACAGACTTTAGTCTATTTGTAATTATGTTTCCGGAGGAAGGGGGGGGATTGCTAATGTGATAATTAAAGACGAGCGGAAGTGTATCTGTGTGTGTATTTGTTTATCAAATCTTTAACATGACTCATTTGTTTATTATAATAACAATATTGCAAATTGTTATAATGATATTGTTATTAATATTATCATAATCATTTTATTAAAACATGAAAATGATAAGCATAACATTTTTTCAATCGTGTTTGAGTTGGAATGAATGGTCATTTAAGGTGGTGTCATACTATAACATGAGGAGTTAAGTCTTTTCGAGAGGAAGTATAAAGGGGCTTATTTTTAGGAGTTCTTAATTTTTTTCGAATCGACTTAGAGTAGGAATGGAAATAAGATGGTAAACTAATACACATAATAACATAGAGGGGTAGGTCTTTTCGAAAGAAGTTTGAGGGGGCTAAATTTTTAGGGTGGCTATTTTTTTTTTCAATCGTTTGGGGAGGTTGATAAGACCATCGCCCCTTTTACTGAAGAAAATGTTTGATGTTGCCATCTTTAGGATATAGTTTAAACGTTTGAATGTGCATTGCGCCTGTGGCCGTTCAACCGGATTGAAATCGTCTTCTTAGAGGAGAGTTTTTTAAAATTTTTGAATAATAATTTAGATCCTGATTTATACTAGAATTTCTTCAACGTATACAATTTTTTGTTTAACTGTTTATATCGATTCTGCGCACGAGATTATGATCTCTTTACCAAGCTTTGGTTACGAACCCATGAACTACGATTCAAGTTTCATTTTTTTTTAAAACTCAGATGCTACCTATTGTCCAGATCGCGCCCCAACATTTACTAGCATACTTATGAACGCTCGTGTTGATAATTGGCCGTCATAAACACAAACCAAACCATACTTATGAACACTATCTTTTTCAATGAACACTATGCCTCCCCCTTTTGATGTTTTGGAAGTTTATACAATTTCTGTTTCACATTGAAATAGAAGGACTGCTTAAAATTAATTTTAGATATTTCTTTTGTAAGCGATTCATATTTTTTTGATCGATTAGAAGGCTACCAAACGATTTAAATTAAACATTGCTGCTACTAGCATTAATCCTGTTATCTAATTTAAGAATTGTACGTAACTATGCATTTCATTTGATTGTCTGAAATTTGAAATAGATTTTCTTCATCGCCTTATCAACAGTTACTCACTATCTTTCACAAACATTCGATAAGTAATCAGCTTTTTAACTGAAAATAGCTAATATGTAAATAATGATAACCATTGATCTTAGGAGCAATTAGTTCACTTTTACATAAATTTAAATTTTCAGAAAGAGGATTTATTTAATATTTCAATTAACTACGTACATTATTTTTCAACATACCGCAGTAATTTAAGCATATTATTTAATTGCTTTCCCGCATATTTTTTTTTTAAAGTAGTATAAACGTCGAAGAAATATCTCTTATTTTAATTAACTTTTGATTGCAAACCATTTTGCTTGTTTTTTTTTTTTTTTTTTTTTTTTTTTTTTTTGTAAAATAATTTTTTTGCGAAGTATGCTAATATTAATTAAACACCAGAAAAAGAAAGTATGCAATATTTGAGAGATTTTTTATTTATTAATTATTTTAAGTTCAATCAGCTCATAGTTTGTTATTGGGGTAGGTAATTATTTGATGATTCTACATTAGTTCTAATGAATTTTAAAACTACTGCTACACTTCATCTCATTCTTTTGAAGAGTTTAATAACTTTACTATGAGTTTAACCTTAGGTTTACCATCTATTTCACTGAAATAATAAAATTAATTTGTAAAACCTTAGAATGATGAATTCAAACTCGTAACGTGATTAATCATATTCTTTTTATTTTAGACATTACATAAGTACCTTTTCATTTTTGATTGACTCACTTCCCGTGAACTTTATACACATACTTTTTTATGTCACATGTTTTTCTGTAATTTTTGCACCAATCATATTACATGATATGCATCATCATTAAATTTTTTTAACATGCGTCCCCTATGATTATATAAAATTGAATGGAACCAGACTTTTTCATTAGTGTTTGCTTTTCTTTGTATATGCGAAAACATTATTTTCACTTAGGGTAATATGGGTCGTTATCAAGATGGATATTCTGCTATGTTAAGCGATGATGTATCAAGTTTGAATAGTCAAACTTTTTCATGAAAATTTAATGATCAAGACATAGGATTAACAGTACGACCTAAAGTAGAACCCGTTTCAGATAAGGAAGCGGAATCCTCCTCATCAGAATTGAAGAAACAGAAGCCACCTTATATGTGTACTATTTGCAGCAAGTCTTTTTTACGAAAAGGTAATTTAAAACAACATTTGATGATTCATTCAAAAGAAAGACCATTTGTATGTGACATATGTCAAAAAGCATTCTCTAGAAATGCTATTTTGAATCGTCATAAATTATCTCATTTTAAGATATCTCCGCGACATAAATGTGATTCATGCGGTGAAGCGTTCTTGAGAAAGTATGACTTATTAAAACACATGAAGATCCACAAGCCCTCCGAGCAGGATAAGTGTATGCAGTGTAGTGAAATATTCAATCGCAACTATGATTTTTTGTATCATTTGAAAGCTTCACACTGAGTTCTATCCAAAATTGACAATTCATCATCTTTAATAGATATGTTTTTTGAAAAGGTTAAGCATTTTAAGAGGCAATTTGCGTTAAGCATATTTACTAAAACTATAGTCAACTCTAATGAGCAGAATGGTAGAGACTTTCACCCATTTTTACTTTCTTCTATCTTTACAAGAAGAAAGTATTGGATTCATGAAAATTTTCGAATTCCGGTTTTCGACGGATTTACACGTTTTAGAGGTCAGAGAACCCGAAAAACATGTTTTTACAAAATGTCTGTCTGTGACTCTGTGAGTCTGTCTGTCTGTCTGTCTGTCTGTCTGTGTGTATGTGACACAAATTTTGTGGGCGCTCTATCTCAAGAACTAATGCACGGAATTTAATAAAAATTCATATTCAGTTAGTCCCTGATACAAATTGATGCTGATTAGTTTTTGGTGCAAATCGCTCAACAGGTGGCGCTGCTATGCTGCATTTTTTATGATTTCCGAAATGACCCTATCTCAAGAACTAATGCACGGATTTTCATGAAACTTCAGATTCTGTTAGTCCTTAATAAGACTTGATGCTGATTACGTGTTGGTGCAAATCGCTCAACAGGTGGCGCTGCTATGCTGCATTTTTTACAATTACCGCAGTGGCTCTATCTCAAGAACTAATGCACGGATTTTCATCAAACTTCAGATTCAGTTAATCCTTGACAGGAATTGAAGTTTTGTACAGTTTGGTGTAAATCGCTCAACAGGTGGCGCTGCTATACGGAATTTTTTAGAATTTCCGCAATAGCTCTATCTCAACAACTAATGCTTGGATTTTCAACAAACTTCAGATTCATGTATACTTTGATATGAATTAGTGCCGTTTGTGTTTTGGTGCAAATCGCTCAACAGGTGGCGCTGCTATGCTGCACTTTTCAGAATTTCCATTATAGCGATATCTGAAGAACTAATGCAACAATTTTCACTAAACTTCAGAATCAGTTAATCCTTGATATGAATTGACATTTTGTACATTTTGGTGTAAATCGCTCAACAGGTGGCGCTGCTATACAGCATTTTTCACGATTTCTGCAATCGCTGTATCTCAAGAACTAATAGACATATTTTCATCAAACTTCAGATTCAGTTACTCTTTGATATGAAATGATGCTGACTACCTGTTGGTGAATATCGCCCAATAGGTGGCGCTGCTATGCTGCATTTTGCACTATTTCCTCAATAGCTCTATCTTAAGAACTAATGCACGAATTTTCATCAAACTTCAGATTCAAGTACACCTTGATAAATGTTGATACTGATTATGTGGTTGTGTAAATCGCTCAACAGGTGGCGCTGTTATGCTGCATTTGTCATGATTTGCGCAATAGCTCTATCTTAGGAACTAATGCACGGATTTTCCCCAAACTTCATATTCAGTTAGACATTGACATATGTTGATGATAATTAGTTTCTGGTGTAAATCACCCAATAGGTGGCGCTGCTATGCTGCATTTTGATGGATTTACACGACTTCATGGACAGTAATATCTCAAGAACTAATGCACGGAATTTCATCTTTTTAGAATCCTCATGATGAGCATAGATGCACTGTGATAATGAATTTTGAAGTATTGACAAGTATGAGATAGAAGAAAGTTTTGTGATGGCCACAACATACTAGTTTAATAGTGCACTCAGTTCAGCATGCAGGAGTAAAAACGTGCATAAAAGCATAAAACCCTTAAGAATGAAGACCATATGATGAGGTTTGGAGGGTTGGATAAATTTACCTCCCCACATAATTCACTCCTCTTCTGTGGTCACGAATGGACAAATAGCGTAATGAAGTGATTTCCCGTATGACGACACTTATGAAACGTTTTGTGTAGAAAGACACACCCAGTGGTGTAGTCGAGGGGGGACGCGAGGGGACGGCGTCCCCTCACTTTTTTATGTTATCTCGAGCGTCCCCTTACTTTATATTTTCAAGGGGGACGCCTAGAGACGTGGGAGGACGCAGACTTTCCCAAAGTTTTTTAATGAAGACACTAATAAATTAACAATTTTAGAAATAAGATAATGATTTTTAATACTTTTCAACAAACTTGAAAAGTGTTTATTGTGCTGATTCGCCTATTCACTAAACTTCCATAAGTTTGCTGGAATTACAGCAAAATTTTATATATTTTTTTTAGGTTCAATGTAGTATGTAAATGTTTCACTATTGTATAGCATCATATACTTACATCATATAAAAATTCTCTATTGTATAGCATTAGTATTTCGTTTACGTGAAAACAAAAGGAAAGTTCTTTCATATTACGCTTTATTGGCAAAAATTGTTTGAAATAGACATTAATGAAGTTATATTTTAAATATAACGCAAATGGCATTTGAAATTTGTTACATGTTCCCTATCGGAAATAGCATATATTGTTCGTTTACACGGACATTAAAAAATATTTTCAAATACCATGATCCATTAACGATAATTATTCGAAATTCATGGAAAACTATAGGATGCGTGACGGTGCGTGAAACATTTATAATCATTTTACAATGCCACGCAAAAGAATCCATCACATTGTCATCTATGGGTTCAGCTGCTTGAACATGTTTTCAATTATATTATCAGGGCTCCCAACACATTTTAGTCCCCCAAAAGTGGAAAAAGTGCCATTTGATGAAATTCCTTGCTTTACTTTTAGGAATAGAGTAGTTAAGAAATTTGTATCGTACATATAGAGAGTATATATCGTACATCAAAAAATTGTCAAATCATATTCAGGTCATCCTATAGCGTGTAAATCCATCAAAAAGATTCCAATACTTTCTTCTGATAAAAATATATTTAAGAAGTATAACAAAAAAAAAAGAAGAATATTTAATTAAGATTTCCTTTAATAGAGAGTAGTACTTGACACCAAAATCGAAGACAAAACTAAATCTATAATAATAATAAAAAGCCAAGTGCGAGCATTACTCGCGCACAGAGGATTCCATAGAATAAATATATGAATTTGTAATTGAACGTTGCTAAAAGAATACTAAGACTTTGTAAAAAAAACTATACAACGTAGGCTTGGGTATAACTGTATATGTTAGAAAAGTGTAAATGGGTATACCATGAAAGTTCAAAGAGATATGGAACCTAAATAATGTCAAATATAGCTATTCGTATAACTCTTTTTTTTAATATTATCCTAATCTGTTTACGATGAACTTAATTCGGTACTGACAATAAAAGCAGTGCATAGTTAAACTTCATTTGGCATTTCATGAAATTAAATTCAGCGTACTAATAACCTTTATTTCTACAGTGTAGCTAAAACAAAACCTTTGTTCAAAGTTTAAATTTGGCATTGTGCTAAGCGCGCTTCGAATTGAGGTCTCAAAGTTGCAACGCCGACTTGGTCAGTGCCGCGTTTTTCCAGATACGTGTTTAATTAACTTTTAAAGTCACTCGAGGCGTATTGAGAGATACACTCAATGCAAACTATCGCGAATCCCACAGTATTTATGCGATTCATTCTAATTAAATCTTTCGAGGGCGATGCCCTTAAAAAACGGACACCTAATTTTAATTCCAAAACAGATAAACGGCACCAAGAATATTTAATTAAAATTTTCCTTTTATCATGTACGTGAAAATAAGCAAGTTCGCATTTTCTAATAAATTTGTTTATAAATTCTGGTGTCAGTTCATTATTTCAAAGGTTTATAAATAGAATTACTCCTTGCCGGAAAGGATTCTCAAGAAATGTCGCAGGACTCTTAAAGCTTCAAAATTTAAAAAATAAAATTTTTTTTAGATGTTAAACTCCTATCTTTTCTGAATATTTTGATATAATTGTTTCCTTGAAATTCCCATTAGAACAGAAGTTTTGGCTTTTAGAATTATACCCGCTCAATAGCTGAAGCGGCGTTTCCGAAATCTTAAAGTCATTAATTTCCAAATGGCGTTTTTTGGGCATAACGCGCAGAATGCATCAAAAACTTCTGAATATTTTTTCATGAAATTTTCAAAACATACATTTCGTGTTAGTCTGTATAAACTGAACCTAAAATTTCCTTTTTATTGTTCAAAAAAATATTTTTTTAGGTGATTTTACTGTTGAAATTTTCAAAATTTTGTATTAGCTAAATGCAACATTGCATTAAAAATATAAAAATGCTTTAAATACAAATTTATTTAAGTTCAGGGAAATTATTACAATCTGAAGTATAAGTAAGCACCAAAATTGTCATTCTATTTTGTAATCCTGCACGTAAACTGTTATGCCAATTTTTTGTTCGACAAATGTCTAACAGTTTCGAGCCCCCTATAAATACTAATTCTGTATCTTGCAATTTTTTAAATACATGAAACGAAAGAACATACTTATATCTTTCATCCGAATAAAAATTGTGTTTTAAAATCATATACATTTTAAGACATTAAATGTTGAAAATGGTCTTTTTTACATTTTTTCCACTTTTTAGAGTCCCGAGACCCCTTAAATTAGTATGTTTTTAACAATTTGACGTTTATTGCTTTTATACTGTTACTGGACATTACATTACACATATATATCATTAAGAGTTGTTAACTAGGCATAGAGTACGCCGCCCCTGTCCTGTGTATGTCCAAACTGACCGTACCTTTAAGGGTTAATATCTCGGCTAATTACCGATGATTTTTTTCGAAAATCATTAGCAACAATGCTTTTATTCTTGTGCAACGATAGGTATATTCAGCGATGCTCAACAATTTTTCTGAATGCCCGTAAATCGAAATTTGTGTATAACAGAAAAATGTTAATTACTCAAAAACTATGTGACCTAGGGTAATCGCTATAATTTTCAGGGAAGGTTTATATTAACGTCTACTACTTCTATTTTTTTCATAATTTTAGTTTCAGTAGATTCAGAATTAGATGGGGGGGGGGGGGGACATATTTTTGCGCTACATTTTCAACAATATCTTTGAAAATATAATACCTAAAATTAAAAGGAATGTATTTTTGTATTCAGCGTTACAAAAGCTTTCACAGGAAAATATTTTTTTTTTTATTCAAGTAGCATAATTACCCCCTCTACTTTTTTACTAAATATATTTATGAATGTTTATTAATCTGAAAATATGTGGGTCAATGGTCTTTATTACTTTCCCAAATTTGAACTTTCCATGTTCCATAGTTTACGAGTAAAATGTCTGTGACAGACAGACACAGGAGTGATCTTATAATGGTTCCGTTTTTACTTTTTAAATACGGAACCCTAAAAATAGAGTTTGGTCTGCATAGGCGTAACCAGCCTTTTGAACGGGGAGGGGGGCTGGTGCCCAGACTTTTTAACCTGAACATGTTGGATACAAACAATATCTTATATAATAAAACCTGCTAAAAAGAATACCATAAAACCGATCGAAATTCCGTTTTAGACAGTTTTCCATCGTAGAAGGTATAATTGTGTGGTATTTCTTTTAAAAAAGGGCTCAAACGCGATTTTTGTTTGCGTGAGGAGGGTTGAGAAGGGGTTCAAAACATTAAAACTATATCTAATAGTAAAAAAAAAAGATATGTAAATGTCCTTGCAGCAGTGATATAAGACAGTGACTAAGTGTGGTCACAACTATAAAACCTTTTGGCACCCTAACTTCTTATAAAGATTTTTTAAAAAAAGGCCTTTAATCATGCTGGAAACTTCTATAGGCACAGGGGAACACTGCATGAGATCTAAAATTATCTCAGTCAAAGTCTTGTAGATGAAATTTTGCCGGATGATAAATCTCAAATAATACATGCAGTACATCAGTACATGCGCACGAAATTTTTTCAGAATGTGACTCCATGACTTCTTAGGGATCACCGGAGGGACCCAAGAAATTTTGGAGGAAAGTCTATATAAATAATTATTATAATATTATAAATAATTATAATATTCATTAATAGCGTAATTTCCTGCCTATAATCCGCGGCTCAAACAATCAGGTTTTGACCCAGAAATTTTATTTCATTATTTAAGTTAAGTATTTATCGCGATTTAATAAATTACGTTTTATGAAACAAGATTTCTGGGTCTGAACCTAATTATTTGATCCGCAGATTATAGGCCGGAAATTACGGTAATTCAGGTTTTTTACCCCAGAGTGTGTCGAATATATTAGGTAAAGCAGGTCATGATAATATACACTAAATTTTATCAAGATGATAAAAATTATACTATCATGATGCGACTGTAATAATAAAGATAGGCGCTTGTATGTCTCTCTGTGTGTGTATATACGCGCGCGCGCTGAGCTCTGAAAAACAATGTAGCCTACCCGTAAGATTTGACAGGATCTGTATGCCTGAACTCATGCATATGGAAGACAATTTCTGGAATTTTCAATTAATTTTTTATGCGATTTTTTTCGCATTTTGCGGCAATTTTTTCAAATAAGTAAAAAAGAATCCGATTTCAATATTTTACCCAGTAAACTTTGTCTTCTTTTCAATAAAGTGTTTTCGAGATTCTTCAGCGATTTTTCAGTTTTTAACAATTTTTTAATGTTATCTTTAGAGGGTTTTTTTTTTCGCATTTCGCGGTGTTTTTTTTTTTTTTTTTTTTTTTTTTTTTGACATTCCTAAAACGAATCCGATTTAAATCTTTTACCCAATTAGTTAATTTCGTTCCCTGTGGTTTTATAATCTTTTCCGAATTTTTAATACACTTTCTAGCGGAGGTTTTTGTGCTTTGGGGCGATTTTTTGACATTTTTTGAAAAAGAAAAAACTCTCTGGTAATTTTTGCAATTGCCGTGATTAAAATCGAATTGGAATAATGTCAAATCAGCTCTTATAAGAAATCTGAAAATTTAATTTTGCTCGAAATAAAAAACGCAATAATTCAAGATTAGCTTGTTTCGAGACAGAAGAAAGAGGTCGTAGCTTGCTCGGGAGTACGTTGCCGAAGGCTGCTCCCCCCCCCCCCCAAATCCTAGATTTGTTTAATTCTATGTTCGTTTAAAAAAAAACAACCACTTCTCTAGTAATGAAGTTTTCTTTCAGGGACAGGGTTTGGAATAACGCCCGGGATCGCGCGATTTGTGCACAGAAAAGGAAAGTCTCTCATAATAAAAAATGCTGTGCAGTATTTCCCCCTTCAAATTCTTTCACAGACCTGTGATTCTTCAGTAAGTATTTAAAAAAAAAATTGGGTCAAAGATTTTTATTTCTTTTATGGAATTTCACAAAATCAATTCATGAATCAGTCCCGGAAAAATTTGAGAATTTCTTCAAACGATCGTGGAAAAATATCGGGAATTTCGATAAAAGAGTGCAGAAAGTAATCGCAAATTTCGTTTAAAGATTGCGCAAAAAAATTACGAATTTCGATAAAGGATTGACGAAATTTGAAAAAAAATTGCGTCAAAATGTTGCGGAAAAGAGTAGAGAATTTTGTTAATTGGTACGAAAAGATATCGAGAATTTTTCCGAATGGTTGCGCAATTCTATCCCAAATTTCGACAAATGATCTCCCTGTAAAAATATCAGTTTCATCGGTCGCGACAGAAAATAAATTTCGTCAAAGGATCGCGGTAAAAACGAGAATTTCGTCAACGGATCGCAGAAAGAAAGCGCGAATTTCGTCAAAAGATTACGGAAAGAAAAAGCGAATTTCATCAAAAGATCGTGGAAAGAAAACTCGAATTTTATCGAAGGATCGCGTGCTAAAAAAATGCCAATTCCGTCAAAATATTGCGGTAAAAAATGCGAATTTCGTCAAAGGATAGCGATAAAAAACACGAATTTTGTCAAAGGTAAGTGGTGAAAAGTACGGATTTCGACAAAAAATCGCGTAGAAAGAAGTGAATTTCGTCACACGTTTTTTGGGGGGAAATTGTAAATATCATGGAATGATCACAGAATAAAATCGCGAATTTGTCAAAATTTACTGCACTGGGCTAAAAGGTTGAAACGGAGTTCCTTTTCCTACTATCAAAAGAACGAAAAAAACCCCTCTAAAAATCGTATACAAATTTTCAGAGGAAAAAAAATTGCTATATTGACTTGAAAGACTGCAACCATATTCTTCCTTTCAAGAATGTCAAAAAATGGCCACGAAACACTAAATTCAACCAACCAACCAACCTGCAGATTAATTTGAATTTTCTGTGCTATTATTTTTCATTTATAAAGGAGGCAGGGTATGTGTTCCCCCCCCCCCCCGGGATCGTGCAAAGCGCGGGGGGGGGGCGGTCGCCCCGGGCGCGGAAATTGAGAGGGCGCCAAATTTAAATTACAAACCTCATTTTTTCTTCTTTTTTCGCAAAAAAAATTATATATTTACAGATTGGGATTTTTTTGCCAATGAAAGCAGGTTAATTTTTCGTTTCAAAGTTATTGCATTGTCCCTTACACTACACCCAAATACAAATTTATTAATAAGGACTTCTTTATTTTCAAAATTACTATTCAAAATTCTTTATTTCAAATTTACTTGCCTTTGTCTTAGTGTCTTTCGCGAACCTTCTCTTTTCTGAGTCTGTAATTTTCTGTCTGTGCTTGTGACAAAAACATATACTCTCAATATATCATGGGGTTTCCTTCTGGGAATACAAAAAAGTTGCAAACTGTTATACTGTATTGTTAGATACATATTTTCTACACCAATTTCCTAGATTTCCTTTGCCAAAATACAAGTGCAATTTCCTCTTATTTAGTTGTTTAGAGTTTCTGATTTAAAATTACACAAAAAGTTCCGAAATAAACGCGAAATATGTACTCAATAGAATTTTTTTTTCCGTTTCTGCATTTTTCAGTTTTGAGGCGCGGCGCTGTGTGTGTGTGTGTGTGTGTGGGGGGGGGCGCCAAATTCAAGATTTGCCCCGGGCGCAGTTTTCTCTTCGCACGGTGCTGCCCCCCCCCCCCCCTTTACCTCGGCTAATCAAAATTTGGAATTATCGTTTCACCAGTGTTGAATTCAGACACTTTTCTCCGGGAGGGATTTCTGTGGCTCCGGGGGGGGGACATTATTGAGTTCCGGGGGGGAAATTGCACTTTTTGACCATTGAAAACACAAAATCTCAAATCTTCCGGGGGGGACATCTCATTGCTCCGGGGGGGAATGTCCCCCCCGGGCCACCCCCTGAAATCTACACTGCGTTTCACATTTGCATCCCCTTTCAAATTTTTTTTTGCTTCTTTCTTGACTTTAAACTACCAAAGCAAAGAGACAAATAGTTTCTATCCTCGTCAAGAGCTTGCGTTAATTTCTCATGAAATTTCAGAAACATGCAATAGAAAGAAAGGCGTTAAAAACATCTCCCACAGACAAAGGACGTCAAAATGGGATTATAAAGCCACCTTTTTGAATTACTATGACTAATACAGATTCTTGCAAATATTCTAGTTTTGAAAAAGATAAACAACATAATTTTCTTTAAAAAAAAGAATGTCGGTTTCTTTTTTTATCACATTTCAAAACTTAGCCGTTTAGTTTTCTGAACTAAACTAATTGAACTCTGCTTTCACTTCTTCTTCTTTTTTCTTTTGTAGATTTCGACTTTTTTAAATAATTGTGCTCGAGTCTGCGGAAACGGGGGGGGGGGTGCCCGGGCACCCAGGGCACCCCCCCTGGTTACGCCTATGGTCTGTGTGGTCTATGTGCTGAAAAGACCACTGTAACAGCTATGAAATAGGGGCGAGGTACCATTTTGTCTAAAATTATGCACTTCGAATTTTTTTAAAATATTTTTTTTATTTTTTTTTTTTGCGATTTTTAGCCATTTTTTTTTTTTTTTTTCTTACCTTTGACTGTGATTTTTTTTCACATTGATGAAAGGAATTCCGTTTCAATTTTTTAGCCAAGTAGTGGTAAATTTTGTCCTCTTTTCAGCTTTTTCAATAAATTTTATTCAGAATTTGTACAGCGATTTATTTTTGGCGAATTTTTATGCGAATTTCAGCTTTTTTTTGCGTTTTGTTTCAATTTTATGATATTCGAAAAAGGAAATCGGTTTCGAACTCTCAACCCTAATGTAATAGATTTTGTCATTTCGCGATTGGTACGTTTTCTTAATCAGAAACTATGTAATGTACCGTAATGGTCGATTTTTTAATAGAGGCAGAATATGTTTTAAAAAATGCTGTTAAAAAGGACATTTTGAACCGAATTTACCGAAGCGGATTGTGTTGGAAAAATCATTGTATTAAGGATGCACTCAAATCCAAACTGCTTATTTTCTGACTCATTTTTAAATTCATTTTTGCTCTCAAACGCATTTAATTGGTAGATTCGCTTATTCAGAAACTATATAATGTACCGTAATGATCGATTTTTTGATAGAGGCAGAATATATTTCAAAAAAATGATATCAAAGTATGCATTTTGAACGGAATTTCCCGAAGCGATTGTGTTGTCCTTCTGAGAAAATAATTGTTTATATATCAAGTTTTAATTAATTGAACAAAAAATAAAAACACAGGTCGCTTATAAATCTCTTCAAAAATCACGTCAGCAAGTTACATATTTTTTTAATTAAAATGAATCTGGAATTATGCCAGAAAATTTCGAGTTGTTGAGCATGGAAAAGTATTTTTTTGAACCCTAACATGATTCTGATAAAACCTGCTATTATATAAAAATGAAATAAAAACTCGTCAAAAGCGGCCAGATAAAATTGTTAAAGTGGATTTATCTCTAATCATGGTTTAGTTTTTGTTTGTGAAATTAGTATATTTGACTTCGAAATCTACCTCTGCCTGTAGGCCGGGCCGGCAGGGATTTTTTTTGGAATTCGTATCATGATTTTTTAATTTTTTTGCTAATTTTTTATATAATTTTTCAGTTTTTTTGTGTTTTGCGGCGATTTTTTGTCACTCAGTTTCAATCTTCTGGTAGTTTAATATAGAAAATTTTGTCCTCTTTAATTTTTGAATTTTTAGTGATTTTTAATCCGATTTTCAATGAGTTTTACGTTTTTCCGCATTTCCTTTACATTGGTAAAAGTTCTGTTAGAATGCTTTATCCCACTATAGTAAATTTTGTCCTCACGATTTTTAGCGTTTTGCGGTGATTTTTTCCACATTAGTATTTTTTTTTTCTTAAGTCACCATAAAAGGACTAAGTGGACGTTTTTCTAAAAATTGATTTTTAGGAGGGAGGGGAAGACGAAAAGATATACCAAAATTTTAAAGTCTTATTTTTCCTTGCCTTAATTACAATAAATTCCTTACTCTTTATCTGACCATAAAGTAAAAATGCAATAATTTTCAATATTCTCAATAGAAAGCAGTTATTTTATAACTATATTTCCAAAATAAATAATGCAAAACAAAATCTTATAAAATTTTCATTGCTTGAATTATTGCTACTGAATAACGGCTTCTAATACAAAAACATTTCAGTCATGACATAAGGTTTTAAATTTTTGAATTCTATAGCAAGCTTTTTAATGTCCAACAGATAAAGAAACTTTATTTAAATTATTTAAATTTATATTTATAATTTTTTAACTTAAATTTCCACTTATTTTTCTTTGCAATTGAAAATAAAAAGCAAGATTCAAAATAAAGTTTGCCTATAGTGATACAGACCCTAATGTTCGAAACTGTGAGCGTCCCCCCACTTTTTTATCCAGGACTACACCACTGGACACACCTACGACAAACCTATTAGTGGAATAAAATGCAAAATGAATTTTTGCGAGATGTGTCACTTTTCTTGCGGGTGAGCGATATATATATATATTATGGGAGTGCCAAGCCAACAACAGGAGATTCATAATCCGACCTCCAGTAACAAATTGCAATCCACATTTATAAGCAATGATAAATGTAGTGATCCTTATTTTCATTTGTTTCACATACAGTTTAAAGAAAAAATCTATTTCAATATGTGTGCAGCACTTAACGAAATAAATACCGTATATAAAAATTATACCTCATTTGTAGGCCTTTCTGACATTTTCATTACCCTTATAGTAATTGTATAACCTAAATCGCATTTTATAGTTTACTTTTGAAATGTTAATGATTCCCTATATTTAAATGGCCTCTCTATTCAGTTTACATAAGCAATTTTATTTTAATTACACGTGCATACACACACGTACAGATACATAGTCTGTTGCTGTCAATTGATTCTGCATTAATTGATTACTGGATATTAAAGAAACAATCATCATGTATGTACCTATCTCTCCATTTAGTGTATGTTATTTGTGAATTCAATTTCCCTCTATCTCCAATAGCCTTTTAGCAGACATTGATATTTTTAAAATTCCTCATGAATATTTTTTATATAAAATCTTTGGATATGTGATTATTATTATTATTATTACTTTAATAGAAGTGCCAAGTCAACAACAAGCCTATCATAATCCGACTTGCAGCAGCAACTTGCCATCCACATATATAAGTAATGATAAATGTATTCATCCCTTATTTTCATTTGTTTGAGATAACTTAGAGATAGTTTATAGAAAAATCTATTTTAATATGTCTGCAACCCTTGCTGAAATAAATACCTTACTAGATGGTACCCGTCAAGATTTGAAGGTAAACTTCTCCAAGCTTTTATTAGAAAATTGTTTAATAATTACTTTTAAATTATTTTTTTAAGACTTGATATGCGATTCTATATTATCTATGTGATTCCTACAGAATCAAGGTATTTGTACAGATGGCTAATGTACCATCAATGAACGTAAATTTTAAAATATTTTGATCCATTACATTAGCTACATTTTTTTTTTTTTTTTTTTTTTTTTACAGTTTCCAACAAAGTTGAAAAGAGCGTTAAAAATTATCATTAATGAAGTTACACGCTTTAAAACATAATAAAATTGATATGTATTTATGCATTGCACTAAAACATGCATTCTGTAGAATATGCAGTGCAAAGAATAGTTATTATTCATTTACAGGGCCACACAAAAGAATTCTGTTACATAAGGATATAAGGGGGGGGGGGGTCGCGGCGTATTTAATTATGTTAAACTATTTCATATATAATGATTGATATACGTCGCTGAGTTTTAGTCTAAGTTATTTTATGTATAATACGAAGTGCATAGCATTTACAAGGACACACAAAAGTTTTCAGATACTATATTGTACACTATTATTTTTATTTATTTATTTATTTACTTATTTTAGAGGAAAATGTTTGTCAGAAACTTCAGCTACCACAACCTTTGAAAAGGCGTGGTATAATTCTAAAGGTAATTTTTGATTTTTGAAAATTACTTTTTGTATATCCTTTAAAACTCCTGATTCATTATTTTACTAAAAATTTTAAATATTTTGATTTCGTTTAGGTTTTTCAAAAACGGTAGTTAGCGTCACCAGGAAGAAAAAATTTCGTCCATTGCCATTTCACAGACAACAGTTGCATACTCAGCATGAAAAAATGTTGAGGTGGTTTGTCGATGATGCTGTAGTAGTTAAAGAAGCTCTCCAAGGCGCGCAGATTGATGAGAAATTCGTGGAAACAATACCTGCGAATGTGCCTTGCGGAGCAATAGACGATTCAGTTGATTTACGTGGCATAAAAAAATACTTCACTGAAGATGGATGGACTACCCTGCAACAGACTGCACAAATGAAAAAAAAAATAAACATATGGTGGTGCAAAATTTGCAAAAATGATTGCAAAGATAACTGCGTTAGATGCGATGGTTGTTTGGAATGGATCCACTCGAGTTGCACAAAAACAACAAGAAGAAGTAAAGAAGATTTTTTCTGCAAATTTTGCAAGAAACTTTAAAAAAAAAGCGTTTGATAAACATTTGTATATATATTTGTAAATATATCACTGAATGTTGTGTCCTTTAATTCTTTAATTGAATATTTTGAATTGATATTTTGATTATTGTGTCCTTTAACTGAATATTAACATTCAGATGTAAATATAAAAATACAGAAATCGTAGTAGTTTCTTTGTTTAATATAAAAAAATTCTCATAAATTAAAGGGAATATGTAACAAAACTTCTGGAAAAAAAAAGTTTTTTGGGAAAGCATTTGATATTTTTTATAATTTAAATTTGTAATAATATAACTTGCACTCTTTTGAAAAAATGCATGAATATGCAATTTATTACGAGTGCATATAAATTAAAGGAATTTTACGCCTTGAAATTTAAAACTTTTTATTATATACGATTACATATATTAAATTCAGTAATACGGAAATAATAGGACTCCATCTTAAATAGGACGTCATCCCCATGAGAACCTAGAATCATTACCTATCATGGGACATTACTGAATTAATTACGTATGATAGGATTTAATAGAATAATCACCATGGCAACATAGAATCATAACCTATCCTGGAATATCATTGAATTAATTACGTATGATAGGATTTAATATAATAATCACCATGGCGATCTAGAATCAAAACCTATCATGGGATATCATTGAATTAAATACGTATAATAGGATTTATTAGAGGGAAGAAAACTTTTATCTGAAACATTTATGAAGAAATTTTTTTAAGTTGTGATTTGATTTTCATAAAATTTGAAATGATTCGACAAAATTTTGCAACGATTCTATATGTTAAATTTCAAACAATGTGGGCAGACGGACGGATCAGACGACGACTGTAGATGCTACGTATTTATATAATTACGAACGCACATAAAAATATGAATTTTAATTGAAAATTCAAATATACACAGAGCAAACATAATGTTATTTTATTATTATTATTATTTATTTTTTTCTTTCATCTATCTTCAATAGAAGAAAGTATTGTAATCGAAAAAATTTCTGACTTCCGGTTTTCGATGGATTTACACGTTTAGGAGTCAGAGATCCCCAAAAAACATCTTTATGCAAAATGTTCGCCTGCCTGTGTGTCGCCAATGTACCATCGAAAACTGTATGGAGTTATGAATACAACTGAACCAAACTTTTTGTGTGTGTTTTTTATGGCCAGCTGGTCCTCCCTCAATTTGGAAATATTCCGCTTAGAAGAGGGTGCTGTAATAGCGATTTTTGTGTCATTTCCGTTATTGTACCATTGAAAAGTGTAGGAAGTTATGTAAAGAATTGACTTAAACTTCACATTTATGTTTTCCGCTACCGCAAGCAGGTCCTCCTTGAATTTCGAAATATTTCACCTCTAGCGGTTCTATACGGGAGAGTAGCCGAATTTGGACCACTTCGCATATTTATAGGTGTAATTCACTTAATTTTTGGAATATCTGCAAAATATCATTAAACGTGGTTAATCTATTCATCTACTAATTAAATAAATCTTTAGAACAATTTCTTTTTCAAACTCTTAAGTTTTATTTTAATTTGAAAAAATTGTCAAAAGCGGTCCAAATTCAGCGACTGGTAGCCTAAGTTGGATCCCCGCCCCCAGTCTCTTAAATTGGTCAAAACAGTATTAGACTTTATTAATGAGTAATGAATATAAATAATTTTATTAAAAGCAAAGTTTGCGATAAATGAAACAATCAAACAAAAGAATAGCAATGAAATATAATGAAATCAAATGTCTGAAAGTAAAAGTAATTGTTTTAAATCAAAATGTATTCAAAATATAAATCAAAGTTATAAGTAATTAAGAATAGAAATTATGAAACTAATTGCCAGTTTTGAATATCATGTCAGAAGTGACGCAAGGCTTACACACTAATTTCTTTTGTTCATTTTTTATTCCAGCGCACACAACATGGAATCTGAACACTGAATACTTTCTTCTATTTTATTTTTCTTACAAATTAGGCTAAATCAATCATCACTGACTTGATTTTTATTTTTAAATTCTGAATAATTGCAATTTTTTTTTTTTTTTTTTTTTTTTTGCAACAGAAATTTTCTTTACCTTATGCCTGTAGTTCTTCCCTTCGATCATTTTATTTACAAATTAATTACGCCTATTTTTTAAAACGTGATGTTTCAATTGCTTTTGTGCTTTGAGAACTTCTTTTTCGGGTTTTTTTTTTCACTTCAACATTTACTTTATATGGCAAAGATGTTAACACAGCTGTTTTTTGGCTCCCTCTGTACTTTAACTTAACTAATTTTGGGTAGGGAGATAACATTTCTAAATATTCTTTTTTTTTTTTTTTTTTTTTTTAAATAAGAGTTTTAACCCTTTCAGGGACAAAGCATTTTCATTACTAAAATGTTGAAATAAATGAACGCCGCAGGAATTTACGAACAAACTTATTTTTTAATAAGAAAAAGGCTATATTTCACAGAAATATTAAATGAAAATATTTTACCAAAATTCTCGTGCCATTGTGGCGTTTGTGAATTAAAATTAAAGGTTTCATAAACACAGCATCATCCTTGAAAGGGTTTAATATATTAAAAGATTAAAAGAAAGATTAAATACATTAAAAATCTAATACAAATTAATAGGTATAGACTTTTCAATTAACTGTAGTGTTTAAAACTCCATAAACATTTAATCATGGAAGTTTAGTCAACCAAAAAATCAACCAACTAGTATAAACTATTTCAGATATTAACTTCTTTTAATAATCATATGTCGGATAGCTTAATGAAGTTACATTGTCGCTGCTGCAGAAGTGAGTTACTTATACACTAGTAGTGGCCCCTGGTCTACTACTGGGTACTGGTTCTCATGGAGAAAAAAAAAAAAAAACTATATAAATTATACACAAGATCTTAGAACCTCGAAAAATACTTAATTAAAATAAATTAAACATGAAAATAAAACTTTGCATCTGCTCCAGTAGTGGATCCCCATGCCCACTATTGGTACAATTTAAGAAACAGCGACCCAGAAGCGGGCCACCCCTCAGAATCAATATAACACTCAATTTTTAAGTTTTCAGCTTATCTAAAAAATTATTTACAATGTTATAGAGTATATGAACAGCAGTTTAATCCAAAGTAAAGCATAAGATTAAAGAAAGAATGTTTCAAAAACTTATCTCTTAATGAAATCCCAAGAATTCGCCAAAAAATGTGTTTTTGACAGCACTCTAGAAAATAAATAAATGTAGTAACAAAAAAAAAAAAAAAAAAAAAAAAAACAATTATTCCAAACTTTTTTGGAAAGTTAACGTTTAAGGATGTTAGTTAATCAAATTTCTTTCAGTCGTTTTTTAGAAATGGATTTGTGAGCTTGTTTTTAAACTTTAAAAATTAGTGGGCTACAGCTGGTACATTGGCCCATCACTATTGGTGCATTTACCTTATAGGCAACTATGTATGGTATGACACGATTAAAAGGTAAATAATAATAATAATAATAATAATAATAATACAATTATTAATCTATACATACGTAAAAAATGAAATAAGTAAAGTTTTGAACCGGAACCGAATGGGAAAATGAAAATAGGAAAATTTTTATTTCTGACGGAAAGAAAATTAGAACAGAACCTAAATTGTTTTCGGTATTGAAACTGAGCGAAAATTATTTTAAGTTACAAAAATTTTTCAATAGAAAAATATATATTTGTAAATGTTCGATCGATAAATTTCGGTTATTTAACCCTTACCTGTGGAATATATTTGAGAAAAACGAGTCAAAAATGGGAAATTTTTTTACTCTTTAATTGTGTTCGTTATTATCATCAAAATGTTAGAAATAGATTATTAAAAAAAATAATAATAAAATAAACGAAATAACTACTATATTCAATATTTTCACATATATGGGAAATGTTAATAGATTGCTCAAATTATAGCGAAATAAATCAAATGACATCATTTTCAAAATAAATATAATAAACTAATACAACAATATTAGTATTTATATCAACTGTCATGAATTCCATATCCCTCAGATTCCTTTGAATTTCACAAATCCTGTCTGTCAAACATAAAGTGGTTTGAATGAAATTTGTGAAGAACTGCAAAATTACAAAAATCCGACAAATGGCGCAAAACTGCCGCCAAATTTTTAGATGAAATAACCGTATTTGGTGATTCCCCGATTTGGTGATACCGGCTAAAGGTGGTTTCGCCGTAAAAAGGACATTGCACTCCGAATTTGATCTCGAATTACTTTAATTCATCTTTTAACTGATCCCTTAATGAAAGAGAAAATCATGTGCAAAAATCTCAAAATTTGAAATTTAATAACTCGGTCAATTTTTGTAGTACAGATGTCAAACATTTTGTATTATATATGTTATGATATGAGTAAACTTTTACTAAATATAATTATAGGGACTGGGGGACCGTATAAAAAGTTAGTTTTCGTAATTTTTATCAAATTGATTTTTTACTTTAAATAATGCCACAACATGAATATTTAGCTCATTTGAAACGTTTTTGTAATTGGAACTACAGTCGAACCTCTATTTAACGAAGTCGCTAAATCCCGGAAAAAAGTTCGTTATATGGAAAATTCGTGAAATAGAGATTGACCTTTTTAAATACTTTAAACTACATAAAACAGATTTTAGATTCATAAACACTAAATATTTTTACTAAAAGTAGTTAATCACATTTTTTTTAAATAAATTATATCGATTTGTTTTATTTATTTTACCCGTCAATATCATTTTTTCTATGTGTTTGAGTCTTTGAAATCTGCAAGGAAAACAAAACATTGTCTGGGAATACACTGTATTTTCTGTTTAAAGTAAATAGCTTTATATTAAAATTAACGAATTTTAATGACATTATCGTATTTATTATTATTACAGCAAATAATTTTAAACATACATTAACATATGCGTCCTTAAATTTATTTATTTATTAATCTCTGTTAATTTTGCCCGAGTTTGTATTTTAAAAAGTACTTTCTCTCATAATACGTCTCGCATCTTTGCAATGCACCAAAAAACCCTTCATACGCATTTTCTTCTAACTATAATCCGCGTCGGATTGTTTCAAATGATTTTATCATTTCATTATACGAAGTTTTGTTAATTCCTGCATCACGATCATTTCCATCATCATCATATTCGTCTTCATCGCAATTCATTGCTGTATTGTTTTTATTTTTCACACTGTAGAAAATATCCAATTCGGATAGTGTTTCCAAGGACTTAATTTCAGAATTAAGTGAAATACAATCATCAATCAGCACATCATGGTTAATTTCTTCTTTTTTTTTCTCACTATATCTACATTTTTTTAAGTTACTCTTAGGGATTATCGTCTTCGTCCTCCCGTACTTACCGAATTCTCACTGCTGACAAAAAAGGCGCCTGGTAAAACCAGTTCAAGGCTATTGAACATCATAAAATGTGTTTAAAGAAAGAATAAGTTTGAAATGTCCAGAAATATTTTGAGAAATGGGGCAAAAAAAATAGATCACAAGAAAAAGTTCGTTAAATGGAGAATGAATGCACTTCGCTATTTGGAGGTTATTTTACGAAGAAATTCGCAAAATGTTCTTGGTTCCAAGGAAAAGTTCGCAAAATAGAGAAATTCGCAAAATAGAGGTTCGTTAAATAGAGGTCCGACTGTATATGTCTACGACCAACGGTTGAGAAATAAGGTCGGCGATAGATAACATATTGCACCCTGTATATGTGGAGCTAAACGTGGTAGTAATAGCTAGTAACAGTTATCCATAGTAATGGCTAGTTTTTTGCAATTTCCATACTTTTCTGAGACATGTCTACCCCAAAATTCTTCAGGGGATGCAGTTTTATACATTTGCAAGGAAGTATCTTCTTGCAAGTAAATTATCTCCATTTGAAGTAAAGGCTTTTCGAGACTGAACAACTTCGCAGTGACATCAAGGAACACTGCAGTATGTGTTTCGAAATTCTTCTTTTTATATTCAAGTATCGTTGGAAAATTAATAAATTCTTCCTTTGCATTATCTTTTTAGGTGGTCCAAACTTCGACCTTCCGCGGTCCTGGTGTGGACCGTGGTCCGCCAGTTGCCGACGGTGGTTCTAGTATAATAGATCATAATTTACAAAAATCATTATAAAAGTTAAATCTAGGTACGTATAAACGTTTGTTAATTAGATGAAACTCGTATAATTAGGAAATCATTCTATGTCGTTGATGAAATGATTGCATTTTATGTTACCGTATTTTATGGAAGAAACGCCGCGGCGTTTACGAGTTTAAAAGTTAATTTTTTTCCAAGTGCGGCGTTTACGATTTTTTTTTTAAATACCAACGGAGTTTCTTTAATTTAAAAATTCATAAAAATATTTAAAATCGGATTTAAATATTTTAAATAAAACTTCAGACACCTTAAGATATTAAAAACGAGATATCCTACACTGCTCAGAAAACTTTGATTAAAGTTAGGTCAATGTGACGTTGTCGACAAAAGTAGAGCTCCGATGGATGCGGCGTTTACAACTGGTGCGGCGATTACGATATTTTTAAGCTTATTCAGGCCAATTTGAGGAGTGCGGCGTTTACGACGGGTGCGGCGTTTCTTCCATAAAATACGGTATATAAAAATAAAATGTTTTGGTCAGAGGCACAGAGAGCAAACATGGGCTATACGTATAATATAATTAATAATTACGTATTCAGGGGTCGATGCAGGTTTTTATTTTTGGGGCCCATTTTGTGAAAAATAAAAGTCATTTTTGTGAAAAATAACATTTTATATGTAAAGTTGAAATTCAGTTACTCAAATTCGAACCAAGAATTTTTTAACAAAAACTTTTTTAAATCCCCTTGCTAAAGTTTTTGTTTTTCGTGACCTGGTTTTAATTACAAATTACACATTTGAAAACAGTTTTTATGAAAAAGAACGTTACGAAGAGGGCCTATTTTATTAAAAGGAATTTTGTGAAGGGGCCTGTTTTATTAAGTTCATTTTTGTGAAGGGGCCCATTTTATTAAATTTATTTTTGTGAAGGGGCCCTTTTTATTAAATAGATTTTTGTAAAAGGGCCCTAAATAGGCCCCAAATTTTGCCTGGATCGACCGCTGCGTATAATTAATAAACACGTATAAGTAATTACTAAACACGTACAAGTAATTAATAACTATGTATATTTATGTATGTAAGTATTGATTACTTAAAAAAAATTTTTTTAGACGTTTTCGTTTCCGGCCGAAAATAGGACGATTACCTAAATTTTGTTTCGGTCTAAAAAACCTCTTTCGGTCGATATTTAAGCAAAACATAGTTAAGAGAAAAACTAAAATGACGGGAGAAAGATTGTGGTTTAGACAGATTTTCTTCTCAGCAGGTGTATTTTAAGGTATTTCTTACATAGGGCTAAGAACATTTTACATTTAAATGAGGTTTCAAGTATAGACAAGTTTCGATTTCGTATGGTTTACTATACATATATATTTTTTTAATTGTTGCTTTATTTAGAAACCGCCATCCGGTCTTTTTTTTTTTTTTTTTTTTTTTGTCTCCCCTTTCGCATTTTATGAAAGTGGAACTGACAACAGTAAATAGATTTTATCTCGAGAAATAATCAAGAGGAAAGCCATCTGGGTGATATCCATTTCTGCGCGCAAAGCAACATACAAGCGCTTCCCAACCTTTTTTCTTTCACGCACGTGCCCCTTTCTTACAGGATTTTCACTTCGGAGTAACCTCCCCCCCCCTTTCACTCAACTAGATAACGCAAACATGCTCTTTTTCATTAGTTATCGTCTTATAACAACTATATTATAAATCGATAAAAATTAAATTGCCATTTCTAACATTTTAGTGAGTTTACTATCCCTTTTCTATGATTTCCGCCATTACCGATATTATTTTCACATACCCGGTTGGGAACCGCTGCAATATGTGAAAGAGAAGTCGGGTCAGTCAGACGGAGAAAGGAAAATTTAGAAAAATGCAACAAGAAGCCTTGACAATGACGAATGAGTTTTCATAGGGTTGCTGCAAAGGCTCTGCAGACAACGCGCCAGTGTTTTTCGCCAAACTTAGGCGACTACTGAAGGGAGATTCACACAAATCTAAGATTATTTTTACATTAATCCTTAGATCTATCTTCTTTATTTATTTACCCGAGTTTTCTGGAAGGACATTTTTTTTTTTAACCTTTACAGTGAGCAAAATACATACAGGCTAAACAAATAATAGTTATTACACTCTTTAAAATTTCTATTTTTGAAATAAAAAGAATATATCTAGAAATAACTATACAGCTTCATCTTCATGTCATTCAAATGTAGGTTTTAAATCAAGGGTGTTTATGATGATGACAGTAGCATAACAATTCAAAAAGCATGCGAAGTGTTCAAGTAGTCAGTATCAAATAAATGAGATAAATATCAATACTGAATACATTCATGAGAAAAATTTATCGTCCAAACTAATTATTAATGCTATTATTACGAAATAAACATTTTGATAATTTTATACAGGATATTAAAAATTACACAGAGTTACGATTATCAATCACATTATCATACAACGGGGGTCGTGGGGTGGGGTGGGGTGAAGGGGACCCTCTTATAAAACATCAAGTTTTAACAGGCTAAATTTTCTTGACCGAAAGTTTCAAATTTATACTAATAAAAAAGTAAATACAAATAATTATATGCCATTTCCTTTTCTACGTCCCTGGATGATGATTATTTTTACAGAAAATTTTAATCACATTTTATTTTTAAAGCGCCAAACTATAATTGATATAAATTGAAATATGCCACAATTTTAAATTAAATAGGCTTATTAAAGAAAATCAAACACTAATTTTATGTGATGTATATGTTATAGTAATGTATGATGTTATATTAATAATAAATTTAATGTTTGGTGAAATATTTTGAAACTTTTAACATAATTTAGGATTTACATTTTTACTTATGGCGTTTTAATCACTACCTTTCATTTATCTGAAACCCCAAGTCAAGTATAGAAAGTATTTGCTACCACCCAGATATTAAAATTACTTCCTGTTAATAAATTTAGTGCTATGTGAATAGTATTAAATTCAGACCAAATTTTAGCCCATAACTTCTTGGAACCCTTCAGTTTGTTCATATTTTGGTAATTATTAAAAGTTTACTTATAAAATTTGAAAGGATTTTTTTTTTTCATTTCATTAAATAATAATAATAAAATTAACTTTTAATTAACATATATTAAAACTTTAATTTAACTTTTAATATTTTTAAGATAACAATTTTAAATATTTAATTTTTTAAAATTTGAAATGTGATTTTTTTTATTAAAATTAAATTTAAACTATCTTTACAAAAAAAAATAAATAAAACTGAAAATAAAAGGGCAAAATGAAATAAAAATTTGGTCATTTTATTAACCTCTAAAGCTCAAACAAATATAATTGTGTCTTAAATACTTTAAATCAGTCGGTTCCCACACCCACAGTCTATCCGCAACAAAACAAAACAACTAATATTACGGCTGGCCAAGCCCAACCAGCCGTAATATTAGTTGTTTTGCCGGAAGACGATAGAGGGCGCTTATCCGAATAAACAAACCAGCCGGTTTTCCAGTGAGAATTCTACGGAATCCGACCAGCCGGATTCGTAGACACGGCCATTCTTCTCTATATTTTTCTGTACTCTGCGGTGTGCTACTACCTTGATGCAACAAATCGCTATTGCGTGCAACCAGTCATTCAATCAACCAAAAATGGTATCGTTGTAAAATTAACGGAACAGCTGATATCAGCTGAAGCAAAATATTTTGCCTCATGAAGAGATTTTGAGGAAAGTTCACATTGGAATGCGGAAAATTCCGCTTACCTGATGAGTCTCTTATGTGTATCACTACTCGTTATTTAGGTTCATTTGTTTGGTAAGGTGCAGTTGGATTTTGAGAATCTGTTGATTTAAATATTTATAAAAATTTTTGTTTAAAGCTCTGTCGCCGAAATTAAGATATTAATATAAAATATTTTGGCTAATAATGTCTTTATGAATACCTACCGAAATATCGCAGAAAGAGACTTTAATATATTCTTGATATTTCGTAGATTGAATCACTTTATAATTATCTTTCTCCCAATTATTTATTTATTGATATTATTGTTATTTCATATTTGTTCCTATATTTCTTCTCTAATCACATTATTTTCTTTGTTAATTTTTAAATTTAATGTGTTTTGTAAAAAGAATGATTTAAATATTTATAGGGTATATTATTGATTTTAAGTATTTTTTTCAGAACTTTTAAACTGGCCACGTAAACCGTTTGTATTAATTTATTCATCAATTGCTTATAGTATATGTATATATAACACTGGCGCCCAGCTGACCGAAAAGTACCGAATTTTCTTTTGAATTGCTATAGGCAATATTTTTTTTTGTCATATACATTAATTCTAAAAGAAACTTGCTTGCTATGCGAAAGAAATGCACCGAACAATTTTCATTATGTGGTCCATGCTGAAAGAAAGCTATGGCTTGCCCATACGCTTTAACATGTATTTTTCTGAAATATTTATTTTTATTGACGCTTATAAAAATGTTGTATTTTATTAAGATGACTGCACCTAGTGATTTATGATTAAAATATTGGCCTTTTGAATGATGGACTGGTTATTCCTTAGATGTAACCATTGTCATTCAGAAGTATGCGGTAAACATAGTATACTACAGCTCTGGCCAGACTATATAACAGAGAACCTTTACAAATAGATTTTAAAAATAGTAGAATAATTTATCTTTCAAGATCTTATTTGCCATCCATCATCAGAGAATCAATAGAGATCTTCTTACACAAGGAGAATATTTGCAATGATTCAGCATCCATGGAGCTCCCCAGAATTTGGAAATAAATGCTACACAGAATCATGAAACAATAATGTAAAATAATTCACATTCACAGGTTTCTATTTTTAATATTGCAGTTAATATCATTATCCTTGTGTTTACATGGTTTTTGTTTACTAGTTTATCAATTTGAATTTTTGCGAAAATATTTTTATCAGTTTATTTTCTTGAGAATATTGCAGACCTGCCAACTGCTACGAAAAAATTGTAGTTGCTACGATTTGGACTTATGAACTACGATGCTACGAAAATCGGTCTTAAACTACGATTTTTTGCAAAAAAACACAAAAGCATTTTTTGTTTCTAGTTGCGATTTTTATCCCGCGCAGCATATTTTTCAGGAATAATTCTGTTCTGAAGTTTCCAAGTAATTCATTTCCGAAAGTTTTAAAAAATTGGCCATTAGTCTGAAAATTCGGACATTAAAAAATCCTCATGAGGAAAAAAAAAAATTCTGGGCTGCAAAAAAAAAAAAAACTTCTTAACATAAAACACTCTAATCGTGTTTTTGTAAATATTTATACAGGAATTCCCTTCCTTAGAAACAATAAGGATGCCATTTTAAGAATTCTGTAGGGGGTTCCTTAAGGGGCAAGGTTTGAAATAGTGTGCAAAATTGCACGATTTGCAATAAACTATTACGAATTTCGACAAATGACCGTGTAAAAAAAAAATCAATTTCGTCAATTGGTCGCAGAAGAAAATAAATTTCGTTAGAGGATCATGGTAAAAACATGAATTTTGTCAAAATATCGCAGAAAGAAAACGCGAATTTCGTCAAAGGATAGTAAGATAATGCAAATTTCATTGAAAGATTAGTAAGGAAATGCAAATTTCACCGAAAGATCGCTGAAAGAAAACACTAATTTAGTCAAAGCTATCGTGGTAAAAAAACGTGAAATTCGTCAAAGGATCGCGTTAAAAATGTTAATTTCGTCAAAAGTTCATAGTAAAAAGTGCGGATTTCAACAAAGAATCGTGATAGGAAAATGTGAATTACGATTGTGGGAAAAAAATTGTGAATATCCTGAAATGATGGCGGGAAAAAAAAATCGCAAATTCCATCAAAATTTACTGCACTGTGCTAAAAAATTGGAACCAGGCTCCTTTTACAAATGTAAAAAAAAAAAAAAAGCTGCAAAACGAAAATAAACTCTAAAAATTGTATAAAAATTTTCAGAGGAAAAAATTTACTATATTGAGTTGAAAGACGGAAACCTTATTCCTTTTACGAATGTTAAAAGATGGCTGTGAAATACGAAAAACCAACCAACCAACCTCCAGATTAAATTTTGTGTGCTACGATTTCTCATTTTCAAAGGTTGGCAGGTCTGATATTGCCATCTGATGCAATGAAACATGTTGAAATGTAAATAAATAAAGGTTTTTTGCCTTTTTTAAAATTTATGTTTATCACTCATAGCAATTATTGAGCATTTTTAAAAAATTGTCAGTTTACCAAAGAATTGAGTAGGGTAGATGCTCCAGTTTTGGCCACACTGAATCAGTTTGTCCAATATTTAAGATGTGAATTGATGCTAACAAATAATATGCAGTCTTACACCTTAAGCAAACACTCTTTTATCATTTACAATCTCATTTGTTTATTTTTTGATAAAATGTGACTTGGAAAAAAAAATAAATGTGTGAAACTGCAGTATGTGCTCACATGTATTAAGATTTTTGCTTAGCTGACAAGTTTTCAGAATCTTTCAATATTAGGTACTTATTGGGTTCTATTTGTTCTGAAACAAATTACTATTAGGTTTTATGAGGTAAGCTTTCTCTCTAATGCAATTTCACATTTAAATTAATTATTTAAAAAGTTTAAAGGGGGGTGGCCAAAACTGGTGCTTTAAATTTGCTATATGTACCAGTTATGGCCATGGAAGTGGCCAAAAAGGGTACAACATATGTTCCAGTTTTGGCCACATGATTCATTAGTGGGAATTTTAGCCATTAAATGAATTTAAGAACATTTGGATAAAACAAAATCAATTTTGTTTTGTTTTATATAGCAATGGCTTCAATAATAATAATAAAAAGCAAGGCTAATGGCAGTTTTATCAAAGAGATTTTGTTTTCTCTGTCCAATAGATAATTCACATTAGAAAGAAGGACATTGTGCTAGTCACTAAAGAATGATATTGCTAAAGAAAACATACTATTGTGCTTAGTATTGATAAAATCAAAGGGAAGGTGATATCATAAACTGAAACATAAATTTTGAAAGATTTTACAACTTATAAATTAAAAAGTTCAATAAAATTACAGCAGGATTTCTTGTATTTTTCCTAAAGAAATGAAGAAGTTCCATAATTTTTGAAAGATTTCGGGCATGCAGGTTTAGAAATACAAGATATTGTGAAAGAGATATCTAAATACAAGTAAGAATGCATTTCACATTTATTTAAAAAAAGAACAGGATTCATTTTACAAAGTTAAAAATAGAATTTTGTGCTCTTAAAAAATGGCCTAGAGGGAATATAAAAATTGAACAACTTTAAGATTCAGTCCAGAAAATTGGGAAATCACTAAAATAACTTGCAAAGAAGCAGAATACATAAATAAGGTGCAAGCTAATATAAATCAAAACAAAATCAGAAAATGGTTTCAAGAAATATAACTCTTTGGTGAAGATTGAAATATGTTTTAAACAATCCACAATCTATGCATAATTATAAAACTGATTAAATATTTAATCTTTATATCCTATAGGCACTACTGTCCCTTTTAGGAATCAAATTAAATATATTTTGTGTTTTTTAATTGAAATTTTCAGTTAAAATCAACCTAAGTGTATTTTATTTGATGTTTTTATCAATTCATAAAGAAATTTGCAAGATTCTGTTAATAAAGCAAACAAATATATATGTGGTAAACTAGGTATTACATAAAAATGCTTTATTTTGACTTATCAATTAAAATGTTTGTTAAACTACATGATATTGGAGTGGCCAAAACTGGTGCATAGAGATGGCCAAAACTGGTACAAATTGAAGAATGAGTTATTACTCAGAATCTAAAATCTTCTGTAAAAAGTTATTATAATCAACAGAAAGACAATTAAATTTACTAAAGAATGATGTTATTACGATTTAATATGCTTCAATCAGCTAATAACTATAAAATTTCTATTTCAATTTTTCTCTAAATGTGGCCAAAACTGGAGCATCTACCCTATAATATCTTGCATATAATATAAATAAAATTTGTACATTTTATTATATTCTTTCCTTTAAACATACAAACAAAAAGAAATCCTACTTTGAAATTTTATTTAATACATTCTATAGTAGATACTGTAGACTCCCTCAGATCCTCAACCCTAAAATCTGCACGTCATCACAGATATAAACAATTGAACTTTCAGTTCAGATGTAGGGTCAAAATTACAGACTTTATTTTTATATCAGTCTGTACCTACATATTTTAAACGTAATTCTCATGAGTATGACTGAACTCATGCTTTTTCATGAAGGAAGTAGTACAAATTTATTTCTTAAAAAATTCAAAATATTGCAGATATTTTTGGTAATCACAATCTTTTTACCAAATATATTTGTGTATTAATCAAACTTTTTTGGTTATTAAATCTGGCTGAAAATGAAATAAAAGTTCCTTATGTTATGATTTTGATGGGAATTAGTAGGGTACCTTTATGAAGCAAGTTGCATAAAAAAAAGGCAAGAAAAATGTAGCTTTATGGTGCATATTTAATTATACATTATTAATTATTTATTTATAAGAATTTAATCATTTTTAAAATCCTCTTAAATGTTATTTTAGTTTATTAGTTTACTTAATTATTTTAATATTCTATTATAGAGCAATTCCAAGCCAGTGTTATCATTTTTAGTATTTCCTTTTTTACATCAAATAGGTAATGCAAATATTTTCTGATAGTATTAAACCTGTATTTTTTATATTTGCAATGTATTTTATAAAAGGTTTAATAGTCACAATCAATAAAATCCATTAAACCTATATTTTTTATATTTGCAATGTATTTTATAAAAGGTTTAATAGTCATAATCAATAAAATCCTTTATAATCGGCATAGCTTCTTTTTATATGCTTATTTGTTTGTCTGTTACATATTGTATGTTGGTCTGTTACAGGACAGGTAAGATTACAAATTTTCCGTAACTATATTGTGGCAACAGTCAAATTTTGTGAAAGTCAAATATTTCTGAAAAGGCATTTTTGTTATAATAAATTGTATGTTATTAGGATGAGCGAAGCGAATCCTCTACTAGGCTACACAAATTACATTTTGTCGTACACTTTACAAAAAAACTATTCAGTATTTTGACTTGAAATTAAGCATAAAAATAAATTATGATCTGTAGATTTGTGCAATATTATTTCTTTATAGAATAACCGTAAAAAAATTATTATTTTAATTAATTTATTTTACATGTTTTTCCATTACGGACACATTTTTGCAAATAAAAAATTAAACACATATATTTTCAGACGAAAAAATAAATCATAGAGTTAGTAATTAAAGATAGAATCATGATTAATTAAATAAATAAGATATATTTTCATTATTCCACCAAAATATCTCAAAAACTGTTTTTTAAATTTAATTTTCAGTGTTAAGAATTCAAATACACAATTTATTCTAAGTGAAATCATTTACACAGATGATACTTATGCATTTTAAACGAATTATATTATGATTTTTTTTTGTAAAGTGGCAACAAAAGAGTTGTAAACAAATAAAATTAATTGTTAAATTCGTTATATAAAGTGTTATTCAAATTCGAAGATTGAATAATAGCAATAATATAATAAGTTAATAATTCTTAGTTTCAACGAGAGCAGATTTCAAATGTTTTTCCAGAAAATAGGATTTTGAAGAAATAACTTTCATCAAGCTCTCTTCAAATGTATTATTCTAAGACTGCTATCAAAGATTATTTGTTGTGAATTACAAAGATTGGAAACTATAGGTGAAAACTGGGAAATTCAGTTAGTAGCCAGTGGCCGGTAGACTCAGTTTCATTAGTGGCCACTTTTTAACGTTAGTGGCCACTATAATGTTTCAAATTTTCTTGACATTTAGATAAACTATAATCGTTGTATATATACATATATTTCTATAAATCAGAGTTTTATACCAGCGAACTATTTGTGATAACAATAGGCACACAGTCGAAATTCAAGAAAATTACTTTAAAACCACAAAATCTATTATCATATTAACTTCTTTAGAATATATTTTCAGATTATTTGTATATCTTCATAAACACAATTATCAATCAAATTGCTGTTACTTTCTTTGTATAAAAAAATAAATAGCAAAATTCCAACAGCTGTATAAAAAAAAAAAAAAAAAAAAAAAAAACAAAAAACCAATCAAATAAAACACCATAAAATGTTTTTTTCGATTTTATTTCATAAGTAAATATGCTATTTACATACTTCACACATTACATATAGTTGAAATCTAAGCTGGTGAGTGTATTTCGCTGGATTAAACAATATCTCTTGAAGAAAAATAATCTAACTGATCTACCATACTGAAGATATTGCAATGTCCTTAACTCTTTCAGGTCCGATTTTTTTTTAAATTTTGAGAACAAAATTACTTTTATTTTAACAACGAGATCTAAGCAAGCTTTTGTTGTTATTGTTATACGTCCTAACATAAATGAAGTCATAATAAGAAAGGCATAGCTATATACTATCATTACTATTTGTAGATAGTAACAAAAGTAATTGTTAAGACAAAATAGTACTCGACGAAAAGATATGTACTATTAATAGTACACCAGACCCGAAAGGGTTAAAATCCACTTGCATTTGCATCTGGTGAAAAAAAAGGAATAAATTACTTGAAATGCATGTGGAATCAAAGCTGATGAATATATTTTGCAGAATAAAACTGTATTTCTTGAAAAAAGAATCCAACTGAACAGCGAGCACATGGCAAAAAACCTAAATATTGAAAATATAGCTAAATCGTTGAAATCTGCTTGCATCTGGTAGGAAAAAGAATTAACCAGGTTCCTAATTAGATGTAGTCAAAGTAGAGATGCATATTTACATGAAAAAAGTTGTATTTCAGTTGGCGATCAATAACAAATTTTTTAATCGCCACTTGGCGAGTGGCGACTATAGTGGCGATCGATGGCCGATTTTTTAATCGCCACCTTTACAACTTTAATCGCCACGTGGCGAGTGGCGACCGCTAATTTACACCTATATTGGAAACATACTTATTTCCAACCGTTTGAGAAAACACGAAAGGCTATTGCAAAATGTAAAAACATCTTTAAAAGAGCTTTTAGTTGAAAATTAAAAAATATTTTGTAAAATTTTGCTTTGAAAATATTTTTTTTTTATACCAGTCTTATATCATAAATAAAAAATTCCGAGGAAATTCTTATTTATTTGGCTTAACTTACATTTCTAAAATTAAAATGCGCCAAAACATAAAATAACATTTTTGCTTAATAAAAGATGTAAAAAATAATATAAAAAAATATTGTTACTTTCAAATATTTATTTTATTAAATAATGCTTTGCGAATCCAAACAAAGCATGGCTTTTGCTATTTTTATAAATAATATATAAACATTAAGGTGTCTGAAAAGCATGGTAATTCCTGTTTGTCTGTTACAATACCACTTTTTTAATCATTATTATTCATATTAAATAATTTATTCATAATAATTATATTAAATTATCTTATAATATCATATATTAATTGTAGCCATCTTTTAGTTACCTGATTATTATTATTTAAAAAGTCATTTTTCCCTCTATGGCTGTTAGTCTGTTACAATGGAATTGCCCTATAGGGTCGGGTGGGGAAAAGTGGTGGTAATCTAAAAAAAATGCACTTTTTTCACAATAAATGCACATATTTTTACTTTTTTTTTCAATTAATACATAATTGGAGTTTGTGACAAATATTTCTATTAAGATTTGTAAATCTGGCAACAAGTTTAATGTTGGGTAGGACATGGAAATTTCTCGACGTTTGTATGAGGTACCTCCAAAACACTTTTGTCATGACAATGTCGTGCTTCAAAGGAGTGAGGTGGGTGGGGTTTATACGCAAGAACTACAACTGAGTTAGGATGGATGTAATTCCTCTCTCTTCCTCGGTGTATGGCTGTATGCTGCTTAATAATCCGACAACCTGAGGCTAGGAGTGTGGAACTTTAGTTATTGTCAGGAAGGTAAATTGAAAAAAATGTAGTTCTTGGAAGAGAGAAAGGGAATTACTGAAAAGTGATGGGAATGGCTGCAGTAGAACGCTGTTTATGTGATTATTTGATGTTCTTTTACAGAAATAGTATTGTATAGACAAACTATTCTACTTCTAAGGAATAAAATTGACTTATGAAAATACAATTAGATTGGAAAAATGTAAAACTGAATGCCTATCTTGAATTAAAGTTCTGTATATATAGAGAAAGAAACAATTCTTTGGAAATTCTTAGGGAGGAATTTTAGTAATTTTTCACAAAATTACTTACTATATATTATAAAACATATTTTTGGTTGATATGATTCATCTGAAAAATTATTTTCACAATATACTTAGTACTGTTATATCTGATAAAAAATTTTGTCTATCAAAAATGAAAACTCATTATTTCCCCTCCCTTAAACTTAACCGACCCCCGCGCTTTCACGTGACGCTATGATCAGCTTATTTATTTCTCAACAAAGTAATAAACCGGACATTTTAAACAAAAATAAATTAATAAAAAAATAAAAAAGCAGAATAGTTCTAAAATGTAGGAGCATTTTTAAAATTAGCTCCCTGCTGTGACACAGAGTGTATGCAGAAATTTTTAGTTATTCATTTTTACTGCAAATTAAGAAATGCAGGAGAATTTTTTCAAAATTTTAAAGCTTTATATGCTAGGCAGGCACAGTATGTGTGTGCGAGGTGTAAGGGGAGGGGGTAGAGTAATTTAACTTATGTAAAGCATGTTAGCGGTATTTCTACGTGCAGGTAATCAGCCATAACAAAAAACCCTAATACATTTTCTCTTACATATTTTTCGGATGTGGGCGGAGAAAAGGGATAAAAGTGCCGTATTGAGACAACAATCGCTTAAATGCAAGATGTAATTCATTTATCAAAAAAATAAAAAACTGTTTGATTTCAAATCACTTTAATAATAATGCTTGCAAGTACCATGCTTTAAGTTTCAAAATTCAACGGATAGTTTCGCGCAGTGGTGTAGTCGTAAAAAAAAACAGAGGGTATATGCTCTAAGCAGAGGGTATACGCTCAAGGCAGAGCGTATACCCTAAAGTGTATATACTATAGCTTTCTTGAGAAACAGAGGGTATAGGGTGTTCCTTAAAAATATCCAGAAGGTATACGGCGTATATCCCCGTATACCCTCCACTACATCCCTGGTTTCGCGTTGTTGAGAGTGGGGAAATATTCTTTTGAGAACCAAAATGTAATAACGTTTATATTCCAATAAAATCTTTTTGTATTCAAAATTTTAAAAAAATACGATATTTGATTTCAATTCCAGCATTACACCTCTAAACTTAAGCTGTGTGACCTGTCTCGAACTCATGCTTAAATTTATAAAATTCCATACATAATCACGAATAAATATTATATTCATGACTGAAGTAGCACAGTTGCACACTTCAATTGTACTATTCCAGCCCTGAAAGAAAAAAAATCCTTCTCTTCATAATGAATAAATATTAGTTTTATTTTTTTAGCTTCGAGCCCCCCCCCCCCCCCCCCTTTATATATGACATGACCCCAAACACATGTCGTGCCCGTCGGCATAATCATTTAGAGTTTTCCTCGAATCTAGCTTAGCTAACGTAAATATGGATTAATATATCTTGGACACCCCCCCCCCCAATTATATGGAGGGTATTCATTTGCCTGTATTCCTTGTGTAGATAATCGGCCATAGCAAAAACATGACTAATACTATAACTATCGACTGCTATCTCAATGCGGCAGATTTTTACTTTTCTTCGCTGTCTCGTCCGGAAATGCAGTTGAAAATGCTAACTTTTGCAATGTTTTCTAAAAACCCTTCTGCCTTTATTGAAAAATGGAACATACTGTCCGATTATACAGTTTCTGCATAAAAAAACTTCAAAATTTAAATGAATTTGCGAACAAAACAAATTCAAACATGCATTAAAAAGTTGTAGTTTGGATTTAAAAGCAGTCTTAAAGTTTCTTTAATATAAAATAGATGTTATGTATATAATTATAATTTACTTTTCATGAATGAATTAATATATATATATGCTGTTCTGTAATTACTTATGAAAAACAAAATGAATGCTTTTATGTTGCACATAAAATACAACTTAATATTATAAAACTTCATAAATAACATTATAAAACTTATATGTCTGCGAAAAAATGCAGAAAAAAAAAATTGCATGCAGAATGTTGAATAAATTCACAGTAAGGGTATTTATGAGAGCTAAAAAAATGTTGAATAACTTGCAATTTTAAAATTACATTACAATCTGAATTTGTATTTTTACTTAACATCTGAAATGTTCTGACATCGCAATAACACTCCCTCATTCACTGACTCAATGTCAGCCCTCAACGACAGATTGACAAGTACTAAATCAATATTTATTAAAAGCAATTGAGAAAAACAGCTTTTTTCCTCTACGATCACCACACTTCTTTACAGAAAATCTCACATTATTTCATTATCCCCTCAATCTTCCCTTTCAGTCTATCCCCTCCTCTTAGCTTAAGCTTCTTCAAACATAAACCGTAACTCACTCCGATTCCGAGAACTCCACACAATCATGACACTCATACATATTCCTTCATTCATTCTGAAACGGCTCTCACCGCCTGAAACTGAGCAAACATGACAAAATTTTTGAGGTACCTCTAATCTGAAATTTGAGGTAGTGGGACAAATTGTCACGATGTATGGGACAAATGAGGTGCCTCTTGTATGAGTTACCCAACTCTATTACTGTTGTTTATCTTCTTGTTTACATATATGTGCAGTTTGTTCTTAACACATGGTATTGATAAACTTTGTTCTTGATCCTTTCTCACTTGAAAAAATTAGTATCCTATTTTGATACATTTCAGTAGAACTTCTTAAAAACAGATTCATGCATCAAGGTAAGAATTATTTTATTATTTCAATTTTTTATGATTTTTTTTCTGAGGTGGGGGAAAGTGGTGGTATAGTTAGGCTTAGCTCAATGTTGTATGATGATTCAATTTTAGACTGTAGATGTGATTAATTTTTAAAAATGGGCTGTTATAAAAGTATTAATCTAAAAAAAAATAGGCTTTATTTATAAATTTTAATCTTAATATGATAATACAATTAAATTAAAAGTTATTTTTTACATAGGGTCAGGTGGGGGAAAGTGGGCCCATGGGTAAAGTGATGGGTATATTGAAAAAAAACCTATTTTCTCTTTTAAATTAAGATATTTTGTTAATTCTTTTTTAGAGACATATATTGAGATTATGGCAACTATTCTTATTTTAGTTTTAGAAACTGGAAACAAATTTAATGTTTACAAACTATCTTGTTTATGCTCATTGCATACCGTCAAAAAGTCGATCAGCTAAAATAATCGCCCAAGTGAGAAAAATTAATACATTATATCACATAAAGCATTTGAATAAGTCGCCATTGGGGAACTATTAGACTTTTCTTGCTATTTGGTGGTGAAGATTATATAGAGTTCAGCAATATATGCTACATGCTAAGTGAACCTAATTTTGATAGCCATGGACATTATTTCTTTAATTAAATAATATCTGAAAAATATTTTTTTTTGTGCATTTGTACCTTTAAAAATAATTAAGATACATTTATTTCAGTGTATTTTTATTTAAAAAACAATATTTACACATTTTTATTTAAATATACACTAATTTTGGAACTTCCCCCACCATGGGGTAAAGTGATGGTATCAAAACAAGCTCTTTTAAATGTATCACTGTCAGAAAACAATCGAATAAAATTGAGTGGTTATGCTTCATGTTTAATCTATATGAATCCAATGTATAGAAAATGCATCAAAAGTTTCATTAAAATAAATTTAATAGTTTGATTTTAGGGCCTTTTCTAAAAAAAGCTTGATTTTACCACCACTTTCCCCCACCTGACCCTATTGTAAGCATTCATCATAATTCAATTCATTTCATCATGTTTCTGTATTATAACTAAATAATAACTCGGAAGATCTTTAAACTACTTTAATGTATAAGAACTCAAGCGCGCGATATATACAGCATAGTTACAAGCTTAGAATATCCACAAACACAAAAGCTAGCCTCGAACCCAGAGTTCCCGATAAGTTCTTTTTAAAACTGTTGCCAGATGCATTACATCACATCTCCCCCTTTAAAAGTCCTCTTCAATAAGTCTTGAAGGAGCACGAACAGTTCTGCCGCTACGAGTCTTAAATGGACTGGCCTGCTTAGTCTCTGGAACTGCAGCATTAGGAGAATAGGTGATGCTAACAGGATCATTCATAGATGTTGTATCCTGGGAGCTGTCTTTCTCGGATGTATCCTCAGGAACGGCGTTCTCTTTCACTGGGGTGTCGTTATCCTCCCATCTGAAGGATTTTGGAACAGTAGAAGGATGCAGATATATACGATTCCTTCTTAGGATACCTCGAGGAGTTTCAACCATGTATGACCTAGGAGCTTCATGAGCACTTTTTACCTTTCCATACGTCCTCATGTCGGAGATCCATACTTGCTGACCGACGTCTAATTCTGGTAGTTGTCTAACTCGATGATGACGATTGAAGTAATACTTTTGCTTCTCGATCCTTTCCTGTTCCTTTTTGAATAAGGATTTCTCGTCTAATACTTTAGGCTTTAACTTATCATTCACTATAGGAATAGGCGTTCGTAAGCATCTTCCCATCAAGAGTTCTGCTGGACTAAACCCATTTTCTAGTGGGGTTGATCTTAGCGCAAGTAGCATAAGATATGGATCATCATTTTCCGCTTTCAAGTAATGTAACTTAAAATTTTTCACCATCGACTCTATGAAACCGTTGCTTTGAGCATGTTTCGGACTGGATGTTATAATGGAGAACTTATAAAGGTTGGCAAATTTTTTGTATTTAGAATCTACAATTCTTTGCGAAAACTGGGTACCATTGTCACTTCTCACCACTTCAGGAATACTGTGATGTGCAAAAATGGATTTCATGTGATTAACGACTGCCTCGGAAGTAAGATGATCTACTTTTGCCACCTCAATATATCTAGAATAGTAATCCGCCATTATAAGATACCATTTACCACTAACTTTGAGAAGGTCAGCTCCGACTATTTGCCAAGGTCTGTTTGGGAATTCTGATGGGAGTAAAGGCTCTTTGAAATATTTTTGTTGCTGAATACACTTCTGACAGTTTGAGACTAAATTCTCAATTTCTGACGATAACCCCGGCCACCAAACAGACTCACGAGCTCTAGCTCTGCACTTTGTTATCCCAAGGTGACCATCATGTATTCTATTTAATATTTCTTCACGTAATTTCAAAGGTATAATAATTCTCGCATCTTTCATCAACAAATCATTTTGTGTAGAAATTGAATGCCGATGTTCCCAGTATTTTAAACATTCTTCTGGCACTTCATTTTTCCCTGGCCAACCATCTCTTGAAAATTTAATCAGTAATTTGCAAACTGAGTCTTCTTTTTGCAACGCCCATATTTCAGCCAATCTAGAATCTGAAGAAGGAAAATTTTCTATAATCATCTGCACATAAGCAGTTATTTCTTCGGTTAATTCTTCCTTTCCATTTTCCGGTAAAGGGCTTCTGGATAACGCATCTGCAATGACAAGCTTTTTCCCTGGAGTATATTTGATGGTATAGGAATATCTCATCATTCGCAGTTCCATACGTTGGAGTCTAGGAGTTAGATTGTCTAACGGTTTTGACATTAAAATGGGTACGAGAGGTTTATGATCCGTTTCTATGTGAATTTGTAGGCCAACAATAAAATCATGAAACCTTTCACAAGCCCATACAATAGCTAACGCTTCTTTCTCTATTTGTGCATATCTTTTCTCTGTATCGGACAATGTCCGCGATGCATAGAAAACTGGACGTAAATGACCATTATCCTTTTGACACAAAACTGAACCAAGGCCGTAAGATGATGCATCGGCTGATATAAAGGTTTCTTTCTTTGGATCATATAATGCTAATTCAGGAGTATGGCAAAGTTTCTGCTTGATATCTTCAAATGCCATTATTTGAGATTTTCCCCAAATTCATTCAACATTATTCTTCATTAACTCGTAAAGAGGTTTTGCAACATCAGCAAAATTGGGAATGAATTTATTCAAAAATCCAGCCATTCCTAAAAATCTTTTTAATTCCGTCACATTCCTTGGCGTTGGAATTCTGGAAATAGCTTTTGTTTTTTCCGGATCAGGTTTTATTCCCTTTTCAGAAATTATATGACCAAGAAAATGTATGGAATCTTTTACAAACTGGCATTTTTCAGCGTTCAAAGTCCACCCAGCCGCTTGAAGTTTTGAAAGAACTTCATTTAGTCGTTTATTGTGTTCTTCCTCAGTAGAACCAAAAATTACAAATTCATCCATAAGACTCACTATACCAGGACCTTCTTGAATAGTTTCGCGAATTCTTTTTTGGAACACTTCCGGAGCTGTCTTAATTCCAAACGGTAAACGATTGAACATAAATCTTCCAAAAGGTGTAATAAAAGTAGTTAACTTTGCAGAAGCTGGATCGAGACTTATTTGCCAAAAACCTGCATTTGCATCAATAATACTAAACACTTTAGCATTACTAAATTGACTTAAAGTATAGTCAACTGAGGCCATGGGGAAATATTCTCTTTCAATGTTCTCATTCAGAACTGATAAATCAACACAAATTCTTATGTCACCTGACTTTTTTGGAACAATAACCATAGGCGCACACCATTCTGTGGCTTCGTCTACTGGTTCAATAATTTTATTCCTTGTCATTTCATCTAACAATTTTTTTAATTTACCCCTTAAAGCTAATGGAACTCGCCGTGGTACAGAAATTGCATAAGGCTTAGCATCATTCTTTAATTTTATTTGATACGGTTTCTCAACCTTTCCAATTCCGCTAAATAATTTTGGAAATTTCTTGACAGGATCCAGTTTTGATTTCAATTCAAATATTCTCTGGATGAGATTCAAATTCTCACTAGCTGTACAGCTTAGCAATGGGTGTTGTAAATTATTTATTACATACACATCATCTTCAAAACTAAAACTTTTGTTCTTTAATTTAACTCGAATTATCCCAGCTATCTTCAGATTTTTCCCATCTGGACCGCAAATGACTTTACTTGATCCCTTTAATTTTATATGGTTCAATTTCGAATCATAAATAGCCTTAGGAACGACCATCACATCCGCTCCTGTATCGATCTTAAATTCTAGAGGAGTCTTTTCAATCAATACTTTAGCATTCCAACGGTTATCCGATATTCTAACGGGGTTGTTTTTATCTGAAGTATTCATTATGTAACCTAAAAAATCAGAAGAATTCGTCGATTTTGTTTTTTCAACTTCGTTAACCTGCATTTTTGATTTACAAACTTTAGCATAATGACCAACCTTCTTGCACCGGTTACAAATCGCTTTACGCGCAGGGCATTCCAATTTCGTATGTTTGTTTTGTTTTCCACACCAAAAACATACTTCTTTGTTCTTATCCGAATTGAAAGAATCAAATTTTTTATTTTGTTTGTATTTCTTATTCTGTGGTATCGCTACTCTGTTAGCTACCTTAAAAGACGTAGTATCACTACTCAGAACTTGTTGTTGACTTTTAATTGTTTCAGCCTGACGAGCTGTTGTAATCGCTTTTTCGAGTGTAAGTTTCATATCTAGTTGCAGATTTTCAGAAACCTTCTTATCGCGAATACCGCAAACAATTCTATCTCTAATCATTTCTTCCTGAAAAGAGGTAGGAAATTCACAAGTTTGCACTAATGTATATAACGATGTGATAAACTGTTCCACCGATTCACCTTCTTCTTGTGTTCTCATGTAGAATTTATATCTTTCGTATATAACATTACGTGTAGGAATAAAATGCGTTTCAAATTTATTCTTTACAATATCAAAATCTTTAATATCGTCTGCACTTAAATTAAAAGATGACAATATTTCTTCGGCTTGAGAGCCCATTAAATAAACTAAAGAGTTTACCTGTTCTTCTGGTTGTTTCGTTTTCAAACCTGATGCAGATCTGAAACGTTCGAATCTGTCGATCCATTTTTGCCAGTCGTCAGGGCGAAAGGAAAATTGTTCTGGCGCAGGTATTTGATACATTTTTCTTTTTCAATAAACACTGCCACCATGTATTATAACTAAATAATAACTCGGAAGATCTTTAGACTACTTTAATGTATAAGAACTCAAGCACGCGATATGTACAGCATAGTTACAAGCTTAGAATATCCACAAACACAAAAGTTAGCCTCGAACCCAGAGTTCCCGATAAGTTCTTTTTAAAACTGTTGCCAGATGCATTACATCACAGTTTCAATTGCATTATTACATTCAAATTATGTAAGAACAAAATGTAAACACATCAATGACCAGAAATCCACAAAATTCTAAAATCTGCACAGCTTCTGGTTCCAAACAGTGCAGATTTGAGGGAGTCTACTGTACCATTATTTATACTGTTAAGAAAAAGCAGTTTTATTTCTTAAAAATAAGTATAAAAGTAAAAATAGCTTTCAAAAAACGTTCTTTGAAAACCATTCAATGTTTATTTTCAAAATTCTGCCTAATTTCATGACCGCAATTCACGATTGTTCCAAAAAATTTTCATAACAATGTGCCAATTTGTTGTTTGCAACAAACTCGCTTATGGGAAATTCACCACTTTTTTTAAACGCTTGGTAGAAAGTGTGAGTTAATAAAATTAATTAAAAAATATATATATATCAGTTTTTCTGTTTCTTTTTTAAGATACGGCAACAGGAAGGAAACAAATAGCATTAATTAAATTATCTTTTTAGAATTTTCAAGTACATTTCTCAGTGGATAATCATAATTTAATTAATATGAAACTATTAATTGATTAAAGCATACATATTTTTAAAAATATATACTACACTCTTTATTTTTTTTTATATTTTCTACTTTCAGTGTTTAAAATATTTTATTGTTGCAGTTTCAAATCCTGTTTGCCTATTTCAGCAAGCATAGTTTAGCACATAATTAAATCCATTCTTGTTTTAACTCATGTATAATTGTAACCATAAAGAATACTTGTCGATTTATCATCTTATATCAATATGGCAGGCTAACGGGAAAATTATTTATAATTAAGTTCTAACAGTATTAAAATGTTTTATTGTCATCAGAAATACAGGGTGTCCGAAAATTCCCTGACAATTAAAATTCAATATAAAATCAAATAGGGGAAGTATGATACACTTTTTTTTTTTTACAAATTTTTTACAGCCCTTAGAAAGTTATTTTTAAACAAATTTTTCGTGTTTTCTTATAAAATGACCTTTTATTCCTTTATTAAAAATATTGTGAATTTAAAAAATAGTCATTCAAAAAATATATCCCAATTATTTTGAATGGTTACTACTGTATCAAATCTCCCCATTACTGGGAAGGATTGATACACTAGCAAGGGAGGTTTGATACATTGTTATGTAAATTGAAAAAAAAAAAAAAAAATGCAGACAATTCAATTTATGCGTCATACAATTTTTTATGATAAATCTTGAAATATTTAAGTCAAATTTAAAATGAAATGACATTGACATATTTTTGTTTCAGAAATGTTTTTTACAAAAATATTTAAACTATTGGTACTATTTAAACAATCCTATTAACACACATTTTAGAAAATAAATAATGAAAAAAACCCCTAGAGATCTAGCTGCAAGGAAAAATGAAGTGAACATTGCTGATTTGCAAACAATTTAACATAAATTTAGCACATTTAGGATTCCTTTAACCCTTTCAGGGGCAAAGCATTTTCAATGCTAAAGTGTTGAATAAATGAATGGCACCAGAATGTACCATCAAATTTAATTAGAAATAAGAAAAGGGATATATTTCACTTTCATAGTAAATGGAAAATATTTTATGGTACAGATGTCATATTCGCCCCCCATATTGGCGCGATTTTTTTCGGTTGCCAATTTGGCGAAATCATCAACAGCATTAACAACATAATCCGGGTTACCACATCAAGCAAAATAACGACACTTTGGAGCAAGTTAAGTATCTGTTGCCTATATGATATTGGCAACAGAAAAAAATCGCGCCAATATGGGGCGAATATGACATCTGTACCAATTTTATCAAAATGCTGGTGCCAGTGTGGCGTTTTGGAATTAAAATTAAGTGGTTTCATAAACATACCACCACCCCTGAAATGGTTAAAAGAAAAACTAATAGCTCTATCATTTTGATAAGTAAAATCAGGTAGATTTAATGTTTTTAGGGTTCCGTACTTAAAAAGTAAAAACGGAACCATTATAAGATCACTCCTGTGTCTGTCTGTCACAGCCCTTTTACTCGTAAACTATGCAACGTGGAAAGTTCAAATTCAGGGAAGTAATAAAGACTATTGGCCCACATATTTACAGATTAATAAATATTCATAAATATATTTAGTAAAAATGTAGAGGGTCTAATTAAGTTACTTGAAAAAAAAATTTTTTTCCTTTGTATATCGTGTGGGGTATCTTGTGAAAGCTTTCGTAACGCTGAAATCAAAAATATATTTCATTTAATTTTAGGTATATTTTCAAAATTATGGTGGAAAATGTAGTGCAAAAATATGTTCCTCCCCATCTAACTCTGAATCTATTGAAACTAAAATTATGAAAAAATTAGAGGTAGTAGACATTAATTTAAACCTTGCAGGAAAATTATAGTGATTACCCTATGTCACATAGTTTTAGAGAAAATCGCATTTTTCCGTTACACTCAAATTTCGATTTACAGGCTTCAGCAAAATCGTTGAGCAGAGCTGGAGGTACCTATCATAGCAAGTATAAAAGCATTGTTGATCATGAATTTCAGAAAAAATCATCGGTAATTAGCCAAGATATTAACCCTTAAAGACACGGACGATTTGGACATACATAATGACAGAGACGGCGTACTCTATGCTCCATCGGCTTTTAAAGCCTAGATAACAAATTTTAAGGATATATTTATGTAATGCAATGCTCAGTAGCAGTATAAAAGCAATAAACGTCAAATTGTTAAAAACAGACTAATTTAATGAGAATTAATCACATAAATACTATGGGATTCGCAACTTGTTTCCTTTGAGTGGCTCTCTCAATACACCTACTATCAGTGGTGTAGTCGTAAAAAAAGCAGAGGGTATGCGCTCTCAGCAGAGGGTATATGCTCAAGGCAGAGAGTATACCCTAGAACGCATATACTATGGTTTTTTTTAGAAACAGAGGGTATACGGTGTTCTTTAAAAAAGTCCAGAAGGTATACGCCGTATACCTTCCACTACACCCCTGCCTACTATGTCTTTAAAGGTTAACTAAAAACCTATATGGAATAACAAATATACAGAATAGCTATATTTGCTATTATTTAGTTTCCATATATCTTTGAACTTTCATGATACAGTAGAAGATCTTTATAACACAAACCTAAAAACGCAAGGTTGTGCGTTATATAGAATTTTGCGTTATATGGATCAAATCATTAAATTTACCTTGTAAACATAGCCAAATATGTCTGAAACATATCAAAATATATTAGAATATCTTTATACTGCATTCCTTGTTACCAATAGTTATTCAAATTATAAACTTTTGCATAATATAGGTCAGACATTGTTAAATTTACTTTATAAACATGATCCAAATATAACTGACACAACCATGCCTTATATTAGACATTTTCAAAAATGTTTATTCTACTAATAACATTTTTTCATTAAAAAGTCTTGAATTAGGAGATACAGTTGAACTAATGTATCAAATTTAGTTCTCTAGAGGGTAGCAATATTTTTACAATGTGAAAATGCAGGTGCTTTTTAACTGCAAAATTCATTGTTTACATCTGAGGAGTTGTGCGTTATATGGAGAATTGTGCTATAAAGATCTTCCACTGTATATCCATTTATACTTTTCTAGTACACAAGGTGCAAAGGAAAGTTCCTTTAACCTGAAAATACTTGTGAGCAGAGGGAGTACAGCTATGCAAGTGAGGTAACGGTATAGTAAAGTGACTAAGCCCGATTTAATGAAATCGACAGGAGTGCCCCTAGTGGCGAAATTTGGAAGATAGCCACTGCAAATCGAAAACGAAGAGCAAAATTTCCAGTTAGAAAGTTTTAGAGCATCAATTACAGTATGAAACCATTTATCCGGAAGCCAGTTAACCGGAAAACCAGTTATCCGGAATGATATTTCTGATAGACTGATTTCAGAATCTTTGCAAAAAAAGGTGTCATACATTGCCAGTTTGATATAGGCTTTGCTTGAAACAATTGTATAATTTGATGACAGCATCTAGTATTTTTTGTCATCAAATTTAGTTGTATTTTAGATGTTTTAATATTTATGCAGAGGAAACAGAAGAATTTTTGTTCCTAAGGGATTCCCATAAATTACCTTAAAATGAGATAAAGTGCCACAACCACACATATTCCACAAAACTTACCAAATGGATGCTGCTTTAATGCACAACCAGTTAACCGGAAAAACCAGTTATCCGGAATACATCTGACCCCAAGCATTCCGGGTAAATGGTTCTGTACTGTAATTCATTGAATACGACATTTGGTTTACATGGATAAGATAAATCTTCACCTGTTTATCCAAAAATGTCCGAAATCGATGCACTCCATTTTGTGTAAACGTTTCAATGGAATAGTCAGAAGTATGAAGAAATATGCACAATTTATGCTATAAATATATACTTATTCCAATACATTTTGATAACATCACACACACACAAAAAAAAGACAAACTGTCTCACAGTGATAAAAGGTTAATATTCAGTATGTTCGAAAAGTTCTCCATTGCTCTCGATACACGTTTGTATTCGTGAGAGTAATTCTGCATGCACATTTCTCAGCATGAAACGTTTATTGCAAGCCTCTTCAATACGACGATATAGATTTAACCCTTTCAAGGGCGGTGGCTAAACGGTCTAGCCACCTAATTTTAATTCCAAAACTGACAAATGGCACCAAGAATATTTTAATAAAAATTTGCTTCTGTAATGAAAGTGCAAATTAGCGGGGTTTTGATTTCAGAGAAATTCATTTGAATATTCTAGTGTCAGTCATTTATTTCATCAGTTTACGAACAAAATTCTTCTGGCCCTGAAAGGGTTACCCTAAAATTTTAAATGCATTGGAAATTGAATTTTTACAGACATTACAGCACAGTACAATGTCACAATTATCAATTGTGCACTGCTACATTTCCGGATTGTGAATAGGCAAAAGAATCATCGATTTCGGACATTTTTGGGTATGCAGGCGACGATTTATCTTATCCGTGTGAACAAAATGTCGTTTTGTACTAATTAATTGATGCTCTAAAACTTTCTAACTGGAAAATTTGCTCTACCTCTTTTTGTTTTCGATTTGCAATGGCTATCTTCCAAATTTCGCCACTAGTGTTGCTGCTGTCGTTTGCATTAGGTCGGGCGTAGTCGCTTTACTGTACCGTTACCTCACTTGTATAGCTGTAGCTCACTTCGTTTGCAAGTATTTTCAGGTTAAAGGGACTTTCCTTTGCACCCTGTATACTATACAGCTATACCCAACCCTACGTTGTATAGTTTTTACAAAGTCTTAGTATTCTTTTAGCAACTGTATTTTTTTAATAATACGCTTACTAATTCATATATTATTGTACGGAACCCTCTGTGTGCGAGTAATACTCGCACTTGACCGTTTATTTCAATTTGCCCTTCGTCAATTGTAGAAACATTTTCACTTTCAGGCCATTTAAACTTTTTTCCTTCTATATGATGATCAAAGCGAACTAACCATCTATCATCACACTGCTTTTCTATGTAACTTACATAATGTTTATGAATAGTCTCTTTGTTCTTCCTTACCAATTTCAGTAGCTCTTGCTGTAAAAATAATAATGAATATTATAGTCCTATATTAGTTTAAAAGTAAAAAAAAAAAAAAAACCAAAACTTAAATTTCAAATATACAAGTGTATTATTTCTCCCCAGCACTAATGTATCATTTCTCCCTATCATGCCTTATTGGATTTTCAATCACTTTGTATAAATGCAGTTGCAAAATGCCAATCTGCTTTCTAGTAAAACTCACCCTAACAATGTGCTTTATAAATAAAAAATAATTACAAGATATTATCTTCACTGTAATAAGAGTTATGAAAGAAAATCAGTATTTAAAAAAATTTACATTGTCATTCAAAAAATCTTCAAAATTAAAAGAAAAAAAACGTTGTCAGTTCTTCACTGCTAAGTCCAGCTAATGATGGCCTCTGGGCCTTTCCATTGTGACGGGTGTGATATCCAGACACAATTTTAAGTGGTTATATCTATATTTTAGGCAATAAATTAGATAATAAATCCCTGAAAAGTATTTCAAATATGTTTATCCATGCATATGCTTGAATAATTGAGCAAACATGAAACTTTAATAGTTTTCAATTTTTTTTTTTTTTTTTTTTTTTTTTAAATCTTGTGACGGGTGTGACTCTCTCCGGACATGAGTTTTCACTTGCATACACATTTGTTAAAATTCCTGTGAATATTTAAATGTTTCATTATTAAAACAATTTTTTTCTAATAAGAGATTTAGATTAAACTTAATGTATAATTTTCATAATAAATTTTAATTATTTTAATGTATAAGAAATTTTTTCTGTTATGACGGGTGTGACAAAGTTGTGACAGGTGTGACATCATGCAAAGTATACAATTTTAAAGTTATTTACAAAAAAAAAAAAAAAAAAAAAAAAAAAACAGCAATCGGTATTGACAGAAAACTTGACAATAGCTAATATACAAACAAAATTTAATAAAACTAACATCTGTATATGCTATTAGTTTAAAATTTGTAGTGTCCCCTACTTGTTATAAGTGATGGGGTAGCTATTTTTTTTACAATGGCAAAAAAGTTTTCAACTGAGATGTCATCTATATCTGGCCAAATCCAATGTGGCCCACTGGCTTGCATGTATTTTAAGCTTATTTCTTCCTTACGGAAGTTGATATTCAAGACATTAATGTAGTACAAGGTACAAGCTATTGCACTTTTTCTTACTGGCCAGGGAAACCGCAACATAGTCTCCGATATTTAAATCTGATGCTTTCAAAATCTTTCTGGGGAGAGATTCGCAATTAGCAGTGACTTACCTCCCTTAGTGTTGATTCAGTAGTTTGTCCAATCAAAAAGTTGGCACTATCAGCACCAGTGGTGTAGTCGTAAAAAAAACAGAGGGTATACGTTCTAAGCAGAGGGTGTACGCTCAAGGCAGAGGGTATACCCTAGTGTATATATATATACTATAGCTTTCTTGAGAAACAGAGGGTATACGGTGTTACCGGTATACGGGGCAACGGTGTTACTTTAAAAAATCCAGAGGGTATACGGCGTATACCTCCGTATACCCTCCACTACATCCCTGATCAGCACTTACCTTAAAGTGGTGATAAGACTTGATGCCTTCCCATTCTTCTGTCAGTATTTGTTTAGTTTCCAGTATTTTCTCTGCTGATGCATACAATGTCTTTATTGCACCAATCTCCTGTGCACATTAAAAAAAAATCCAAAGCAGAATAAACTAATTGCTTTTCTGGACTTAAGCAAAATCCACACTCTTGAGTCTTGACTTTATCAATCCCCAAATTCCGTCAACCACTCTTTTCCCATGAGAAGTGGCCAAAAAGTTCCATTCGCATGTTAGTTTAAAATCTTTGATAAAGAAGCTCAAGTTTGAAATGTTATACAGTGAAACTCGTTTAAGATACGAATCAAGGGACCAAGAGTATTTCGTATCTTAAGTGGGATCGTATCTTATCCGGATTTCATAGATTCTCTAGTAATAGAAGCATATAAAGCCAGTGTACATTATTATTAACATATTTTAGCAATTTATAACTCTCATTTTAAACATTTCAAACAAGTTTTAGATATTCTAGAAAATTTAAGTTTAAGATTTTGAAATAATGAATAACTTTATTTTTCTCCAAAATTTTATTGTGTCATTTGTACAATAACAAAATTAAAATGCATTTATGCAATACTCTTTGCCAAATAAAAAAAAGACCATAAAACAAAATTTTTGTTAATGTTTAGAAAACAGAAACCAAAATACACTACATACTTAAAGAGGAAAAATAATATATTTTCATAATTATTTTTAGAAAGAACTAAATGTATACAAGGAACAATAATCATTTGATACATTATCGAAATTAAAGTATGTGAAATAGTTTTAATTTGTTGAAAAAAAGTCGTTTACCGTGATTTGGTGCAACATAGGGCAAGATTTTATCACGAAGTTTTTTGCCTTGTTGATGTGGTAGAAAAAATCTTCGACAGAGGGACCAGCATCCATCGAAGAGACGTTACAGTCAAAGTAAGCTGAATGAGCTCATTACAGATGCGAATGATGGTGTGGATGGTACATCAGTTTCTTCACCCATGTCGTCTTTTGCTTCTTCTGAAGGCCTAGGTCTAACTTTTGACATCCGCGATAGAACGAATTTCACTTGTTACAACCTGACCGTCAATTTTGACAAATGAGTCCTAATCTTTGCATTCTTTTTGATGCTGCTTCCAGGACGCACTCAGGAAATGCATGCGTCCAAGAGGTAAATAGATGACGTACAACGACACGACTTTTGTATTTCATTTTGAGAACATAAATTATGCCCTGATCCATGGGTTGAACCACGCTATTCGCATTGGGTGGTAAATATACTAGTTCCATGTTTTGTAAACCGGGGATATCCTTAGGATGGGCAGGACAATTTTCGGCATGACATAATACTTTCCTGGACTTCTTTTTCATTCGTTCATTGAGCTTGCGAATTCTCTTAATGAATATGTCGCTTGTCATCCATATTTTGGCTTGACTTTTATAATTGCAGGGCAGATTTATAGCATTTTTAAAGCAGCGAGGATTCCGCGACTTGCCGATGACAAGGGGTTTTAATTTATCCGTTCCGCTCATATATGATCCTACGAGAACAGTTATACTCTCTTTGCTCAGTTTGCCTCCAGAACATTTCTCACCCTTAAACGCCATTGTTTTATCAGGCATTAATTTTTTTAAAAAAAGGCCCATCTCGTCGACATTGTAAACATCGCATCTTGAGTACTTTTTCAATAGCGCAATTCAGTCGCTCTTTTTACATAATCTGCTCTAAAGACACAGGAAAAACGGATTACATAACATTTCGAAACATCGATGTGGTGAATATTCTCACGATGAGGAAAACAATATTCTCGGGTCATCATCAGAAGTATTTAAGGTAATGTTATCATAGACACAGCTATTCAGAAGCTGAATACATGATTTACTGGGGAAAAAATGGCTCATGAAAGACATTGCTTGGTTCGATCCTCGCCGCTTCAGTGACGTCAAATTGTTAATTGAACTTTCTGAAGAAGCTCTTAGTATTCTGGCTGTCTTGGCGAAAGTCAGGAAAGAAGGTATCAGAAAAGGGTTGCTGCAATTTTCCAAACTCTATGCTGATTATAATCAGTCACTATTGCAGCAACAATCTCGACGTAGCTAGCCTCCAGCCGCATACTGTAAAGAAATGAGCGATTCAGATGAACTCCTTAAAGATGACGAGAATTGCTGTAAAGTTAATAAGAAACGTAAAAAATGACTAGCTTGTACGTTAGAATTATTGCACGAGTTGAATGCCTATAGTCGTATTTATGCAACCTTGTACATAGCTTATAAGAACATATTGACTTTATAATGCACTCAAATGTCTTGTGAACAAGTGTTCTCTCCATTTAAAATTATAAAGAACTGCTTGCGTTCATCTCTAGGACAAGAACTATTACAGGATTTTATTTTATTCAGTGTTGAATGATCTTTTGATTACCATTATGATAAGATAACAGATGGATTTGACTCAAGTTTAAATGAGTTGTGAAAATATCTACCACTCTAATTAGTTAATAGTCAGGTTATAAAATAAACTATTCAATTTTCAGGTACTATACATATATTTTAAACAAACATTAATCAATGTATAAAGTGTATATATGTTGATAATTTCAAATAACGAAATAAAATGTACAGATGAATATAATGATATTTCAAACAACGAATTAATCAGTGTATAGCATCAATTTTAATAGTACTAACTCTTTTCAGTCACTACTAATAATTTTCAGTATGAACAATTTTCAATGCAGTGCTAAGACATTTTTTTATGGTAAAGAGGTTGGCATGTAAACCTTCAACGCCAATGAGGCCTGAGTCCAAATTCCGAGTGAGCATGGATGTTCCTAGGTGTTGCTAATGTCCGTATGTTAGGGTCAGTGATACCCTATTCCGTTGTTGGATTCCATTGCCCTTTCACAAGTAGCCATCATCTATATGTTGACAACGCAATTATTCGACATTAGATCAAACAATTTTTTTTAATACAAATAATAACAATGTCTGAACAGAATTTCCATAAGAAATTTCAAACGTTGTTGTTTATTACTTGTATAACTTTTAATTGTTTAGAATTTACATATTAAAAAAAATAATAAAAATAAAGCAAGTTAACCTCACCCCCCCCCCCCCCACCCACACACACACATCAAGGTTTTTTTCACAATAAAATTACTATCAATTGTAAATAAACGATTACAAATATGCTAATATGTATCGAATTGGAGTAAAGGCTGTTCTCAACTGCTGTGCTCAACAAATGCAAAATGTTTTGACACATTTACAAATTCATTTTTTTAATGGAAAGGTATAAAATTTGAAAGTGATTTGGAATCGAACTGTGTTTTCCATTTTTTGATAAATAAATTACCTACACTGTTAAAAATCTGTAGCTGTTGCTACATAGTCCATCGCTTTTATAGAAAACGATTACTTAACAATATTATGGAGCATTCTCATTATTCAGAATAGAGATAGTCTATAAAAGCGGTGGAGTGACTATACAGCTAAAGTTGCAAATTTTTAATAGTGTATTATGTTATAAGCGATTTGATCACATGAGAAATACGTTTTTCACCCTTTCTTGAATGGTTGTTCTTCTTTCGCGTGGAAATACGATTCAAAACGCCTACTTTGACAATATTTTCTGAAAGATCTATTGCGTTTGCAAAAAAAAAAAAAAAAAACGGAAAATGCAGGTTACATAGCTCGAATACATAATTTCTGAATAACAAAACCTGCTAGTTTCATGCATTTCCGAACAAAAATAAATTAAACCTTATGTCATAAAGTTGCCCTTTTGGATTTGAGAACAGCCTTGAGTCATTTTCATAAAGTTAGAGACCCAGTAGCAGAAACAGTGAAGCACGGAAGCGGGCGCTGCAAGATTATTTTAAACCTTGCAGATTAATTCACCAACTTAAAAAGAAATGCTGGACTAAAAAAATGAATGAAATTTGCTTTAAGTCTCTAGATTTATGGTATTTGTTGTATCCTTATATTATATTTTCCTTATAAATGGAAATTTTGCTAACTTTAAGTGTTTCTGTTATTTCTTACGATAGTAGGCTTATTGGGTCTCAGATAAATTTTAGTTTGCTGCAGACTGACACAGAAAATTCTGCTTCTGGGGTTAGAGAAAAGGCTTGTGTTCAGAGTCAATATTCAGACATTTTAAAAATGGGGTTGTTGATTGGTGGGCTAATGCCTAAGCCTAGCGGGGTGGGCCAAACGATGCCAGTCCGCCTCTGGATTTGAGAATGAGTTCAGTGAGGACTCTGGGTCTCATTTTGAGAAACAGCACTATAGTTCTTGGCAAACCTCACTTGTATTATTGCTTCAGTGTCTCTCATATTATTTTTGGCTTCAAAATAACTGGATTGAGTTACAGTTATGTAAAGAATATTAATAATAAATTTTCATTTTCTTGAAAATCTATCAAAAGTTAAAGTAAATTGCCACCAACTCACCATTCGCTAAAATAATTCAAACATATATATTTTATGATTTATCTTTTTTTTAAGTCACATTTGTCTTAATATGTTTAGAAACAATAGTGATTCAACCTTGCACATCATTTAAGAAACATTTAAATATATTTCTAAACAATTTAAAATGTTGTCACACCCGTCACAAGGATTTTGTCATACCCGTCATGCTAAAATTCTACACAAAATAAAAAATTAATGAATTTTTAATATTTCATATTTATTCGGACTTGCAATAATTAGACATTCAGAAAGTTTCATGTATCTTTGAGAAAAAATGAACTTTGTATAATAACTTGAGCATCTTTTTTGTGACGGGTGTGACAGAGAGACAATATAAATATATTTGTATTAAAAATCGGGTCTTTTAAATTATTTTTAAAAATTGTTTCAAAAGGTAAACAAAGGTCACAAATAGTAATCTATGCTCATAGAGTGAAAATGCTGCTGTTTTGAATATTGCATCTGGTGGAATGAAAATACCTTATTTTACATACTAGAAAGTTTTTGAAATTTTTCTAACTTTGAGCCTAGATAAATTATAAAAGAATAATTTTTACAGCTTAGTTCTCTGTAATTTCATATGTGTCATATTTTTACCTTTAATTTGATATATTACTTGTAATAATAAAAGAAGTTTGAAATTTCAACCCTCATGTCAACATTTTCATGGAAATGCCCCTCTGCTAATAAAAGAAGTCTTTATATCTGTTAAAATGGCTGTTAATGCCATTTGTTGAGAAAAATTGTCAATGTATCAACCCTCCCTATGTATCAAACCTCCCCTAATTGTTGTACAGGAGTTCAGTTTGAACTAAAATGCTTCTCAGGATGAAAAGTTTACTTCAAGCAAATGAAAATAATTAGTTTCAAATTTTGATCATAGATTTTGATCACTTTTCCATATGTTTGATTTCAAACGTGCATTTTTTCAGATTAGTTTTAATGCTGTAACACAGAAATCACGACTCCCAGTGCTGCGGGTAGTAATTTCTGTGTCATAGCATCAAAATTAATCTGAAAATCAGAAAAAAATGCATCTTTGAAAGCATATGGACAAGTAGGTCTATGATTAAAATTCTGAACTATAATTATTTTCATTCGCTTGAAGAAAACTTTTCATCCTGTGAAGCATTTTAGTCCAAATCACACTCCTATATGACAATTACTTGATTTTATATTGAATTTTAAAATGTATCAGGAAATTTTCTGACACCCTGTAACCCTGTACATCCATGAACATAATTTTTGTATTTCTAGCATATTAGGAAGTGAGTTAAAAATCGATTACAAAATTCACATTTACATGCAAAAATCAAGTTGAGTTAAATAAAAGAGTGTAATAACTCTATATCTATTAAGCTCTATTTTATGTCTCTGTATCTTTTTTTTTTTTTTTTTTGTCTTTTTATATCTCTGCAATTTATCTTTATTTGCAAGAGTAAAGCACAAGTATATTGTTAAATTTCTTACCTGTTTGACTAAATATCTAGTAAATGCAGTAAAATATTTATTTTGTTCTAAATTAAGAGTATACTATACAAAATACTTAATAAGTAGTCATTTTTTGTGGAAAACCTTTTTTTGAGTATATATTCTTATACTTTGAAATGAAATTATTGTTTTGATATCAAAATATGCTTTGAAGTTTTAAATAATTTGTTTAATTGTAGGAATTTAGTTTTATAACAATGGCTGAAGATAACTGGAAACAGTTTTATGATGAAAATCCTCCCCCTGATAACCTTGATGAAATGAAATTGAAGATTTCTGAATTTTGTAGTTACCATTTTGCTAATGGGATACCTGTTGTTTTAGTAACAGTAAGTTATTTTGTTGTCACTTAAATAATCGTAATTAAATCTATACCAAAACATATTATGCTATGTATATACATGAAATCTATGCCTGTCATTATCCTAGCACTATAAATTTCCTAACTGAAAATATACAGGGTGTCCCAAAACGACCGCATAAACTCTGCACAGCTAGATTCCTCGTTGGGCGTACATAAAAACTGCCCAAAGAAGCGTTCCTGTACGATCCATAGTTTACCAGAAAAATATGAAAAACAAAGTGTGACGTCACTGCCGGTGCAACAAAAAACACTTTATTAGACATATCAGTAATGCGGGACAGATATCGACGGGCATATTCCTAGCAATTCGTAAGGAATTTCCATTACATCGGCCATACATCAGGTATATGCAGACCTGCCAACCTTTGAAAATGAGAAATCGTAGCACACAAAATTAAAATTAATCTGAAGGTCGGTTGGTTGGTTTTTCGTGTTTCGCAGCCATCTTTTGACATTCGTAAAAGGAATAACGTTTCAGTCTTTAAACTCAATATAGTAAATTTTTTCCTCTGAAAATTTTTATACGATTTTTAGAGTTTCTTTTCGTTTTGTAGCCTTTTTTTTTTTTTTTTTTACACTTGTAAAAGGAGCCTGGTTCCAATTTTTTTAGCCCAGTGCAGTAAATTTTCACGAAATTCGTGATTTTTTTTTCCGCGATCATTTCAGGATATTCACAATTTGTGCCCCACAATCGTAATTCACATTTTTCTATCACGATTCTTTGTTGAAATATGCAATTTTTACCATGAACTTTTGGCGAATTTTGCATTTTTTACCACGATCCTTTGACGAAATTAGTGTTTTCTAGTTTTCTTTCTGTGATCTTTCGGTGAAATTTGCATTTTCTTACTGATCTTTTGACGAAATTCGCGTTTTCTTTCTGCAATATTTTGACAAAATTCACGCTTTTACCACGATCCCTTGACGAAATTTTTTTTTTCTGCGACCAATTGACGAAACTGATTTTTTTACTCGGTCATTTGTCGAAATTCGCAATAGTTTATCGCAGATCGTGCGATTTTGCACACTATTTCAAACCTTGCCCCCCCCCCCTCCTCCAGAAATTCGTAAAATTGCACCCTTCTTTCTAAGGAAGGGAATTCCTGTATAAATATCTACAGAAACACCATTTTTACTCGTGGTTAATATACATAGTGTTTTATGTTAAGAAGTTTGTTTTGCAGCCCAGGTTTTATTTTCCATGAGCATTTTTTAATGTCCGAATTTTAGGACTAATGGCCAATTTTTTAAAACTTTCGGAAATGAATACTGTAAAATTTTGGAAATTTCGGAACAGAACCACTTGTAAAAAATATGCTGCGCGGGATAAAAATCGCAACTGGAAACTAAAAATGCGTTTGTGTTTTTTGCAAAAAATCGTAGTTTAAGACCGATTTTCGTAGCATCGTAGTTTATAGGTCCAAATCGTAGCAACTACGATTTTTTCGTAGCAATTGGCAGGTCTGGGTACATGTCGCAGTAGTCACGAACGGAATACATGACCCCATACGAAGACTACTGGTAGCTGCAAGAGGCAGCCTTTTAAAAATACGAGTTCAATGTCGGCTTAACGTCATTCCATGGCGTGCGCACATGGATGACGCGATATGCGCGGCGAACGTTTTAAACATTGTCATCTGGAAAGATATGCAAATACTGTTGTTGATATGTCCAATAAAGTGTTTTTTTCTTGCACCGGCAGTGACGTCATACTTTGTTTTTCGTATTTTTCTCGTAAACTATGGATCGTACAGGAACGCTTCTTTGGGCAGTTTTTATGTACTCCCAACGAGGAATCTAGCTGTGCAGAGTTTATGTGGTCGTTTTAGGACACCCTGTATAGGATGAGTCAAAATTCCTTAGACATTTTAAAGGGTGCATACTACAACAAATAATTTTTTTATAAGAGACCAGGCTCATAATCTATTTATTCAGCCAATAATATAGGGTGTCCCACTCTATTCAGAAAACAACTATTATTCATATGTTTTTCAAAAAAAAAAAAAAAAAAAAAAATTAATAGTACTTTTCTAGTACAGGGACCTTGGCAAGAGAAAGTAATTTGGCAACATATTTTTTTACAATATAATTCACTGTTTCATTCACAGGTGATTTTTTCAACAGTTATATAATTTAGTTAATATAAAGAAGTCATTTATCTGTTTGCATATACAGTAGTAAATTGTATATATAAAACAATAATACATCTATAAATAAAATGTTTTTCATATATAAACACATACATAAAGAAGCATAAAAGTTCAGTAAGGTAAGTTCATTAGCATCATATCTGTTTATATTATTCGGCAATAAATCTCACTTTCTGAAGCCCAAATTGCACCAGGTCAAAAAAAAAAAAAAAAAAAAACTGTATAGGAAAAGTACAAATTTAATAAACTTTTCATCAGAATTACTTTGCTTTTTGCACCCCCTACATCCCTGTTTAGGGCTGATGTGATACATTTTGTATTTTTGACTGAATAATAGATTATGACCCTGTCATTTAATATAAAAATTATTTGTTGTAGTATTCTCTATTGCCCATTAAAATTCATCTAAAAACTTTTGGCTCAGATGAGAGGCACTAGAACCCTTCAAGATGAACGATTTTTGTACAAGAAGCCAGGGTCTCGATCCGCTTATCACTTATTCAGTCAAAAATAGTCTGCCTTACACTAAGCTAAATCCTTGATTTTTACATTTAAAAGACTAACTTTGCTTTGTGAAAAATGTCATGACATCCAAAAAATATGACCATCAACAGCATCAAACAACACTGAACTACATGCTTCATAATCAGAATGTATCTGACAATGCATACAATTTTACTGACTGAATTGCCATTCATGTTTATCACTTTTTTGTGATGTCATCATATTTCACACAAAGTTAAAATTAATCTTTTGAAAATTTTGCTAAAATATCTTCATTTTTATTAAAGTTGCGTATGAAAATGTGGATTCAGTATGGAGTGAGACAGTCTGTATTTCTGCCTGGATAAACAGATTGTGACCCTGGTTTCTTGTACAAAAGTAATCTATTTTGAAGGCCTCTATGTTTAAATTTACAAATGTGCTGTAGCAGCAGTTATGTAGTACATTTAATGGATCAAAATATTGCATTAAATACGTATTGCATTTGTTTAGCACTTCTTTCCCTGTTAACATTTAAATTTTTAATAGCATTATAAAAAAAATAGTTTTAGGTGGCAAAAAGATTCCTGTTATAAATTATAGAAATTTTAATTTATTAAGTAATTCACTATTTAGTTTTTAACTATAATTATTAATTTAGTAATTATTTTTTTACTCATGGCTACGGCGTTAGATTCTACTAAGAATGATTCAATGCTAGACAATTGTAATTTTTCTTTTACCTTGTCACTAAAACCATGATCAAATCAATAAAACATTTAATTTGGGATTTCCCTTTGTATTAAATTATTAAAGAGACTAAGACATTGTAATGATAATTTGGCTAGTTATAGATTTATAGAAAACTGGTAGCAGAAATTCCTCCAAATAATAAAATGCATCTCGCAAAAACTAGAAAAATCACCTTTCACATTTTATCTTTTTTATAATAATGTTATTGAGCAGATTTAAACACCTGTTGTGGCTTACTGATTTGTATGTCCATCTGCTGTCAGTGTAGTAAGTTCAAAATCCATTATGCTTTCTTTCTTAGCTTTTTTTTTTCCTCTTCACTTTTTTTTTTTTTTTTTGTATAGCAATATTAATGTATAATACATATGCATTTAATTTAAAATTAGTAGAAGTACTTTGTTAATAAAATTACTTTATTTAAATTTTGTGATATTTTACATGTGAATTGAATTATATTTATATTGTGTCACAAGATCCCCCAGTGCAGTAGCTTGATATACATTATAAAGCATAAATTACTGAAGTATTGAAAAATGCTTAATATAATGTATGTCTCTTATAGGTTGCAGTTCTGTCAAGAAAGTAGTAATAAATTTTGAAATTTATACCTGAATTATAAAATATAATATTTAATAAAATAATTTTATTAACAAATGGATTTTGCTTACTGGATTTAAATTATCTTATTCTGTTATTAACTTAAAAAATCATTCATAGTGTATGCATGTTTTAATAAAAAATAAAATGTGTGATTAAATTGAAATTTATAAATAAAGGTAAAAAAATAAAAATAAATGTAAAAAAAAAAATAATAATAAATGCAAATATTCTGCTAATTTGAAGTGTGGGACTGCACTAATAGAAGGGCAAAATTTAATCATTAAACTGTACAGCTGCTAAGCGTTTAATAACATAAATAAATGTATAGGTTTCGGAAAAAAATTGCATTTTTATCGTATTGAAGTAAGCCAATTTCATTTTTCTATGAACCAATGAAATTAAAATTATAATGAATGAAACTGTATATTGCCAACTTTAAATGATCTAAAAAAAAAAAAAAAAACCTTTTAAACTTTGAATATACATACAGTGGAACTCCAGTTATACGTTTTGCCCGGGACCGGACAATAAAACTTATAACTCAGTAAAACGTACAATTCAGTTAATGGTCTAGCAGGACCTTTTTACCCGACTGCCAAGAAGGGTTATGTGTTTCATATGTATCTGGATTTGTGGATTTCTTTATACTCTCAAAACATGCCAACGGCTGGATGGATTTTAATGAATGAGGTCTCTATCGATTTGTCTTAACTGTCCGATGGTTATACACTAGGTTTTGTTTTTATAAATTCAAAATGGCGGCCGTAAAATACAAAATGATGGTAGAGACAAAACAAAAATTTTACACACCATATTGAGTGGCATATCATTGGATAGGTCTTTCATAATGAAGATGATTAACTGAACTTCCAATTATCTGAACAGCCTATTTCTAGCAAAATAATTTTTAACCAAACTTCTAATTATCCAAACAGCGTATTTCTCTCAATTTTTTTTTTTTTAAAACCAAACTTCCAAATATCCTATTTCTCTCATTTTTTTGGGTAAATGTCTTGCCACCTAATGTTACATCTGTAATCCAACCCTATCATTTCTCTGAAAATGACCCAGGTCCATCACATAACGAAGCTTTTGAATGTTTGGAAACAGCTATGAAATGGCTATACAATTAATGTATTTAAGAAAAATTTGAGATATGGCAGCGTTGAAAAGAATGCCTTGTTCTTGAAGCAAGCAACAGTAGAAAACGTTTTTGCTTAAGTTATAATCTCTGGAGTTCGGAAAATTATAAAAATTGAAAAAGAAAATTTTAAATGATAGAAAAGTAAAAAAAAAAAAGTAAGACAAAAAAAAAAAAAACCATTAAAAAAAAATAAGTAAAAAATAATTTTTAAACAAGCCAACACTAACTCTGCCAGTCCTAACCCTAGATAAAGTGTGAAGGTTTTAGTATAGTCAGGGACAACTTTTAAATTGTCTGTCCATTTATCCAAACTTTTGCTTATCCGAACTAGGGTCGGTCCTGACATGTTTGCATAATCGGCACTCTACTGTATAAAGTTAAAATTTTGTTTTGCTGACAAGTTTCAGTTACCCTTTTCATCGAAAACCAAATCAAATTACATTTTTATAACAACGGGGCTTTTTGTATTTTTCAATGACTAAAGGTCGTAACTTATCGGTACCATCAACATTTGCCCCTAGCAAGACATCAAACGTTGTTTACTTTGTATGCTGGTCCTGGCGTGGGTACAGTCTTGCCTGTGTAATCATATTTTGCCTAACAACTTTCAATTAATTTTGGAAGTTTCAGATCTGAGGTGAACAGCTGTGTGATCATCCAGGGCATTCTACTCATCACATATGGGACGACCAGTAATACCATGGTGATCCTTGAATCCTGTAAGCCAACCGTGAGAAGTTTTGAATACTGCTAACGAGAGGTCCTTTTCTTTCATTTCAGGTTACCGATATGTCAGCCGAACGTTAAGACTGGAACCACAATTTTAGAGGTTTTTCTAATTTGAAAAATCGGCCTTGCAGGTGTGTTCATTTGAAAGAGCTTGACCCGGTTTCAGTTAAAGCATCTTTTATTTCTTCTCTCTTGCTTAAAATTGTGTTGAGGGTAGAGTATGGTATTCCAATACATTAAGACAAAGTCTTTGGACTCTCACCAGGATTGACCTCCCACCATCCAAATAATTTTGAGTTTTTCTTCTATCGAGGGAGCTGGTTATTCCAGACTCATTTTTAAGCCGCACTATGAAAAGTCAAGTGATCTATGACACAGCACACTGTCGGACGCATATACATGTTGTTGCCCCCAAATAACTGACATTTTGGGACCCGGCTCAGCATTAATCTACCGTCAGAGCTGGGATTGTGTATTTAAAAGGACCTGTCATTGTTCCCCATTGGCTAACGATTACCTTTTTCAGCTTGGTTTTTTGGTTCAGGACCCACAATAGTGGGGATGAGTCAGCCTGAATCAGTCTTCTCATATAACTGGACTCAGAAATAGCAACCCTTTCTTGAAGCCGGGATCACTACCCACCGTCACGTGATGGTGGGCAGAGAAAATGTGCCAAACCGGTTTTTCTCCAGCCAAAATCGCCTCGGAAATTTTCTACGGCTCCCGGTGAAACTTTCTTGCATCGGCATTTCCCTCGCATGAATCAAATCCGACAGTTGCCAATAAGGAGTTCACCGTCAAAAAAAGACAACCTTTTGGTGATGAAAACCGAAACATGTTATCTTCAAGTTCTGACCGAAAGAACAATGGGATTTGGCCTCTACTTCTTATCTTTACTCTGAGGCCTGTATTATAGGATTTCTAGCTGAATGCAGGCATTGACATGGCTCTGGTGGTAAAGAGAAACATGAGAGGGGTGCGGACAGCCTGGTCCTTGTTGCTACATCCGACACCTCTACTGCCACCCCCTTCCTTAATTCTTATATGCTTTGTTTTTGCACATGGCTAGTTAATCCCAGAAACCCTAGAGCAAGTAGACGGCAAACGTAATAAGTAAGACAAAATTTCGTCCGGGGAGGCAAAAACGAAACACTTAACTGAGTGAAACGTATATTTCAAAAACGTATAACTAGGCTAAATTTTAATGGCAAATGATCGGGACCACTGATTTTAAACATATAACTGGGGGAAACATAGAACTCAGGTAACGTATAACTGGGGTTCCACTGTATATCAATTTATTTTCACGCAAAGTATTAAGCAGTCATTGTTTTCTGTTGAAATTTTTTAAACTTTGAACTAGCTTGAGTTTACATTATATGAAAACGATGGAAGATATATAGTTAAAACATTGATGGATCAGTCAACTATTCTTTGTACCTATTCCTGTCCCTCATCAAAATATTAATAAATCTATTTTAAATCTGTTAATTGTAGTTTTCATTTATCAGAAGAATATTTAGACCATTAATCTATGCTTTGTGCAAAATTTCGAAATAATTGTTAGTGTCTTTGTTTTTCCATGGTAATGCGAGAGAAAAAAAAAAAAAAAAAATTCTGGAGGCATTAACATAGGAGGCAAATATAAACTTTAATGAAGTGAAATATGGTCTTTGAAACAAAAAGAAAAAAAAAATGTGCACTGCTGGTTAGAATATCTATAATTTCATTTATTAATTTAGTAAACATACCAAAGAAGATTTTGAATTTATGCATGTATTTAAATTTATGTATTATATATTGTCTTTGATTCAAAGAAAGTTGAATGGCCAATATTAACTCATTCAAGTAGAATATTAAAAAATTATTGCTTTCTGTTATATTTTTTCCTTGTTTACAATGAAATTGTCTTGTGTAATCAGAACAATAATTTTTAATCACCTCATATTAAACAGTGATTGCTTTCTGTTTGTTGAAACTGCTTTAGGAAATCTCTGCTTTCCATATCATCTTGAGGTTTATTTCCTATCTTGAATTTTCTGTTTTTCTACAAAAAGAAAAAGAAAAAATCTTTTTGAATTACAAAATTTGAACATTCTCCCCCCCCCACCCCCCCCTTACCACCCTTATATATATATATTTTAGAAAATTACTTTTTAGGTAAATGTAGAATATTTGCATGTAGTGTGTGTATTTATTATTTTTTAATGCATCTATTACAGCTATTTCTAATTTTGATTACCTTTTTCATTCCTTTGTAGTCTGGCGGAACTACTGTTCCTCTAGAACACAACACTGTTAGATTTGTAGATAATTTTAGTGCTGGAACCAGAGGTGCCTCTTCTGCTGAGTATCCTTTTCTAATATCCATACTGTTTCTATTTCATGATAAACATTTAAATGAATTTCTTCAGAATACATCAATGGTTCAAAATTTATGTCAAAGATACAAATAATATTGATTTAAACTTTTGTTTATTTTGTACTAAATAATGGTGTTTTACAAAATAACATTTGATAGTGTAAGAATACAATGGTGGACCAATTAAAAAAGTATAGGAGGTGCCCAAGTAAATATTTTCAAATTAATTGAACAATTAAGACTATCACTAATTAGTAAAATATTTATGAGAATAATTAATTGCTGAAACTAATTATCAATGCCATTATTGCAAAATCAACTTTTCAATTATTTTAGACTGACTTAATGTATTGAAAATTGTAGAGAATTATTATCAACTTAACAGACAACAAGGGGTTGAGGGAGTTAAAGCTGTCCTCATATAATAAAAACCTTTCTCTGGGGAAATGTGATTTGATGAGTTATTTTTTAATCAATGAATTTTCAAGTATTGAAGATACTTTAGAACCGCTCATGTCACTTAAAAAAAATGTCTTTGTATGAATGGCAAGAGCTTGAGCTCTATGGCTCCATTTCCTTTAGAATACAAAAATATGCAATTTAATAGAATTATTATTTGAGGGGCTTACAACCATAGTAGACCAAGTCCATTTATCTCTATTGTGAATAATAGCACTTTAAAGATCTTAATAAATAATTAATTCAGGTCAAGTTAGTTATAAGTGTTATATAATAACATCCTTTCCAATTAAAATTAATTTAAAAAACTATTTTAAAATATTTAAATTAAATCAAAAAACTTCTTTACTTTCAAAATTTAAATTCTACCTTTAAATATTCATTAATTGTCGTTAAGTTCGTTTTTCAGTTAAATTTCACTTAAAAACAATTTTAATTTAATCGCCATAAAAGATCGTCAAAAATTATCGATAATAAAATAATAAATAAATAATAATCTTAAAATTAATACTTTCTACCGTAATAGAATATTTTTATAATAATTTTCAAATTTAAAATTTCATCATTTAACGTTATTTTATTCAAACACTTTTATTACTCTGTGTGGCATCGTCGATTTTAAATCAACCAATCAACGACGTCCGTTCCTAACGGCGGGTTTTTGATAGCGTTCTTTTGCAATAGCATCGCTCTCTTCCTGCCTGGATTCTACGGTGAGCGGACGTATTCCGCTCTCGGCGGCCCCGCCTTTTTCCTTTTCATGGCATATCGGCGTCGGGCTAAACGGGTCCTCCTCTTGATATTGCCATCTTAATATATTACTTAAAAATAATTTTAAAGTTAAATCTTACATCAAAGTAAAATTTCTAAAGGTATTGGATAAATTCGTTTCACAACCTCGTTATGTACAGTTCTGTTGTCACCAACGTCATAAAACGGTTTCTTTAAAATGAGATGACGAAGAAGAAAAATTTCGGGATGTGTTTCAACGATCGGCATAAAGATTTCAAATATGGGCCGTCCTACGCCATACGTCCTTTATATTGTGAATATGCATCTATGAAGATAAATTTAGATCTACCAGTTTGTGATATTTGAATGATGCTATGAACAGGTATGAAGGTTACAGTTTTTTTTGGGCGTGGCCTAACAAGATTTCCGAAATGATTTTTCTTTTTGGATATATAAATCTTGCAGTAGTCTTATTGTAAATTACGACATGAAATGTAGGATTTATCGTCTCTATAAACTAAAAAGCGAACTATGTGGTGGAACTCTTACAGCAGTAATCTTAATGATGTTGGAATGATCAGTATCAATTTATCTTTAATGTTTTTGAAGAAAATTCTATGCACCTTCGATATTCTATAGAGTAAAAATTTAAATATATTCGAATATAATAATGAAACATTTTGATATTATAATTGTAAAGAACAGATGCATCTCGTTTTCTCTCCCCATTCCCCCCATTTAATTAAAATAATACTTTAATAAAGAAAATTGTTTATTTAAATATATTTGTGTATTTTTCTGTGTTTTGATTTACGTGTCTCTTAATATTATCATAAAGTGCCAAATTAATTTATTACAATTATATACTAGAGAATTATTAATTATAAAGGTTCTAAAGTAAATATTTAACACTTGGCACAATTTAAATATGTTCAACATATACAATTTTCAAGCAAGAAGTATTTTCTCAGTTCAAGTGAGTCTAGAGTTTATTATTTATATTTTACCATGAAGTTACCAAGTTATATTTATTTACATCTCTCACATGCAATGTTTATCCTAACCACTAACGATCATTGGCCATATTTAATAGTAAACTTTCTCCTTGCTAATTCATATTAAAAATCTACATAATATTATTTTTAACTCCCAATTTTAATAAATTTAAATCCCTTTTCTCCATCTCATCTATATCTTATTTAATTTTTTTTTCTACTTAACAATAAGGATTATTTATGTCAATATTCAATTTAAAGTATCATTTTTATGGTGCCCTACTTTTACAAATGACAAATTAATATGTCTATTGTAAATTTATATATATATATATTTTTTAAATGAAGACTTGGTCCAGTATGGTTGTGAAATTTCCTTGCCTAAATAAAGACTTGTTTATTATGATTACAAAAACTCTTGATTTTGATTTATATTTACTTATACTATTTTTTACTCTAAATTAAACACAAAGAGTGAAACATATTATCAGTTATCGTAAATCATTTACTGTACACAATACTATGATTATCATCGCCATCTTGATGTACTTTAGAAGAAGTAGCTTGGAGCTTGGTACTGACCTCTACTGGAAGATTCTTGAAGTATACATGATGAATTGGCAGAAAGTATGGCAGAAGATCCATCAATCTTTCTTTTTGGCCAAAGTAATTTTTCTATGGTCTGCATACAATGCGTCTTGACTGACATATAACAAAGAAAGTAACTTGTGCCCAGGAGCCTGTTTTACCAAATTTATTTTGAGAAAAGGTTGATCCTCATTGAGGATTTCTTTGAACAGTAACATGAAGGGAGAACCTCTCACAACTCGCAGCCATCTAACATCCATCCAACTAAAACAAGGTCTCTCGATATCCTTCTTTTTGTTTGTGATACTTTGTTCCAAAACTGTAGCAGAACCAAAGTCGGAATTCCTAACTTCAATGATATCAAATTTAGGACATTTCCTCTTTGCATTCATAATAATTTCCTTACAGTCTCCAGGAACATAGATCTGTTGTCTCTTGTGACTTGCTGTTACAATCAGAGCAAATTTTGCATCATTCGGAAGGAAAGAGTGGCCGGACATCATAAATTTTTCGTCAATTGACTCTGCTGTTATGTTTGTACTATTAACTAGCTTCCATAGCGTAAGAGACATTTTGATATTCCTATTTTGGCCACCATATGCATCAGAATATAGAATATTTTTTTTGTTATGTTTAGAGGCTTTCTCTCTTAGGTGTCTTGTAACAATGCTAGAAAGATCTTGAGAACCTCTTCCTACCTCTATTTCATACCAGACGTACATGTATCCCTCATTATTATTAAAAGAATGCACCCCAAAGTTATAAACATATAGATTGTGTTTATAATAAGCTATGGGTGTTGAAAGATCAGGAAAGGGCAGTGCTTTTTTGAAAGTCGAATGTACAGCAGCAAATTTCATCTGAGTCTTTAAATTTATCAGTTTTCATTTTCTCTCTAGCCCGTTTAGCTTTCAGCAAGTGAGGCTCTTTCGGTGTCAAGACTTTTTCTAGCACATTCATTCTTTTCTGACAAAAGCTTGATTGATATGTTATGATATAATTTACATGCCTCTGTATTTGGCGGCTCAAAGTTTAATTTAAACTTTGTGCTGAAGACTTTGCAATAGAAGTTCTCTTTCACAGGGGTCTTATTCTTTGTCGTACATCCTTCTCTAGGCCGAAGATCAAACTATGTGATCAGAGTTTTTGCCTTGTAATGATTTTTTTAAGAAAAACATTGTCGGTATGTTTACCGAGAGGGGGGGGGGGGGGGGGGGTCATAAAAATCATTATTACTTCCCATTCATATTTTATCCATCTGATGATCACGAATGCTTATTTTTCATCAGAAGTTTTGAAATCGCTACTTATTTAAACTACAATGTTTTTCTGTAGCAATGAGGCAAGATTTAGACCAGAAAGAGTAGTACACTAATGAATGGACTTGATTCATTATGGTTGTGAAGGTTTCTTCTACTACTTTACCAACTCTGGACACAGATGCAATTTATGAGAAAGTATGTGAACTACAGACTTGGTACACTACGGTAATAGATAAAAAACAGTTTACTGCACCTTCTACATGAACTATCTCTTTTTTTTTTTTTTAAGTGGACTATGGTGTCTACTATGGTTGTGAGCCCCTCATTTATGGAAATAAATAATATTCTAGTTAGCAGTAAGCACATATTCATAATGCAATTAAAATTTTTTAACAGTTTTAAAAGGGTAATTTATTTCATCAATTAATTATTTTGTTGTAATAATAGTGATTAAAAAAAAATCTTTCAATTAAGCATATATGACAAAGATGAAATAATGTCTCAAACTTAGTCTTCTAGATCAACAGTTCTTAAACTTTGAGATTCCAAGGACCTCTTTGACGTCATATGCATTTTCTTGGGCCGTAACTATATTTTACTTAATACAAGATCAGATTTCTTCTTACAAAAAGTGTATCAATTTCAAGTTACTGTGTTGTAAAAAAAAAACTAGAATTTTTTAATAGTAAAAAATAAAATAAATGTTGGCTATGCATGGGGAAAATGCTCTTTCTTTGCTAATAGATTAGCAAATCTAGTTCAATGTTTGAAACTTAATGCATAAATCTGTTTCAATTTCTTTACTTATCATGTGTACAATGCTAAAGAAAGTTTTATTGCACAGATATGTGGTGCAGAAGATAAGTAATAGCTTGCTTCCCCCACCCCCCTTGCTAGTTCTAAGTATGTGTTTTTCACAATTAAAATAAAGAGAAACACTATTCTACTGGAAAATAATTTTAAAGGAACCACTGTATGATAATACTGGCAGTTGTTATTGCTGTAAAAATTCCAAGGTGTTGATTCCATCATTATTATTATTATTATTTTTTTTTTTTTGGCAATTAAATATTTTTACAATATGGAGTGCAGGAATTTTTTAGTTGCAAAATTAACATTTTATATCTGAGAAGTTTACATACAACTATAGATTACTGATATGCTGTATAAAGATATTTTACTGTATATCTAAAAATATATTTTTATATCTAGGTTTATCTTGAAAAAAAAATGACAGTCTTAGGAAATGCTAGATGAAGAATTATATGAGCAGTAGAGTAATTGAAACCAATTTTATATTATACAAGAAACACAAAAGAAAATTTTATTCACAAATAACCTTTTATTCTTTAGGTTGTTGATCTTTAATAATTGCAGATATTTTTTAAAATCAGGATTTGCTGTTTTATTTTTACATCGATCAAAATCTTTGGAGCCTTTTTTACGTCACATGCCAACATCTGAACTAATGGAATCATTTGTTAGTTATAAAAATGAAAATGGGGATTTGTGTTTAAAAGGTAAGTAAAAAGATGTGAAATCCTTATAGCAAAATATTTTTTATTGCATGGAGCTTATACTGTACTTAGGAGCTTATACCGTTTAGACTGTAGTCATTAATTTTTAATCAACCTAATATATTGGTGATTTTAATTACATTCCTTTTCAACTCTTTGCTTTAAAAAAATGCTTTTCAGCTTTTATAATAGCATATCTTTTTACTTTAGTAGCTCACATGATATAAATAAAATTGTAGTATAATCTCAGTCTCATTAAAAAGTTAAAATTTCAGTGAAAAATTCCCCTTGATTAATAATTAAAATTCATAAAAATTCAAATAAATGTATATACATTGCTTAAAAGTGCGTATAATATAATACAGTAGACTCCCTGAAATCCGCAACCCTAAAATCCATACATCATTGCAGATGTAAACAATGAAACTTTCAGCGCAGACGTAGGGACAAAATTACAGGCTTTTTTATCTTTATATCATTCTGTAGGTATTTTAATATGTAATTCTTGTTAATATGACTGAACTCATGTTTTTTTTTTTATTATTATTATTATTATTATTTTTTTAAATGGAGGAGGTATAAATTAATTTCTGAAAAAATTCAAGATATTGCTGATATCACTGGTAATCCCAATATTTTCGCCAAATATATTTATGTATTATTCAAGCTTTTTTGATTAATAAGTCTGGCTACATCTGAAATAAAATTTCCTTATTTTATGATTTTAATGTGAATGAGAAGGGTACCTTTATGAGGCAAGTTTCTATAGGTCAAAACTGGGAAATTTCATTAGTGGCCACTGGCCAGTAGAACTAGTTTTTTAAGTGGCCACTTTTTTAAAACTAGCGGTCACTTTTTTATTTAAAAATACTAAACATTAAAATTTCTATAAGTATTCATCTAAAACTGAATAGCCCAAATAAATATGTTAATGTAAATATATTGGAACAAAAAAAAAAAAGCAGAATCCTTGATGAAATGCAAGAAAATTTTATTCTCTCCTCGTAAAAAAGTGGCCGGAAGGTGGCCGCTGATAGACAATTTTTCACTGGCCACTTTTTCTCATTTACTGGCCCTGTGGCCGGTGGCTAGTGCTAATTTTGACCTTTACAAGTTTCCTTGAATAATTCAAGATAAATATATCTCATCTGTATTATGCATATTTAATTTTACATTATTAATTATTTATTTTACCATTACTTTTAATAATTTGATCTTTTTAAAAATTATCTTAATTTTTATTATTTTAGTTTATTACTGTACTTAATTATTTTAATATTTTACTATATTGTAAGCATTCATTATAATTTTTATTGCATTATTACATTGAAATTGCTGTTTAAAAAAGTAAACAAACCAATGACCAGAAATCTGCAAAATTTTTAAATTGCACAACCTCTTGTCCCAAGCTGTGCGTATTTAAGGGAGTCTACTGTATAAAATCATTTAAAAATACATTAAAGTCCTTTTAAAAATCAAAACGTTTTTAACCAAAACTTATTCAGCCTTCATCAGTGAAAAACTAGTGGTTGTTGTCACTTTGCATCTTCTAGCTTTGTCTGGAACAGACCATTCTACTTCAAGGATGGTATGGAATATAAGGTAGAATGGAAAATGTTATTCAAAATTTCCAAAACAAGCACAGGTTTATCTATCATGTATTAATTCTTTCCAGACTGTGTGGATATCATGTGATAATATATAATTATGTATAGATTATTATTAGATATTATTTCTAGAGGTTCTCTTATGATAGCTTCTTGGTGATTACTTGTACAGAAGATAATTTTGGATCTATTGAAATCTACTTTTATAGGTTGAATTTGTGGTAATCTTGCTAACACAGTGTGGGGTCTATTTAATCTCAGATCTGCTTCATGTTCTTTTATTCTGTCTCGAAATTTTCTCAGTGTCATACCTATGTACATAAAATCTTTATTATCTTTCTTGAAGGGTATAATATATACCCCTGATCTATTGATGGGGCTTGGATTGGGTCAATTTTCGTATTTAACAAAACTTTTAACTTTGGGGGAGGGACTGTGATTAATATAATACCAAACTTATAGAGGGTATGTTTCATACTCTTAAAAAGCCCCGGGATGTAGTTAACTTTACAAAATTTCAAACTTTTAATTGGAGCTGTACTTCATTTTTCTTCATCTTTTACTTTAAATCTGTTTATGATTTTTTGAATGAAAAGAGATGGGATGGAATGGAATTCTCAGCTCCTATTTTTCTAATTACATCTAATTCTTCATTAAAGAAATGGCTTGAACAAACTTCAAATGCTCTTTTTACATAAAAATTGAAAGGTGCTAACTTGTAACTTATAGGTAAACTGCAAGTATCAAAAATCAAAAGCTTGCTTTTTTGTTCACCTATAAGTTACAAGTTAGCATGAAGAACAAGAAAAATGAAGTACAGCTCCAATTAAAAGTTTGAAATTTTGTAAAGTTAACTACATCCTAAGGCTTTTTGAGTATATGAGACATACCTTCTTTAACAATGTGCTTTTAAGCAATGTATATACATTTATTTGTATTTTATGAATTTTAGTAATCTCAGTATAATCTTGTAGTAATATCTCAGGCTGAGTATTTGAAGGTGAATGATACTCTATGTAAAACAAGTAATGTTTTTATGTCTTGATAAATGAAGCAAAAACAGCCACTTAAAAATAAGGTGACCAATCAGACATGCTTTTTTCTCTCCAGACAATCCCAATTTTAGACTTATTGTGGCACTTTTTTAACTGCCCTTTTTTTATAATGAAACTCTTAAATTATTCCACTTACTATAAATCCAAATTAAGTTCTTGAGTAAACTAGTTATTTATAAGGAGTTGTAGGAATAAATCAAATTCTGCTTTTCTGTTAACAAACTATTGAAAAATTTTATTCAGTATATAAAAAATATATTAACAAAAAAGTATGAATAAGTGAAAGTATAAAATTTTAATTGATTTTTTGTTTTTAATTTGAGTATTTTAAGAATCAATATCGCAGTAAATTTTGAAAGAAAATTTTGCTGAATCGATAATGTAAATTCAAAGTTTATTTCAAAATTCAAAAATTACCAAATAAGTAAAAAAGAGAAGGCAAAGTATTATCAACGTTTTAACTTTGCACCCCCCAATTTTCATTCGTTGGTATCTGGTCAATTTAGTTAATAAATATAATCATTTCAACATTTCTGATAATCATATGGTACTACTAAGCTGTTTAAAGAAATCTTATCCCGCCTTAATTTCATTTTTACTTCATTCCTTTCATCACATGAAATTTTTTGTGCTTAAGGCATTTGTCATCACATACATATTGTATTTATTTTCATTTCCTTTTTAATATGTTATAGTTTTAGATAAGGAAATTTAAATTGTTATTTTCAGTTGAAGGGGAATTATGTGATTCATTAGTTCCACTATTGGAGACTTACAGAAGCATTTTAAAGAAAAATATGCTTTTAAAGATACAGTTTACATCACTTTCTTCATATTTACATTTGTTGCATGAAATTGCAATTGCTATGAAATGCATGGGAAAAAAAGCTATATTGTATCTTGCAGCTGCAGTATCAGACTTTTACATTCCTCAACAAGAAATGGTAAGAATTAAATCATAATTATATATATATATATATAATTTTTATTCAGTACATATTATACATCATATTATAGTTTTATTCTCTTCAGATATATTAAATCTATATTATAAAATGTAAATATTTCTGTTGATGCTAAGATAAAAATATTACATTTGGTGGTGTGACATGCGATACCACTTTTATTTAGATCACATATTAATTTTATTCTTTAGTTCATCCAATAGAGGAAAAAATATACTTACAAAGAAGTTTGGTTAAAAACTATAACTTACCAATTTTTTTAATGATTTTTAAAAATAATTTTTATGCATGTAATTTTTTAATGTAAAAGCATGACATAACAATAAACATGTGCTATGTAATTTTTGCATTAATAAATATGTAATTTGCATTAATAAATATGAAAAACTAAAGTAAAAGCAGCAGAGTTATTACAATTGGCGATTTTTATTACCTTAGCTAGATGAAGGTATCTTTTATACAGTTAATTTAGATTTTTTTTACTCGTTAGATTGAAATGTTTTTTTTTTTTTTTTTGCATTTTATTTAAGTAATTGTATTTTTTAAATATTATGATGTATTTTTCTACAGTTATAAAGCATCGTAAGGTATAGAAAATTTATTCAAGAAATAAATAAAAGATATATCGTATAGAAAAAATTCTTAATATAAACTAAACTAAACTCTGTGGCTATACAATCCATGAAGGATCTGGGCCGACAGTGCCCATCTCTGTTTTCTTGACCCTGGGCCCCAAGGTGCTATACAGCATGCGTCCCGGCCAGGTGGTCAGCCTAACGCGAGACCCTCGGTGTTTAGTTCCCAAGCAAGCTTGGTACTCATTTTATCGACCCCAAAGAGATGAAGGGCTGAGTGAACCTTGCCCAGTCGGGAGTCGAACTCTCGACCTGCGGTGCGGCAGTCAGATGCCCTGACCACTACACCACTGGGCTTCACTCTTAATATAGATGTATAAAATATAGTTGCTGTGGTATTGAAAGTTTCTTGAAGTTGAATTTACGTTGAATTTTCATTGCAGTGTGTATATTTAATTGCATGATAATTTTTAATCAAAATCATATGATAATCTCAATAACTTTATCAAATTCATCTAGGATAATATGAACATTTATCTAAATAGAACTTGTATAATCTATTTACTTAGAAATTGCTGTAAAATATTCAAAAGTTGTGCTGAATCATAGTCTCTTTAACTTTTGGCTCTAAATTATCCTTCTATATATAAAGAAAAGTTTTGATTTGGAAATGGACCAATGAAAATCTGCATAGATATTCCCGGTAGATCGGCATCCAATTTGAATGCTTAAGCATGGCCTTTCTTCATTAATATTAAAAAAACTGTTGCATACAAAAATATGAAAATCGGTAGTATTATAGAGAAATGTTTGATAAATATGCTGATGCAGACAGTTTTCAAATCGAAGAATTATTTTAAGAGATATTTAATGCCAAAGTTGGACAAAATCGTTCCATTAAAAAAGTTTTATAGGAGCAAAATCTGTACATAGGAATTTGATCATTTTTAGATCATTTTATGCGTCAGAATTTCCCGGTGTGCAGACTGCATTTAGTTTTTTAATTTGACTCATTTTTTGAGGTTTTATTTCTATTTTAAATTCAAATTTTCAGCATTTCGAGAGATATTTTTTACATCTCTCTATTCTAAAAAAAAGTAACTACCGCTGTCACCGCCGCCGCCGCCGGTTTTGAATTTTTTGTGACCGGAGGTCTTTCTCTGTTAATATTAAGAAAAATAATGCATACAAAAATATGAAAATCGGCAGTATTATACAGAAATGTTTGATAAACGCGCTGATGCAGACAGTTTTCAAATCGAAGAATTATTTTAAGAGATATTTAATGCTAAAGTTGGACAAAATCGTTCCACTAAAAAAGTTTTATAGAAGCAAAAACTGTTCATAGGAATTTAATCATTTTTAGATCATTTTATGCGTTAGAATTTGCCGGAGTGCAGATTGCATTAATTTTTTTATTTTGACTAATTTTTTGAGGTTTTATTTCTATTTTAAATTCAAATTTTCAGCATTTCTAGTGATATTTTTTACAGATTTTAGAAAGTGGTATTAATTTAAACTGTTGCCAACTGTATAAAAAGCGGAAACAATGTTTGCTTCAAAAAAAAAAAAAAAAATATTTATACGCGTAAATAAATTAAAATTTTATTTACACGTGACTATTATAAACAGAAAAAATCATTTGGAATTAGAATTAAATAATTATGTACAAAAAGCAGGAACTTATTAAAAATTACGTCATAAAAACTATAATTACACGTGAATTTTAAGAGACAAAGGAATTTGTAAAACAATAAATTTATTAACATGCGTTAAAAGTCTTAAATAGGAGAAATTACGTCATATTTACGTCACATTACAGTTATTACATAAAATGAACACAAAATAATATTGCAAAACGGTTTAAATTTAGAAATTGCGCTAGACATTTATTTGATATTTTAAGAGGATACTTTTCAACTATTTTTGTTAGGAAAGCGCAAATAATATTTCATTTCTAACACAAGTATTTTCACGTGAATATTAAAAAGAGAAAGAATAGTTTGGTCAAAATTACGTCAGATTAAAAACGATTAATTTAAAATGTCTCATTTAAAAGAACTTTCTTTTCACTTTGTTAAAAAATACCAGGAGACAAAGACTCTGTTTACTTAATTCCTTTTATATTAGCTTATTTTGAAATGTTGTTACACGTGTCTACGTCATCAAGTTATTTTTATTTCGATGTTTTATTTGTATTTTAATTAATGTTGTCCTAATTTATTTGTTTTTTTCGTTATTTAAAATAAAAATTAGGTCAATTTGTATAATTTGGCGAGTAGTTTGGCGATTTATATAATTTGGCGAAATTGGTCGACGGGATAATCAAGTAGTACCGCAACGGATTTGGCGTTAAAATTCCCCAATCAAAGAGAAATGAATAGAAATCCGTTTATAGAGAGATCGAAACTGTTTTTTAAATTATAATTCCATCTTTCGAAATCTTTTTAAAGCCGATCAAATTAGCGTGCATTTAGAGTCTACGGTGTCTGGACGGGGGTTGGCGAGCGTAGCTCGTAGGGGGCCGAGCCCCCTAGTATTTTAGAAAATTGTATTAATTTAAACTGTTGTCAACTGTGTAAACAGTGCAAACAACAATGTTTGCTTCGAATTAAAAATTTATTTTTCACGCGACTATTATAAACAGAAAATATAAAAAGCAGGAACCCATTGAAAATTACGTCATAAAAACTATATTTACACGTGAGTTTTAAAAGAGAAAAAATATTGTAAAATAATAAATTCATTAACATGCGTTAGAAGTCTTAAATAGGAGAATTTACGTCACATTACACTTATTACATAAAACGAACAAAAAATAATATTGCAAAACAGTTTAAATTTAAAAATTGCGCGAGACATTTATTTGATATTTTAAGATGATCATAATATTTCATTTCTAACAAAAGTATTTTTACGTGAATATTAAAAAGAGAAAGAAAAGTTTGGTGAAAATTACGTCAGATTATAATTGTCAGATTCAAATTATAATTCAATCTTCCGAAATCTTTTTAAAGCCAATCAAATTAGCGTGCTGTTAGAATCTGCAGTGTCTGAATGGGGGTTGACGAGCGTAGCTCGTAGGGGGCAGAGCCCCCTAGTTATGTTTAAAAAACAATTTACAGTGAACTCCCTTTAACTTGCATACCTATAATATGCAATACATATTTGGATATAAACAATGAAACTTATATATAAGATTTTAAGGAAATTCAATTGAATTTTCAGTTTAATTCTTGCTTCTCTCTGAACCATAAATTTAAAAATACAGTAAAACCTCCCTAAAGCGACCACGTTCCGTTCCAATAAAAATTGGTTGCTCCGAGAGGTGGTCTCTTAATGGAGGTCATGTTTAAATCTAGATTTTAATTGTTGAAAAAGGGTAACAATTAATGTTACTAAATTTTATTTTTCACATTAGGAAAAAAATATAAAAATTTACATATTAAAACAAAAGCTAATTACGTAAGTTAATTACTGCAGAGTTTAAAAAATGAATACATTGACGTTTGCTTTGATTTTATGGTTTGATCTTTTATAATTTTTATTTCCAAGTCCTTACGAAGTCGTAAATAAATGCAATATTTTTTGGATGGGAATAACTAATGACGATTTCATGAATTTATTTCTTTAAGAATTTCCTGACAGAATAGAGCAGGGGAGTTTATTGGCTGTCATTCTTAATTTGTCATCAGAGTTAAATTCATTGCCTAAAAAGGTAGAAAGTGGTTTAAACACTTAAAAGTTACCGGAATAAAAATAAAGGTCTAAACTTAGTTTAGAAGTTTGATGAATAATGCGCTCTCCAGAATTATTTTTTTAAAAAAACCTTCTTGAAGCAACCAGGAAGAAAACGGAATTTGTTTCATTTTCTTCAAAGAAATTGGTCGCTCATGGAGGGAGTTCAATTGAGATGGTCTCTGAATGGAGGTAAAATTAGTATTGAGCCTATGGAAATAAATTTTGTTCCATGAAAAAATGGTCGTTCAGGGATGTGGTCGCTTAATGGAGGTGGTTGCACAGGGAGGTTTCACTGTAATTCGGTTAGTAATTAAAAAAAAAATATATTAAAACCCCCAGACAGATTTTCCCTGTCTATTTATATCCGTGTCTTTTATATCTGTCTATAATACAAACTGTAAATTTAAGCATTTCATATATTACTCGTTTCATAAAATTGTTTCATTAGGATTTTATTTATATAGGATAGATATGTATGCCTATTTTATTGTTATGAATTATTTGATGTTGCTTACGTTATTTACTTTTATGAAATTGAAAAGCCTTTTTAATGGTGAAGAGATATTTTATGACATGTCATTTGAAATTATTCTTTTCCATTTTAATTTTCATTCATGTATTAATAATGACTCATTTTTTTATCTACAAAAATAGGAATAAATAATGACTCACTGGAAAATTCTATAATCTGCACAACTTTTGGTCCTAGCATTGTAGATTAGAGGAAGTTGACAATATATTGCATACAATATAAACTCTCTTAACAAGTATTTTTTTTTTTTTAAGTTTAAATCTTATAGAAAGTTTCTCCAAAACATTTATCTGAAGATTTAAATTCTCTACTCCTATTGTCAGTCCAAATACGTTTTGTTAAGGGGAAGAAAATCAGGTGTAATTTTTTATAAGCACATGTTAGTGTTTACAATTCAAATGTAGTACTAAGCAAGTTTGTTAATGCTTACGATTATAATTATACTCGCTGTGTGGCAACCTGACGTGTTTCATTTACATTGCATGAGATCTCTCAATGTCTTGAGAGAAAAAGGAATCCAATATCATTGTTTATATATATATATAAAAATATATCATTAATTTTATTATACTAAATTCCAAGTAAGAAATCATTTATAAATTGTGAAAATTACATTTTCAGGGTTCATAAGCCTCCTGGAATTTTGCAGAAAATTCTTTGGCACCAGTATTTTCTTATAGAAAATCTCTCTTTAAAAGAAGGGGAAATCTCGTGCATTTAACATAGATTTCTTTTTCTATAAAAAAAAATACTGGTAGTTCTCTTGGAAAAATTCCCTGACTCGTACGAACCCTGCATTTAGCAGATTGTGATTTTTGATGCAAAACATTACTTGTCAAAAGTATATTGTTCTTTTAAGATTTGATTTTCTAATTTTGGAGTTAGTGAAATAAAATTTATGTCAATTTCATTCAAATTTATGTCAATTCAAATGTCAAAATTATGTCAATTCAAATTTATGTCAATTTTTATTTTTTTTAATACAAATAAGTGTTTTATAAGGAAAGGGGGGGGGGGGAATGTCATTTTTATCCAATAAACCATTTTGCTTCTAGCATTACTGTAAAACATTTTACCACCATCTTTTAAAAATAATTAATTGAAAATATATGCTTTATCTTTAAATTAGGGGGTAGTAATTTTAAATGCAAAGAGCTTAGGTTTTCTTCCTTTGTTGAATGTAAAGCTGAAAATGTCTGAGGGAGTTGTTTGATGATTTCTAAATCTCAATATGTTGACAGACCATTTTTAGTTATGTAGAATAAGTTGATTCATAAAGCTTGAATGGAATGTATTGAAATTGTTTTTATTTCTTCTAATTTTCTTGGAAAATTTAATGCACAATGAAGATTTTTTTCCAGCATATATTCAAATTAAAAATAATTTCTCTTCAATTTTAATGAGAAATTGACACCAATAAAAATATAATGATCTATTTTATTACTTAGTTTTCCTCTTTTATCTAAAAAATAGAGTAATTTAATAAATAAACTTTTTTAAAATTTTGAGAGCTCATGTGTCATCCTCTTATCTATTTGGATAACTGATGTAAATTTTATCGCTCTGTGTTCCATATTTTAGGAGTAGTAGTTGTGAAATACAAACAGGTAGTCAGATTTAAATATAATAGATAGATAGCAACTTTGTAAAAAAAAAAAATGTGATTATCAATAAATCAAGTTATCTTTGAATGTTGTTTATTTCTTCGTTTTCTTTTTTTTTTCAGGCAACTCATAAAATACATTCCTCTGAAGCTCTAAGTGTAACTTTCCAATTAGTTCCAAAAATGTTAACGCCTCTTGTTCATTATTGGGTACCAGAAGCATTTGTTGTATCTTTTAAGGTATTTTTGCATTTTACTATATTTTTATTTCAGCAAATGAAATTTCATTTTTTCAGTGCACTATTTTTAAATACCTGAAAATTCTGATATTTTATGGGAATTAAGTCTTGCTTTAGGGTTATTTCAGTGGCTAAAAAAAGCATATATTTCAAATAAAAATTTTAAGAATCATAAAAGTATTCTTTCTGAACATGGAAGTGTAATTTGATAGTTTATGATATACAGTAGACTCCCTTAAATCTGTGACCATAAAATCCGCTTATTTTTTCAGATGTAAACAATGAAATCTACAGTTAAGTTGTAGGAACAAATTCAAGATGGCGCCAAAATCGGCGACTACCGCAATGTTTTTTTTTTACTAAATTTTTTGTTAATCATTCTCTTTTGGCTATTACAGCTGATTTATTACTAAATAAATTTACATTACTTTTGATTTTGATATAAATTAGCATATCTATATAAAAAATTCCAGGGTTTGAAATGGAAAAATCCATGAACCGGAATGCTATTTTTAAATTATTGTTCGTGGAATTTTTTTTTTTTTTTAAATTATAGACAAATTTATTTCTAAACATACAAAGCAGTATGAGAAAAGCATTCCAGACTCTAAATAACAATGAAAATTGCCGTTCTCCATCCACATAGTGCTAAGAACGAATAATGACGTATCGATCTTACGATCACTTTGCCACTAGATGGCAGCATAGGACTTTTGCAATCAAATTCAATTGATTTCATTGGTAATAATTTAATTATTTTAATTAATACTTACCTTTAAACTAATAAATTATTTTAATATTTTACTTAATGTTTCACTTTATTGTAAGCATTCATTATAATTTCCCTTGCTTAACTACCAATCAAATTAATGTTTAAAAACTGTAAACAAATCAATGACCAGAAATCTGCAAAATTCTAAAATCCGCATAACCTCTGGTCCCAAGCTGTGTGGATTTGAGGGAGTCTACTGTATTATTAATTTATAAAAAGCTTTCACATGCATAAAAAAAAACATGGGTGAAGCTGACTTTACAAACAAATACTTGGTGACATACCTGAAGACAGACATAAAAGGCTGAAAAGCTTGTTGTGTAAAGTAGGGATGCACCAAATAGTGACTTTGGCCAAATACCGAATATTCGGGCAACAGGTAAATCGAATACTGAATATTTGGCTTGCCGATTACTTTTAAATTTCAGAATTTGAAAGTATTAAAAAGTTAAATTTTGAAACAATTTTACATAATATTTAACACACATACTTCCATATTGATAAACAAAATCTTTTAACAAGTAAATTCTACACTAGAAAAAATTATGCTTTGAATTGTTATTTAAGAAGAGGATAGTTTTAAAGCTTCTTTAATTGATAAAATTTTTAATTTCATGGATTCCTCTCTGAATTAAAACAAATGAATGAAATTTTCTTATATTCTAAAACAAATATTTTAAAATGAAAGTGAAATTTTGAAGGAATTGGGTAAAAAAATTGTACAGTCATACATTGTGTATTTGTCAGGAAGGGATTAAAATCGTCATTATTGGTTAATTTTCTTATGTGATACTTTTCAAATAGCAAATAAAAAATGTAAAAGCATTCTCTTTTATTTAAATATAATTCTATTTCTAATTATTAAATATCTTTATTCATTGACTCTTAAAATTTTTTTAATAAGATCTTTTAAGAGGTTAAATATTTCATATATATTATGTCTGGCTAAATATTTTTATATTCGGCCAAGCCGAATAGTTTGATATTCAGCCAAGCTCAATATTTGACATACCGAATAGTTTGATATTCAGTGGTATGGCCGAATACCGAATATTCGGTGCATCCCTAGTCTAAAGTAAAAAAATATACTTGAGTCTCGGCATACTTGTTCATTCTTATTTCCTTAGATGAGTATTTTATTTATTTAGAACCGTTTCTACCCTCAAGAAAAGATCAAAGAGTGAATTTATGATATGTATTTTTGGAATATTTAGAAATACTTTAATCATGTTAGCCAGAATCAGAATATTTGATAAAATATTTTCATCAATATACAATTAAGGAACTGTTTATTAAATATAGATAATTGTCAATGATAGCCTTTTGCAAATTCGTATCTGAAAGTAAACACAATGAAATTGAAAATAATGCATCATTTATGTTTCATAATATAAAAAACTTATCATACCTCTTTCTATTATATCATGTAAGCAGAGCTCAATTGAGGTAGTCTGAGCTGAGGCGCAAGACACAGCAACTTTTCAAGGTCCCCTCAAACCAAAATGTTAGCTTGATTTTCTTTTGGAGGGCCTATTTGGAAATTTTCATGTATTTTATAAAATGTACATGAAACTCAGGTTAACTTAAATTTTCTTTTGCTGTTTCATGCTATAATATCATAAATATAATTTCAATAAAAATATTTTGTCTGCAGCTCATCTAATTTAAGCTGCTTTAGAAAAAATAAAGGCATCTGTTACTTAGATATCTGATCTTGAGTTGATTTATTTTCTAGGAGATTTAAGAATTCTTTTTTGAATCATTTTACTTATTATGAGGCCTCTGTCTGCAGTGGACCCAAGACTGCAGCTTAGTCAGTCTGTGCAATAATCAGGCTCTGCATGTCAGAGAAGCTTTTCACTTTAAATAGAACTAGATAGTACCCGTCAAGATTTGACGGTAAATAATTTGAACGGTTCATTAGAAAAATTCCTGCATTTTTAATTAGTTGCTTTTAAATTAATTATTGAAATTGTGACAAATTTCTATATTGCATAAGGGATTCCTATTGATTTAAGGCGATAGATGGTGCTACCAGTCTAACCTATTCAATGAAGCAAAAAAAAAAAAAAACCTTTATAATTTACAACCAATTATGCTTGCTTTTTATCAGAAGTTTAACTAAAAATATTGGATATAGGGCATTTATTTTTACTTACTACAGCCTCAATTTTTTTCCCTTTTGAAAAAATTATTTATTAATAACTGAAAATTAAATGCTGTCATGAATATTATTTTTTATCAGTCTCATTCTCTAAAAGCCCAATTTCAAACTTGATGCAGCTAGCGATTTATAAGATATATTTTTTTATTACTTGAATTTTATTTTACATTTTTTAAAATATTAAACTGTGGATATCAAGGAAGTTTTTTTTTATAGTTCTTATGTGAATATTTTTCTTTCTTTCTGTTTTCTTTTTCATCTTTTATGGAAAAGAATGACAAACTTTTCTATATTCTTGATAATGGTCAGAAAATATAACAAAAATTGTATATCAGCTCAATTTATTTAATTGATAATTACATGCAAAACATTTTAAATAAAAAATTATTTTAAAATATTGTTGTGCATTAAATTTTATTTAATTATAAAGCATTCAAATAATAATAATAATAACAAAATAAAAATCATATATCTTCTCCTGCTAATGAAACATGTCATTATTGAAGAGAATCATCGCCAAAAATATTGTAGAAATCATTTTGCCGGGCATTGGGCTCGAACCCACAGCCTCTACAAAATTTCAGAGCTTTAAACTGCTACTTTTGACCACTGCGCTAGCAGGAACTCTCTCAACATTCCTCTAAATTGAAGAGGCTCATAAAAGAGTTGATGCTATGCACAAATGTATCAATTTGGCTCTTACAGAATTGCCTTTTCGTTTTAATGATGAAGTAAAATAAAACGAAAAATCATGCATCAGCCATACCTTATGAAATACTTTCCAGCACTTAAAAATATATCAAGAAATTTCATTTTTTCATACAGAAAAATGAATCATCCAGTAAAATGAATGTCCATCCTGTAACTGAATGCTTTTGTGCATCTCTGTAAATGAAGGTAATGCTTCACATGCCTTAATCTATGAAAAACATGTTGTAGAGCATCTCGATGATTTTTTAAAATTTCATTATTCTTGAAGTATAATAACATCATTAAAATGCATCACATTTTCCCCCCATAGAATCATAATGTAATGTAATTTTTTGTGCGTTTCTGTAAACCAACTATAAATGCTTCTTATTTTATACACCTGAGAAAACATGTGTTTGTTCACCCCAGTGATGCAAAGCCATTTCATGATTTTTGAAGTATTGTAACATCATTAAAATGCATTGGAAACAATTTTTAACCATAGACTATAATGTGAAGAATTTTTTTTTGCATGTCCCTGTAAATCAGCTATAAAAGATACACACTTCATTTTTAATACTGAACATTCTATAGTAAACATACAAAAATTTCATGGCAACCTGAGTGCATTGATAGACGGCAGACAGACCAACTAAATTCAAAAACACGTCTCAACTTTGTTAGAAATTGTAAAAAAAAAAAAAAAAGAGTCTTTGTGATGATCATGTGGATGTAGTACTTAAAAGACTTTGTTGTTGAGGACTTTGCTTTGATATTATTAATTATAACATAAATTGTGATAAGGGTTATAAATTCCATAAAAATATGGAAAAAACAACAAAATAATAATAAAAAAACCTACTTAAATTTCGCCTTGCAATTTAACTAACATCTTTTTCAATATTATGGGTTTAAAGAGAAAAAAAAGCATGGTCTTAAGTTACTCCTAAAAGTTTTAACAGGCAGTGAAAATACTCCATGGAATGATATTTTTGGCTAATGCTGCTTGACATTGTTGATACTTGGTGTTTAGCACAAAAGAATTCATTTGATTAGCCAATTGCTCATTGTATGTGACTTTTTTAACTATACAGTTAAAAAAAAAAAAAAAAAAAAAACACTTCATACAATTTAATCTCTAAATTATGTAGAAACAAATGGAAATAGTCATTCAACTGGAAAACATGTCTTTTAGCAATTTATTTTAAAACAATAAGCTTTAGGGTTACCTTGTTAATGAAATTATACCAAACTCTTCGAGCAACTGAATTTATTTAAATATATATATATATATATATATATATATATAATAGTTTTAACAATAATTAAACTGTAAACTTGATCATTCAACAAGAAATAAAAATAAAATAGTGTGTGATTGCACCATTCATTTTCTTTTAAGAAAGTGATATATTTTTTTTACATATAGTTATATATGTTGCATATTTATGTAACATTATCAAGTTATGATAAAAAAAATAATGATAACATACTTGTATGTATTAGAATTTCTGATTTTGAACTGCATTTATTGTAAAATAATTTTGATAGTAAAATAAACATCACTTTTCTTTTCTATTTTTTTTCTCTTTAAATTTTAAGTTGGAGACTGATGAGACCATACTAGTTCAGAAAGCCAAATATGCTTTAGAAAGATATGGGCATAACGTAAGTAGTTTAATAAATATGAAAAATTTTGACATTTTGTGACAATAATTGATACTTAATAGATCATGTAAAGTTATCATCAATGGTTAATTATAACTTCTATATAATATCAGCTTAATAAATAAAAAACAAATATTTTCTTGCACTCAAATTAACTTTGATTGTTATCAATTTTGAGCATAAGAAAATACTGATTTATGAAAATATACCTGTAAAATTATAAAAAATTTTAAAGCTCTTGAATATTTTGAAATGATTCAGGTTTTTAACGCATGTTTTAGAATGATTATGTAATTAAAAAAAATGTATATATTAAATCTTAGAAATTATGACAGAAACATTGCATTGTAAAGAACATGAATTATACTTATTCATAAGATGTTCATAAAGATAACATTGTCTTGGAAATATTTTCTTTTCACTTAGAAATCATAATATGAAAATTTCTATTCTTTTTGTACCAAATTCTATATGCATTTACATTTTTTAGACTATGAAACAACTTCTTTCACATAACTTACAGGGAAATTTGCAAATATTAAAAAAAAAAAAATCAATTCTTTTACAATATGCATGCAAACTGGGAGTGAAGGAAGTTTCCTATTTTTCATTCAGTCAAGATCAATTTTTTATGCACCCAGAGAATTTTTAAACTCAGTAATGTTTTTTAAAAATTTTAAAAACATTTTTCATATATATATATATATATATATATATATATTTTCAATCAAATGTATCCAGATCTTGAATATTTATAATCGATTTATTTAAAATTTCTCTTTCAATGGATGTATAATACTTTGTGAAATTTACCAATAAAATAATTTCAGTTCAGATTTTTCTCTGTTTGTGATCTTATCTTTGTTTTCATGAAAATGTTTGATTAATATGAAATTTTAATATACATTGAAGTCAAGAATAAAAGAAAAAGTTCAAGGATAAAATATACTATTTTCTTTAATATGTACAGTAGAGTGCCGATTATCCGAACAAGTCAGGACAGACCCTAGTTCGGATAAGCAAAAGTTTGGATAAATGGACAGACAATTTAAGGGATGTTTCTGACTATACTAAAGCCTTCACACGTTATCTAAGTTTAGGACTTGCAGTGCCAGTTAGTGCTGGCTTGTTTAAAAATTGTTTTTGTCTTTTTAATTTTTTTTGTTTACATTTTTATCATTAAAAATATTTTTTTCTCTCTATTTATCATTTTCTGAATTCCAGAGATTATAATTTAAGCAAAAAAGCTTTTGATTGTTGCATGCTTCAACAAAGACATTCTTTTCAATGTTGCCATATCTCAAATTCTTGTTAAATACATTAGTTGAATAGGATCAGCACTCTTCTGCCGTTCGAGCCATTTCATAGCTGTTTCCATACATTCAAAGGCTTCGTTATGTGATGGACCCGGGTCATTTTCAGTGCATTCGTTTTCATTTTCTTCAATTTCTTTTTCATCTCGAATATCATCCACAATCTGATCATCATTTAAAATCTGATATCCAGTACGTCACTATTTAACTGCTAGTTAATTTCATTTTCCTCATAGCTTAGGATTCTTCTCATCTCCTTTATTGTCTTACATTCCTCATTTTCTGATCCAATATCAGTTTTTTCTTTATCTAAAATTTTATTCGAAGCAAATAGATAATTGGCGGTTCGGTTAAAATTGTTTTTGGCAGAAATAGGCTATTCGGATAACTGAAAGTTCGGTAAAAATGTTTTTTTAAAAGAGAAATAGGCTGTTTGCAGGGGCGTAGCTACAGATATTTTTTCGGGGGGGAGAGTTCGAAAATTTCCCAACTTGAAACAAATTCCTCAACATTCAACTAAAGTGATATACACAAAGTGTGTAATAATGATAACGAAGCTTATGCATAAAAAATTCCTTTCCAAAGAAAAATTTTGAAACTATAAATATAAAAATTCTAATTATTGGTTTGTTTAATAAAAAAACAAACACGCGTTTTACTTTCTTCTGTCTTTACAAGACAAAAGTATTGAATTCGTAAAAAAAATTCTACAACTGGTTTTCGACGGTTTGATACGTTTTAGAAGGTCCTGAACATGATTTGACTGTTTTTAGAAAATGTCTGTCTGTGTGAATGTGACACAAATTTTGTGGGTGCTCTACCTCAAGAACTAATTCGTGGAATTTTATAAAACTTTAGATTCAGTTATACTTTGATAAAAATTAATGCTGATTAGTTTTTGGTGTAAATTACCCAAAAGGTGGCGCTGCTATGCTGTATTTTTCACGATTTAAATGATTTTAGTGATAGTTATATCTCAAAAACTGTTGCACAGAATTTGATCAAATTTCATATTCTGTTAAACCTTGACATAATTTAGTGCTTATTAGGTTTTTGTATATATCTGTGGCACTGCTGTGCAGCATTTTTCACGATTTTCGCGTTAGCTATATCTGAAAACTAATACACGGAAATTTAGTCAAACTTCATATTCGGTTACATTTTCTTATTGGGCTTGGGTGTATACTGTCCAAAGGTATCGCTTTTGAGCTCTTTGGAAGGTTTGGAATTTTGGTTGCAGACATCTAAGAGCATGGGTGTCGAAATTCAATGATTTGTTTGAAAAATGCGATGCTTCTATCTCCTTTTTAAATGCACACAATTAAACCTTTAGAATTCATTATTATGGGCATAGAATTGTTATTTAATTTTAACATTATGATTGCAAATTTTGAAGTATTAACATGTATGGGATAGAATAAGGTTTTGGATTGGCACATCCAAATAGTTTTCATTTAACATCAATTCTTTTGGTCTTCAAAGAAGCTAACCCTGATGAAGCTAACCTAACATCGTCTAGTTTAATAAAATCCACTATTTCACTTTCACATTTTAAAAGCATTAGGCTGTCAAGTCTGTCAGGCCTCATTGTAGCTTGCAATATTTTAAATTTTTATTTGACTAAAGATTCTTTCATTAGATGCAACGCCATAAAGATAAGCTGCTGTGAATGTTAAGGTACGAGTATATAGTTTGACGGCGTGACCCAAATAGTCTTTGAATTTCATGGCATGAGTAAAAGGTTTGTTAAGTGAGTTGGGATTTGGTTTATTTCTATTTGACTCTGCAAACCATGTACATCCGGTTTCTCATATCCAGGTGGAAACATTATTAACTTTTCTAAGTTAGTGATACTCAAATTTGCCTTGCACAATTGTAATTTAAATATGGAATGTATTGGTACAATATTCTCCTGATATAGGGAACATTGTCATTTAAGCCCATTACTAAATTGTCGAAATTTTTTTGTATTTCTTATAACTCTTCCCTGTAAAACTTATGTGTATCAATGCCCATTGCTATGCTATTATTTTTATCTATTCCATTTGGTGAAACCGTTTTCCCAAGGTGCTTTCAAAAGTCAGCTTCTTTAATCACATCCTAATATTCATAATTGTTTATGAACTTGTTTGTCTATAAGAAAATTTTTATTCCTTCAAAATTTTATTCAAGTGCAACCTGTCAGTGTTTATGTCAACCTGTATGTCGATTTTTTTCTTCAGTTGATGGACTGCTTTCATGGTCATATTTCTGTTCCAAATTCAAGTCATCCACTTTTTTACCTATTTCATCCTCGAATGGATTTTTAGATGCTCCAAAATCTTGCACGAAAACTCTTTTCCTATTATGATGGGTTCTTTCGTGCTAAGATTTATAGTAATTTTTTAGAACAGCTTTAAACACACAACACTGGACTTTTGGTTTAAAATTTCATAAACACCTATAAATATAAATGAACAGGACACAAATAAAGGTAAACGCACACAAATAAAGTGCGCACAATTCCGCACACAAATAAAGGTAAAATGTGGCAAATTTATCTAAACTAACGGCTTCTTATATTCAGATTTGCTCATATAATGCTTTTGTCTTGACAGCGAAGGGTTAACTAATTTTCGGAGCAAAAAAATCACGAGAATGAGTAAAATATTGTCCAAAAATCGCAAAATTAGTGCAATTTGTCAAAACTCATCAAATCTTCTTGCCCAGCTGTGTTTCAAGTAGGTGACTACATTCCTTTCTGTTGTGCTACAAGTGATCTCCAATTTTCAAAAGAAGCTGCAATCCCTTTGGATTAAAATAGCTGAATTCTCTTTTGGGAGGAGAAGGGGAAGAAGAGTGAAATTTTTGAGAAAGGAACAAAGTTTTGAAGGAAATAAAAGAACTGGATAGTCAGCTATTGGTGGATAGGAGTAGAGAAATTTAGGTCTGGTAGATGTATAATATTTTTGTAGAACTGAAAAATACAATGATAGATTGAGTGTGGCTGATTTCTTTTTGTATTTCTTTTGATAATTTAACTTGTTTACTGTTGCAGTACTCAAAATAATCACCAAAACAATAAAAATTTCATAATGTCTCAAAAATCCAGAATTTCCCAACTCTAAGCTCAAATTTCCCAACTTCACAAATATTGGGGGGGGAGGCTCCCCCCCCATACCCCCCCATGGCGACGCCCCTGGCTGTTTGGATAATTGGAAGTTTGGTTAATTAGAGTTTGAATAATCGGCGCTCTACTGTATTTAAAATAAAAGGGGCATGATATTTTCTCAAACTGCTTTTGAATCATACTTCAATTTAAGTACAGTAATCCCTTAACATTCGCAGAAACCTCAGCAAATGTCAAGACTTATCTTCCCGTGCATAAAAGGGGGTTAGGTTTAATGATTTTGTTTTAATGGAAAAAAAGTAATTTAAACGTAAAAATATATTTATTAAACATTTAAAAATGCATGCTGTAAATAAATTTGAATAATTATAAACAGATTGTACAAAATTTAGTAGCTAGTTGATGGCTGAAAAAAATTATTGCTATACGATTGTTTGTAAGAACAGATCTTTGTTTATGGATTTATCATATTAAAAAAAGTTGCGTTTTCGATTTTGCTTTTAAATTTGAGACTCCTCGCCAGTTAAGGATCACATTGTATTGCTCTTTCAACAAGTTGTTGAAGTTTTAAAATTTCCCATACAATTTTTGCAGAAAAATTTTCAGTTGCAATAAAAATTTTGAATTTTAGAAAATTTATGATTCTTTCAGTTTTAGTATCAATTTATGTTTCAGGTTTCTTGGAATTACTGACCTATATTTTGCAACAATATAAGGGTTGAAGTTCTCGGAACTTAGGCTATACAGTTTAATGCAGCTGTCCAGTGTCAAATAGTTTTATGTAATTGGTAAAACAAAGCGAGTTTACTTTGTAAAAAAATATTCTTTGCGAAACAAAATTCGCGAGTAACCAAGTTAAATATTCGCTAATGTTAAATCTGCGAATGTTAAGGGTATTGCCTGTATACTGTATATCTGTATTACAAAATTTAATTTTATTATACAGCTGATCTCAAAGTTTTTATCTACTGATTATCTCTCTTAAAATATTTGTTATGAATGAATTGAGCATTAAAATAATAATAAAATACTTTTATTTGGTAGAAGTAAAATGATTTCATATTTTCAAAATGTTTTAAAATGGCTTTAGTTAAAGTAATAATGATGTGAAAGTTTGTGTAACAGAAGAGGCTTTTAGTTTAAAATATAAATAAACAGATGAGCAATCCGACCTGAACTTCGAGATATTACTGTGGTCCATCATGTTTCTATTTGAGAACTTTTTTAAGGTATGAATTTTGTTTTATGAGTTTCATCATGTTGCATTCACATTCAGACAGATAAGCAATTACAGTGAAACATGCTAAGTTGATCACCTTTGTATAAGTGGACTTTTTAAAGAGTACACCATATATAGGTTTTGGCCAAAATCCACGAGGGTGCCTCCCACATTTTTTTACCTAATTTACCTTATTTTTATGTAAAATTTTTATTTTTTTAATAGAAAGAAAATATAAATATCCTAAGTGAACTGAATTTCTACTTCTCAAAAACAGGACTTTTTCTGAACATTTGTTAGAAACCTAAATACTAAAACAATTTTATCATCTTTAATAAATTATATTTGTAATATATTTGCTAAAACAGCTTTGTTATGTAAAGTAAATAAGTACATTTTACATTAATTTGCAGAATTAAAAAAATTTTGCAGTTGAACTTTCGAGTTTTATATTTTGATTATATTGAATTTATTGTATAATACTCATAATATATTTTCTCTTTTTTCTTTTTAAAGTTAGTGATTGGCAATGAACTGAACAGTCGTAAATATAGAGTTATTTTTGTAACTAGTCAGAATGAAAAAGAAATAAAGCTTAGCACAGAAGATGTGAAAAGGGGCAAAGAAATAGAAGAAATTATTGTAGAAGAACTTTTGAAATATTACAGTGAGTTTCAATCTCCTTAGTCGTACAAATAATTACAACAAATTTAAGTGCAATTTTTATAACAGTAAATCTTACTAATGATGGTATGGTGTCATTTAATAATAAATAAATATATTTTATGTTTAAATCTTGAATTTGCTTTATGAACAACTGAAAATCACCTTTATCACTTCATCATAATATATATAGTTCAATTTATGCTAATACTTATATACACTATTGATTTGACTTTTTAAACTTTCCATTAAGTCTGAGCATGATATGTCCATAATCTTACTTAATACAATTTTTAGTTTAAACAACATCAAAATTTTTGAATTATAGATTTCACTTAATTTAATAGCTTTTGATAGTTTCTATTTTAACAAATTTTTATTTATTACTTTGGTAATTATTAAAATGGATCTTAATGATAATTAAATCTCTATTTTGAGAAAGAAACAAATGCAAATGCTGAAGAACTTCACTTATTTATTTTTTCAAACAAACAATTCACAACTAAAAATTGTTGATCTAATTCTTATAAAATGTCCACCAAATAATAAGAAAAATTGATTTAAAAATTTTTCATAATGCCTGAAAGTTCAAATTTTCATCCCAAAAGTAGTTAATGATATTTTTACAGAATCTGCTCTTGAAATAATACATGGGTTCTAACTGCTAGCAAGAATATTTGATAAAAAGAGCTCCAAAATAAAAAGTAAAATCCTTTTTTATTTTCCTATATTGAAAATTCTCTTAGAAATCAATGTTTATTAACCTTCTCACCACCGCGAACTGATATATCCGTTCACTAAGCTGTAGGTTTCACTGTAGTAGAAGCATTTTTTAAATTAATATAATTCTACAACTATAATGCAGTTTTAAAATATTTTGTTATGTATAATACTCTCAAGGCTTATACTCCAATACATAATGTCATGTTATAAAAATAATCTTTTTTCAGACTTTTTAAAAAATTACAGAGAAAACAACATTACAATTCTGCCCTTTTCCTCCGCGGCCAGGGGGTTAAGGAATCTATTATAAATTGGCAGAGTTGAGTAATACAGTGCTGTATCTGGAATAAAGCATGGAAGGGCTACTGGTCACAAATAAAGGAAATTTGAAAAAGTTGTAAAAAGATTGATTTTAACTTTTTTTTAATATACACAAAAGCCTAGCTTCCAGATTTTTAAATTCAGAATTTAATCTTAATAAAATTTTAATAGACAGAAATGACATGAAATTGACCAAAAAATAGGGTCTTAAATATGTAAAAAGTTTCTCTTCACTTATACTCAAACAAACAAGGTAATTCAGAATTGGTGTAAAATGAAGGTGTAGTTTATTGCAACATTTTTTATCATAGAAGCTGTGGTTGGAACTAATGGATTAAGACACTAAAGGGTGTTTTTTTAAATTCTCAGTAAAGTATGTGTTTGTGTCACAAATTCTAGTAAATGATTGACAAATATGCAGCCCACTCCCAATAACAACACAATAAAGTACAGTGTTGATGCAAAATTTTGCCTTGGCTGGCACGAGTCGTTGATTATTTGCTATCAAATCGCTTAATCGAATAGTAATCAATTGTAACTAATTTATCACAGTATCAGAATCGAAAATTTATTGTTGTTGTCTTTTGGTATTGGCATATTTTCCAATTTGGCTTTCGCTAGAGTGTCTTTTACTCGGGACATGGCTGGGGACCTACGAACCTTGCTTCTGCAAAAGAGTCGGAATAGGTAGAAGAATAAAGGGCTACGGACAAAAAGAGGCTGCTCACCGCAGCGGTTTTTTAATTTAGTAATTTTATTGATGACCATTTGAAAAATTCACTCTGTGAAGAATCTTGCATGATACTAAGGATTCGGATTGCAATTGCTTTATAGATTCTTTCCTGAGAGTATGATATACTCTTAGGATATAGTCCAAACTGGTTAAAAAAAAAAGAAAAAAAAAAAGATCTTACTTAATAATTTTTATTTATTCTTTGAATTTTATCCATATTAGCATTATGATTTATAAAACTCATTAAATAAATCATTATTTGATATCGTGAGGTAAATTGGTATCTTCCACAATCAGAATGCCCTTCTGCTTCACTGCTTGAGTTGTGATTATTCATTGTATCACAATTTCTACTTATCTATATGTGCTCTATCACCCCCTTAAAATTTGTATCAAGACTTTTGAGTTATCCTACATAAGGGGGGGGGGGAGATGCAGCATGCACATAAAAATACAGTAACTTTTTTCTTTTTGAATGGCAGCAATCAATTGAAATTTACCTTTGTCAGCATGAGATGATTTGTATTATTTCTTTTGAAGGTGAATATCTTTTATGCTATACATTCATTGTGTTTAAATCATTGAGGCTATTATATTTTGTTTTGTGATAATTTAAGGCGATCTAAGTACCCTTTGGAAACCTTTTCATTTCTAAGAAGTAGTATGCACTAGGGTGTCAAAGATTTTAATCAAACGATTTAAATCGATGAATAAATCGCAATCTTAATCAACTGATTAAAAAAAAGTCATTGATTAAAATCATAAATTTTCTAAATGTTTATAATCACATGAAAAAATATTAAAATCTGAGATGAACATAATTTGGAAAGTTTCTGTAAGTATTTTGCTTTATGAATAGACAATAAAAAGCTTTAAATAATTGTTTCTAAGTATAAAACATTAAGTATACTAAGTTTGTAAAAATACATAATTTGCAATGTCATAATTTCCTTTAACTAATCAAGTTATTTATTCATTTTATGTAAAATAAGCATAGACAATATATTTAATTTCTGCAAGTAAAAGAATAAGTAGCCAGTAAGTTATTTTCTCATTTTACTTTTGCAATAATAAATTTATAGCGAATTGGAGCTAAAAAAGAATGAAAAAAAAAATGGCAATTGCTCAACAATTATTATAAAAGAATGTAAAGAGAAAAATAATTGGTATAAAAATGTTAAGTTCAGAAAGAGCTTCTTTGGTAGAGGATGAATAAATGTTTTTAATTTTATTTTTTTACATTTGAACTCATATGCACCAAATAAAGAAATTAGTTAGGGATTGAAAAAGCAGCAAAACTTAAAAAAAAAAAAAAAAAGCCACTTACTGCTAATAATCCCTACTGAGGGATAATAATGCTGCTATTTAATATTTTGAGAATTTTAGATATAATGGAGAGGTTGCACTCACTCTAAATTATGCCTTCTTTTATGTTTAATTGATGAAGACGATCTTACATTCCTCGAAACTTAACTCGAAATCATAAAATTTTTTTTAAGTAACTAGTTATTGCAGTTTTAAACTCTGTTAAAAGCAAAACAAAACCACATGATCCAAAAACGGGACGGGATTGGTTTGACGTCACTAGACATGAAATGCGGATTTTCCGTAGCGGTCTGCATTGTGCATGTAGACTGCTTTTCCATTGCTTTCTGTTTGTTAACTACTATAAAAATCTTTTAAAAACTCATTTACACAAAATCAAATCAGAGTCAAAAGATTATTATAACATATTCAAATATAATGTATTATTAATTTATACATTTGTATTAACTTTCATTTAGAAAAGTGTTGCAGTTGGTTGGATTAAAAAAATATAAAATTATACCTTCTGAAAATAGTTTTTTTCGCCCTCAAATTTATTTTAAGGGCATAAAAAAATGCATTTCGTGAGGGTAAAGATACAAGAAGCTAAAGCTAAAAGGTAAATTTATTTTAAACTTGCTCTGATTTACTTAAAAGGATAAAGAATGATAGTTTTATTAAAAAATAAATCGTAAGTAAAATAAAATCGCCATTATCTAGTTCTTGAAATGTAATGTTTCCTTAATTCATTGTAGTGCTTAATAATTCCTTTTGCTATGAATAAAATTTCGTGTTATGCAGGTTATATTACAGATAAAAAGTTAACTCGAATTTACTATGAGAAAATGAAATTTTGAGATACTGACTTATGGAATAAAAATATTAAGTTAACTGCTGTCGGTATTAAGTGCATATTCATAGATCAGAAACAAATTACTACAACATACGTAAGTAAATTTATAAGTATTGCCTTTTTTTTTATGTGCTTACTTAAAAATAAGTATTAAAGCAAAAACTTAAAAAACTACACCCTTTTATAAGTATCCAAAGTTTATCTTAATAACCACACCTCATTTTATGATTGCAATTCATGATTTTTCCATTAAAATGTCCAATATAATATGATAATTTGGCATGGCTATCGAACCCGATTATGTATGATTCACAGCTTTCTTTTTTTACATTTGATAGAAAATGTAAGCTCGCGAATTTATTTTGAAAAAAATATATGTATAATCTTTGCTTTATTCCTGTTTTAATGTATGGAAAGAGGAAAGAAAAGAAAAGTATTATTTAAACTATCATTTAGAATTTCTAAATTGATTTTTCAACGTATAATCATTGTTCAATTAATATGAAAGTGTTAATTTATTATTTCTTAAATATATTACACTCTTTATTTTTTACTTATATTTTCTACTTTTTACTGCGTAAACTAATTGCAGCTTCACAGTCATCTGACCTTTTTTTGGGCGACCGTAGTTTAGACCATAATAAATCCACTATTGTTACAACTTGTAACGAAAAAGAATATTCGACGATTTACCAACTGTGATGGGCTGACGGAAAAACTTGTTAAAATTAATGTATTAATTTATAATTAACTTCTAAAAATATTAAAATGCTGTATTGTAACTGGAAGCATGCCTTTGTGCATAATTTTTATATTTCTTAATTTACCTGAAAGCGAGTGAAAGATCAAATACAAAATCCTATCCTTACCTGCAAAAACCAAGTTAAGTTAAATAAAAAAGTGTAAAAATAATTTCATTACTGTTTTAGTATTATTTGCTTACGAATAACTTTTGAATGCATGTAGTTCTTTTTGTTTGTTTGAAATGTAGTTTCTCAGAATGTCCTACTTAATATTTATCAGGTTCTAAACATGTTATATCAGTCTTTTCCTCAATGCTCTAACTTTCGTAAAAATAAAATAAAATAATAATAATAATAATAATAATAATGAAAATGATTTGAATATCTTGTTAAAGAAAGCAGTATTTTCATTTTGCAAATAAGAATTACATTATAGAAAACTGCGAAATTTGAATATGTTGTTCAGGTGGAGGACACTCTTTTAACTTTTGAAAGCAGACATCTCATTATACATAAACTTTTTATTGTGACATATAAATAATTTAGCATAAATTATCATTCAAGATTAATTCTTTGTTTGTATTAATGCGTTAGTATCATATAAGGGCAACGTTAAGAGATGGTAATACTTTGCTATAATATCACAATGATTTCTAAATTCAATTAACAAATAAGACATGAATTTGCATGATTATTATTTTTTTAATTATTTGGAAGATATGGATTGAGTATTAATTTAGGGATAAAAAATTGACATAAAGCCAAAGAATAAAGAAAGCGTTTATTGATCATGAATAAAAATTCAAACATATCATCATTCTGAATGAAGGGAACGAATATTTTCTCCAACTGGATTAAATCATATTCGAGGATAGAGTAGCACAGTTGACGTTTATTCCAACAGAGTGAAAAATGTCCAGACCAGGAATCGACAAAGCGTTGGCACGGTGCGCCAAGTATCCAGGTTCATTTCCTGGTCTGGACATTTTTTGCTCTGTTGGAATAAACATCAACTGTGCTACTCCATCCTCGAATAAATCATCATTCTTTCAGTCTGAGGCATCCCCCGACTTACGTATTATGCGACATATGTAGATTCGCAAGTATGTAATAAATCTCAAACATTAGAATTGTGAACATACTAGCATGTTTAATAAACGTTTATAATTATTTTATAATATTTATTATTTTATTACTTATACGCATATTAATTCCGTAATCCACAAAATATTTGAAAAGTGTCCTTTCAGTTTGCTTTTATATATATTTTTTCATACTATTTTATATTCGAGTAAGCACTGCTGTATTATTCTTCATTTACAAAATATTACTGTGTAAATATTATATATACAGTAGACTCCCTTAAATCCGCGACCCTAAAATTCGCGTATTTTTTCAGATGTAAACAATGAAATTTACAGTTAAGTTGCTGGAACAAAATTCAAGATGGCACCGAAATCGGCGACTACCGCAATGTTTTTTTTACTAAATTTTTTGTTAATCATTCTCTTTTGGCTATTACAGCTGATTTATTTCTAAATAAATTTACATTACTTTTGATTTTGATATAAATTAGCATATCTATATCAAAAATTCCAGGGTTCGAAATGGAAAAATCCACGAACCAAAACGCTATTTTAAAATTATTGTTCGCGGAATTTTTTTTTTAAATTATAGACAAATTTATTTCTAAACATACAAAGCAGTATAAGAAAAGCATTCAGGACTCTAAATAACAATGAAAAAATTTACAGAGAGCGCAATAAGCTATATATACTGATAATAGCATTAACACTGTTCTCCTTGCTATCACTAGATGGCAGCATAGGGCTTTTGGAATCGAACTGAATCGATTTCATTCGTAATATTTTTATTTTACATAATTATTTTAATAATTACTTACTTTTAAACTAATAAATTATTTTAATATTTTACTTATTTTAATGTTTCACTTTATTGTAAGCATTCATTGTAATTTCCCTTGCTTAACTACCAATCAAATTAATGTTTCAAAAATGTAAACAAATCAATGATCAGAAATCCGCAAAATTCTAAAATCCGCACAACCTTTGGTCACAAGATTTGAGGGAGTCTACTGTATAATAAATATTGCACTTACAAAATTATGCTTAAGCAATTTACGAATTCGACTTATGTAAAATTCAAGTTACGTAAAAGTTTATACAACACATTGCTTACGTAAGTCGGGGGATACCTGAATTTCTCTTCTGGCTCTTTTAACTTCCGTTGAAATACTGTTAATTTATAACAAAAATGAAAAGTAGAATTCATGAACTGAATGGTGAGTTGTAATCTGCAGTTTTATAAAGTGTAAAATCGTCAATCTCAAGGTCTGATAAAGTTCACAAAACTGATAGTATTTAAAATAACTGCTTGTTATTTTTTGCCCATGTGAAACATTTTTTCAAGAATTGTTAAAATTTTTGGGGTATATTTATATAAAAATTCTGTAAGGCTATCTTAAAGCTACCTCAGCAAATTGCTCTCTTTCTGAGTTTATCTGTTTTTTGATTCAAAAATAGCTTATTTAACAACTGAAGAGATAAAACATTTAACGAAAGCAGGGCAAATTTTTATTTCAAATATAAAATACAAATACGAAAACTTTTTTATAAGTCCCCCCCGTTTGAATCCCCTTAACCTATAATTACGTGCGAGACACGTGGTCTTGTATTCAGGCCAAAACTGATTATCACAGTCATGGCTCGTAGTACATCGGTTGGGCCAAATGTAAATATTATAGGTACAATGGTTATACCCTGGTACAATGGTTGAGTCAAATGTAAGTATCCCGGACATGGCCTGTGATATTTACAATCAGTATTTATTACTTTGTACTCTGTATTATACTTTGTCAGTTGATTTGCTGAACCATGGAATGGCTCGAGGGCTGTACGATCTTGTTTACGTTTTGGACCCAGGCTGTTGAAAAATAAACCGTAGGTTAAGGGGTTAAATGTCACTTTAATTATCATATTAACAAATTATATACTTTTTTTCTTATATCATTACTAAACACATTATTAATATATTTACTGATGATGTAATGCCCCTTTTTTATTGAACTAGTGATTTTTTTGGGGAACTAGCACCTTGCCCCTTTTCTTTCTAGAATGAATACTAAATTATCATTTTAGTAATTAAAATTAAAAAATCTATATTATTTTCCTAATTAGAGAGTTAATTGTTTAATAATTATTAATTTTAAAGTGTTAACAATTGAATATAAATGCAGTCGTTAACCCTTTCAAGACGGGTGATGCATATATGCATCGTCAAAAGGTGCATGTGGAATTTGTTTTTGGCACCATTTATAAATAAATGTAATATGTGTCTTATTTAATTAGAGTATTGTTTGGTATTTTACAAGTAAAGGGGACTGTTTAAAAAAAGCGATGCCAACCAAATAAAATTTGTGTAAGAGATGCCGTCTTGAAAGGGTTAATGCTTTTAATAATTATTACAAAATATTAAGGCATATAACATCATTTTATCTGGGTATATATATTACTGACAATCTTTTTAAGTTCTACAAACATGTTTATTTTCTTGGGGATTGGGGGTTAAGATGAGTCTCAGGCTGTCACATTTGCTGTATTTCAAGTAAAAAATATAGTTTATCCATAATGTCTTAATACATTTTCCCTCTTATATTAAAAACATAGTTGGATTCAGCCACCCTCCCCCCCCCCCCCCCCACCTTCCCCAAAGGGAAAAAAGTTTTTAACCTGCAAATTGGAAAGGCTATGGAGTTCCGCAATACATCAAAACATATCTGTAATTCTCTGCATACCTATAATACGAGCATTCAAACATTGAAGTAGACTTGCAAGAAATGCATATTTATAATTTTATGTATTCAATGTTATAATTCTGTATGAAATCAATGCACAATATATAAAATTTCAACCTGCTTTCTTCATATTTCAATAACATTTGAAATACTTAATAATTACTTAAAAAATGCTAATGAAACTACTCATGCACATTATAAAGGACCAATCAAATTTAGCTGTGGAATCCCAGTAGAAAGCCTGTAAAAAAGAGAAATACTTTCAAATATTTGGTATGAAAAGATGAACAGGTCACGTGATTTGATAAGCAACATTTTCCCTTGCCAAATGCAAGCAATTTTAATGCATTTTGAAATTGCTAGTTAAACGAGTGTTTAAATGTGCAGTATTTTTAATGAATTTAAACTTAAACGATGAATCTATAATTTTTTCTATTAGCTTATATAACATATACTAGTTGCATGTTGCAGAAGTTATTTAATTTTACACTGTTTCACTGGCTGGATAAGTTTTAAGTGTATTTTTAAGTAACTGTTCAATTAAGAAATCTCTCCTCGTACAATTTGATATTGAATAAATCGTTGTTTCCATGGCAACACTTGGTTGTCTGCAACACTAATAATATTAAAGTCAAATATATGACAAATTGCCAAATAAGCAAAATTTTTATAATTATTTTAAGGACGTTATTTCGTGGTTCCGTCAAAAAAAAAAAAAATTCTAAACATGTATATCCTCATGAGAAGAATATTCTGGAATTTTTTTTTCAGATTTTTCTGAGTATGCACTAATGGAGGCCTTCCTTGTAAGTTTGTATCCTGTAACCCCAGACATCTAATTTTTAAATTTTTTAATCAAAGTGTGATACTATTAAGTATACCTCAAATTTTATTGAAAGAAAGAAGTTAGGTTGTCTGTGTTGATTTAGTGTGGAATGACTCAGAATTTTGTTTGCTAAGATACATAGATTTACTTACTCCATAGCTTAAACATCCCCCCCCCCCCACCACCACCACCACAATAAAAGAAAACAAAAAATTTATTTTGTGAACTTTACAATAAAAAAAATATTTTTATCATTAGTACTTGTACATATAAATTATTCTTTACAATATATATGTTAGTCACCTAAATTTGCGACTTTTGTTTGGAAAATTAAAACAGCACTTTACATTTTAATTTATAACTCAGGATCCCATGGCTGTCCCAAAATGATATGCTCAGATATTATAGTAAACAAGTGTAAGAGAAATGTCAATTTTTTTCAAAAAAAATTAAAATGTCCGATTTTGAGATATGAAGGGTCAAAATGTTTGACCTTGAAATTAAAAATTCAAAAAGGACATTCATGTGATATATCATATGAAAGCCCAATTCAAATGCTTTCCAAAGACACAAAAAGTAAGTCCTTGTGACAATTAGGGAACAAATTATGACTAAATTTGTATTGCATGAAATGCAAAAATTCACGTTTTTTGTCCATCTTTAAAGCTAATTATCTCAGAAACCAAATGAGATAGGGGTTTATTGCTGGGTATTTATTCATTTCTCTATGAACCTAACAGTTAAGCTTAATATCATAAAATTCTGAAGAGGTCAGGTAGAAATTTGTCACTTTTTTGTGTTGATTTGACATTACATTAGCAGTTGCTACTGAAAACGAATGCAGTTTTTATAATTATTTGAATTATACTAATTATAATTAATTAAAGCTATAAAACATAGATTATGTTAGCAATTAGAGGTTTGATTGTTTTTGAAATCTAAAATTATCGACAGCTATTCCATATTTTAAGGCAAGAAAAAATAATAATTGGTTTAAATACAAAAAAAATCCGATTTAAATAAATAAAAAAATCATTTTTTTTACACCTTAGTATGCACCCTGATATATATAAATAAATGTGAGGCATTCATAATCAAAGTTTATTAAATACGTAAAACATATAGAAGTATTTGCAGGTAGAGTCAATGCAATTCATTACGAATCATAGGAGACTATCACCTATGCACACATTTTCAATTTAGGATTTAGTTTATTATGGCTTCAAACAAACTACTATCAATAGAACAGAATTATCTCAAATTTGACTGAACGAGAAAATGTATTTGATCCACTTTCGTTCTAAATGCCCTATATTATCTTGAATTAAATTTACGTGTATGAAATGAAGAATTTAATAACAAATTACTCTGTTTTTTATAATAATTTAATATGCAGATATATTTTTCAAAGTTTTGTACAGATTTTATGAAAATAGAAAACATTTGTAAAATATACATTAAGTCAAGTAGAATTATTAAACAAATCTGACATAGAATCTTTAGATTTTAGGTCAATAGCTTCATCTTCACTTTTTACTGAATCAGGTAATTGAAAAAAGTTACTAAGTATGTTTGCACGAACATCACGAAGTGTTTCAGGAGCTTCTTTCTTTGTCTTTATCAAAGTTGCAACTTCTTCATCTGTTATTTTCATAAGTAATTTATTAAAAATTTCAGCATAATCGGCTTTGCTCTGAGATTGTAACTCAACCATCTTCTTAAAATTTGCCTTAAAAAGAGATGCATATTCAATTTAATGAAAACATACAAGTAAAATAAATATAAATTTTTATAAATCACAGGGCTTCTACTGACTAATGCCATTGAAAATAGTTACTTTAATAACTCACTGTTAAAAAAAAAAAGGGGGGGGCTATGTTAAGCTTCCTATGCAAAAATTTGATTCAGCTTCAACAATGAATAATTGTTGAAAAGTAATAATGCCAAGGTTGCTACAACAGTGCCAAAGTTGTACCAACTTGGCAAAATATCACCAACTTTGGCGACAAAAATAAGTTACCATATATGAATCCAACTTGGCGATAGCTGGTTAATTTGGTGGAATTCTCATTGAAACCCATTGACCTTTCATAATCGAGCTCACCGCAATTTCATTTAAATTCCGCGCATTTAAGGTTTAAATTTTATCGGTCAGAATTTAAAATGTAATGTATAAAAATGTACGTCTTTACATCTCCATCCTGGTGTTACTAATAAAATAACCGCCACTAGATGGCGCTGTACAATCTGAGCTCTTAACTGCTCGATTTTAATGTGCTTTACATTACCGAATACAAAATTAAATTCCTGGCTTTTTTTCCAGTACAGAGGCCTTGGCGAAATAGAGAAAACTACCTTGGCGAAGAAGGAAATTTGGCATCATATTTTCTGACAATGAAGCCAAATTATTGACTGTTTCATTTCATATACACATGCATTTTTTGAATATTTATGCAATTTATTTAACATAAAAAAATCATTTATCTAATTTTATTCAGAAACAGAAGTAAAATATATATATACATTTAGAAACAAACCAAAATTTTCATCAAGTTTATTTTCATAGTTGTTTATATCCTTTGTCAACAAATCTCACTTTCTGATGCCCGAATTTCGCCAAACTTTTTAAAAAATGCCAAGGCCCATGTAATGGAAAAGACCAACGTCTCTATTATTTTGAATTATCTGCACCATAGTTTGTACTATATGCAGGAGGGGAAGACTATTAAGAAGGGAGAAAAATCTAAATTCTCCAAAATAGGGATTTTAAAAATTTATATAAACAATGAATAGACATGACCTGTAATTCACGAACTTCCTCAAATCCGCACAACACTATGAACCAAGCTATGCGGATTAGTGGTCTTCTACTGGACATAGTTTTTTATAAATGTATTTCGTTTTTAAAATGTGTTATTTTCATCTATCACGGCAGAACAAGCGAGAAAAACTCATTCTTGCACATTCTTTCATATATCTAAATATTTCGTTTTCCGTCATTTTTGACGGGCTATCCTTCTGGTTATTATATAATAACTGTATATAGTAACATTATTACATAGCAACCAAAACTGTTTTATGAAAATCTACGTCTTATTCAATACTTTATCTTATTCCACAAATTTGCCACTTTTATTACCTTTATAAAATCGTACATTAAATATTTTTCAAAATTATCATCTGAAATAAATCATTAGAAATCAGCTTTTTTTTTTTTCCCCGAAACTAAATTGAATACATGCTTGCACTTGGGTATTACTGTGAGGTTTTCTAGGAACAAACAAGAAATTTAATATTAGCTAAAACTAATTTAATTTTGTCAAAATAAATGAACTAAAGCAGGGAATCTGAAATCCTGCCCATAAAAATAATAAAAAAAGGATGTATTTAATAATGATCAGACATTTGCAGTGGCACCAACTTATATGGGCCCGTGGGGTTCGAGCCTACCCAATAATTTTCCCTCCTAGCGTGTCCAATTTATATTTTTTCTATTTCATTACATTTTTCATTATTATTTCATTATTTATTTTTCAGCCTGGAACAAAATTTATTTTACCAATGACCGTCTGTTTTCATTGCCTGATTGACACCCATAAATCCCAAATGTTTTGCTCCATGTTTAACTTTTTGCCTTTTCAATTTGTAGTTATATTCATAGTATGATGAAATTATAAATATTAGTGTCTTTATCTAGGAAAACGCGCGAGAATATAATTTGATAAAATTACAACTTTATTAAAACATGATAACTTGACTTTGAGTTGTCATCTTTCACAATTTGTCCACCCATCAAAGAAAAACAAACTGGCCGTGCCATTTTACTAAAATCGTTTTGATCCCACTCAATATTTTTGAAAAGTTGGCGCCACTGGACATTTGCAATTTTTGTGTGCATAACTGATCTATTCTTCAAAAGAAATTTATGTAAAAATAAAATGGCAAAATTGTCATAAATAAAGTGGTTTACAGCCACCCATGATAACACTATCTAACCCTCCACCTACCAGATGGGTCTAATGGACCCGACAGTAAAAACAGAATTAGTTCAAATACAGTAAAATCCAGCTGAATGCGAAAAGAATAAGAAATTGGGTTGTAAACTTGCATTTTTAGATCTAGATTCATAAAAATCTATAAAAAAATTTAAAAGAATATCGAATAGAAACTAATTATTTTAACTGTAGTTGGAGCAATTATTGTAATTTTTGTATGCTTGTTGTTTTTATTTTTTGTTTTTTTGTAGCCAGAGGGCTAAATAAGTAGTAATAAAAGAAATATAATATTCAATATTGTCATTCTCAGCATTTTATATCTGTTATTAAATTGAAAAAATGTGCTAGAAAACATGATATTCCCTTTAGACCTGATTAAAATATGAGGTAATGGTCCCAGGCTATATGATTTTTGAGGACCCTAAATTTAGTGTCAAATTTAACATCAGTACTGGCCTCCTATGTAGGCCCAGTATGTAGAAAGAAAGTGTAAGCCTGATCCTGGCCCGGATCGAATCTCCTGGAATAATTAACTCTGGTTCAGACACAATGCAACTGTTGCTCTACGTTGGACAAGTTATATTTCTGTAAGCCTGATCCTGGCACGGACCGAGTCTGCTGAAATAATTAAACCCTGGTTCAGACATGATGCAACAGCTGCTCTATGCTGGACAAGTTATATTTCTGTACTGATGTCAATCTAGCATTGGTTTGTGCAGCATATTTATACCTATCCTCATCTCAATCCCGTCCATTGAAAATTGTTCAGATTTTATTGGCTGAGTTTGATCCTTTTAAATTTTTATATCAGGCCAAAATTCTACATCGGCCCAGCCCGCCCTGGCCTGTTAAAAAAATTGTCTTTAATCTGCCGATCCAGCCTGTTAGAAAATTCCCTTCATTTTGCTGGCCTTGGGCCAAGCCAGGGCCCATGCAGACCTCTAAAAGCAGTACACAGGGCTGCCACAGGTGGCTATTTTTATATTCTGTTTGCACCAGTATTTTTCTAACATAAATTTTGAAATATATTTCTCTTGAAAATGTTGTCAAAGTGTGTGTTAAGGATTTCTGTGTAGATAAAGTGGTACCAGTTAGAATAATAAAATAGTCACCTATGGCAGTTCTGAGTACATTGCTCACATCTTTGGAAATTACCAGCTCTTTAGAGACTTTGACTTTAGTACTGTAATTCTGTCTAAAGAAAAATCCTGCCTTAAGTAAATGGCACTCACAAAGATAAGAATGAATATTTTGTGTTAACTTTTATGATATTAAGTTAATTTTAGCACTGAGATAATTACAGCAATTAAAAATAGTAATTAATTTCACAAGCCTGCATGGTTTTGGGGTTTAACTTCTGGTAATAGATTTTTATGTATTTTTTAGCACTGAATCTGAAAATGACCTTCATTTTTAACCATCACATCAGGATTTTTTGCAAATTGTAAATTTCAATGGTAAAAAGTAAAAAAAAAAAAAAGAATATCTGATACTGAAAGATACAGGAAATGATTGTGTTTCTTAACTTTTGATAACTGATTTTTACATATTTTTTAGCGCTGAATTTGAAAATGACCTTCATTTTTAAGCATCAGGTCAGGATTTTTTGCAAATTGTAAATTTCAAAGTAAAAAAATAGCAAAATTCTGATACCATAAAATAGATGCGGTGATTGTGTTTTTTAAATTTTGATAATTGATTTATATATATTTTTTAGCACTAAATCTGAAAATAACCTTCATTTTTAACAATCACATCAGAATTTTTCACAAATCGTAAATTTCAAAGTTAAAAAGTAAAAAAATTGCAAAAAATCCTGACGGGATGGTAAAAAATGAAGGCCATTTTCAGATACAGTGCTACGAAATATGTAACAATCAATTATCAAAAACTAAACAATATGACACAACCCAAATTTTGCTGGCTTGTGTTATGGTTGTGTTTTTAAGATTTTCATTATCTGCATGGATATCATGAATAATGTGGGATTTTTATAATTCCTTTGATTTTCATATCAATCAAGTTCAACTGTATTTGTACATGAATGAAATAGATAATAGGAAGAAGTAATGATCTGAAAATTGAACAAACCTCAGAGCCTTCATAATTGAAAACACCAACACAACTAACAGGAACAGGTTTTCGACACACTTTCCCAAGAACTTTTCGACTCAAAGCAAAAACACATGGGATGTGATGATCGATTGCAGACACTTTTATTTCATTTAAAATATCATTAAGGCCACCTATAAAAATGAACACTTCATTAGTTAACAATATTTCATGAAATTTCTTAAAATTTTGTAGCAATGTTAACAATTATCTTCACAAAATTTAATAAAAGGCTACACTGATTATAAACATTTCACACAGACAAATAAGTAAATAAATAAAATAGGTATAAATACTAATATTAATGTAAAAAAAAAAAAAAAAAAAAAAGTGTAAATGAAATAGAATCATAATACAATATTTTTAAGTAAATGATATAAACCAATGCACATATAAATGAAAACTGTATGCATACAAATTATGTTCAGCACTCACCACCCCCTTCCTCCCTCTCAAAAGAAGAAAAAAAAAATCCAATAACAAGTTAATATTACTAACCAAAGGAAAAAAAAAAAGTATGATTTAAATACTAATAGAGTCCTTTATTATTTGAGCACTGGTTTATTTTGTAATGAAGGGTTATATCTACATGCTAAAATTGAATCCAGTTTTAAAAAATTCAATAGCTAATCATATTTTACTTTATAATTAAGTGCAGCAAGCCAAAAACAAGGAAATAAGAATTTTCATCAATTTTGAATGATTAGTTAGTCACACATACATTGTTGAAAATCTAACCAATCAATATTATTACATTTTCTTATTTAGACATATAAAACAATAACTTATGTAAAAATTCAAATATAACACACATGAATATTTTAGATTAAATTATTTTTGAAATATTAATTATTAATTAATGGGATTAATAAAAATTTTAAACAGAAGTTTGTACTTTTTTCATCATTATTCAAACTCGGCAAGACTGAAAATCCACAAAGGATTAAATTCGTTCATTTCTGAAGCCAAATTGACAACTATTTTTTTTAAATTGACCATGCTTCAAATAAAAGTTGAAAATTCTTTCCCTACCATTTCATGTATGCTAAATACTAAAAATCCAATGATATACAGAGCAGTGATGCTGGGGCTGATGCATTATAGTACATCATTTAACCAAAAAAACCTGGAGAAGAGATGCATTTAAAAAAAAAAAAAAAAAAATTGTGAAGAGTCCTTTAGAATACATAATTTACCCCTTGAAATACTGCAAAAGACACGTATTTGTATTAACTATACTGAATCTGTCTTACACATCAAGTTATTAATACAATCTCAAAATTCAACTGTTTGACTAATATATGATGTGATATATGATGATATACAATATATATTCGAAATTATCATCTCTATAAAGAAATTACGGTGCTGTAGGCAGCAAGGACCCGGTTTGAGGTTTGTTTGGTTCGAGATTGTTTTTTTTTTACAAGATTTTGCAGTACGTGCTGCTATACACTGCTGTAGGCGGTGGGGACCCAGTTCGAGATTTTATTTAATATGAATTCAAGGACGGCGCTGAAAAAAATTATTTGCAATGCGTGCACAGAACGCCTACTATACAGTACCATGGGCAGTGGGGACCTGGTTCGAGACTTATGTAGAAAGTAGAGATTCATTTGAAAGGAGGGTCCCGCTAGTCTTAATATTACTTTTCATCTGTCTTAAAAAACTTCTGACAATAGTGCTTTAAATTCTCTGCTGGCATACGACAGTTTTGACAATCTTAATTGTAAAAAACCCAAATTGGGTATGATTTTAGATGCTCTTCATGATTTTTAACTTTTAAATTTATTCTATTTATTCTTTTTTATTTTTAAATCATAATCTTTAATTTTTTACCTATTTCTCCCAGTTTTCAAAGCCATATGTGAAAATATGCTGAACAGACATGATTAAATTAGCATTTAACTGTTATATGTTAGGATATGTTTTTCATTAAGCCTAACATGGCGTTTAGTTACGGTCGATTCGCAGACCAGAGTGGTTCGCACCAGCATGGTTACCAACAGTTTCCTGCACTCAGATTTTATTATAAGTAGATTGCATTCCTCCCCCCCTCCCTCCCTCTTCATAAAACCTTTTAACAATGTGTCAAGTTTCTAAAGGTGGGCACAAAGTCTCCTTAATGTAATTAATGATCATCATATGCCGACACACTTCTTCAGTACTTGTAGCTTAAGGAAGGGTTTAAAAATTTTGTTCGTTATCATCAATATTGATCTACTGTTGTAGTTTATTTTTTCAAATTTGTGAATTAATAATTTTTGATTGAAATAAGTATTAGAAAAAGAGTGTGATGTAATGAAGAGGCTATTGTAATCAATTAACATAAAAAAAATAATTGAAGAGAGATGTTTAAAAAAAAAAGTGGTATTTTCAAATTTTTTGTCAAATTTGTTACACAAAAAATATTTTTGTATAGTGTAAAAATTATAAAATAAAAATATTTTTGAAGTGAAAACTTCTTTAGGCGCGTTGAGCTTTTTTTGAGATGGAGAAAAACCACAGATTTGGAGACACTGTTATGTAACCGACATGCTAGCATTTTGGCACATAGACACTAGCGCGCCAAGCGGTGAATGACAGGAACTTTTCCCTCTTCAGCTCAATCCGCAAAAGAACGAAGCTAAAACTCACTTTTTCTCCCAGCGTTCACACAGGAACACACACAAAATTTACATTTTCGTTGCAGTACGCTGTTGTGTTTATTGTTAAAGACAAGTACTTGATACTTTCATTATTGAAGTGAACGCTTCTTTGGGCGCATTTGGCATTTTTTGAGATGGGAAAAACTATTGAACTCGTGATACTGTTATTGTAACAGACACTCTTGCTAAAATAAAACTACCTTGCTCTAGCAAAATAAAATTATCTTTATTCAACAGTTGTTATTTATGTCAATAGTTGGCGGCAAAAGTGAACTATTCGATCAAATATCGGGTAAGTTTAACAGAAAAATTCTCTTGTTTTTAAAATTCGTGTTATTTTTGCGTTATGGTGTATGTCTATGGTGTATGTTATTGTATAATAATGAATAAAAAAACACTACATTTAAAAGTATTTCCTGCACAATAAAACATTTCCTGACGATTAAAAAAACATAAACGTAATTGTTGAAGTTTTCACTTCTATTGGCACTCCCGGAGTGCCACTGTTTTTTTTTATCTGATCTTACACTCTTACATCATAATAAAAAAGAATTTGTAGTATATCGGGCATAATAAAACTATTATTAAATTATATTTCAAGTGCTAAGCACACACAAAAAAAGCATTTATTAAATATACTAATGTACATTTAATACTAAAGATATTTACAATATAATATAAAATTCAAATTTAAACAGCATGACATACCTTGTGTTTCAACATTTTCAATATCAACAGCAATAATAATGCACTTAAGTTTCCTTAACTTTATATGCTTCTTCACTTCTTTTACTCCATATATCATGCGTTTTTTGATTCGAGCCTAAAAGCAACATTTATTTATTTACTATCTATCTATTTTTCAATGCTACTTTAAATAGAGGGAAAAAACAGTGATAAATTGATGAGAAAAATTCAAAACAGGTAGAATTTTGATTATTTGAGATCTCCCAAATCATATAATTTTGTTATCTAAATCATTGGTTCCCAAACTTTTACTCCCTGCATACTACTTGAAGAATGACATGAGCCTATTGTGCTCCCCAAATCATATAATTTTGTTGTCTAAATCAGTGGTTCTCAAACTTTTACTCCCTGCATACTACTTGAAGGACAACATGATCCTGTTGTACTCTCATTTTGGTGTGTTTGTAATTATATAAATACTTGGCACCTATGGTTTTTGTTCAGTCCGTCTGTTCGTCCGCACATAACAGCGCAAAAACTAACCAACCAAATACTTTGAAATTTAAAATATATAATTGTTGCATAATTTTGTCAAGTCATTTCAAATTTTATGAAAATCGGATGTATAGTTTAATTACAGGGGCAGTCAAAAGTTTTACGTTACATTACGGGCAATGGAAAAAAATTATTTCAAGTGCATTTTAATGATGTTATAAGCCTTTCGAACAGAATGAAATTGATTTGCACTTATGAAGTGCACTAAAATATACATTCAGTACAGTATGCAGTGCAAAAAAATATTTATAAAACTAGTTATAGTATTTCATTTGCTACGTTTGACGTGCAATTTCCAACTTATTTTACTTTTAAGAGAAATAGAAACAAGAAAAAAGATAAATGCAAATAAACATATATTTTATGTAAGCACTACAGATAAGAAGTATTTTAATATGAAAAGTACACTTATTTAAGCTGCACGTCTAGAGAGCTTGTAATTGTCATATCATATGAGAATTATCTACTAGATATCGAGAAGATGTTGAGATCGAACTAGCCAATTACATTCTTGTTAGAAATGCATATGGATTTTGTTATTGAACATGAACATTATATTTCTTCCTCCAATTCTTCCTATATTCTTTCCTTCTAGAATTGTTCTAAAAATGTCTTAAAAGCCATTCATTGGATATCTATAGCTGTTACATCACATTTAGACATCCAGATAATATCCTGTGACTGTCTATTGGACAATTTCAGTCATACCAAAGATATTAGTTATTTTAAACAGGATTTCCTCTGTATGTTTGTAAGATGGTAGCGTGTTATCTGGTGCTTGCATCTATATGTTAACTATTTGAAATTAGTTTGCTCAGGTAGTGTCATAAATCATCGTCAGCATATGATGTGTATGTATTTGTATTTTGTTTTGAAGTCAGTTAATGATGAAAACCTTTTCCATTCACTCACTTTGTTGTGAACTTGTTGTATCTTTGTCTCCAAACAGACTTGCTGTGTGCCCCCTAGAATTTTCTCACATATCCTACAGGGATAGTTTTACCCTCCTTTGAGAAACACTGGTTTAAACTATATTCCTTCCCTTTTGTTTTTAATTAAAGAAAAAAAAAGTTTTAAAAAATACTATTTTGAGAAATAAATTCTATTAATACTATATAGGCTTTGCCCATCTAGATGTTTTGTTTGAGGACTCCATTGCTTTTGGCAGCATATAATTGGGCTTTACCCATTTACCTTATAGTTTCATATGAAAATAAACTATGGATAGATGGTTTGAGTCCAGTTCTAGGATAATCATATTTAGCAGATTTTATGCAGATTCCAATCATAGACAGGATTACCATTACTGAAACAGTTGGGCAGATGGACAAAACCTCATTCTATGCTGACAAAAAAAAAAAAAATAAAATAAAATAAAATAAAATAAAATAAATAAAAATAAAATAAACAGATTAATCCCCTGATTAAAGAAATCTCGAAAATAAAAAAAAAAGAAAAGAAAAAATCTTATTTTAAATAGGTTTATAATAAATAACAAAAATACAGTAATTTTCTCTAAAAGTCAACTAAATCACTTTTCGCTGGTTTTCTCTTTTATTTTTTAAATTCAAAATGCAAGGATATTCCACCCTCTCCTACATATTTCCCTCTAAATTTTCTGATTTAAATTCATAACCTCTTTTGCTAGTGCAGTTACTCCCTCTCCCCCTCTTTAATGCAATGGCAACTGATTCATGTCCCATTTCTATTCTAGACAGGGTCAGCACAATTGGCATTTTATCATGAGACACTCTCATCTGGTAAAAACCCATTATCTTAATGTTATTTATTTATTGAGTATTAAAATTGGTATTATGTACTTCCATCAAAAATTTATTAAGATAACTGAATTTAAAGCATCAATTAAAGATCCTGTCTATTAATATTTAAAAAGCATTTGGAAGAGGCCTTGTGGCAGTAATTGCAAAATAAAAAGTCAACAAAAATGTAAGGTATTTGATAGAGTTATAACAAATTTCAGTTTTTTGAATGAAAATGTACACTTATACATTTTTTCCACAGTTTAAAGCATTCTGCCATTCTGAATTGAGGTATGTACAAAATTTTATATAATGATATTTTAATATTTGCCAACAACAAAATAAATGCAACTATTAAATAAAACCATGGGATTCAGTCCGGGCTTCCTGAATTACAAAATATATTTATAAACCATTTTTAATTGGAAACTTTAAAAAGATTTTTTTACATTTAATCATTAAACATTTAACATACATCTTTCAAATTGCCACTAACATTAAACATAATTTTTAAATGAAAAATATCAATTATGCATTCAACTAAGTTTTGAAATCATTAAAAGCAATACTTTTGTAGTAGCTGCAAGCCAGAGGTTAGAAGTCGAAGAAATTGCCAAACATTTCATTACTTCCAGCAGCCATTTTGATTTTGAATATTTCACTCTTTAAGCAAGCAGTTTGATTACATATTTGTTAAATTTGTATTTTATTTATATTATTTTAGTGCTAATTTTGTAATTGAATATAGGCAGAAGCAAATACTGAACTAGTACTTATATTGCTTTAAGTGCAAATGTAATTTTCGAAATCAAGCTGCAGGTGATACAGATAAGATTTTTTAAAAATTCATGCTCAAAAATTATTTTTAAAACAATAAAAAATCAGTAAACTGAGATACAATTTATTGTATTTGAAAATACATTTTTCTCCATTCGATGGTGCAAAAATTGAAATTGTGTAAGCAATATTTAAAAGTTAATGTGATTAATTTTTGAATAATTTATATAGTATTTTATATTATTGTAACACATGCATAGGTAAAACTGAATCCAGATTTTGAATACCAAAATTTTTGTATAATAATCTTCACCTTATGTAATTACAGAATTTCTGTCAATAAATAACGCAAACATAACAATTCAGAAATAGTGGTATTCAAAATTCAGAATTCCTGACAACTATGTACATGTATTATAATGATACAATAAATAGTGTGGAGTATTTATTTCAATAAATGGCACAGTCTAAAAAGCATGTGCTAATCATACTGCTATAGTTGTAAATTATGCCAAGTCCATGAAAATACAACGTTAAAAACTATGATTATGTTTAATGGCACGGTGATAAAAATTTGACACCCTGGCTTCAAATCTTATGTAGTAAATCCTGAATGTATATGTGAATATCATATTTATTCCTCTGAAAATATGGCAGATTGCAAGCTAGACAAACATCTGTTACTGGTATGGGAACCAAAAATGTTAATAATATATATTGAAATATCAAAATTTAAATTAATTTTTTAAATGTTTGTAATGGAATTTCTGTACTGAATTAAGATATAAACAATTAGGCTATTCTACTGTTGTGAAAAAGATAGGAAAAAAGGGGAAATTATGGGGGATTATTATATCTTTATTAATGATATTTTTTCCTTAAGATTCATAAATATTTTTTACTTGAATAGGTAGTACTTAAGACTGTTCTCAAATGGAATCCCGTAGGGAAAAAATTTTAAAAATGACAACATAAAAGTAAACAAATAAAAAGCATATATTTAAATTAATAAAACTGCATTATTTTTTACAAATGCATTTTCATTCATTTGTTCTATGTCACTGTGAAAATACAATTTTAAAGTTGTTGAATTCAATTAATGCGGTGATATGATACTTATTAGCATTCTGAAAGGGGGGGGGGAAGTAAAATTTAAGTACTAACTTTAACAGGATCTTTCTGATGCAATCGATCTTGAAAGCGTGCAAGATCATCCAGTAAAGCATATGTGGCATCATCAATATCCTTACTAATCAGATGATTACAATATCTGTAACAAACACAAAAATTAACTAATTAAAAATTAAGCTCAGTTTTATTCTTCAGGTAAATTTAACACAAATATTCCACAAAAAAGATTATATTCATAAAAAAAAATTAAAATAAATGGACAAATACCTAAATAAAAAATCCCTGCCGGCCTGCCCTACAGGCGGAGGTAGATTTCGAAGTTAAGTATACTAATTTCACCAACAAAAACTAAATCATGATTAGAGATTTATCCACTTTAACAATTTTATCTGGTCGCTTTTGATGAGTTTTTATTTCATTTTCATATAATAGCTGGTTTTATCAGAATCATGTTAAGAAGGTACTCAAAAAAGTACTTTTCCATGCTCAACAACTCGAAATTTTCTGGCACATTTTCAGATTCATTTTTAATAGAAAAAATATGAAACTTGCTGATGTGATTTTTGAAGAGATTTATAAGCGACCTGTGTTTTATTTTTCGTTCAATTAATTAAAACTTGATTTATGAACAATTATTTTCTCAGTAGGACAATATTTTTCGCTTCTAACACAATCGCTTCGGGAAATTTTGTTCAAAATGCCCACTTTGATATCATTTTTTGAAATATATTCTGCCTCTATCAAAAAATCGATCATTACGGTACATTATATAGTTTCTGAATAAGAGAATCTACCAATTGGATGCGTTTGAGAGTAAAAATGAATTTAAAAATGAATAAGAAAATAAGCAGTTTGGATTTGAATACACCCTTAATAAGATGATTTTTTCCTTCAACCGCTATGTATTTTTAATTTGTTTTTGATGTAAAAATTGGTCCTATCAAAAACTTGTCTATATAAATGTTGAAGACAATATTAAGAAGATATATGATAAATTCATGGGGATTTTATATTTTGTGAATTGACAGAGTTATGGATTTTTTTCTTCTTCAACTCTCCCCCCCCCCCTTTTTTTTTTTTGCATTACGAATTGGTCCTATCAAAAACTTGTGAATATAAAAGTTGTAGATAATATTAAGGAGATTGATAATAAAATTAATTGGATTTGATATCTTGAGAATTGACGAAGAATCTTGGCAGAGTTGTTTAAAAAACCAACAATATTATTTCTCCAGTTTTCAGCAAAATGACACAACCAGTTTAATTAGGTACAAAATGTCTAGGCAATAGATCACCTATTAACAAAATTTAACCTTTAAAAAATAAAATAAAAAATACAAATAGAAAATATAACAAATACTTACTCTCTAAAATTCCTAGTATGAAGTAATACCTTTACAGCTCTTTCTTTATCAGAAATGTCAAATTTTATATTTGTAGTTAAGCTATTTAATAATGATTCAGGAGAGTGTGGAATATTCAGATGCATTTCTGCATCAACATCAGACTGATTGTTTATTAATGATGACATATTATGTTCTTCGACTCTTGATCTTTCATTCAAGGGTAAATTAGAAATCGGTTTTTCTACAAAACTATCTTTTGCCATAACTTTTCCAAAGTTAGGTGATAAATCACTTATGTCATAATTGTTGATTTCAACAGAAATATTTAGATGTGCCATTTCTGAGATAAGTTCATCTTGATCACAGAAATGAGTAGTTTCTGTTAACTGCAAAACTGATTCAACGCTCTCTTCACTTTCTTCAAATAAAGCTGGAAGATCATTTACAAAATCTGAACACTGATCTTCTTCTTCTTCACTCAGTTGATTGTTTCCTTCTGCAAATGATTTAGACATTAGATCATTTTCTCGAAAAGAAAAAAAGTATTTTAAAATTCATGTAAAGTTATATTTCTTAGACAAATTTAAAACAGAGGCATTATTTAAGAAAAATATATCTATCAGATATAAATTTAAAACTTTATTACAGAAAAATAAATACATAGCATACACCCTAAAAGAAGAGGCAGAAGGTACTGCTCTCTGCGTACCTTCTAACATTTGATTTGTGATCATTCCTCACGAATAAAAACATGTTTTTCTTGCCTAAAATAGCTTTTTCATTATGTGAAAGAATTGCTCTTATTATTAAAATGCAATAACAGATAAACATTTTCTAAATTGTCTATATTTTTCTTATTAATTTATTCTTCACATATTAAAAGAGTGCACATTATGCAAAAAATTTTTTGTAAAATCAAAAATAAAATTTTCCTAATTTAAAACTATAATTAATTTAATACTTTCATTAAATATCAGGAAAAAAAAATATTTATTTCAATAATCTTTTTCGAATTGGCGATCTTTAATGTTAAATAACTAATAAATGCTTCTTTGCTCTAAAAGTTGTATTTTATTGTAAAGCAATTAATTTTATTCAATTCCTCATAATGTATGATCTTTTTCTTTAATTATATCTCATTTTAAAGCCCTTTTAATGGTCTGCAGCGATATTGAAGTCGTCAGATGAACATTTGCGTGTTTTGTATCAACATTTGTTCTATGTACGCTATCTTTAATTCAGTGTACTTTTCTTTAACAGTACTTCCAAAATTTCATATCTGATTACCATCATGCAAAATAATTCCGCCATTCTATTCATTCTCCATAATCGAGTATGCAAACTAATTTTTCAGCCAATTTCATGATTTGATTATGGTCGCCAATTCAAATTTTAATACTTCATTCAGTAGCATTGAAACACCCTTGTTTTTGATTGGTCGAGAGACTTTTCCTGCCGGATTTTTTCAAGATAAGAGTGTCATATCTCTTTGGCAACTCACATTCTGCTGGAAGACACCATTCCAGGTTTGTACTTAAATTTGATTGTTTGATTATGATGAAGGCTATGGTAATTATTTTCATTTTACTATGTTTATTTACAACGCATTGTACTGTCACCAATTAAATAGTTAAATGTCAAATTTTATTTCTCTATATTTAATTATTCTAAATTTATCATCCCCCCTCCACTTCGCCTAATTTTATTAAATAAATTTTTTTTTCTATCCCCCCTTTTTTTTTAATAACACTACACTTGTTAGAGCATACAACATTCATAAGCTAATGTGAAACAAATAGAAGCATTCTCTATAAATTTTTCGTTTGCATTTCAATATTTTTAAATGATTTTTTTTTGTATAAAATACCTGAAGTTGTAGGCTAATGTGAAAGCTTGGTACCTTTTTTTTTATTTCTATAGCATTTTCATTCTGAGTACACTTTTAAAATTTTGGAACCAGTGAAGTTCAATGGCTCAAAATGAAACAATAGAAATCAAAATAGTATCAAACACAGAAAAATAAATAGATGTAACAGCACGGTTCCATTTGAAAGTACATCACCCTTCAAGTACAAAATTACTCTGTTTAACTTAATACAGAACAAGTATTTAACGTTTGCGCTCTAATAACCATCTGGAAAATAAGTTCAATAGCATTAGAAACATCACAGTGGAGAACGGTCTTCCAATACGTATTATTGATAAACCAATTAATTCACTGCAAAACGACATGAAAATACAAAAAAATTGTACCGAGTAATACAAAATATTGCAAAATGAAGTACATACAATTACTGTTCGAGAAACTAAGACATGCACTTTTCCACTTTGGCGTAAACCAAATCGCTACACCTTCAGCAAAGTTGAAAGATCTAGTGAGTGACATAATAGGTCAGATCCTGAAAAATGAAGTCTCTGGGATATATGTGATTCCACTGAGAATAGGAAAAGATATGAATACATAGGAATGACTTCTTGTAAATTTAAAGATTGTATTAAAGAACATTTGAGAGACCTCAAGTACAACCAGCCAGCTACAGCCTTGTCAAGACTTAACCAGAAACATAATATACAGGTTAATTTAGAAGAAGCAAAAATTATATCCCCCATAAAGAATTATCACGAGTTAATTATCTGTGAATCAATCGAAATTATAACTAAGGAAAATAATGTTTGTCATGACGTTTTATCATATAACATACCCAGTATTTGGCTGGGTTTGCTCAAGGAATTGTAAAACAAATAATATTCTACTTCCCCCACCTTTTTCTTTCTCCTCTGCCCTCTCACACACAAATCAACAGTAAGTGGAATCACCCAACTATTCCAGATGAAGAAATAGATTTTCCCTGCATGACACTGAAATTTGAAAATAAGATGTTAACATCAATTAAGTATTTTTCCCCTGAGGATGTCTATGTATATAGTCGAAAGGGCTAGGAATTGGATAATGTAGTTAAACCTCTTTTAATGTTTTTTATCACCTTTTAAGTAATAAAGAACATTATGTGTAATTTTAATTTTTCAGCATAAAACTATCACATTATTCTTCAGCTTCAGATATCCTATGCACATAGCTGCCAACTTGTACGGATTTTTGCTACCACTAAATTTTAACAGAAATTTTTGTATTGTTTCATCGTTAGAAAAAGTCAGATTTCGGCGATTGTTTTTAATAAAATTTTCTATTAAATTTTAGCGGTGTGAAAAATCCGTACAAGTTGGCAGCTATGTATGCAGAAAGGATCATTTCAAAATACAGAAATGCAAATGAGAAATTTGTAGGAAATGTTTCCATTAAGTGAACACATAGACTCAAGTAAGATCAAAAGTAGTGAATAACAACTACAAGGGGTGAATATGAGCATAATGTTTGTGTCGAAAAAACCCATGCTTTGTTAACCCTTTTCTGCTACATAAATATAACTTTTCACGAAAATGAGAAAGTCTTTCTTGATCTAATACAGAAACAAATCACTCAAGTAATTCTCGAAGCCTATCATCTTAAAACATGAAGATGTTTTGATATTTTTATTTTTTGTAGGGGTAATTTTTTTCAACATAAATACAGTGTCTTTATTCACCCCCACACATTACTATTTTATGACACAAGAAGTCAGCATTGTTTATATGAATTGTTTAATAAAAATAGAAGAACTGATATGGAGTACCAAAGCTCTATATGTAATAAAAAATTAATAATCCTAAACTAATATTAACATTAATTTTATCTGATTTATGTTTATGGTTTTTACAGTTTTGGAAGTATGAAAGCAGTGATGCCAACAATGTAAAACCTATTTCCCCAGCATAATATCAGTTAGGAAACAGACAAGATAGATAAATAAAAATAAAATATAACAATGGACAAGTACATAATTTTAAGACAATTTTATTCTGTTATTTCATGAAGTTTGGTCCTTTTCATCTTATAGTTCTTGTTTATGCCATTTTACAGTATACAAGCAGTTAAACACATATTTATATTACAAAAAAATGCAAAAGAGCTTAAAGAGTTATACAAACAAAAATAAGGAAACAGTTTTAAACCAAAATAACTTTTTTACAGAAATCAATTTAATCAGAGTGATTTTTCAAAGTTATTTAGATACCATTTATGATATTTTCCTCCTCTGAGCTATTTTTCATCTGCAAAAGATTCTCTCGTCTTGTTTTTCTATCCATGAGAATAATCTATTGAAAACAAATATTTTATGAACTATTTTCAATAACAGAGTAATTTAACATTAGAAGAACCATGAGGGGACATTTTGACCCCTACCATATGAATATATTTCGGTTTGAAATAGAAAGTTCATTATTAAATAAATTAAAAAGATACAAAGAAGTAAAAAGTTAAATATGTTAAACAGGTTTAAATATAAATTCTGGCATAAAATATTTTTGTAAAACTTATGTAAAATTTCCGGTCTTTCTAGTATTAAAGCAATTTAAAACAAAAAATATGCAACCAATACAAGCACAGTATGCATTATAATTCATACACAATTTTTTTTTTCGAAATTAGGTCATATTGAGGCATAAACTCAAGCTTAAGGTCTCAGCTGTAATGACTGATCCTCTGTTAATTAATAAATAAAGTTCTTTGAAATATTAGAAATTGGAATCTTGAAGCTAGGCTTCAATATGATTCCTAGAGTAATTTTTTAGGCAACAAAAAGAAAAATATACACACTATCTTTAATAACACACACATACATGAAATTATTTTTAAAAAAAGAAAAAAAAAATCAACCTAATATCTAAAGAAAAAAATGAAAAATATTTATTTTACAAATATATTTGCAATTAATAAATATGAATCTCAAGAAAATGTGAAAAAAATTCAAGATAGAGGTGTTTCGACAAATACTGTTATGATAGATGAAAAACAAGAACATGAAAGTTTGTTCTGTAGTACATCAAATCACTACAGCTTAAGTAACTTTAATTCATACTGTAACAAATATTTAAAGATTCCTACACTAGATGGCAGCACACGACAGTCCCTAATTTTAGCGGCTGCCAAATAGCTTTCTCCCATGATTCATTGTGATACTTTTACACAGAGAATTCTACGGCACACAATGGAGAAGTTACAAAATGCCCGCTGTCTTGTGTCCCCCCCCCCCCCAGAGTTTAAAGGAGAGGCGGAAGGGAAATGCTAAAATGTTTTTCGAATCAGCGAATTTCTTCTGAAGTTTCTAAAGTCCGTATATATGTATTATAATTGTACATAGTCGAGTTAAATGTTGTATCCTTGTATCTTTTATATCAACTATTAAAAGTTTTATACTAAATCTTAGAGTGGCAGATCTAATTTTGGAGTGATGAGTTCGTCATTAAATATTATGACCCCTATTTAGGAAAAGTAAGGTAGTTATAAATGGCTTTCCCAACCTTGGGCCCTGAATCTACGACCGACCGAGTAAAGAAAGATGGTGTTTTTTAAAAATGCTGGTGTTTAATGCACAGTGTCGTATTCTACAAATGGTGTGCTTTAATGGCTGGTGCTTTGAGGAAGGAAAAGTTGTGGTTTAGCATCTTCTGATCAGATGTCGCTTCTGCGATATCAGCTAAAGCATGATTAAAATACAAAGATGCCGTGTGTTCTCCATAGTCTTGAAGGAAAATATGTTCTACGAACGATTGTTGTTCTACATGAGCTTCATGTATATGTGTCAAATAGTGGTGTGAAAGTGTTCTAATACTCTGTTAACCGAACGTCAATCTCGGGGCAGAAAGTGTATTATAGTTCTTCAAGATAAAAATATGGATGCATATAGCAGTTATAAGAAGATAAGTGTGTAATTTTATTTTAGTAAACTTTTGTTTTTTACATTTTCATATTGTTTATTTTGTGTTATTAAACTTTTGATGTTAAAATTGTTTAAGATAGTATTGCAAGTACATTATTTTCTCATTAAGAAAATATATTGTGTTCCTTTTGTCATTGACATACAGACGAGGTAAAAATGTCCCGATTTCATAATAAGTTAGAAATCTAGATATGGCGTAAAAGTTTTCTGTAAGAATTTAAATTCTGAAAGCAAAATCTTTGATCAATTTAGATTACGGGTAATTTAAGAACAAAATTTGTTCTTTTAAGATATATTTTACTTACTGATGTGAAAATTATATTTTGTGTTGTAATTTGAGAAAACTTTTAATAAACTGTATTTTATTAAAATGGTATCGTTTGACAGATATTTACAATAGAATAAATATTTTTTTTTCTTAGTAAGTTGAGTTTCGTTTTGAATAACGAAATAATTTGAATAACGTCGATTTATGAAATGACGAAATTAAGTTCTGAACAGAACTTTTATAAGAATAAGTTTTCTTATAGGTTAAACATTTAAATTTCAATTTGTTTTAAAAGGTTAAAAAAAAAAAAAAGAGAGAATTTCGTTTCCTGGAACAAAAATAAATTGCGTTCTTTTGAGAACAATTTTGAATTATTTTGCTAGTAAAGTAATTATAATTAATTTTGAATAATTGTGTTCATAGCACAAAAATATAAAGTGTTCTTTTGAGAAGAAAGTTTTTAAATATTCTTGCTTAACATAATATTTTTTTTTTCTTAAAAGAAATTGAAAGTTAAGAACTGTGTAGTTATAATTTAGTTTTGTTTTACTTTGAGAGTTAATATTGAAGTTATAGAATTTTTTTTTGTGTTTTCTTAAAGTATTGTAATATCGTATTATGTACGAAAAATTGAAATAGTTCAATTTTGGTTTACCTTCTGAAGGAAAGAGTTAAATAAATAAAATTTTATATTTTGTGATATTATAGTAATTTGCATTTATATTTATATTGTATTTTGAATATATATGTATATATTTTTTTTGTGTGTTATGATTTCTGTAAAGAAGATCCCTGAGTGTAATGATAGGTTTACGTAGAAAAATCTAAAATTTTGTTCTTGAAATTGAAAATTTTTAATTCAAATTTTTAAATTGAAAATTTTGTTCTTGAAATTTTAAATTCAAATTCTAGTTTTTGAAGTGGAATTTTTAAATCAAAATTTTATTTTGGTTGTTAGTTTTGTTAAATTTAAACAAAATGGCGTTTTTTGGAAAGGGCAAAAAAGAGCATCTATGTGTCATTTGCGATGAGTTAGGCTTAACTGCCACTGAAGAAATGAAAATGGTTGATTTACGTAATTTAATTACTACTAATGCTGATTACGTGAAAGACTATACAAAAAACTTACTTACAACTATAGTCGAGAATAGAAAAACTGAACAAGGGCGCTTAGATTTAGAAAATCAACGTGTTTTCGAACAAGAACAACGTAAAATCGAATAAGAAAATTTAGAGCGCGAACGAACTTTCAAACAAGAAAATTTAGAGCGTGAATGGACTTTTGAAATCGAAAAATTGCGTCTTGCCCATCCGACTTCAGCATCTAACTCAGAGGTAGAAAATAATAGATGTGCTTACGAAAAACTGCGAATCGATCTACAAAAATTGATTCCCCGTTTTCACCCAAACAAAGATGATATGAACATCTTCTTAGTGCTGTGTGAGCGACAGTTAAAGGTTCTAGGCGTCGCAGAAGAAAATTGGGTTACATACCTCACAAGTGCTTTACCTAGTGATATTGCTAGACTCATTGCTAGGGAACCAGAAGAAAAGGCCCAGGACTACCAACACATCAAGGCGATGTTGTTGAAACGATTCAAATTGACTGCTGAAAAATTTAGAATCCTGTTCGTTCAGCACAAGAAAATTCCAGAAAGTACCTAGAAAGATTATTTTTTCGAACTTAGAACATACTTTGAAGGTTGGCTATCTGAGCTCAACATAACTTCATTCGGAGATTTAAAAACTATTATTTTATATGACAAATTAAAGACAAGATGCTGCCTGCAGCATAGAGAACATTTCTTAGACGTTTGGACTGATTTAAATGATTCAAATGCATTAGTAGACAAGCTAGATGCTTACGATGTCCTAAGAGAAAATCCCATAAAATCCACAGTAGTGGAAATCCACCAGAAAAATAAAAACTGGTCAAAAACAAAAGAGACCGTACCATGGAGCTTTTTTAATAACTCATTTAAAAATGAATCCTTCTACTCAAAAAAAACAATCACGTCAGACAAACCACAGATTGAAGATCACCCAGCCTTGAAATGTTATGGTTGTGGTGCTTCCGGATTTATTCGTGCTAAGTGCCTACTTGCAACCCTGTGATAAAAACGGAATCTTCTCAGTTTGAACAAATCCAGATATACACATGCTCAACCACAACCACACCTTTAACCACAGTAAACCTGAAAATTAATGGGGTCTATGGCAAAGCCTGAGTAGATACCGGATCTCGTCACAGCCTGGCTAGTGAATCATTTTATTCTGTGTCAAAAGAAAAAGGTGCAAAGTTTCAGAAGACCTCTCTAAACATGTCCTTAGCGAATGGCCAGCAGTCAAAAGAAGACAGTTTGACCACGACTGTTACTGTAGAAATTGAAGGAAGAAAATTTCGTACAGAGTTTATTGTGTTACCTGAAGTTAAAGGAAACAGAACCCTCTTAGTAAGAGACTTTCTTGATAAATCAAGGTTTGTACCAGACGTTAAGAACAAACGTTGGTACTTTGGTGATATGCCTCATATAAAATATGGCTTTGCAGATCTTGTTCCAAAGCCTCTTAAATGTTGTTCTGGCCAGAAGTCAGAATTAAATTACTTGCTGAAAAGGTATAAAACCATCTTTCAGCGAGGGGGAGGAGCCATCCTGTCCTCCTGTGAAATCGGTACAGTGTCCATTGAGATAAATCGGAAACCAAAGAAATTTGCTGTGAAAGACTTCGTCGAACAACGCCAAGACAAAAGAAAACAGTTTACGGACGGAAGCCGGAGAGAAGGATCTCAGTATTCTCCTGGTGATCATGTATGGGTAGAGCTCCATCCCGTTAGCAAGGCTGGTCAGAAAAGAACCGCCAAATTCAGTCCTCGACGTGACAGACCCTATGTAATGATCACACAGCGCTCGCCTACTTCATATGAAGTTGTCAGTTTACAAGCTCCTGAAGTTCCCTTAGGAACTTACCATACATCTGTCCTAAAACTTTGTATAAATGTTATCGACCAACCAGTTACTCCACTCAGGAAACGTGGTAGGCCAAAGAAAAATGTTCCTGGTCCCTTGCCGAGACGTCTAAGGAACCAGAGGGGGAGGATGTAACAAATATTTAAAGATTCCTACACTAGATGGCAGCACACGACAGTCCCTAATTTTAGCGGCTGCCAAACAGCTTTCTCCCATGATTCATTGCGATACTTTTACGCAGAGAGTTCTACGGCACGGTAAGGAGAAGTTACGAAATGCCAGCTGTCTTGTTTTTTCTCCCGAAGTTTAAAGAAGAGGCGGAAGGGAAATGATAAAATGTTTTTCGAATCAGCGGATTTCTTCTGAAGTTCCTAAAGTCTGTACATACGTATTATAATTGTACATAGTCGTGTTAAATGACGTATCCTTGTATCTTTTATATCAACTATTAAAAGTTTTGTACTAAATCTTAGAGTGGCGGATCTAATTTTGGAGTGATGAGTCTGCCATTAAATATTATGACCCCTACTTATGAAAAGTAAGGTAGTTATAGTACTTATTAAAATTTCTGTAACAACCAAAATCTGGTACAGAAGTAAGCTTGAGAGGTGAATCTACGTTTTTACAGTCTGTGCATTATATTATAATGAAATACTATTATAAATAATAAAGGTACACATATATTAAGACAGACTTTGCAAATGTTAATTTTATCTATTGACGATAATTTAACATTAACTGCATTGTGGATAAGCTACTAGGCTAAAAGTAGCTACTAGGGGACTATATCTGAAGGTGAGATGAAATGATATTTCTACAGTATTGGGGTTATTAATTAGACAAAAGAAAAAAAATGCTGAAGCCTTATGATTATTTTTAATGTATGAGATTTTAAAAACAACCACAAGGTCTTTAAAAGTACATTTTACAATGTATATATATATATATATATATATCTTCTCAATTAAAATCTTCAATGTTCCTGAAAAATTTATATATAATTTCAATATCAAGTATTTTTAACTTAAAATGCATTTGCAAAAGAAGCTGCAGAGTAAGTAGCCTGTACTATTACTGCGTGTAGTAACATTTTTTGCAGCCTTGAAGAATGCCATAATTCTATATATTTTTAACACTTTCCAACAAAGTTGAAAAGTGTTTATGACTTCGGTTTGTCTGTCCGCACTCTAACTTTCATAAATATAGTCAGATTGCCCTGAAAATTTTGGATGTTATTGATGTTTACCATAGCAGGATCCCTATTTCAAATGAAGTTTAACATGTTCAGTTCATTTACAGGGACAGTCAAAAGTATTCCGTTACATTATGGCCAATGGGAAAAAAAATGTTTCAAATTAATTTTAATGATGTTACTCCCTTTAAAACATAATAAAATTGATATGCATTTATGAAGTGCACTAAAATATACTTTCTGTACAATATGCGGTGCAAATAGTTATTATTCATTTACAGGGCCACACAAAATAATTCCATTACATAATGTAGGGGGAATTGTTTGCGGCATATTTTAATTATGTTAAACTATTTCATATATAATGAAATTGATATATGTCGCTGAGGTTTTCTATCAGTTACTTCATGTATAATATAAAGTGCATGGCATTTACAGCGGCATACAAAAGATTTCAGATACTATATTGTATCAGAAGTATTATACATTAGCGGTGATGCTGGAAATGCATTTTCAGTTACGATATGCGCTTTTATGTTTCACTATATTTATGCATACTATATGGCGTGCATAAATATTATAATTTATATACAGGGCTACACAAAAGAATTTGTAAGTGTTACTGGGTATGAGCGCAAATTGCTTAAAGGTGTTTTATAAATGAGTTATGCATTTTTACGCTGAACTGCATTTAGTTTACTAAAAAATGTTTGTAGAATATAGATAAAATGATATACAGGGCCACACAAAGAATTGGATACATGACTGTCTATGGATGATAATTTTTGGAAATGTGATTTCAGTAATTTTAAGTGTGTTTTAGTTTGAATTAAATTTTAGCTAAATAGTGGTCAGTAATAAAGGTACTAGGAAAACTACAGGGCTGTACAAAAGTCTTTAAGTATGTTTCCATCTATTAGTATAAATTGCTGAAATAGAAATTTCAACCTGTTATGCGTTTTCTTGCTAAACTAAATTTTCCCGTTATATAGTATATATATCAACCTGCAGGTCAAATACAGGGTTGTTCAAAAGAATTGTAATACATATTTGGCTATGGACAGTAACTGTTGAAATCAGTTTTTCAAACGTTTTATGCATTTTCTAAAATGTTTAATTAGTTATCTTATTTCCCTAAATAACGAAGTTTTGTTAAAGCATTCAGGAAGTGTAGGAAAGTGTTTCATAATTTATGCTTAACACATGATTTTTCTTTCTTGTTATATATATATATATATATATATATATATTTAATTTATTTAATTTGCAGGGCCGCATGAAATGAACATGCAGGTGGCATAGTGAGCACTGGCTTAAATACTTTTCTGGATTAAAATTCAGCAATTTTAATTATCAACAACATTTACAGAAAGTTGCTTTTTGAAATTGGTTTCTATTACATTTAAATAATCAAATCTCCTTACACATCTATCTCAGATGTACATAGAGACAGAATTAATAAAAATTAAATACTAGTGAAAGATTGTTCTAATATCCATTCCTCCACCCTTCTGTAATTCAAATTTCAAATCATCAGATTTGTGTGTTATGGCACTATATGCTGTTTGTTTGACTGCATTCATGAATGTGTAACAATGACAAAACATAAATCTTATTTCGACCAAGGAATCTCAACATCATAAAGATAGAGAGTACTAGGTGCTGAATTTGGTATCTTACAATCAGTGGTCTAGTCGTCAAAAATAACAGAGGTATATGCTTTAAGCAGAGGGTATATGCTCAAAACAGGCATATACCCAAGGGTATATGTACTATAGCTTTCTTGAGAAACAGAGGGTATACGGTGTTCCTTAAAAAAATCCAGAAAGTATACAGCATATATCCCCGTATATCCTCCACTACATCCTTGCTTACAATGGGAATTCTAGGTATGAAAATAAGACTTGGTCACAAAATATAACAAACCACAAATTTCCAACTGTGTTTTGAAAGAATATAGCACAGCGACCAAAAAAAAAAAAAATAAATAAATAAATAAAACTTGAATATTCAAAAACATAAAGTGCATATTACACAAAAGCGTATTGTAATACTAATAGTCCAGTCAAATTGTCAGAAAATTGGGCCGATAGATGCAAAAATTCTGCTAGAAGATTTTATGTTTTTAAAGTGTTTATGGGGATGCTAATAACAGGAATTAATTGTTTCCCAACAAAATATCTCGAGGCTAAACTTTGTGGAGCCAAAAAACCACGAAATTTTCGGACTTTTTTCAGTTTTTTGCCTATAACTCGAAAATTATAAAATTTTTGTGTACCATACTTAATTACAAAAAGAAAGAAAATTAAATTCTCTACAAATTTCATACTAAAAACGTTTTTCTAAACCCATTATTAAGCGCGCTACAACTTTTTGAAAATAGCACATTTTTTTCAACTTCATAGAAAGTGACCTATTTTTCGCCTACCATCCCTAAAAAAAATTTCTTTTCATCGCTAACTGTGGAAATGAAATGCACCTATTGATGAATAAGTAAGAAGGCAAATTTTCAAGAAGGTTAGGCAGAAGGTAGGGTTGCCAGATAGTACGTTTTTCTCGTACGTTATACGTTTTTAGTATTTTTTAGGTCTATAGCGCTTTTTAGGTATTATGTGTACGTTTAAATGTGTCCGCACAACGTTTTCTTCCATTTTTCTACCCCATCCCACTTTTGATAGTTTAAAAAATATTCTTTTTCAGTTTACTTTAAAATTTCACCTTTTGCCAAAAATAAGTTATGGATATGCGCATCAAATGTAAAAACGGCTTGTTGTAATACAAAAATCTTGCGTGAGTTGTGTAATATTAAGTGCGCATTTGCTGTTGAAATAGATCAAGTGAACTCTACTTTATTATAGATAAATATCTACATTATAAAATTTTTTATTTAGTCTAACTGTATCATAAGTTTAGATATTTTGTTTGATTTATTATCACCTTTTATGCTTAACCATTAAACGTTGAGCCTGATACATTCACGTGCAGAATCTACTAACTTATGAACTTGCTCCCTATCCGATGTCTTTATTCTCCGACGAAGGGATGAGAAAGGGCACAAAATCTTCGTTTTACAGTGCTTTTATCCCATTAGACAATCTGGATCTAACGGAAAAGATAAGTTTTTTGTTGTTGACGGAGGGTACCTTCTTCACAAAGTAACTTGGCCTCGAAATGTTTCTTTCAAATTTATTGTTAAAAGTTATATTTCTTACATTCAGAAAAATTTTGGATCACAGGTCGCAGTTGTGTTCGATGGATATCCATCTGAGGGAAAACAGAATGGAACGAAAAGTGCAGAAAGAGCACGTCGATCTAGAATGCACACTTCTACTGAAGTCATAGTTGCAGCAGAAATGTTAAGCACAGTGCCTCAAGAAAAATTTCTAGCCAATGACAGAAACAAGAACCTCTTCATTTCACTGCTTAAAACAGAGCTTCAAAATAACAGAATTCAAGTTGACCAGGCAGAAGAAGACGCTGATGTCATGATTGTTACCTTAGCCATTTCAAGAGCCAAAACCTTTGAAAGTATCGTAATTGTCGGAGAGGATATTGATATTCTCGCGATCATGACAAGCTTGGGATATCAACACAAAAATCTGTTTTTCAAAAAACCAGGAAGAGGAAGCATCGAAACAAAGTGGTTTTCAACCAATTCTTACAAATACAATCACAACAATGTTCTTTTCACTCATGCAATCAGTGGGTGCGATATAACATCTGCTCTTTTTGGGCAAGGAAAGTCAAAGTTTTGTAACACTTTAAAAAAACATAAGCAGCTTGAGGAAGTATCATGTGTTTTTAATAAACCAGAGTCTACCCGTCAAGAAATCATCAAGGCTGGAGAAAAATTCCTTATTGCACTATACAGTGGATGCGTAGATACCACGCAGACATTGAACAGTTTGAGGTTCCAGTTATTTGCTAAATCAGCCACAAAAAGCAAAGTTCATCTTGCAAGGCTGCCACCGACGCAAGAGGCTGCGCAGCATCATTTCCTAAGATGTTATCATCAGGTACAAGCTTGGCTAGAAAACAACATGCCCCCTGAAGAATGGGGGTGGGTTCGCAGGTCTGACGGTCTTTTTCAGCCAGTTCAAATGTACCAAAACCCAGCACCTGAATCCTTGCTGCATGTTGTCTCATGTAGCTGTAAAAAAGGGTGCACCAAGGCATGCTCTTGCCAAAAATCAGGACTCAAATGCTCGGCAATTTGCAAAAACTGTAACGGGGTCAATTGTGAAAATGTGGATGATATTATTTATGCAGAAGAAGAGGATTATGAAGCTGATACCTGGGAAACCATCGACCAAACCAGCAACGTCGATGACTTTCGCAGCCAGGATGATGATGTCGCAACAAGCTCAAAGCAGTTCAAAGCTGTTGAAGATCATGCAGCCTGCTCCTTTGCTTCTCAAGCTGAGGTTGACGAACCAAACTCATCAACCCGCAAGCGCTCCAGACGTTACTAAATCCATTAAAGATGTTACTGTAAGTATTTTTTTACTTACATTCATGCTACCTACATTCATAATACCTACTATTATTGTTCTCACCTTAAGTTGTAAATACAAAAAAAAAAATTACAATGTTGTCAATTTTTTACAGTTTTACCATTGTAATTAATCATTATTACTATCATGCAAATACCTGTAATATAAAAAGTTACATTAAAGAGGATAAAAGAAATAAAAATGGTGTCAAATGTTGGTATTTGTGATTTTTTCACAAAGTTAGAAAAAAAGTATCATTTTCAGGAAGCTGTAGCGCGCTTAATAATGGATTTAGAAAAAAACTTTTGTAATGAAATTTGTAGAGAATTTAATGCTCTTTCTTTTTGTAATTGAGTATGGTACACAAAAATTTTATAATTTTCGAGTTATAGGCAAAAAACTGAAAAAAGTCCGAAAATTTGGTGGTTTTTTGGCTCCACAAAGTTTAGCCTCGAGATATTTTGTTGGGAAACAATTAATTCCTGTTATTAGCATCCCCATAAACAGTTTAAAAACATAAAATCTTCTAGCAGAATTTTTGCATCTATTTTTGACAATTTGACTGGACTATAAATAGATTTTAGATGCTTATTTTCTAGAGTAAGTAAGAAATAAATGACATGGTTTTCTTCATAATATTGAAATATGCTTGCTTAAAATACATTTTTTATTAAACTTAAGATTTAGCAGGAGTTTGAATTTTTTAAAATAGACCTTCAAATTCTTCTTTAGATCCATAACAAGATAATTAAAGAATGAATTTAGTATCTATTTTCTTTTATTTTATAAAAACTAGTATTCTGATGATTTGTGTTATGATGCAATTTAAGCGGTATAGAGAAACTGGAAAATTTATATAAGAAAAGAAATAAATATAATTTATTTTCTGTTATTTGTCTCCTTTTATGGGTGCAAAGCTTTTAGATAACTGCAGGGTCTGCATTTTCAGTGTTTCTCATATGGGGAGGAGGAGTAGAATTTTTGTTCTTGGGTGTTCTGTTTTGAGAGCAGTCTACTTGTGTGTCACTGCGAATGGGAGTTCAGATTGGATTACTAGATGTGAGAAATTTTCTAACTTAATCTTTAGCTGTACAAACAATAAAATCAAGAGGTGGGATTAGATTTGACATTAGATAATCTCTGCCAGATGGCTTGTGAACAGTGGCGTATCTAGACTTATAATTTCGAATGGGGCTGAGATATAATAAAAGTTTCTAAGAGGAAATCACAAGAAAGAGAGAGAAAATTCTACTTTAAACAGGTTTTTATCATAGCATGTAACGTATCTATTATACAATTAAACATGCTAAGATGAAATCGCATAGGAGTGTAAAAATGTTCATTTTAGCCAGAATTTCGTCTTTAGAAGTATAATTCCATGGTTATACCACATTTTTTAAAACACAATACTGAGAATTATCCATTAAAAGGTATCTCAATAAATAGTAAATAAAACCGAAGTAAACATCAAATTTAAAACTATTTAACAGCGTTCTCACTTTATCCCTTCCCTACCTCCTTTAACACTTTCTACGACTCATTCTGAAACATACATGCATGACATTTGTAATACTTGAATATTGAATAGCATTGTCTTTTTTCTCATAAATGGGATACATTTGGAATAGCAGCTCCCTGGTGATAACTTTTCCTAGATTGCCATGGCTTGAAAATCGGCTTAAATTGCCAAATTTGACAGTATTTTTTAAATTCTTTTTAATCATAAATTGTGGTTGATAGGAAGTTTTTTGTGTATTAGAGATTCAGAATTGCTCAATTAGATTTATGATGTATTTTAAATATAAATAAAGCTTATTTCTAGTCAAAAAGTTACACAGCCAAGGAAAAACCTTTTTTTTTTGTCAATATTTTGTAATCCCATGGAAATAAAATAATAAGTCACAGCGCTATAATGAGCTGAATAATAAGACTACAATGTAACAAGCATTTACATAAGTAAATTTTTAAAAAAGGTTCAAGGCTTTGCAGTTCATACTGCGATGTCTCAATCTGTGCATTACCTTAAATCACAGATTTTCAACTGATAACTAGCAAGAGTAAGCCTTTCATTAATGTTTTATAAACTAATTAAAATTAATAATGCACTTTTAATCACCACATGTTACGTTTTACATAATAAAACATGTGTAAAGAGAGCCTGTGTATAATGGAAGGTTAGCTGAAATAGCGATTCCGTAGTCTCTGCAAAAACCACACTTTCTAGGATGAAAACCTGTCTAAAACGGAATATTTTTCTGCTTACTTTTGAATTTTATCTTAGCATGTTTCATTACATTTTGCGAAATTTTTGTTTGATATTTTCTACAAATTTCAGAGGGGGCTGGAGCCCCATTAGAGCCCACCCCCTGAATACGTTACTGCTCGTGAAACAATAAATTTAACAAGCGGGATTTAAGATAATCCTGGGGATTATTAGAGGTTACAAAGTTTAGCATTACTTAAAACATAAAATCTCAGAAGATTCATGAAATATGACTCATAAATTTTACGAATGCACGTCAACTATTAACTCGCATCTCAGTAACCTTCTCTTTTCCCGAAATATCTCAATTATTGTCTCCTCTGCCAAAACCACCAATACTTTTTCTAATATAGTAGACGCCCTCAAATCCGCACATCTTTACAGATGTAAACAATGAAACTTTCATCTCAGATGTAGGGGCAAAATTACATAATTTTTTAGTTTTATTTCATCCCGTATGTATTTTGATATGTAATTCTTAATAATATGAATGAACTCGTGGTTTTCCATGAAAGGAATATAAATTTATATAAAAAAAATTCAAGATATTGGCTGATATCACTGGTAATCACAATTTTTTTACCAAATACATTTATGTATTAATCAAGCTTTTTTTTGGTTATTACGATGATTTTATTGTGGATTAATAGAGAGTATTTTTCAGAAGGAAAGTTTCATTGAATAATTCAAGGAAAATGTATAATCATTAAAAAAAAAATTTTTTTTTATTATTTTAGTTTATTATTTAATTATTTTATTTTAATACTTTACTGTATTGCAAGCATTCATTATAATTTTGATTGCATTATTACATTCAAATTACTATTTAAAAAATGTAAAGCAAACAATGACCAGAAATCCACAAAATTCTAAAATCCGCACAAACTCTGGTCTCAAGCTGTGCAAGAGGGGGTCTACTGTACCAACAATAAAAGGAATTGAGAAAGGGCGTATTATTTTGGTTGCTGAGTTAGAAGAGAGAAAGCCTTCCAAATCAAATCAAAATCAAATTCTGACATCTATTTACAGAGGATCCACTTGTTTTACGTTTCATATTTTCTAAATTTAACTGAGCATTCTTGGCTTATTGGAAGGACATGCTAATGTTGATGCCTTTGAATATGTGTGACAAAACTGTCTCCAATTATTTATATCTGAAAAATTGCGGATCTTGAGAAAATGAAAAATAGACAAAAGTAATACAATATTCATAATAGTTACAAGTGTAAGAGCCAATTACTGTTCCTATTAGTGTGTGTGCAACATGTTAATGTTCTAATAAATATACAGCTTCTTTTTTTTATTATTAACTAGAAGATAGTCCGTCAGAATAATGTGTTTGCATTTTCAAAAGAACTAGCTGACCCACCCGGCATTGCCTGGGCCCGTAATAATATTCTTAAATGAATCTGAAATTTTTATCGCAGGTCCGTATAGAGGTGGGGGGGGGGGGGGGGGGCTGGAGGCGGTGCAAATTACTAGGGCCCGACTATTGTTCAGTTCCAAAGTTGGTCAGGTGGGGGTAAAATAGTTATAAAAAAAAGCCCATTTTTCATTCAAACTTAATTTGCAAGAAAATTACTAGTGGAATTGGTAAAATAATGACATACAATATGTAAATGAACTTCATTCACAAAATTTGAAGAACTATTTCATTGCAAATTATTCACATGCAAATTAGTACTAGTAATGCTATTTTAAAACATTTTCGTCTTCGTTTATTGCATTTAAAAAAAATCAATAACCTTCAATTTCTTATAAATCAGAAAAAAAAAGAGTCCTTCATGGATTAATTGCCTATAGCTGGTGCCAAAATAATAATTATGTAACTTAAATTTTAAAATGTTCAGCTCAGATTAAATCCGGATTTTTTAAAACCATGTACAAAGAAACCCGTAATAAATTTTGACAATTAAAAATGATATTTTATCACTTAAGTAAATTGCAACTACTAATTGCATTAACAGATTTTTTTTTCCCTCAAATTCTTTTATTAAATTACAAATTTATTTTCCCTACTAAATACAAAAATACAAAATTTTATTTGCACTGATATATTATATATATAACATATTCCTGATAGTCTAATTATATTTTATAAGAAATAGGTACTATTCATTTTTTTCTCAATGTCTTCAGAGTTCAAAGAATTTCAAAAGAAACTTTTTTCATTTTAACTACCGATAGATGGCGCCAACAAAGCATAAGAGTTCTCAATGAATGCGATACAAACGAATGTTTACTTATGATAGAGAGGGGGAAGATTGTGCTGCCAAAGTAATTTCAACTGAAGTTATCACGGAATACAGTAGCCTCCCACTTAACCGGCCTAAACGGGACCGAGGGTTAACCGGTTAAGAGAAAAATCGGTTAAAGCGGAGAAATAAAAAAATTTAAATAAGTATCTGCGCAATTTAATTAATTAAACCCGTACGATGCATTTAGTTTTTCTATTTGTGTAGTTTTCAAAAAGTACATATTTTCTATATATTTTTTAATGTATACTAGTTATAATTAATTGTATTGAAAGAAAAATTATCACTGATAACAAATAATGAAAAATATTTCACACAAACTAAATTGTTGAAAATCGTGTCACACACCTTTATAAGAAGTTGAAATTGTTCTACACTACGTATACTTAAGTTAATCAACCATAAAGAAATCAGTGAGCTTCTTCTGTTGAAGGCAAGATGTCCGACATTTTGCAGTATAATCTCTTTAGCATCATGTTTAACCGAGGAAGCTGTTAGCCGCTGCTCAACATAGCCTAGCGCCAACTCTAATGCTTCTAACTCTTCCGTATGAGGAATTTTAGCAGTGTCAACTAAAACTGGATCGTCATCAGGATCGTCTTTGTATTAAACAAGATCAGTTACAGTCCTAATTATATCCTCGTCAAATAAGGTTTCATGCTTGAGATCTTTATCAAACTCAAACAACTCTTATATATCTTCTACGGTGATCTGTTCGTATTCCTCAAGCTTTTTAAATGTTTTTATAAAACAGTTTGCAGAAAGATCAGACATTATAGAGTTCCGAGTATGGGGAGATTGCACTTTTGACCATTAAAAACATAAAATCTCAAATCTTCCTGGGGGACATCATATTGTTCCGGGGGGGGGGGGGGGGGAGGGTGCCCCCAGAATTCAACACTGGTGAAGGCCAACACGTATCCATTTAGAACATACGTTCTCCTTTCTGAATTTTGCCTCCTTCCCCTCAGGATTGCAGCTCAACTCGAAAGCACAAGCTGAGTTCCCGAAGCCATCATCCCTGAATTTTGCCTGATATTGGGGAAAAACATCGGCCGGTTAAAGTGGAGTTCCGGTTGCAAGGGAGGCTACTGTATATACATAATTGAATATAAGTCATCACTCAAATGTTAGTTTATTTTGAATAATCTTTCTAAAAATGTAACTTTTATGAAGTTTCATTCGAAAAAATAATTTTGAATAAAAATGGTCGAATGGAATACTATAAAGCGAAGTGGGATCCAGATGAGTTCACTCAGGAAGCATTATACATTAAGTGCTATTATATATATGATTTGCTAGAAACTGACTTATGATTTTTCTCATTTGACTCACATGATTTGACTCACATTTTCTTGTTGACTGACTCTTTTATGATTAGTGACTAAGACTGCCTTATAAAATTTTAAGTGAAACGCAAATTCTGGACAAAACAGAGTTTTTCAATATAATGACTACCACAAAGATTTTTGAAGTTCAAATATTTACTATTTTTATATCACTTATATAACATTTTATATTTATTTACTTTTGTAAGAGCACCTGCACATTACATTACTCTTTTTTGACATACAAACATTGTATGAGAAGTCAAATGCAGCTTTAGACAAATGACAACAAAATTTAATTAAAACTTGTGACATGTCAGAAGCAAAAGACATTTAATGGGAACAGTAATTAAAAATTGTTTGTGAAATAACATAAATAGAAGAACCTAAAGATTGCATCTAAATATATTATCAATAAGTATGGAAAAACACAAAGCAAAAATTTATTGCATTATGAAATGATCATTACAATATTATCTACAAATAAATAATGTACCATAACAAAACAAAAAAATAATAAAATATATATATATATATATAAAATTTACTTTTTTGAGTTGAGAAGGTTTTTTAGGCTTAGGTTTTTCTCGCTCTTTTCCTCTTTTAACGGCAGGTGATGATGAGTCTAATAAGTTGTGCGGGTGACTTGCATTCTATGAAAGAGAAATGAAATATAAATCAGAATGAAAATGAAATAAAATGACAGTATAGTACAGAAAGTGAAATTAATAAATATAAAAATATCTTACCTTTTTGTTTTTTAGTTTGGGTAATCCAATAATATTAGGGAGCTCAGCTCTAATTTTCAATTCTTCAGCTTCTTTTTTCTTCAATGAAAATATGAAAATGGTACTAAGTATTTCATATAAAAACTAATAAATTAAAAAAAACTTTTAATGAAGATTTAAATTATAAAGTTTGGTTTGACTTGTTAAACACAGAGTGTACATCACAGACAATACATTCAATCAATTTCTAAACAAAACTTGTGAATGTTTTAACAAATGACTACTCTTAACACGTTAAACTAATTTTCTTTACAATCAATATGGTTTGTAACAATGGTCACCAACAGATGGTCTGTCAAAAAATTTTGATTGTCTAAAAGGTTTGGAGCAGAAAATTGTGAACATTACTTTAAGTTTTTATATATTTAAAATAAATAACTAGGTAGCTCAGCCAACACCTACTTGACATAAAGCCTCTGGATGAATTTGTGACATCACTATCTGATGTCGATGGAGCTCCACATTTTGCTTGTGGATTAAAAAATAATGGGTATTCATTATCTTATGAATTTTTCTACTGCATGTACATAATTTAATGACAATTAAGATAAACATTATTTTTATTTTCTATCTACTTTTTAAACAAAGAAAGGTATCAATAAAACAATTTGTTTAGAGGTACTTCAAATCTTATAAACTTTTATCAAAAACAGATAAGTAAATAAAATTTAAATATTTTGTTACACATTTTTATTTGCACTACATAAATCACAATAATTAAGGTTTAAAGAGAAACTAAATAAAACTTTAATGCTCTAAAGATTTGTTAAAAAGTGTAATTAAAGCAATTTGTAAATTTCTTAATAATAATTCTAGTACAGATGATCTCACAGAGTTTTATGAAAATAATTTGCCTTTTCAAACTTAAAAAAAAAAAAAAAATGGTTGGAAGTTTAATTTGTTTATTTAATTTCCTAGGATTTTTTTTTTTTTTTTTTTATGTTTAAATAGAATTCTTTATTCACTTCTGAAAAGAAATATTTAAACCTATTTTGGAAAATAAAATCAAAATATGTTTCACTTTAAAAATGGAAAATAGTTTATATTTAAAGCTTTTCTTCATTTATTATTATTATTTTTTAATTTATCCATTCATTTATAAAACTAACAAAATGTTGTACTTATTACCATATATTTCCGTGTATAAGCTGAGTATACGACCTTTCAGTGAAAAATCATCCAAAAATTGGAAACCCATATATAAGACGATAATAAACAAAGCAAACGAAAACAGCACTTTTTTTCATAGCTAATAGAAAAAAATGCGCTCTCTGAAATTATTGATATACCCTAGAAACCTTTGATAGAACCCCAATGGCCTTGCTTCTATTCTTCGAAAATCAGATGTTTTTCTAAATGAATCATTTAAAAACAGGTTCGACTGAAGGAATGTCATCTGCGGATGCAGCTATAACAAATGGCAGTAATTTTTAAAAAGTTAACATCGTTGCTATCTCTGAATGGGAAAAGAAACTTGGCTTGAATTACCATAAGAAATGATTGTCCAATCTTTCAAAAAATGCTGCATAAATAATGTGAGAGATAGAACCATGGATGATGCCATTTTTGAAGAAGATAGCGATGATGTTAAACTAGATATGATATTCATCCTAATGTACCAATGAAAGCAATTTTAAGAAGTAGCTTGAAAATTCTGAAAAAGACTTGGATAAGTAAATGATGAATGATTGTTGACTTTTTCATTGTAAAAGAATGGAGTATTAAAGTATTTTTAGAAATTTTTAAGTCTTTTTTATGTTTTTACTTACCCATCATACGTTGTATAGGATAAGTCTTGTAATCGTTTTCAAAATCGAAAAATTTTTTTGACGGATTTACACGTTTCAGACACTGGAGATTCCAAAAAACATATTTTTTGAAACAAAAATTTTGCCGTCCATCTGTGTGTGTCTGTAAACGCTCTATCTCCCGAACAAATTGAGATAGAGGCTTGAAATTCAATGTGTACATAGAAGTAATAATGGGAAGAAGCCTATTGAATATCAGTAACCTCAATTATCCGGAACTATTTTTTTCGGACTCTCGAAATATTCATTCTGATAAAAGGTATACAAAAATTTTCGAAATAGTTTATTTGAAGGAGTGAATATAAAAGACAATAAAAAAACATAAATTTTGCATCATGAATGAACTCGATTGGATAACTAGTTGCCGAGATATTTGTAATCCTATTTTTCACACTCTTCGATTTTTCATGACCCTGTATTTCATTCAAATTTCAATTCAAAGATATATTTTAATTGGAAATGAGATGCGTAATCCGAAGCTGTAAACTGTTAGTTAATATGATTATAATTTTTCGAGTTATAAGGATGTTTCTTTTACGGAATTTGGTACTAATTGTTTATCCCGCCGACCAAAAAACTATAAGATTAAATGCCAATAATGGCTTATCGTAAATGTCAGGCATTTAATGCATCTCCATACCTATAAGGGAGGTTACCACAGGGGGGACCCTGTTCTGTTACCAAATGCCGTCAAGTTTGTTGCCAACTTGGCAGTATATTGCCAAATTTGGCAACTAAAATTAGTCGCCAAAAGTGATGCAAAATTGGCGGTATCTCTAATATTTCGCTAAATTCCCATAGACTTCCATTGTAAATTGATTGTGTTTACTTGCTTACAGAAAATCACCAAATTGAGATATTTTAATGCAACAAAAAGTAATATTAGCTTAAGGGATTATATTAATTATATTTAAGGGAGTCCAGGTAAATTGAATTATGAATAAAAGTAACATGATACAATGCTTAGCATGTATCGCATGTTTTATTTTCATATTTTATATTATGTATATCCAAGATGGGCAAGTATTACGGTGGCCCCCAACGACTAGTTTATATTTACTAACCTTTTTATTTTAGAAAATCAAATTTGGAAATTTTCCTAGACTCGTGTATAAGCCGATCCCCTCACTAAGCCTTTTTGTTTATTAAATCTGGATAAACAGGACATAAAATTTCATTATTTTCTGATTCTGGTGTAAATTTTTTTCATATCTCACATTACCTGCAACTGTAACTGTTGAAGCCACATTGTTTCTGTTTACAATTTTGCATTTATCAGTTTCTGTTTTAATCTGCAATGATTTTTATTTTTTCTTGATTTCATACATAATTCTGGATTCTGGCTAATATGGCTCATTCCAATATTTTCAATGAAAAATAAAAAAAAAGTAGTTTAACAATAATTCAAAAAGTAGAGATCATAAAAAAGCTTTATTCTGGTTCATCTACTCTTTTTTTGGCACAATCGTATGAAATTGCGCACAATTTAGAACAGTGTATGACATAAAAAAAAGATTTTTTTTAAAATTTCTATATAAAGTGACAACAATGCTGGTATTGGAAAGAAAAAACAATTTATTTTAATATTTCGCTTACTTATTTTAATATTTACTTTATTGTAATCATTCATTTTAATTTCCAATGTTAACTGCATTCAAATTACTGTTCAAAATATATAAACAAAACAATGTCCAGATATACGCAAAATTCTAAAATCAGCACTACCTTTGGTTCCAAGCTGTGCAGATTTGAGGGAATCTACTATATATATAATTTTTTATCCTCATCCTGTAAAACTTACATAGCTGAACTATCTTTGCCAGTTTTAACATTGAATAGTACTTAACATTTTTTTATTTTTTATTTAAGAACTGTTTTCTTAAGCATGTACATATTACATTCACTACCAACAAAAATAAGGTTTTATAATTTTAACTGCATCAGTGTTTATTTTTGATAATAAAACAAGCAATGATTGTTTTTGAATATACCAGGCATTTTCAAATGATGTAAAAAAGAAAGAAGGAAAATTCTATACAATAAAGAAAATTTTTACATATTGGAGTGCTTTGCGACAAGAAAAAATGATGTACAATTGATAACAACATATAAAATAGAAATGTATTAAAGGTATTTTACAGCTCTGTCCAACTTTTCAATGAGCAAGGGTGCATCACAGCTGGTGACAAACAATAAAGGATGTCATTATACATATGGTTGTAAACATGCAACAATATTAACTCACTATTGAAGTGGTAGCATTACACATACGTCTGTCCAATTGTTCAGTACACAGGAGCATATTTCAGTGTGGAAAAAAAAAGGAAGAATGCCATTATTCACATGACCCAAAACATAGAATAATATTATTTCTGTATAGTAGGAGTAGTGATACACACACATCTTCTACAATGCACATATTGTCACCTCAGAGCAACAGTAGGTCATCTAGTAATAATCGAAAATAAGATGTCTGACTTACTGCTATGAAAAACTGTATCTGCATCTAGCTGAACAGTAGGGAATTTGTATAGAACACATCTGAGATACAGTATTAAATATAACTTTGTGTTTCAGAAGTTGTTCCACTAGATGCAAACACAGCAGTAAGTCAGACATCTCATTTTTAGGGTTTCGTTTATCTGACGAAACCCTATTCGTCTCACTCTTTTGTCTGTCTGCCTGTCCATCACAGAGCCCTTCTCAGAAACTAGACATGTTGGAGACTTGAAATTTTGGGTACTTATAGCTGAACACCTCACATCAAACGACAAATCATAAAATTTTGAAAAAGTCAGTAATTAACCAAATTACGGGCTAATTAACTTCTAAAATTAACCAATCAACCTTTTTAACGCAAGTACAAACGCACCTTCTCCAAATCATCAGAGTTTCTCCTAACGGTTGCCAGTAAAATCAGCTGATGCACGGTTACAACAGAGGAAATTAAGCCAAAAAATGAAGTGGACATTTTAAAGCGAAATCGAATTTCAGAAAATATTGGTCCGAGAAATTTGTAAATGGTATAGATGGACGCGGAAAAAAATCTACTTTCATTTCGTATAAAGTTCACATTTCTGTGATGTGTATAAGTTAAAATATCCACTAAAAATCGATCGATAAAAATTTAATTTCTTTAATTGGAAAGGCAAGAAAAAAAGATTTAATTGCGGCAGGAAAGCAGGTGTCAGACATGATGACACTGCGGTTCTCCATAGTAGGATATTTTAATACGAAATTTTAACTTTTTAAATATTAAATTTTTTGGCATCTCGATGTGAAATTTCTCGCTGATTTCATCGATACCCATTTCTAAGTCCTATCTTAATTACAAGCTGAAATATTAATTATTATTTAATTAATCGGTTTATTGCTATCAAATGCGTTGATTAAAATGAAGACACATGCTTTTTTAACCATGAAATAATTTAAATTAGGAAATCTAACAATTTGCATGAGTTTTTTGAACAGCGCTATGAGATAAGTATAACTCATTCATCATCAGAAAATTTACACGTATTCATACCACTATTTTTGAATAGTAATTTCAGGAAATATCTTAAATTATTGGTTAAGACTGCCACTCGATCTGTTTGAAACTTTAAGATAGTTTATAACACATAAGAAAAAGTGTAAAAAAGAATGGAGTGTGATATTTCGAGGAGGAGGGGAGGGGGGAGCTAGATTTATTTTTTAAATCTTAGCGTTTGTTACTGCAGCAAATGTTTTAAATTCTTGGTTAAGACCGCCACCATCCCGACCCATGCAGCTACGAAAAGATTGCATGAAAGAGTTTTGTTCAGATATGCTTTTGTTAAGAATAGAGTGCGTTCCCTGGTGGTGGAATGTGGAACTAACATAACGCAATTTTGTTAAAATTAGGAAATCTAACAAGTCGATCTGTTTGAAACTTTAAGATATTTTATAACACATAAGATAAAGTGTAAGAAAGAATGACGCGTGAAATTCCAGGGAGGTGGGGGGGGGGGGTGTGTGTGTGCTAGATTTCTATTTAAAAAATTAGCGTTTCTAACCACTTTAGGTGCCTTTTTTGAGGGAGTTCTGAGATATATGCTACTTATTTAATATAAAATTGTCTAAAGTTTAGTTACACTATTTCCGAATAGTAAGTTCAGCAAATTTCTTAATTTCTTATTAAGACCTCCACCACCTCGAGTAACATATCTACCGACAAGTTGTTTAACGGTGTTTCCTTCCGATACAGTTTTGTTAGGAATAGAGTGCGCTCCCTGGTGGAGGAATGTGAAACTAACATAACATGATTTTGTTAAAATTAGGAAATATAACAAGGCGATCTGTTTGAAACTTTAAGATAGTTTATAACACATAAGAAAAAGCCCTTAAAAAATGGAGCGTGAAATTTCGGGTTGGGGGAGGGGCGCTAATTTCACTAATTGATTTATTTCTATTATATACTTATTTTAAATGGCAGTCACGTGATGGTTCATTGCAGTATACTTCTGAACGGTGTCCGATTTTTAAAAATACAGCATAAATGTTACTTATGCCAGATAAAAATGTCAGAAGTATTGATACCACTATTTTCGAATAGTAATTTCAGCAAATATATTAATTCTTGGTTAAGACTGCCCCCCCCCCCCCCGACCCATGTATCTACCGATAGGTTGTGTAAAGGGGTTTTGTTCAGATACACTTTTGTTAAGAATAGTGCGCGCGCCCTGGTGGTGGAATGTATGACTAACATACCGCGATTACATTTAAAGTAGGAATTCCAACAAAGAGATCTGTTTGAAACTTTAAGATAATTTATAACAAATAGTAAAAGATTATAAAAAAGAATGGCACATCACATTCCGGTTGGGGGGAAGGGAAGGGGCACGAACAAAATTAGGCAGTATAACAGGGTGTTTTGTACTGTTTTGTGTGCAGTTTTTTTATCCAGTGATGAGAAAACTATTACTTATTGAATATCAAAAATTTTATACGTGTTCATACCACTATTTTCGAATAGTAGTTTAAGCAAATATCTAATTCTTGGTTAAGACTGCAACCCCTCGACTAGCATATCTCCTGATAGGTTGTTTAATGGAGTTACGTTCAGATACAGTTTTGTTAAGAATAGAGTGCGCTCCCTCGTGGTGGAATGTAGAACAAACAGACCGCGATTTCATTTAAAGTAGAAAATCTAACAAGGTGATCTGTTTGAAACTTTAAGATAGTTTATAACACATAAGAAAAAGTTTATAAAAAATGGCATGTGAAATTTCGGGCAGGTGGGGAAAGGGGGAGGGGCAAAATATTTATTTTTTGTTTCATACCACTTCAGGTGCGTTTTTTTGACGTAGTCCTCAGATATATGCTACTTATTAAATATAAATGTATCAAAAGTTAAATTACCACTATTACCGAATAGTAAGTTCAACAAATATCTTAAATTCTTGCTAAAGACCGCCACCCCCTCGAGTAACATATCTACTGATAGGTTGTGTAAAGGAGTTTCGTTCAGATACGCTTTTGTTAAGAATAGAGTGCACTCCCTGGTGGTGGAATGTGGAACTAACAGATTGCGATTTAATTTAAATTAGGAAATCTAACAATGTGATCTGTTTAAACTTTAAGATACTTTATAACACATGATAATAAAGTATAAAGAAGAATGGCATGTCGCATTTTGAGGGGGGGGGGGGGGCGTGAACAAAATTAGGAAATATAGCTGGATGATCTGTTTGAAACTTTAATATAGCTTATAAAACATAACAAAAACTTTAAACATCAGGCCGCAACAAAAATCATGGTGACCATTACCCCACTTCACCCCCATCCAAGGGGTGCACTTTTCTAAAATTGGCAGATACCCGTCATGTGATATATCGTAGCATTTCGTGGGGGGGGGGGGGGGGGGGGAATATAACAAGGCGAATCTGTTTGAAGCTTTATGATAGTTTAGGAAGGGTTTTCCAAAATTTAGAAGGTGTTCCATGGCAACAAATGTGCTGGACATTTTGAAAGGAATATTAAACGAAACCCTTTGTGCGATCTATGATCACACTTACCCACTTGTTTTTAAACTTTCTGAAAACTGCCCATGGTAGGAGGGTGTTTCTTCTAATCATAAATGATGCCATTCTGATAAGTAGAATTTCAGAGGTAGATGGTATCTCTTTCTGTAATTAACGACAGAATGGCAACGGTCCATTTAAAGCGGCGGTCTAAATATGGCTACTCTCCCCTATATCCGCCAAAAATAAAATGTTTCAAATGTACTTATTTAAGTTTAACTTACTTTAACTGGTTCGCAGGTTGAAAGGTCCTTAAATGAGTACTATTTTACACATAGAATGAAAACCTAAGTTTCACAAAGAAAATTTTTTCTTAATTGAAGTCTATATCAATAAAATGATTTCTTTTCTTACAGGAGCATTTTTCTTAATTCAAGAATATTCCACACTCCTCCATTTCTTTATTTTCTCGTGATTACTTTTGTTTTTTGCTTGTGAATTATCAATAATTTAAAACCAAATATTTTTTTTAAATTTTATTTGACGCTAGAAAAATAAATTTTCTTTACTACAAAGTTTACATACAATTTCACTCATATTATGTCATTATTTAATATTTCATTGGATCAATTTTTAATAGTTAAATGTTTCCACGGTTTAGGAAAATTTTAGGTATGTTTTAGAAGTAATTTTACGTTTCAAAACTTTTAAAACCACTTAAATTTTATCCTAAATTGAATAAGACAGCTAAATTTCAATAAATCAAATAAATTATATTTTTGTCAAAAATAAAGCATAAAAAATAGATTTATTTATGTTAAACTTATTTAAAACTAGCTGACCCGCCAGCGTTACCTGGCCCCGTGATAATATTGTTAAATGAACCTTAATTTTTTCTGATCTTATATGTGCTGCACACGCGCTGCGAAATCTGTTATTTCTACTTTCCACCATCAGGGGAGGCATTCAGTTCTATACTACCTTCCTCCCAAACAAAACTCCGACACCTGTTGCTTTTGCTTCCTGCACTGTATAGCAGCGTGCTGCGCACACACACTGCAAGATCATTTAGTTCCACCTTCTACCTCCAGGGGGCACAGCATGTTCTCTAAAAACATCTGACACGGATCTTTGCCACCAGTGATACCGAATTAAAGGCGTGTTGTGCGAGCTCTGCAAAATTTGTTAGCTTCAATTTCCACTGCCAGGTAGCACAGTCTGTTCATAACAAACGTATATCCGAACTAAACTCCATTATTCAACATTTCCATAGATATATTACTCGAGAGGGTGGCGGAATCAAAAAAGAAGATTAAAAAAAGAATCAAAATTTAAGAAATTTATTGAAAATCCTTCACTTCTATCCTGTACAGCCAGGGGTTTGGTTTGTATTTATAATGGCCAATTATCAACACTAGGGATATAGGCCCGGGGGGAGGGGTGCCCTTCGTGGGTGTCTTTCTAAGGGAACCTAACCCCTTACAGCTTGGAAACCCAAGGTTCAAAGAAAACCACGAAAACTCCGAACGATTAGGCCGATGGGCACGACTGGGTTCGAACCCAGCACCTCCTGTCTACCAGCTTCGAGAGCAGAACCTCTCGGCCACCTACAGCCAGGGGACGCAGTATGTTCATACGAATATCCATTGCAGTTCCCCGCCATCTGCGGGCCATTAAATCAGCCGTGCTGCCCAAGCTGTGCAAAATCTGTTAGTTCCAATTTCCACCGCCAGGTGAAGCACTCTATTCTAAACAAACCTATATCCAAACTAAACACTTTTACTCAACATTCCCGTTGATATATTACTCGCGGGATTGGCCTCTCCTTTAAACTTTTCCTCTCAGTCTTGCTCCTGCTTTCAAAGTAGAAGCACTTGATTTATGCACTTGAAGTTGAAATACTAAGTTCTTTTGACAGGCCTTGTGCATTTCTGTAATTTTATGGAATTTAAAAGAAGTTTTTTTTTCATCTTATCTTATCTCACCATCATATTTCATCATTAAACATTTTACCTTATCCTGAGAGTAATCCAATGATCCCAAAATAACGTTTCTTTTTTATTTCGTTGAGTGGTCAATCAGCGATAAACAAAAAATAACAAAATTTAAATTTTTTCAATGTACATTGAAATTACTAAGAGTTTTTATAAACAAAGTACATATGGGTTTTTTTAAATAGGAAGTTCAAAATTTCAACAAAAACAACTATAATAACCACTCAAGCCAAATTGTTCGGCAATAAGAAGAAAATTAATGAACAAACAACTTTTCTTCCAAAGAACTTTATTTCTCAACTTTTTCTACTCAACTTATAATTTACGTTCGCTACTTCTTCTTTTTTTTTTTTTTTTTACTTACAATACTTATAAAATTCTCTTTCTTCTAAAACATTTCAAATGAAAATATTATTTACATACCTAAGCAAAACATTTAAATAATTGTATTTTTATTAACATTTATTCTACACCATTAATATGATTCGAATTGAGATATAAAATTAAATTCGAAAATTTTTCGATTCATTTAATTATAACTTAGAAAAATAAAAATATAAATTAGTGTAAAATAAAAATTTCTATTTCCATAAAATATTCATCTATTTACATAAAATCTAGTCTCTGTGTGTCCCTCACAATTCTGGTAAGACTGCCTCATTGTAATGAGTAATAGCTGAAAATTACTAATGCAGGGTTACTACAGTAGCGTCAAATGTTGACCAACTTGGCGAAATATCACCAAACTTGATGACAAAAATAAGTTGTCATATATTATGCCAAATTGGCGATAGCTGGCTAGTTTGGCGAAATTCACATTTGAAACCATTAATATTTCATAATCGAGGTCACCGCAATTTAATTTAAACTCTGCGCTTTTAAGGGGTTTTTATTTTCAAAATCTATGGGTGAGAATTTAAAGTGTAATATACGAAAATGTACGTCTTTACATCTTCATTCTGATGTTTCTAATAACATAACAGCCAATAGACAGCACTGTACTGTCTTAGCTCCTAACTGCCCGATTTTAATGTGCTTTAGATACTTTTCCAGTATAGGGGTCTTGGCGAGAAAGAGAAAATGAAAATTGGCAACATATTTTCTAGCAACTTATTCACTGTTTCATGTACAAAAGTAATTTTTCAATATATATACAATTTACTTAATATAAAGAAGCCATTTAACTATTTTTGTATACAAACTGAAGTAAATTTCATATAAAAAAAACAACAATAATGTAGATAAAAATAAAATGTTTATAGACTATATAAATAAACTTAAAAGTTCATTATATTGTTTTTATAGCTGTTTATATCATTTGACAAAAAATTTCACTTCTGAAGCCCAAATTATGACAAACTTTAAAAAAGTATGCCAAAGCCCCTATACTGGAAAAGTACCGCACTTTATATATTTGGATAAAAAAGTAAAATTTTCGTTACTTTTCCACTTTAGGGGTCTTGGCGAAAAATCAAAATTGGCAACATATTTTCTGGCAACCTGTTCACCGTTTCATTTCATATACACACGCATTTTTTATTCAATATTTATACAATTTATTTAGCATAAAGAAGACATATTAATTTTATAATATAGACATTAGGGTGGGCCGAAAAAAACTTTTTTTTAAATTTCAATGATGGGTAGTGCGGAAAAGTGGCCACTAGTGGCACCAAGTTCACACAAAAAATTTGAGATTTTTAGGACAATTCCTATATTTGCCACTTTTGGCTTGAAGTTTTGCTAAAACACTGATTTTTGAACTTTTTAGCAAAAATTTTAAAAATGTTAAATTAAACTTATTTTAATCCTATTTACTTGAAAAGGCATATTTAATGTTCCAAATGTATAAATAAGCTCTGATAATGTATTATTTAATTGCTATGTGTATTTTAAATTAGACGATTTTTATAGCCGTTTCGCGTTTAAGTGAGCAAAATTTGCATGTATTGTTTGAATCTTTCAACTGTTTCTCTCTTTTGTCTTGTTTATGTCCCTTGCTCTTCCTTATTTTTTTCGATGCTTTAATTGTCATATATTTGGGTAACGGACAGCAGAATCCCTCAGAAACAGATCTGGAAGGAGAGAAGAGGGTGGGGCGAAAACTTAAGCGAATGCAGTGACTGGTCGCGATGCTGGGGGAGTGAAGGAGGAAATACAAGAGGGGAAAAAGTGCGATAAGGGATGCTTATTATTTTCAGTGCTTAGTTTCCATGAGACATGGCGGACGGTGTGTGAGACAGGAATATGCGTTTAGGAGTGTTTGGCTTTGAAGGGCCTGGTTCAAATTCAGATTCAGTCGAACTGCTTGCTTGAAAGCTCCCACTACTTGAATCTTCCAACAATATATCTGTCTTCCATCTGGATCTAACTCCACTCGTTGAAGGCTTTGTTGCAGAACCACTATTCCTCGTTGAAATTGTATCCCTTTTCATTTTCCGCGATATTTTCTTTGCAAGAGTTTTGCTTGTTTTTAAATCAATATTTTCGATATTTAAATCAATTTTTCGAACAGTTCTTTGATCCTTCAAGAAGTTCACCTTCCGATGGGGAACTTTACGTCTGATGTCGCAGCTACAATTGTTCAAGCCTCTACAGTTACAAGCTGCAATGTCAAAGAGAGAGGTTTCCGCATTTCGTACGAAATCTTCACGGATCGCCTTGCCTTTAACGCCCGTATGATTACAAGATTTCTCCAATGATCTACACTCATTGTAATAGTTTTTAATCTTTCCGTTAATTGTTCGTTGGGAAACCACTGGTATGGAAGATTTTATTCAGATTTCGGAAACTTTTTCACCTACCATTTTAATAATATCATCCACTGGTTGAAGATAAATATCTCGATTTTCTTCTATATCGCTTCGTAACCAATAGTAGTGGTGCATGATGTCAGCATTAGTTGGAAATTGCAAGTCTTTCAATTTGCACGGTGCCCCAAAATGGCTACTTTTCACGCTATCACATGTCTTTACATGATTATGAGCTTTTGCACTAGCCATTTCTAAACTTGTAATAAAACGCATAAAACACAGTAAAGGCACGTTAAACGATTCAAAAAGCAATGTATTGCACGAGAAAAAGGTTTTACTTTTACACTGAACAAATGTCACAGGGAAACCGAGCGCTGAAAAATAATAAGCATTCCTTGTCGCATTTCTCCCCTCTTGTATTCCCTCCTTCACTCCCCCAACATCGTGATGAGTCACTGCATTCACTTAAGTTTTCGCCCCACCCCCTTCTCTCCTTCCAGATCTGTTTCTGAGTGATTCTGCTGTCCGTCACCCAAATATATGACCCTTAAAGCATCGAAAAAAATAAGGATGAGCAAGGGACATAAACAAGACAAAAGAGAGAAACCGTTGAAAGATTCAAACAATACATGCAACTTTTGCTCACTTAAACGCGAAATGGCTATAAAAATCGTCTAATTTAAAATACACATAGCAATTAAATAATACATTATCAGAGCTTATTTATACATTTGGAACATTAAATATGCCTTTTCAAGTAAATACGATTAAAATGAGTTTAATTTAGCATTTTTAAAATTTTTGCTAAAAAAGTTCAAAAATCAGCATTTTAGCAAAACTTCAAGCCAAAAGCGGCAAATATAGGAATTGTCCTAAAAATCTCAAATTTTTTGTGTGAACTTGGTGCCACTAGTGGCCACTTTTCCGCACTACCCATCATCGAAAATCAAAAAAAAGTTTTTTTCGGCCCACCCTAATAGACATGACCTGTAATCCGCAAAAAGCCTCAAATCCGCACAACACTTGGGACCAAGCTGTGCGGATTAGTGGTCTTATACTGCATTACAGTTTTTCATGAATGAGTTTCGTTTTAAAAATGTGTTATTTTTATCTACCACTGCGGAATAAGTGAGAAAAACTCATATTCTTGTGCCTGTGTTCTTTATATCTCATATTCCGTCATTTTTGACGGGCTATCTTTCTAGTAAAAAAATAAAAGTGTTGAGTTTTCTATTATTTAACTAGTAAAAGCCATGCTTTGTTAGGATCCGTGAAGCATTATTTAATAAGATAAATATTTGAAAGTAACAATATTTTTTTTTCATCTTTATTAAGCAAAAACGTTATTTTATGTTTTGGCGCATTTTAATTTTAGAAATGTAAATTCAGCCAAATAACTAACAAGGAAGGTCTCCTTATCAGGCATACTCAGAATATTTTGAAAAAAATATTAATTAAACTACTTATGTAAGTAATAAACTATCAGTCTAATTTAGCAGCGGAATTACAGTAAAAAGTCAGTAAAAAAATAAAATATGGTGCTACTTTGTTATCCCGTTGACCAATTTCGCCAAATTATATAAATCTCCAAACCACTCGTCAAATTATACAAATTGACATAATTTTTATTTTAAATAACGAAAGAACAAATAAATTAGTATAACATTAATGAAAATTCAAATAAAACATCCAAATATATCCATAATAATAAATATATAAACGTCCAAAGGGCAACACTTGATGACGTAAACAAGTGTAACTTGCTTAAAGTCAAGTGAATGTGACATTTATGATCAACCATTATTGGCATTTAATCTTACAGTTTGGCAGTAGATTTCTGGTCGACGGGATAACTAAATAGTACCGTACGTGGAGCATACGATACCTTCCTTGTAAGAATTTCCTCAGAATTTTTTATTTATGATATAACAAATTTAACAATTAATTTTATTTGTTTACAATTCTTTTGTTGCCACTTTACAAAAAAACAAAAACAAAAACAACATAATAAAATTATTTTAAAATGCGTAAGTATCGTCTGAGTAAATGATTTCACATAATAAGAATAAATTGTGTATTTGAATTCTTAAAACTAAAAAATACTTTTATAATTGAATGTAAATGATTGAATTTTTACAAATTTTAATTCATTAAAAATATGCTATAATTTTCATAAAATAATTCATGAGACTGTTTAATTAATCATGATTCTATCTATAGTTACTAACTCCATGATTTATTTTTTCTTCGAAAAATAAACGTGTTTCATTTTTTATTTGCAAAAATGCATTCATAATGGAAAAACATGTAAAATAAATTAATTAAAATAATAAATTTTTTTCAGGTTATTCTGTAAAAAAAATAATGTTGTGCAAATCTACAGATCATAATTCATTTTTATGTTTAATTTCAAGTCAAAATACTGAATATATATATATATATATTTTTTTTTTTTTTTGTAAAGTGTACGACAAAATGTAATTTGTGTAACCTAGTAGAGGATTTGCTTCGCTCATCCTAATTACATCTTGTTTCCTGATTGGAAACCGAGATAAAGTTATACTGAAAACATTTCATTTTTTTTTCAGGTGTGATCAAAAATCCTGAATACAACAGGGGAATAGCACCATTTTCATCAACTACAAAGTGCTCTTCTTCAGAAACATTTCCAGAAGAGTTAAAAAGGATGTTCAGGAAACACACTGTCAGTCAGGGTATTAGCTCATCCGATGTTTCAGATGATAAAAACAACTACCAGATATCACAAAAGTCAGAACATCACAAACCTGCGAGTAGAAGAATTTCTACAGAAAATGATGCCAGTGAGGAATCACAGTTTCCAAAAAGAGATGAAATGGATTGTGTTGTGGAAGATAATCTAGCACATAGCGGCCAAAACAAGCATGTTAGTAGTATTACAGCTAAAAATAAGGTCCTTCGCAAATGTCACACATGCCCACATTGCAATTATAAAACATCCAACACCTCTCATCTCAAAAATCACATAGCAGTGCACGAAGAAATAAGACCCTACAAATGTCAGCTGTGTGATTATACGGCATCACAAGCTGTTACCCTTCGAAGACACATAGACGCAGTTCATTATAGAAAGAAACCCTATAAGTGCGAACACTGTGATTATAGAGCATCTGATAAGTCTAATCTCCGAAAACACGAAATTGCAGTACATGAAGGGAAAAAGCTTCATCCATGTCCCTACTGTGATTACAGGGCAGCTCAACCCACTAATGTCCAATTGCATGTAAGAGCAGTGCACGAAAGAATAAAACCCTATGGTTGTCATATATGCGATTATAGGTCATCTCAGAACGTCCACTTGCGAAGACACATAAAAGCAGTGCATAGTGAAAAAGTAAACACTGCAGTGACAAAAGTGTCATCAATGAAATAGTCCAACCGATATCCACTGTTTCCGAAAGTATCTAGATGCAATTCATAATAAAACTAATGCTTTAAGGGACTCATTCTGATTAGATTCATTAACGCACATAGAAGATGTGTGAACTATGTTTAAAGAAAATATCATACATTATGGATGTAGTCGACATCAGGATGACAACTTGATCTGAAATTTTACAGAAATACGAAAGTTAAAAAAAAATAAATACTTTAAGGTATTACTAAAAAAATAAATATAAATTAATTCCTTCAACATAGTTATTTTGCTTTTTTCCAGTCTTCAGCATTCATGTATCATATCTAATATTTTTAGTTAGCAAAATCGTTCAGTGATATTTTAAAATATATTTTTATGGATACATGGCCTTTCGAAAACTAGTTTTAAACATTTTCTTTATAATATATATGTATATCTAAGTAAAAGAAATAAAATGTTGTTTTCTTCACTGCATATAGAGATTTCTGCTATAAATCTCGGCAATGCATTGTAGAAAACTGACGGAGAGTTAAAGGCAAAGAGAAAGTTAGAAAAATCTCATAGTAAGTTGAATAGCAGATACAAAAAAAGCCTGTTAATTTTTAGCGTTGAAAATCTCTGAAATTTCTTAAAATTCAAAGTATCATCACTTGGTGATCATTGGCAGTAGCAGAATATATTTTTTTACTGTTTAATTTTTTAGAGTACGAGCATTTTCTAAATAAATATAATAATTTATAACATCCAGAAACCATATAAATTTTTCAAAGAATAACTTTTTGAAAATAAATTACAGAGCTATTTAATTTAGCACATCTTACCTCAGTTTAAACACTTTTAAAATTAACATTTTCTGGGAATCTCCTAACAATAAAACATTTGAGAGCGTTTCAATCTTTTTGGCCACCATGTAGAGTAGAAAATGTCTTTTTTTATATATACTCGTTTAGATAAGATGAATGAACTGAAGACAAAAAATGGAAAACGCTTAAAGTCCAAAAGAGGAAATTTTTCAAGAGGGTGAAAAAAAAGAAAAACTCCTACTTCTGGTACTTACAGCATTTTCCATTTCACATCTTTTGATCTCTTAGTTCAACCCTTTAAAATGTAGGTACCTACCTTCCTTTTGTTTAGTGTTTAAATACCTAATATGATCATTTGTAAACATTTCGTTTATTTATATATTGAATATTTTTCACTTTGCTTAAAAATATTCCATTCATGTAAACAGTAACAACATGATCAAGTTGTGTAATGGCTATCAGTCGCTGCGCATCTTATGAATGGCACATTCAGTGTCCTCCACTGTACTTTGTGTAGCACTTTTAGTGTTCTACTCTTCACTTCATGAGGCGCATTCAACCAGCTAGATTTTTCTACTCTTTTTTAAACTTTTTCTACTAGGGTTGGCACTTCAAGGGCTCTGCTGTTTGTTAAGTTTAGCATTTAAGGCATTTTTTTTTTATTTTTTTATTTTTTAGGACTTTTAGTGTTTTTTATATTTAGTCATCAACTTATTTTCTCATTTAGCGCCATCTTTACTTCATGAAGAATTTGGTATATGTAGACATGTGTCCTTACAAACTTATATGCTCTGTTTCCTTCATTCCTCTAAAAAGGCATGAACATGCATAAAATAATATGGAGATTAGATAGGAAAAAAATTTTTTTTTTCATTGAACAACTGAAACGATACCAATGCTTTTTAAAAGTAATTTTTGTAGTAGGGAAACTATAAACAGATAGTTTGAGAAAAATCGCATTTGCTATACGCGATTCCGCAAAAAACAAAATTCTACTTATTTTGTCTTTTTTAAAATGAAAGTTAATAAAAATTAATTTATTTTCTCCAGAAAAAGATGGTTGAATTACATATAATTATGATGACAGACACTCAGTAATTTCCAATAAAAATGTACACCAGTATCAGCTATTTTACTATACATTTTCGCAACTGTTAGTCTTTTTTTACATTCTAAAGTACCAAAAACTTTTTTTAATTCTGAATATAGCTTCCTTTTCAAAAGAGAGTTTTTCAAGACGAAAATTTATTTTTTTCCATGACGAACTCCTTATTTTTTTTATGCATATAGTTTATAACATCTATTTAATTGAATTATCATTCAATGGTATTTCTCATCGAAAAGTGTTTTCTTGAAGAATGACATTATTATTTTAAAATATCTTTATCACAGTGATGCCTTTCATCATCCATATAATCTCACATATTTATGTTAGATAGACTTTATAAACATCGACAGCACACAACCGAGACTTAATTATATGAGAGAGAAGTTTATTTGAATTTAAAAATATTTTTAAATGCTTAATTCGTCTTTACATCTGAGCAGTTCTTAGTATTCACTTGTGTTTATTCTTAGGATTTATCAATTAATTCATTAAATTCCCAGGTGTTATTAAAAGCACTTTGTGAAGAATTTTTCCTGAGTTATGTGACAGAGTTTCTGTCACATATCACTTTTTCTTCAAAATTAATTTAAAACATTTTTTTTGCTTTTAAAAGATGTTCACCCCCCCCCCCTTCCTCATTAAACCTAAAGTTTGTAATTAAATTCAATGCTTGAAACCATACAGAATTTTATCTAGATGTTTGTTTTTTCTCTTTTCTGTAACGTCTTTAATTCAAAGCATTAATTTTTGTTTATGATTTGTAATTTTTTCTCGCAGAAGCAATTTAATTTCCGATAACATGTAGGTTATAAAAAAAAAAAAAAAAAAAAAAAAAAAAAAAAAAAAAGATAAATGCAGCTGTCTTTAATATTAGAATGGCAGTTACTTTTTTCCATTTACGTACGCCCATGTAGAAATAATTTAGTCTTAATCACTGCTAAATTTTGAGCTGTTGCAATAAAGTAAACAAAGAAAATAAAAGTTATTTTATGGGAGTGCTGTCTCTGAAATCATTTTCATGTACATTAACTTGATTTATAGGTTGTATAAAAACATAAGCCTTTTATCGGCATCGTGCAATCATAAGTAGCGATTAGGTAATCATTTGTGTCAGATAAACAAAGCCAGGTTTCCAGTCGCCACTGTTTGTTTTTTGGCAACCTTTGCGCAACGCATCTCTGTTCGGGAAACCAGATTATATGGGGGTAATCAATTGTTTCCGCCAAAAACCTTTGTTCGCTCTTCAATCTGTATTCCAAAGTTTTAAATTGGCAATAGATTGTAACGCTAGGTATTCTAAATGTCTTGTGAAATCTATCACTTCGATTCGGACTGTATTGATGTAAACATGTAATATCCGCGCCTTTGGCGCTCTCTGTATGAGGGGTTATCTCTCTCTCAACTTAAGCACTTAAAAATATAATGTCCCTTTGGCAACTTTTCAAAATGGTTTTTAAATAAAAATGTTTGTTCCTGTAATTAGAGTTGGAGTTTCTCCTCGTACCACTGACCACTTTCACATGTAGTATTAATAACAAAAGCAGTGTACTTAGCACCCATAAAGGTCTTTTTCTTTTTAGATCACAGGCTGTCAAGTCTTGAGAGCTAATGTCCCTGCAGTTTCTGAATGTATGTACGTATATATATATATGTACGTAACGGGGTAACTCAAGATAGAAATAGCCTATTTGCTTCAAACTTTGTAAATAGTTTCATTCTGATAAGGCATTTCCCTGATTAGTTTTGTGGGTTAATTGGTTAAGTATGAAGGGGGTAACGTGGGTTAATCCCCCGCCCCCTTAATTTAGATATATCAGTTTTCCATGCAGAATTATCCAATTTATTTCAAATATGGTATACAGGTTTATTATGATAAATAGCCTCTCTGATTAGATTTGGAGGTTCATTGGTTAAGTATAAAGTGGGGGAATGGAGGGTTAATCACCCGTAGAGGTGTGCATGGGCCGGAATTTCAAGGCCTGGTGTAAAAATTGGAAGTTTGGCCCCGGCCCGGCCCGTTTACATTTTAACAGTTCTCAGCCCAACCCGTACAAAAATCAGTGAAAACAGGCCCGGCCCGACACAATTTCTACAAAAAAAAAAAAAAAAAAAAAAAAAAAAAAAATCGTTTTTTTTCAACATACAATTAAGATTCTTTTAATGAATACTACATACATATTTATAGGAACATTTTACAGTATATTTTACAATACTATGATGTTCGCGAAACAGAAAACACACAATGGTAAACATTAATGATTACTTACAGTGTTTTAGTCATCGTGTGTACAGAAATTTCAAAATTCAAATAAGGATTCATTTAAAAATTAATGTAGTTCAGAATAAAGGATTAAAAACATGATAACTTTTGAAGCTGTATAATAAAAAGTAGATTTGTGAAAATATTTCTCTCATTTTTAAGGCTTTTCTCAAATCCAAAGGAGCTACATTTTGACACATTTATGAATTCAGTACTTTTCGGAAACGCGTAAGATTGGCAGGTATTCTTATTCAGAAGCTATGTAAATGTCATTTTTTTTCATAGATAAAAGTAATATATCTTTTTGAAAATACTGCCAAAGTTAGCGTTTTGAACTGAATTTCCAGAAGCGATAGCACAGGACAGGAGAAAAGCGTACAGTCACGTGACAAGAATCTCTGTTATCTCTGTAAGTAATTTATCAAATATGGAGAAAGCTATTCGTTTCCAAATGCCTTCAATAGGCAGGCCTGTCAATTTTATGCCTTTATAGTTAAAAATGAGTCAGAAAATGTGTCTGAAAGTTTCGCATTGTGGAGCACTGAATATGAGAACCACCTTAAGGTATATTTCCAAAGATACTGTTAAGAGAAGTTCATTATCACTATTAATACTACAAAACAGAATGACTGTCCTACACATCCTGAGATCGATTAACACCAGTTCTGTCCTGGCACGACTCTGCTGAAAAAAATGAAACTCGGAATCAGACATCTTGTAACTGTACGATGCCGATCTCTATGATGGACATGCTACATTTCTGTATTTATGTTGTTAAACTCGCATCGGCTCGTGACGCACATTTATACTTCTCGAGAAAATCATATTACTTGAAAATGGCTCATATTTTATCTGCTTTGTTTGAATTCTTATATCGGGCCGAAAGGCCCGATTAATTTTTTTGCCGGCCGTTTATTTTGTCTGTCGGCCCGGCCCGTTGAAAAAATTGTCCTAATTCTGCCAGCCCAGCCCGTTTGAAAATTCGCCTTCATTCCGCGGGCCAGGCCGGGTACGGACCAAGCCCGGGCCCGTGCAGACCTCTAATCACCCGTAATTTAGATAAATGGGTGTTTTATGCAGAATTATCTGATTTGCTTCAAATTTGGAATACTGGTTTATTCTGATAAGGCGCTTCGCTTCCCTGATCAGATTTGGAGGTTCATTGGTTAATTATAAAGGGGGGAACAGTGGGCTAAGCCCCCCTTAATTTAAATGAATCGGTTTTTCATGTAGAATTATCCGCTTTGCTTCAAATTTGGTATACCAGTTTATTTTGATAAGGCGCTTCCCTGATTATTTACCGTTTTGATCAAAAAGAGAGTTCTATTTTATGAATAATAAACATAAATAAGAGTATAATATACAATTAGTATGAATAACCTGTGAACTCAATGCCATCAGTTGAACTGAGAACTTTTTTTTTAAATTAATTCTGTTCGCGATTTCTTAATATTAAAGCACTTTAATAATGTTCTTTTTTTGTCTGAAAGTAGTTCTCACGAACATTTATGTATATTTTTAAAAATTACTTAATCATCTTGCTCAGAAGCAAATCTCAAAATAATTCAAAATCAATATGATAGGCAATAGTCGAAAAATTGAAAAAAAAAAAAAACGAAAAGAGTCATGACAATCATAAAAAATAAAAGAAAAATAATGTTTTAAGCTTTTTTTTCTAATTCAGCCCCTAATTAAGTTGAAGACTTGAAATTTTGGATACTTCTAGCTGAGCATCTCACATCAAATGTTAAATCATAAAATTTTGAAAAAGTCTTATATTTATCCCTGTGGGCTCTAACTTGTGCATTTTAAGCAATTTTTCTAACTCAGTCCCTAATTAAGTTGGAGATGTGAAATTTTCTATACTTATAGCAGCATAATTCTGATCACACGAAAAATCATAAATTTTCGAAAAGTCTTACATTATTTACCACCCCGGGCTCTAACTTCTGTATTTTTAGCAATTTTTCTAACCTCCACCCTTCTTATCTGGGTTGCACTTTTCTAACCTTTGGCGACACTCCTTTGACCACTCTTTCATATTATGCATCATAGCTGCACATATTTAGTTCCAATTTTAAGTGCTTGGGGGCGCCTACCTATTTCAGGTGCTATGGGCCCGATCCCCTCGACTAATATATCTACGGATAGTTTGTAAAACGGAGTTTTGTTTGGATAGGGGTTTGTTTAGAATAGAGTGCGCCGCCTGGTTGCGAAATGTGGAACTAACAGATTTTGTAAAAGTATAAAGTGTTTAGAAAGAAATATTAAACAAAACCCTCTGTGCGATATCCCACTTATTTATTATTACTAGATGTCCTATTGTTGCTCTGAGGTGGCAATATATCTCACAGTGGCAGAAACAAGGTTCCTACAACCCAGAAGCACCCAGTAAAAAAAAAGCAGAATCAAATTTAGAATAACATTTTTCTGAGAGAGAGTGTTCTGACATATCTCAATAATTTTTGTAGGGGAAAGAGCCAGAAACATTAATTGTGTCTATAATAAAAAAACATGCAATTATTATTAATTTGAAAGAAATAATTGTTTAAAATGTATTTCTATTTTTATATATATATATATAAAAAAGCTAGCAGCTGGAAACATTAAAAGGGCAGCAATAAAATTTTCAAAGGACACTGCATTGAACAGTCTGGATCTACATGGTACGTATTAATTCCACAATGGAAGCCATAAGAAGCCTTACAATGCAAGTGTCCCATATAAAAGTAAAATGCAGAAAAACATATATCACAGTAAATTTACTTTTTTTTTGGGGGGGGGGGGGGGGATAGCCTAAAAAATGTTTGCAATTGAAGAAACATTAAATCTTAAAGCCATCTGTAATAAAAGAAGCATGTAAAGACCGAAGATTTAAAACTAAAGACCTTTTAAATAGATTTTTATTTTGAAAAAGTTAGTAACAGGAAACATTTGAAAAGCACTAAGAAAAACTGCAAATGTTGCCATGGTGTTTGCAAGTGCCGCATTGGACAGCTCTGCTTTACTGCATGAGAATTTATGTAAAATTAAAAGATTAGATAAAGCATAAAATGTATACTAATTAAACATTAAATTAATGAAAAGGTCATACCTTAACATTCTTTTCCAGCAACATTTCATAAAATGATATGGTAATAGGATTATGGGAATGCACCTTTTCATTTTTATCCTTCTTTTCAATAACAGTTTTTTCAGAAGCAATGGCCACAGGAGCCTCTGGAAATATAAATCTATTTTCATAATAAATATTGCACACATTTCATGATTTATACAAGTTTTCACCAATATTTAGAATAAATGCAAAAGGCAAAATAGAAAGTTACCTTTTACAATATTTTCAAAATTGACATTCTGTCCAACAGTAGTATCAATTGACTAGAAGGAGAGAAAAAAAAAGGATAAATATACATAGAAATAAGATAAACTTTTTTTTTTATATAACAGAGTGAGAAACAGAATAGATAAGATAAGATAATCAAGGCTGGTGTAGCAAAGTTGAGGTCCATTCCAACAGAGCGAAAAGGTCCAGACCAGGGATCGAATCTGGATATCTTGGCTTGCTGTGCCAATGCTTTAGCTATTAAGTTATCCAGACGATACCTGGCTGATATAATTCACTCTTATTTGTTGGATATGGCTGCAAACTGCAGTGCTAGTTTCATTCATCCAAGCTATAACATTTACATGATTAACATTGATGCTATAGTTATAGCTTGAATGAATGAAACTAGCGTTGCAGTTCACAGCTGTATCCAACAAATAAGAGTGATTTATGTCAGCCAGGCATCGTCGGATAGCTTAATAGGTAAAGCATTGGCACAGCAAGCCAAGATATCCAGGTTCGATCCCTGGTCTGGACTTTTGTCACTCTGTTGGAATAGATCTGAACTGTGCTACTCCAGCCTTGATTACGATTTATCCAGTTGAAGGGAAAAAAAAAAATCCATCCCTTCATTATGATAAAAAAAGAATTTGTTGAGAAATTGGAACTTTTTAGTATCTTCAATCACGTTTTCTAGACAGTAAATATGGGGAATAACTGGAATATTTTCCTGGGGGATTTACTGCAGTACTTATAGAGAGAGAATTCCATTAACAGGTTCTCTGTCCACAGCCCACATATGGGTCATAGGCTGATAACGCCATGACCCACAGCTAGTTAAAATTTTAACAGATCTTATTAAACTGGATTCAGGGTAAATGTCTTATTTCAAATGTGGACCCAGCAGGATAGATATTAAGCTAGAAAAAAAAGTGATGGGAAATGGAAAAAGATGTTTATTTATTTCTTAGAAAATGGTTGAAAAATTGACTGTGAATCTGTTAAAGACGATGCACAAAATTAAATGAAAATGGAATCTTTTTATAAATAATGTAAAAGAAATACAATAAAAAACATTTTTTTTATACTTTTGGTTATTCTAGCTCATATTTTCTATGCTCACTCTCTTTCTTCTGCTTGAAAATAGACATCCTAAGTACTTAATTTATTTGTAAAAATGAAAAAAAAACCCGTGTTTTTAGTGACAGAAAATGCTGAATATTCAAAGTAACATAACTTAATACATTTTTGTTATACAAAAATGGAATTTTTAGTGTTTTACTTGTTAGAGCATGGAGTTTTTTTTTTTTTTTAAATATAACTTATAGGACCCAGAGATGATATAAATATTTGAATTTCATAACTTAAAAAGAAAAAAAATAATTTTTTTGAAGTCAATTTTAATATGGTGCATAACAACAATTTTGCAACCAATAAAACTAATGGTTTCAGAATTTGAAATTCATGAATGATAAGAAGGGAACTTGACATCCATTTCTATCACAGAAACAAATTATGCCTATTTTTATAAATGAATGTATATAACAATTTTTATTTTGAATAATTTACTTATTGTTAATAAATGTGTCGATGTTGGTAATGTCAAAATCTTTACACAGATTAAACAGTCACATTTTTAATAAGGACGACACACAAATTATATACAACTTGGCTAAAGCGCATAACATAAATGGAAGATTCATAAATCTGGTTATAACACACTAAAACCTCTCTAGGTGAGATACATTCAGAACACACACTGAAAGTCTACAAACCCGTGCCATCATAGTTACTTTAATTCCCTTTACTTCATGTTTGGCAAAATATCTCAGATATTTTGCTGAAAGTGGGAACAGTGTTATATATGTTATGTAACATATGTTATAAAAATCAGGGAAGGCAGTCATTTTGATACACATTTAATTAATAGTAATATTAGGATCAACTATTTTCATCTAGTAAAATTTACAATCTTGAAATGATTAATTTTTACTAAAATGAAAAAAATTAACATCATACAATTAAACGGCAAATTTTCCTTTTATTAAATGTAAAATTTTGCAACATGACAATAAACTGTCACAGATTTAGTTATTTTGCATTTATATTAAAAATTTATTAAGCCAGATATAGTAAAAGCATGGGAACATAAAGGCAGATCCAGATAAATGGTCAGAGTGAAATGCAGTCTCATAAAATGTATAGTAACATATTATATTATGTGTAAAAGTGTATGTGTCTGAGCATATATATGCAGCTGAAACATATTTTGAAGTTTGTTGTGGAGATGCAAAATTTGACATGACAGAGATTGAAAAATGTCAATAATAGAATTTTGAATTATACATTAACATAATAATTAATGACAGAATGGCTATGTTAATAATTGGCTTAATAAAATCTGGTGCAGATAGATCTATATTCTATGTAATTTCAACTTGCTTCTCAAGGACATTCATTCTCCCTACTCATTCATTTGTTGTCATGGAAAAAAGTAGAGCAGTCAATCAGCCAAATGCAGTGTTACCATAGTTACTGACCATAGTTATGTTAAGGAAAAGGAAACTGACTTTCAGAAGTTAATTGAAATTACATATGGTATAATGCACTCCATTAGTCATGCATATTTTTGTGTATATAATTTTTTAAATAAACTTTGTTAATTATTAATTTTAAATTGATCTCTTTGCTCTTTTTGAATCATGTGTTAATTTATTTTATTTTAATGGTCTATTTCTCTGCTTAAAGATTTTTTAATAATAATTCCTATAGTGAAGTTATTAATTATCGGATCTCATATGTTAGAGTTTCAAGATAAATAATCATAATGTTTGTTCTAAATTAAAAATTTTAGGTTAACTGTTTTTTTTTTTTTATGTTAGCTGTAAAAGCTTTAACCGGGGAGTTAAGATCATAATAATTATGCAGTATTTTAAGTACAACTGGGAGGAATATAAAATTTTTCTTTGTTTTTTTCAAGTACACATTTTCTATTTAATATAAGCTATTTACAATAAGATACAATAAAGTGGAGATCAACTGCTACTTTTTTTCGCATTAAGACCAATGTCAGACGGGCGTCTTTTTTGCTTAGGTATTATCCATTCACAATGCTATAGTATTGTGAATGGATAATACCTAGGCAAAAAAGCAGCAAAAAAGACGCCCGTAACATTGTGAATGGATAATACCTAAGCAAAAAAGCAGCAAAAAAGACACCCGTCTGACATTGGTCTAATAATGGCCATGGGGTTTTTCACAAATCATACATTAACGAAACATGAAAGTAAAAATGCACATAATTAATCTGTGACCATGGGATCTATCATGAACCATACATTAATGAAGCATGCAAAAAAAAGGGTACTATTTGATTCAACCAATTTCACCAAATATACAAATCGCCAAATTTTACAAATTGACATAATTTTTATTTTAAATAATGAAAGAACAAATAAATTAGTAAAACATTAATAAAAATATAAATTAAAAATCCACTTGATGATATAAAAAACATGTGTATCGTGTTTAATGTCAAGTGAATATTTCATCCACAATCATCCATTATTGGCATTTATTCTTACAGTTTGGCAATAGTTTTTTAGTCGACAGGATAATCAAGTAGTACCCAAAAAACTAATCTAACTATGCAAGTAAAAATCCAAAAAACTAACAAAAAATTACTTTATCTGGAGCTTCTCCTTGGCATTCAGAATAAATATTCTTTTTTACGAAATTTTCTTTTTGGTTTACTGTTACTTTTCCCAATTCTGGATATTCTTCTTCATCATTAATATTTCCTACAATGCTGCTTTTCACAGAATTTTGTGCGTGAAGAGTACTTGCTTGATTAAGTATCTTAGAATGCACTTCAGGAGTAAGGAAAGTAATTTTTCCAGATTGCAATGCTACTTGCCTTTTGACTTTGCTTTTCCGCTTCTTTTTCTTCGCTGCAGAACTTTTCACTTGTGATTCACAATTTTCAACAGAGACAGATTTATTAGATTGATTACTTGATTTAGTTACAATATTAGCATCATCAGAGCTACTAGCTGATGATTTAACTGGTATATTTTGGATATTAAGTTTAGATTTTAAAACAGGTTTCTGTTTAGTCAATTCCTTTTTTCTTATGTTACTTATCTTACTATTCGAAGACAAGTCGTTTAAGGAATGTTCTTCTACATGTTTAGGAGTATTTTGCCTTGAATTATGACCTAATTTATTTTTACAGTCAACACTTTGGCATTTTGATCTTGAGTTATAATTATGCTGATGTGTATTAGAAACATCAGTATCACATTTAAGATGCATGTTACCAGACACAGATACTTGATTCCTAGATGTTGATGGTGATTTCAACTTATCAGAATATTTCAGTGGCACTCCAGCAGAAGGTAAGTAACTTGAAGCTCTTCCTAGACTTTCACTCAAGGGCGGAAATTCACTTTTATCAGATAATAAAGGAGTTCCTGGCTGTGGGAAGACAAAATGTTTTTGTGCTGCATTTTGACGCTGCAAAATCCTTTTCTCTGTAATTTCATTTCTCTTTTTACTTGCAGCTAGAAATAAAAAATAATGATAAGTTAAAATGTAAAAGAGAAAAAAAATGAATTTTTTTATATAAAAGAGTAAATGTACTTTAAAATTATAAAAGCCCTTCACTTTGTATACTTCCCGGTAGCAGAAAGTTCGAGACAGGAGACGGGCATTGTAGATTTTCTTTTTTCGTTTGCAGATTATTTTTCCATTGAACCTTTATTTCGCTTTATATTAAGTAACATTTTATAAGAGTAAATGTACTTTAAGATTATAAAAGCCCTTCACTTTGTATACTTCCGGTAGCAGAAAGTTCGAGACGGGAGACGGGCGTCGTAGATTTTCTTTTGTCATTTGCAGATTATTTTTCCATTGAATGGTTATTTCGCTTTATATTATGTTTAGCTTTTGTTACTTAATACAAAAACTTAAGATTATTATTAGTAAAATTAATAAAATGTATAATAACGTCAAAGGTAAGTGATCGTTTGATTAATTAATGCTCCAATTGTAGCGAGGGTCCATTATTTACAGGTTTTTCTGTTTTTACATACAGCATGTCCCTTCTATTTATTGTCTAATAGTTAAACAACCTTAGTTTTAGCGATACCTATTTATTCATTATTATTATAGAGTGACACAGAATGCAGAAAAGTACCTGAAGTGCATGTCTGGTACAGAGGGGTGGGGCAGGTAAATTTAGATGAATGAGTATGTGTTACAATTAACAAATAGAGAAGAAAAAAATAAAATAAAGAGTTTTTTGATAATTTTTTAAGGAAGGCAGAAATCCATCAAAAGATGGAAGATGGCAGGAGGCTATGATTCTTTTTTAAATGAAGAAAAAAAGCTGTGATAAAATTAGGCAACTTTTGAAAACTTTCTATTGGAGATAAGCTCTCCAAATAAGGTGATACTGTTTTGTTTTGCACTGAATATTTGTAAACACACTTTTAACAATGTTAGCACAGTCAAACCTCATTAAAAAAGGAATTACTTTTGACATGAACCATTCCCAAAATCCTGTCAAAATGAATATAAAGATTTAGTTACTGATAACATGAACAAATTTAAAATCCCCTAGAGATTCACATTAACATGGCTTTACTGTATATGTCTATTTTTACAGTAAAACTTGCTAAGATGGAGAAAGGAATCAAAGAAAAAAACATTTTTCAGACAGGTCCCCATTTTCTCTTATAAATGAATTACCGTAAAATCTCGATTGTAAGCCCTAACTTGAAAGTAAGCCCCATCCCACTTTTAAGCATTTTTTATTTTACTTTCCACTCCCAAATATAAGCACCTCCCCCTATAACGGATTTCCCGTTATATATGCATGATTCCTCCTCTCCCCTCAAAAATCAACTTTTAACCATACTGGTTCATTATAAATTGTCATTATTCTACCCCCCCCCCCTTCAAATAAAATATTTAGTTTAAATTTGACATTTTATACTTAATTTCTTAGGTCTTTAGTCATTCTCCCCCCCCCTCTCACTACTGTAAGTTTCACTTTTACTTTTACAGTTCTTTTTAAAGGCAGACATCATTTATCTCGGTTCCTTTTTCTCTCTTTCAAATTCACACGGATAGAAAAAGATCTTAACCGCAGCTATTTTCCCTTGACATGAAATAGAAGAATAAAATACAAGTTAATGTCTTTTTCGCTTTGCAGCCGACAATACGTAATGCATATTTTCTCAGCCTCTGCGCTTGCATTAGTATTCAATTCCACCCTTGTACTTTGTCGGATACAAACCATATGCCCCTTTGCTGACTAATTTGCAGCTGTCGTTATATCTGTAACGTGCATATAAAATCACGTGTTCCTATTTCTTTAAGCCTCCCTGCTTACCGCTGGAATGTTATTTAGTGTAACCCTAAAGAGCCCGCCATGGCATAGTTTTTAACTCAATGTAAAACTTCTGGGATTGTTTTGTCTACCCAATTTGTTTTTCGCCAAACATCTTACATATGGTTAAATAATGTTCGCCAATCTGTAAGTATTTGTAACAAATTCTGACTCACTTTTGCTCCTGACGTCGAGCCATGTAAACCGTAATTTAAGCCCCGCTCTGGGGCCTTCTGCCGCTGGGCAGACAACGAAACTCTCCCTGTACTTCTGTATTTTCACAGCCCCTTCCTTAAAAGTTCCTTACAATAAATGTAAGTCTCCTAAAGTATTGTGTTGGAGTTTCTTTTATTCATTCATGAATCTGGGTATCCAAATAACTCTTACATAAATTGATGCCGTTTGCCCAGGTCTCCAGCAATAAAAAAAAAAAAAAAAATACGGGGAGAAGTTTCATTCCGTTTCACTCTTCTATCAGCGACGCGAAGGACCTAGGACAGACCTTTTTTTTCTTCCCACTGGAGTTCCGGCTTCCTCATCAGACTCCGAGCGCTCATTCTCCGGCGTCATCTTTACGGGACTTTCCCTTCCCTGCACTCGATGCCCTGATGGACTATTGTGCCTTTGTTATCGGCGATCCCTCATCTCATTGTGATTCTACCTTCTCAGATGCGATCTCCTTCGATGATGACTGCCCCCATATTTGCTGATTTTCTCGGACTCAAAATTCTGCTGTTTTCTCCCAAGACTCACGCAAGAAGTGCTATTCAATCAAAAAATGACAGCTGAACCATCCGCTGCTCCGTCGGTTCTGTGAGGTGTGTGTGGTCATTTAAAATTACCACCCCGTCTACTCTTCCATTCCGTGTGACCGCTTAGTGTAAAATTGTGTCTCTGATAACGCTCTGTTCCATTTGTGAAATAATGTTTGTGGTGCAACCGTCTCCAAGTGAATCTCCATCTGTATTTTAATATTGTTTGTGAAATATTTTTGGTGCGACCATATCCAAGGGAATCTCCATCAGTGTTTTGATAATTGTGTTAAAAAAAAAGTGCCATCTGAACGTACATCTACTCCAGAAGTTTTGGTGAAATATGCCATAGGAAGTTGTGAAATTATTTTGTGCGGGATAGTTATAGTGTGCCCCTCTCAAGTAGTGTTACTTTATTTTTTTCAGTGTTTTTAATAGAAAATTTCAAATTTCTGTGTGCCTGATGTGCTATCATTAAGATGGAGAATATTTTCTTCATTTGTGGTGTCTTCAAAAAAATTATTACCTAACTGATCTGCTAATAGCTGACATGTGTCAAAAAAATTCAGAACCGGAAAGTTAAAAAAAAAAAAAAAAACAACCAGTGTGGTTAAAAGTAAAAAAAAACTAGTCGGATGTACCAATCCCAAAACTTTCTTCTATCTCATACATGTTAATACTTCAAAATTCGCTATCACACTGCCAAAATTAAATGGCAATCTATGCATCTCATGAGGATTCTAAAGATATGAAATTCCGTGCATTAGTTCTTGAGATATGACTATCGCTGAAATCGTCTAAATCCAGCAAAATGCTGCCTAGCAGCGCCACCTATTGGGTGATTTATACCTAATCCTAATCAGTAACAATTTATGTCAACGTCTGACTGAATCTGAAGTTTGGAGAAAATCCGTGCATTAGTTTTTGAGATAGAGCTATAGCGAAAATCGTGAAAATTCCTGCATATCAGCGCCACCTATTGGGTGATTAACACCAAAACCTAATTAACAACAACCTGTGTCAACATACAACTAAATCTGAAGTTAGATGAAAATTCGTCCATTAGTTCTATAGATAGAGCTGTTGAGGCAATCGTGAAAAAGGCAGCACAGAAGCGCCACCTGTTGGGCGATTTACACGAACACATAATCAGTAGCAAGTCATATCAAGGACTAACTGAATCTGAAGTTTGATGAAAATCCGTGCGTTAGTTCTTAAGATAAAGCTACTGGGGAAATCGTGTAAATCCTGCAAAATTCATCATAACAGCGCCACCTGTTGGACGATTTACACCAAAACGTAATCAGCATCAAGTCATATCAAGGACTAACTAAATCTGAAGTTTGATCAAAATCCGTGCATTAGTTCGTGAGATAGAGCTATTGCGAAAATCGTGAAAAATGCAGCATAGCAGCGCCACCTGTTGAGCGATTTACACCAAAAACTAATCAGCATCAATTTGTATTAAGGACTCACTGAATATAAATTTTTATTAAATTCCGTGCATTAGTTCTTGAGATAGAGTGCCCACAAAATTTGTGTCACATACACACAGACAGACAGACCGACAGACTCACAGACAGACATTTTGTAAAAACATGTTTTTTGGAATCTCTGACCCCTAAAATGTGTAAATCCGTCGAAAACCGGAATTCGAAAATTTTCATGAATCCAATACTTTCTTCTTGTAGAGATAGAAGAAAGTAAAAAGAAACCACTCATTATGCAAAAAAAGAAAGTGCTAAACAAAACGTCACATGATGTGTGATCTTTCATCCAAAATCTTTTTAAAGCATTCAGAGTATGAAAACAGAATGTTAATTATATCCACTGGTTTTCAAAATTTGCCCGTTTCAGTTTGTTACTGAAATCATTTTAATTTAAAAAAAAAAAAAAAAAAAGAGAAGGCGTTGTTTTTTTCATTTCGCTCTGTTTTTATGCTCAAATGAATGCTCTCTACAAAAAAAGTGACATACATACTTGATCGAAATAGTTAAAAAAAAATTAGGTGACAATACTTTTCTACAAAAAAAAAGAAACACAGTTTCCATTTAAGTATCAACAGGGAATGTTCTTATATTAAATTATTTACTGTAAATTGTTTTAGTTTTTTATTATTTTCTTTCTTTTCAATTTCAGTAAATTACCAGTTTCTTTTCATGTTATTTTTGTTCCCTATTCATACTTGTACTTTCATAACAATTGCAGTGTCATAAATTTATATTGTGTTGTCAGCTTGAATGGAGAAATTACTTCTAAGCAAATTTTAAAATATAATTATTAATAGTCATAGCATTCTAGTTTCGTTTTTCTCCTTTCCGGCTGTTTTTGGTTACAAAAAATAATAATAAGTGCATTTTCTAGTTGAAATGAAAATATTATAGTACTTTTATTAATATTTCAGTTATTATAATTTTGTGTTTAAATTATGACAGTATTCTCATTTTTCCATGAAATTGCATATGCATGCTATGTTTTGCCCTTTTTTTCTTAAGGTATTTTTCTTTATGCATTTAAAAATCTATAATTTAACCCTTTAACCCCACTGCATATTTTGAAGGTATACTTATTTAACCGATAGGCAACAAAAATTCTCTGCTCCAAGTTTGCAGTATTTGATATTTTTATATAAATATGTGCATATTACGCTCACAACGTTTGCACATTTGCACTTATGTGTGATAGTTGCACACTTACTCTCAGAATGTGTTGCTCGACTCTGACCTTGTTTTTTTTTTTGTATCCCAAACCAGAATTACAATTTAGTTACCTGTTTTTTTTAATTTTATTGAATTTTGGACACTTTAATCCAACTGGATGTAGACAGAAATTTAACTTACAGAAATCTTGTGGTTGATACTCATATTTTTTTTTACACTCCCCCCCCCCCTTCATTTTTTTCCTTTTGTGTATAATTTATTTATGCAACTTATTGTGTTTATTTTATGTGCATGCATTTCATTTCTGATATGTATAGTTTTTGCATACTTACACCTTTTTGAAATACTCGTATTATTTATTTTGCATTAAAGGTGATGCTCTCTCAAAAAAAAAAAAAAAAAGAATTCCTCCTTTTTTTGCCATTTCGGCGGTTCAAAAAAAAGTAACCAATAGAAATTAAATAAACACGAGATAAAAGATAAAAGTTTTGGAGATAACAGACACTTCACCAGTCTATTTTTAAAATATGGCAGCAAATGATGAAAATTCTGTTAGTGACTTAAATCACCCCATTTCTGTATCTCCATGGGTAGATTATTTGGAGGAGATATTATTAAGATATTCGGATTCCATTAATATGGAATCCACATCTATTCAAAATTCACTTAAGACCGAAAATGCTGCATCTTTGTCTGAAAATATTATGGATTTCCTTCAGATCATTAAATTCAATTTTCATGTGCTTAAACTAAACTTTAATGTTCTAAAAGATGATTATTCCAAATTAAAACAGGATAAAGATAATTTATTTCTCGTAAATCAGAAACTTGTAGAGAGATTACATGAAATCACAGCCCAACAGAAAAGTAAGGTGAAGCGTACTAAGTGTAGTAAGACTATGGGTGATCAGGTGGTAGATGTCAACAACAAACTCCCTCCATCTGCCCTAGATAAATCAACTCAAACTGTCCCCTCTGATATGTGTAAACAAGAAAAGTTACCACAACTGGAAAATGATAAAAAAAGACACATATCTTGTCCCCAACCTGCACACTCAAGGTAAGCACAATGAAAAAGTTACAGATCTTAGCAATTCCTCTCTAAATTTGTTATCCCCTGCTAAGCTTAATATAACAAAGCCTATTCGTGTCATTATTTGTAACCTCCCTAAAAATTTAAATATTCCTGATATCTTGTTTGTATTTCAGATTTAATCCATATACCTGAACCTGATTTTCACTTTGTTAAAAAGTACAAGCTCCTACATATTAAGTCCTTTAATTGGATCTTGGAGCTTGCACCACAAGATGCTAGACAATTATTAATGCATAGAGAAATTATGATACAATCAAAACCGTACCCTGTTAAACCATATATAAATGTTAGACACTGTTTCAAGTGTCAAGTATACAATGATCATCTTGCAATTTCGTGTTATAATGACATTAGATGCTCTGTGTGTGCTTTGCCACACAATGACCCTCAGTGTAGAAATCCTCTAAAATGCATTAATTGCATTAGAAATAATGAAAGCAACAACTCCAACTTTGACATTCTCCACACTGCCTTTGCACCTTATTGTCAATCATTAAAAAAATTCATCAAGCAAACACGAGAAAAAGTATACAACTGCAATACATTCCCATAAACATCTCATGCAGCTTCCTTTATTAGTAAAAAAAAAAATGTAACGTACATTGTACATTTTTCGTTTTTAGTTGACACACATTACTGTGAAGGAGTTACTATGAACAGCATTCCTTTTAAAGTTTTTCATTTTCTTATACATTTACATACATATGTCAGTTTTCGACAGTATTATTCATCCTGATTTGAAGTTTGAAGTTAGCTTAATTTTTTCAAAAATTTTTTTTAATTATAAACACAAGTGTACAGTGAGTTGCTTTTTCATTTGATTGTTTAGCCGGCAAATAGTTAAATGAATCTTGAAATGGAACATTAGTGAAAATTTTTCTGATGCGGGTCATCAGACATTGTGGTTTTCACATTTGAGGAAGATTTTTCTGAAAGAGTACACATTCATTCAACTTTAAACATTCATCATTACACTAGTTACATTTTTTAGAGTTATTTTTTTTAGAAATTTGCATATAATTTCACGTGGTAATCTTAGTTAGGTTTATTCGGTTACATTTTATCACATAAGTAGCATTTCCTGGTCACATTTGTCCTTTTCACTTTTCTTTACTTAAAAGCACAGTTCTTTGTCTTTTTTTGTTGGTTTGTTTAACTTTAGACGAAGCATTTTTGTACTTGTGATACAATGCTCTTGGTTCCATATGTACACAATGAGTTTTTGTTCATAGTTCATACAACTGAGTTCATAGTTTAGTTAGTTCATAGTTTACACAACTGAGTTCATAGCATTGCCAATTCTTTGTGTACTTCAGGGACCAATTGCACTATTATTTTTCTTTCATGACAATACTTAGTTCATAGAATTTTTTCCTTACACATATTAGTTCATAGTTTGTTTTCTTTCTTGTGATTTGTTTTGCATATTAGTTCATGCCAATTTTTGATTTGGTAGACACTTTAGTTCATTGCAATATTATTTTTTTTGTTAGACACATGAGTTCATAGTAAGTTACATTTTTTTACACACATTTGAGTTCACCGTATTACTTTTACACTTTAAGTCAGTGAAATACTTGCTCACTTTAGTTCATTGCAATAATTTACACTTTGTTCATTGAGATACTTGGATTGCTGTGTTCACAAACATACATCTAAGTCGTTGAAATTTTCCCTTTTTTCACTGACATACACTGTTTTAGTTCATTGTGAGATACTTTTCTTTGCTTCGTTCATAGAAATACACATTTTTTTTTCTTTGTTTCATAGAGATACACTTACAATTTAGTTCATTGTTATTACAAGTTAGTTCATTGACATTTTGTTTGGTAAAAAAAAACACACATTATACACAATTGAAAACATTTTGGTTTCTAGGTTTCAACTTTACACATTAGGATATTTCCTTTTTGTTTCTCATTATACCAGGAACTACTTTTGACTTCACATAATATTCACAATTTAAACAGTTATTAAAAAGTTAATTTTTAACAGATTCTTATTTTTTTTCTTTATTATTATAGTTCTTTCATATCATGACATTACATGTCACCATCACTTTGTTTCACAACAAAGAATGCCCAGTTTACAGGATGCTACCCCTTCACATACATTTTCTTTAAATTTCAAACTTAAGATGTTTTTATTGTTTTCATCACATTTGTTTTGGTTTTCTACATGTACATAATTACATGTTTTCTTTTAAATTTGAAGATTAAATAAAATCTCTGGTTAAGCTTCACTTAGATAATTAACACGTCTAAGATATTATGTCGTTCTTGTAATAACATAACTTCACAATAACAAAAAAAAAGTTTTTTTTTCGTTTGTAGCATTAGTAACCTAGTGCAGTTACACTAAATGTTTAAAACATTATCTAAGGTTATACAATACACATACAGTTCATATCCTGCTCGATACATTGTAAGGAATACAAAGTTAGAATGTATTTAAAAAAAAAATAAACAATTGCAGTTGTTATACTTACCCGATCATGTCACCAGTCTCTCCACACACTAGGATTGACCTTTTACCTTTGATATGCGAGATATTTATCTCAGTTTTTTTTATTATTTTTAATTTATCCCCTCTGAAGTTTTGTTCCCATTCAAAATTTTGCCCTAAGGGTCTAAACTTCATTGTGTAGAGAGACAAAACCCTCGAATTGTTGTTTCAATTCAACAAGCATAACTTTTTATATGATACATCCCCGCATGCTCCTTTGAAGATCAATGTGATCTTTGGGGAGCAGGGACCTAGGTATCACTTGATGTCTGGGTCTCATAACTCCCTCCCCCCCTAGGGCTGATGTTCTAAACTGACGCCATCACACTTGTTACTTAACAAGAATAAGGGCTACACCCATTCATAGGCATGCTATATGCATCCTGTTCTTTTGTAGTCCTGTGTGGTGTGCACGAAAACCAATTTTCTACCTTTTTTTTATTTTTTATATTACTTCATTTAGCTTTTATTCACAGACATGCGTATGTCATTTATTTTCTATTTCATTTTAAAGTAGTATCTGTGTCTTTTGTTGCTTGCATTTATATTATATTATTTTTATTTTGAGAAGATATTATAACAAGTTACTAAAAAAAAAATTTACTTCTCTTATTTTGGTCATGAAAAATGCTGGTACCAGCCTCTTAATCAAATACTAAAAAGCTATTTAAAAAGGATCTTGTTAAATACAAAAAATATTATTTGCTCTTTCTTGGTGACAGTTAGGACTAATGAATACCAAGAAAAGAATTAAAAAAGGCGCCATTTATCATGACCTGAAAAGTTTTGCTTTATGCAAACATTTAAAGAATTGCAAGCACACAGTTAGTTTTTTTTTTATACATATATATATATATGGAGACTTATCATTGTATTATGTTATATCTGTTTTAAATACTTATATGTATGGAGTAGACAAAATAATCGTCAATTAAAAAAAAAAAAAAACTGTTCTACAAGTTTCACAGTTTTTTTTCTGGTGGTAATGGGTGATATATATAACGGATTTCCCGTTATATATGCATGATTCCTCCTCTCCCCTCCAAAAATCAACTTTTAACCGTACTGGTTCATTATAAATTGTCATTATTCTACCCCCCCCCCCCCTTCAAATAAAATATTTAGTTTAAATTTGACATTTTATACTTAATTTCTTAGGTCTTTAGTCATTCTCTTCCCCCCCCCCTCTCACTACTGTAAGTTTCCCTTTTACTTTTACAGTTCTTTTTAAATGCAGACATCATTTATCTCGGTTCCTTTCTCTCTCTTTCAAATTCACACGGATAGAAAAAGATCTTAACCACAGCTATTTTCCCTTGACATGAAATAGAAGAATAAAATACAAGTTAATGTCTTTTTCGCTTCGCAGCCGACGATACGTAATGCATATTTTCTCAGCCTCTGTGCTTGCATTAGTATTCAATTCTCACCCTTGTACTTTTTCGGATACAAACCATATGCCCCTTTGCTGACTAATTTGCAGCTGTCGTTATATCTGTAACGTGCATATAAAATCACGTGTTCCTATTTCTTTAAGCCTCCCTGCTTACCGCTGGAATGTTATTTAGTGTAACCCTAAAGAGCCCGCCATGGCATAGTTTTTAACTCAATGTAAAACTTCTGGGATTGTTTTTGTCTACCCAATTTGTTTTTCGCCAAACATCTTACATATGGTTAAATAATGTTCGCCAATCTGTAAGTATTTGTAACAAATTCTGACTCATTTTTGCTCCTGACGTCGAGCCATGTAAACCGTAATTTAAGCCCCGCTCTGGGGCCTTCTGCCGCTGGGCAGACAACGAAACTCTCCCTGTACTTCTGTATTTTCACAGCCCCTTCCTTAAAAGTTCCTTACAATAAATGTAAGTCTCCTAAAGTATTGTGTTGGAGTTTCTTTTATTCATTCATGAATCTGGGTATCCAAATAACCCTTACACCCCCTCTCTCCACCTTTCACAAACTTTCTTGCGAGAAAAAAATTATTTAAAAATCTAAGGGAGAGAATTTTGAATATTTTGACTTTTTGGGTGGATTTTGACATGTTTTCACATAATGAAATCCCCCTCCCTCTTTGCATGAAATGTCCGCTTCCCTTCTTTGCTCTCCCTCTCCCTTCTCAGCACAAAAAGTTTAAAATTGCGGAAATCTTACTTCTTTTGTTCTATTTGTTATTCACTAATAACAACAAGTAAATAATCAATTATTTAAATTACACCCCTTTCTACAAAAGTTCTTATTTCTCCTCTGACCCCCACCTAGCAAAGTTTAAAATCCTTAAATTTAATTTGTAAAAAAATCCTGCCCTATTTCTTATTTTGTAATAAGGTGATTAACCTAAAATCGTCATCCTCTTTGAAATTTTTTCTCCATCCTTTCACCCTAAATGGTGGTGGGGGGGAGGTTCTAAATATGTGGAAGGAAAGCAAAAGTGTTTTTTGCAGTTTGGCGGTTCTAATCCCTGAATTATATAGAAATATATATTATTATTAATTCGAGTAAAAAAAGAAAAGTAAAAACAATTAAAAATATATATATATACTGAGGAGGAAAAAAATATATATATACTGGGAGGAAAGGGAGGGGGGACGAAAAGAAAAAAAAAGCATTTTTTAAGGAGAAGGCGTGAAATTATTACAAATCGAGCAGAAAAAAAAAATATTACAGATTTCAAACTGCATGAGATGCAGGGAGGGGGGAGGATCATTATAAGAGGGTCAGGAGACACAGGGAGAGAAGCAGAGATTTTGGGAGGAGGGAATAATTTAGCTGATAGGCTATTTATTCTAGCTATGATGTATTTGCATAGCATATTGTGTATTCAAAATTTTAGAATTAAAGAGTTTTGTAGGTTAAATTATGCACGTTTGGTACCAGAGGGGGGGGGGGGCAAAGGGGGAAGCAGTATTTTTGGGGGGTGGGGGTTTAGATGATTGATTAAATATTGTTGCAGTAAAATAAAAAATAAAGAAGTGCATTTGAAAAAAAAAAGTAAAGTTTTAAAATTTTGCTTACAGATTTTTTGTTGGGAGAGATTTTTTTTTTTTTTTGGACAGGAAGCATTTAAATTTTTTTTTTTTTTTTTTTTTTTTTTTTTTTTATCGGAAAGCTGCCGAAATATGGAAGATTCTCAGCCCTGCATGTACCTTATTTACTTCCAAATTTATGATAAAAACAGGTTTTTAAATATATTTTTTTAAAATCTCAATTATAAGATTTAACTGCTTTTGCTTTTGAAAAAGGAGGCTTACAATCAGGATTTTATGGTACTTCTTTTTTGCCAGAGAAATGCATTTTTCCATTGAAGGCTGGAATCTGTTATATATAGAATCTGTGCTTAGACAGGCTGTATTGTATTTTATAGAGGTGCTTTGTTGAATATTAAAATGTAAAAGCAGTGTAACTTATTATAATATGTACTAGGATTATGCTTTTATTTATGTGTAATATGATTTGTTAATTTTTTCAAATAAAAATACTGTTTAGAATTGTTTTTGAAAGATTAGTTTACAAGCACGCATGATCCCAAAACATTCAAACTTTTCCTCAGGTAAAGTTCTTTAATTCGCACAAATTGGGACAAAAGGCTGTGCAGATTATGGAGTATTATGGATCATATGTCATTTTCTTATTTCTGGACACTATTTTAATTCCATATTCAGTATAACATGAGAAGAAAAATAAGAAATAGCATATTAAATTAATTATTATATCTCAAAAAATGCATTTCTCAAATTCTTGTATAAAAAAAATTGATTATATTCACTTTTATATTTAAAATTTTCAGATATTTCTTTTAAAAAAATCATTTTTGGATCAAGAATTTGTAAATTTGTTTACATTCATTATGCGAATTATAGAAAATTGCGGATTATGGATCCTTGACTGTATCATAATTTATGGAAGAAGCACTATGCAATTTATGATTATAAAAGCCAAAATTTCGTAAGTGTGCTCTTTGGATTTTTAAAGACATGCCTAATTTTTTAAACAATTAATAATAATTTAACCATAATTTTTATTAACAATTTCAATTATAATCATCATTTAAATTCGGTGATGATTAAGTCATATACTTAAAATTACATGTTGTCTATAATGATCTGAAAATGAAATGTAAACACAAAAATTGCTCTTTATTAAATTATCATTAAATCATTTATAATTAAACTAGAGATTTCTAATTTTGTAAGCTGGTATACCATTAAATTAAAATTCATATTTTTACCATACCAGCAGGTAACCAAGATAATGCTTACACTTAAATTATATGATTAGATTATTAAAATAGTTAGATTAACTTCTTTTATTGACATTTAAAATAGTAGTCTGAAGTAGAGGTCTAAAATGGTCGCAGTTTAATAAAAAGAATGCACTGTGTATGATATTAAAATTATATATAGAGTTTTAGAAATACTTTTAAACTGGATTTAAATTTTATAAATGTTCATAGTCCAATCAATTACAGTGTGTTGGTATGATGTTTATACTGTTTTCTATTTATTAAGAACATTCTTGTTACTACACTGTTTACAATATTTTTCTCTCATATTAGGTTAAATATCGCAGGTGTGGCACTTTTTACATGAATTACAGAAATTGAATTGGTTAAATAGTAATTAAATAGAATTGAGAGTGAGTGTTAATTTTGACATGAGAATGCTCTTTTTATTAGGAATGTAACTGATAGCTGGCAAACATACTGTATCCAGCCGATCCAGTCACTATGTTGGATAATTGGCAGTAACTGGTTATTATATTATGACTAGAAAGGTAGCCCGTCAAAAATGACGGAAATTTAGATATAAAGATATATACAACTCTTGTGCAAGAATATGAGTTTTCTCGCTTGTTTCGCAGTGATAGATGAAAATAACACATTTTAAGAACAAAACACATTTATGAAAAACTGTGTACGGTAGACCACTAATCTGCACAGTTTGGTTCCAAGTGTTATGCAGATTTGAGGCTTTTTGCAGTCATGTCTATTCAATCTTTGTTTACATTTTTTTAATTCATATATTGGACAATTTAGATTGTTAAGCCTTAAAAATAAATAAATTTCACACTTGAAGTAAGGTAAAAACTATTAAATTATCGTATACGATTTCATGAAATGGTATTATATGGTATTATATGTGTGTGCTTCACGATCTTGGTTACGACGTTGGCGAAATTGGCTGCATCTTGTCATAATCCTAATAGTGTGAGCCGCTATAACAAAAAAGTAACCAGTTTTTAATAAAATTTCTGATATAAAGTAGTTTTCAAAAACTTGTGTAAAATTGCAGGCCGTTCTCATGTTATGTCAGCCCTAAGAATAATATTTCTAACACTGAAGAGTTTCCATGTATATATGAAATTTAGAAAACCTTCTCCAAAAGAAAGGTCCTGAAATAACATTGTAATTCCTCTAACTTCAAAGATGAATCGGTCCCTGATGTTGTTTACTGAAATCTAATAAATACAGTTATTTTGAATATTACAACAGAATTAAACAGTTAAACTTATTTAACTTAAACCCGCTGTTACTTCCCAATGTTATTTTTTACTATTAAGAAAGAAAATCATTTAAATTTTTCAAATCATGCATTTATAATTTTTTTCCGTCTTTAATAACTAAATAATGAAAAAATATGCTTTTGTTCTGAGCTCATAAATATGACAATAAAATAATGTAACTAAGAGACATTGCAAAATTAAATCTTTGTGATTTCAAACCATAAGCAAACGATACTGCCACCATTTTACCTACTATGATGTCATTAGAATATTGTCCATTGATTGTTGGAGAACTTACTTTGTGAATGATTACCACAATGATTTAAATTTTTTTTAAGTTTCACGATGAATGAATCACTTGTGTTTGTTTAGGTTAATGGAATGAGATATTAAGCTATGAATCTAATTTCAACTAAAGTTATCCAAGGATATATGTATTTTTAATTGAAATTTAAAACAATGCTTTGATCTCGAAATAAAAAGTTTTAGTTTGTATAATTGGATAATTCTATTAATTATTTATTTAGGTACTTTTCCATTATAGCGCATTTTTAAAAAAAGCTTGGCGCAATTCGGGCATCAGAAAGTGAGATATGTTGCCAAAATATATAAACAGCTATGAAAACAAATCTAATGAACTTTTATTTTTGTTTATATATGCACTTATATACATAAAAAAATCGTTTCTAAATATATATAATATTTTTTTATATACAAATTACGGCACAGATTTCAGATATGAACCGGGATACCTAACTGGCGCCAAAATAGTGTTATTTTGCCTGCTATGGTAACCCAGCTATTGTTTTTCATTTATTAATAAATTGTTTATTTACTTTTATTTTCTGTTTTTAATTATATAAACTGTTTTTTTCTATAGTTATTATTCAAACTTTTATTTATTTATAGTTACAGGGTTCGCACAGTTTTACCACTAAATTTTAACAGAATTTTCAAAGTATTTCACTGTCGAAAAATATTGAAAAAACTGTGAATAAAGGCTGGGTTTGCAAATTCTGTGCTTTAAAAACTAAATGTAAATTTTCTTATCATTAATAGTGGTGCCAGAGTCCTTGGAAATTCCAAGGAGTGTGCGATCCTTGTAGTTATTTCCTTTTCAAAATGATAGAAAATAATTTAAAAATATATAAGTAACTGGTATTCGAAAGCGAGATTTCTGCCAAATTGACGTCAGAGAAAAATCACGCCAACCCGATGCGTATATGACATCTGTGCAAAAATTACTTCTGTTTATTATAAAAAATGGGTAAATAGCTTTTTTTATATTAAATTAGGGGTGCACAACCTTTTTAAGAGAAGGGCCACTTTCAAAAATGTCTGGGTTGTCGAGGGCCACATCAGTCACGCGAAGAGTATTCTATTTCGGGGAGTTGGCTGGGAATGGCTTACCCCTCTAGGTTCCCCTACCCAGTCAACATATCCGATTCAGTTGGCAAGGATATATCAACAGTTTACGTTTGTATATATAACCAGGATTAATTTGAAAGAGTGATAATATTCCTGTACTTTATTCGGGGGTGTAAATTTTGTTTTATTAAAAGTGCTAAAAAACAAATATAGGCAGGAAAATGGCTGGTGTCGAATAAAAATGTGAACTTTATAAACGAAGTGTGCAGGAAGTGCCGATCAGCAAGATTTGAGATTTTTACGCGCCTGATCAACGAAATTTGTGATTTTTCCGTCCCCGATCAAGGAAATTTGAGATTTTTCCGCGTCTGATTGATAAAATAAGCGATTTTTCCGCGGCTGATCGACAAAATTAGCGATTTTGCCACACTGGATCGACGAAATTCGCTATCTTACCGCACCTGATGGACGAAATTCCTATTATTCAGCACCCGATCGACGATATTTGCGATTTTTCCTCGCTTGATCTGATGTCATATCGCGGCATTTCTTGCCGATATCGAAATACGGCATAGATATCAACGTTTAAAGTCGTTTTGCTTTGCGGCCCAATTCTGAGGCTGCTCGATATCGATGTTTGTTTTCTAGCTCAGCTACGAAATCTTCTCAGCTTTTAACTTACGAGCGTTTCGTTTTTCACAAGATATGACGTCATACATTTACGAATTCCACGCATCTGGAGATGAATGACTGAATTCCAACTTAGGTATTGCGTCATAGTGCCGATGACGTATGCTGGTTTCTAATTGGATGATTTCTATAACTGCATGTTTCACTGTTAGTTACGAAGTGGTATTCTGTTTGTGGGTATATATTGGAACGACTTCATGTTCAGAGGGCTCGTTTCTGCATGTTATGTTTCAGTAATGTAACTGATATTAGTAAAGGCTCAATATATGAGCTGTTTAAGTTCTTGGCCGAAGTTATGGCCATATATTGTTATATTTAATACATTTAATCATGTTTTTAATTGGTTTTAATAAAGTTATGTTTGAATTATATCTTAACTTATTTCTGCATGTCAGTGGACATTTAATCTTAAACTCTGCTTTAAGTTGTTGTGGCTTCTAGGCCTAATTAGCCCTAGCAGCCCGTTATGGGTTATGGGCCCAGCCTTGATTGAAGCCCACGATATGCAGAGGGGTTAGGTATTTATAAATTTGTTCTTGTGTACCTCAGTTGAATAGTTCAAAGTCATGATGTCTTCATCGGGCGCCGAGTTTCTTCCCATCGATAAATTAACGTCTTATAATTACAGCACGTGGAGAGAGGATGTTCGTGTTCTTCTGATGGAGAAATCTCTATGGGAATGCGTGTCTACAAAACTACCGGAAACTGAAGATCCAGCGAAGGCTCCTACTGCAGCTGAGTTGGCAAGGAGAGTACGCGCCTATTCCATTCTCTATTTGAATGTGAGTAAAGATTTGAGGCCTTTATTAAGTGGTATAGAGGATCCATATGTAGCATGGCAAGCATTAGAGAAACATTTTCGTCCCAGTAGCCGTGCTCGTATTGTGGAATTGACGGACTCTTTCTTCGAATGCAAATTGCAGCCTGGTGAGGAAATGAATCTTTATGGTGCTAGATTGAGGGATATCATCATGCAACTAAAAGACGCCGGACGTCCAATTTCAGAGTGGTTAAAGCCGTTTCAGCTGATTAGACATTTGCCTGATGAGTACAGAAGTATTGTCCAGCTTATTTACCGTTTTTCGGATAAGGACTTTACCTTTGAAAATGTTTTGAACGAACTTTTATCTGAGGAAGCAAGATTAAAGTTGTTTAATTGTTCTTTTAACAGAAATTCTAATTTAAGTATTTTTAATGAAGTTGCTTTACATAATAGTGAAAATAAATATAATTATGTAAAGTTGGGGAAATCTACAAAGCAGAGGTCTAGATCTTCTAATAAGAAGGTAAGTGCAGCAGATCCCAGTGTTAATTTTAAACGTAATGAATCTAGAAATTGTTTTAAATGTGGTTTAAGTGGCCACCTTGCTAAAAATTGTAGAAGGTTTAAACATAGGGTTAGTGAAAAACATGGTGAAGTGGGTTTTATAGCTGAAGCATATTATAATTCAAATACTGATAATACTGCCTGGCTGTTTGATACTGCAGCTAGTTCCCATTTTTGCTCGCGTAAAGATTTATTTTGGGATTTTGAGCCAATCTCTGGGATGGAAATGAAAGCAGCAATTAATGGGGTAGCTTGTGAAGTTCTAGGTAGAGGAACTATAAAGTTTAATTGTAAAATTAAGGGCAGGAATCGGGTTGTTGTATTGAACAATGTATTATATTCACCTAAATTACGACATAATTTGATGGCGGGCCATCTCTTTGAAGAGAAAGGAGCCACGTTTGTCGGTAAAAATGGGAGAATAGATGTATTTTTAAATGGTGGTAAATTATTTTCAGCTATTCGAAAAAATGGCCTATACCATGTTTTTCCTCAGTATATTAAACGTAATGACAAAAATTTTCGTAGTCCAGAGGTTAACCAGATTAATATGGAAAACAGCTTAGAAACGTGGCACCGTAGGTTTGCCCACATAAATAAAGATTACATACTAAAAACCGTTGATACAGTTAGAGGAATGCCTTCACTCAAAAATGAAGATTTAAATTGTGAGCCTTGCAAAATTGGTAAAGCCAGGCGAGTTTCCTTTAGACCAATTGGTAAAATTAGGTCTGTAAAGCCGTTAGAGCTGTTGCATCTCGATGTAGCAGGCCCGTTTAAAACAAAAAGTAGAGGCGGTAATAGGTATTTTCTAACTATAATCGACGATTTTTCCAGAAAAGTTTACGTTTACTTGATGAAGGAAAAATCCGAGGTTTTTAACTGTTTTGTAAAATTTCAAAAGCGTGCTGAAACGTTTACTGGGAACAAAATCATTAATATTCGAACTGACAACGGTGGTGAGTTTTGTTCAAGGGAATTTGAAAAATATTTGGATGATAGGGGTATTAAACCTGAGAGGACGAACCCATTTTCTCCTGAAATGAACGGATTTGTTGAGAGTTTCAATTTAACGGCCCTAGATGCAGTAAGAACGTTACTTAATGAGTCTAAACTGCATGAAAGATTTTGGGGGGAGGCTTTGCTATTTTTTGTCTATACCTTCAATCGTACTTGCCATAAGAATTTCACTAAAACGCCGTTCGAATTATTTGGAGGAAAAGTGCCGTCTGTTAAACATCTAAGAATTTTCGGTTCCACTGTATATGTTGGGATTCCTAAACATAATCGTGGTAAACTTGATATGCGTGCTGAAAAGGGGGTACTTGTAGGTTATGCTCTTCGCACAAAAGGCTATCGTGTATGGATCCCCGAAAAAGACAAAGTTATCGAGACCATCAATGTTAGAATAGAGGAATCGGTTAAAATTAAACAGGTTTCTGACCGAAGTTTATTCCATTTGGATGCATTGGATTTAAACGATTCGGAGGTTTCTGATGCTGAAAAATCGTGTGTTGAACCCGATGAACAAGTTAAATTAATTGAGGAGGAGTCGGGGAGTACTAAACCGATACAAACGGTATCTAAATCTCCTACATTAACTAAACCAAATATCGAGTGGTTTCGAAAGGCTGTTCCTCGTTCAGATAGATCGCGTACCGATATTTATTATAGTATATTGGGGACCAATATGCGTTTAAGATCCCAAAACGATGCTAAAACTTATTGTGAATCTAAAAATATACCTTTCGATCCAAAAATATTTGACTTCAGTGGTAAAAATAACTTTACGGGCATCGTAAATCAGGAACTAGAAGCAAATAGTTTAAATGAATGACAATTAAAGAAGGATCAGGTGAACGTTCCAAATACATTTCATGAAGCAATGCGTTCCCCTCAAGCAGAATCGTGGAAGCGTGCGATGGAGGAGGAAATTAAAATTATTAAAGATCGAGAAGTTTGGACTTTGGTAGAAAAGCCTTCGAATGCTAGGATCTTGGGAAGCAGATGGGTTTATACTATTAAATGCAATAAAGAGAACGAAATAATTAGATTTAAGGCTCGTCTCGTTGCACAAGGCTTCCGACAAGAGAAAGGCATTCAGTATGATCAGGTTTTTAGCCCTGTGGTTAATTTCACTATAATACGTTTATTTTTCTCGATTTTAGTTTGTGGATTGAAATGGCATCATATTCAAATGGACGTTCGCTGTGCATATTTATATGCCCCTTTGTCGGAAGTTACATATATGAGACAACCAGTTGGTTTCGTAGAATTGGAAACACCAGATCACGTTTGTTTATTAAAGAAAGCTCTATATGGACTCCATCAGAGCGGGCGTGAATGGTTTTACGAACTTCATTCCGTCTTAGAAAGTTTAAATTTTAAGAAGTTCGAGTGGACCAACTGTGTTTATTCCCTTAATTCCGAAATTGTCTTACTGTTCTATGTTGATGACATGATTTTGTTAGGAAAGGAAAAAGATCAAATGTTTAAAGTTATAGATGTGTTAAAACAAAAGTTTGACATTAAAGTTTTGGGGGAGACCGTTAAACTACTTGGGATTAACTTTGAACAAACTAAAAATGGTATTTCTATTCAACAAACGGATTACATTGAAAATATTTATGAACAATTTAAAGAATATTATCCTCCTATTGTTTCTTTACCCATTTCAAAGGGGGTTGTATTTTCCAAAAAGGATTGCCCTCAAACTAATGATGAAATTGCTGAAATGGAAGAAATTCCATATCGTAACTTAATTGGATGTTTGTCCTTTTTGGCCAGTAGGACACGTCCCGATATTAGTTATGTGATTAATCTTCTTTCACAATTTCAAAGCAATCCTGGTAAAATACATTGGTTAGCTTTATTAAAGGTACTTGGTTATGTATATCATACAAGATATGAAAAATTAAGTCTTTCTTGTAATGATAACTTTTCAATAAATTGTTTTAGTGACGCCGAGTATGCATCTAACCGAGACGATCGAGTATCGATTGGGGGGTTTATTTTATTTTTAAATGATGCTGTAATATCTTGGCGAACTTCTAAACAACGTTGTGTAGCTCTTTCCACAATGGAATCTGAGTACATTTCATTAACTGATGCTGCTAAAGAACTCATTTGGATAATTAACATAATAAAAGAGGGTAAAGAACTGCAAATTTTTCCATCTCATTTTTCAGAGTTTAACTTATATTGTGATAATAGAGCTGCTATAGATTTTTCTAACTCTCCTATAGAGAATAGTAAAAGTAAGCACATACACGTAAGATATCATTTTTTAAGAAATTTAGTATATGAAAAGTTGTTTAATTTAAAGTATGTATCTAGTAATGAAAACTTAGCTGATTACTTTACAAAACCACCTACTAAAATTACACTAGAAAAATTTAGAAAGAAAATTTTTGAGAATTAAAGTTAATTTAAAATGCTTTACTTTTTCTAGTTGTACTTATTTCATATTGAACTGGGATCTTGCTGTACTGGAGTTAAAGAAGAAAGAAAACTAGCATTCTTTTGGAAAATATTTAAATACCTTTTTAATGAAACTCCATATAAAGTTTTGAATTAAAGTTTCATTTTTTAATTACAAGTTTGTAACATCTTCCAGATGTGTGGAAGGCGGGCCATTGATGTCATATCGCGGCATTTCTTGCCGATATCGAAATACGGCATAGATATCAACGTTTAAAGTCGTTTTGCTTTGCGGCCCAATTCTGAGGCTGCTCGATATCGATGTTTGTTTTCTAGCTCAGCTACGAAATCTTCTCAGCTTTTAACTTACGAGCGTTTCATTTTTCACAAGATATGATGTCATACATTTACGAATTCCACGCATCTGGAGATGAATGACTGAATTCCAACTTAGGTATTGCGTCATAGTGCCGATGACGTATGCTGGTTTCTAATTGGATGATTTCTATAACTGCATGTTTCACTGTTAGTTACGAAGTGGTATTCTGTTTGTGGGTATATATTGGAGCGACTTCATGTTCAGAGGGGACAAAATGCGCGATTTTTTTGGGCCTGGCAAACGAAATTCGCGATTTTTCGGATCCCGATCGACAAAAACTCGTGATTTTTTTAGTGCAAGGACGACGAAATGTCCGATTTATCTGCCCCTGACCGACGAGATGCGCGATTTTTCCGTGAACGATCAACGAAATTCGGGATTCTTAACTGAATCTGACGAAATTTGCGATTTTTTCAAACGGTAAATTGACGAAATTTGCGATTTGTTCTCGTGATAATCTCACGAAACTCGCGATTTTCCTGCAGCCAATCAACGAAATTTGAAATTTTTCTGCGCATCATCAAGAAAAGTCGTCATTTTTCTGGGACAACGAAATTTGCGATTTTTTTAAGCCTGATCGACAAATTCGCGATTTTTCGTTCCAAACCAACGGAATTTGAGATTTTTCCGAGCCCGATTGACAAAACTCGTGATTTTTACGTGTCCGTTCGACGAAGCTTGAGATTTTTCCGAGCCCGATTGACAAAACTCACGATTTTTCCGTGTCCGTTCGAGGAAGCTTGCGATTTTTTCGAACCCGATCAACGAAATTCGCGATTCTTAACTGACTGACGAAATTTGTAATTTTCCCCGTGGCAAATTGACGAAATTCCCGATAAACAGACGAAACACGCGATTTTTCTGCACCCGATAGACGAAATTCACGATTCCTAGCTGACTGACGAAATTTGCAATTCTTTTCTGCAGCAAATTGACAAAATTCGCGATTTTTTTCGCGCGACTTACGAAAGTCACGATTTTTCCGCAGTCGATCAAGAAAATTCGCAATTTTTTCGTGCATCATCAAGAAAATTGACGATTTTTCGTGCCCGATCAACGAAATTAGCGATTTTCTCGCGCTCGATCGACAAAATTCACGATTTTTCCTAGCCCGAATTTTCCGTGCCCGATCGGCGAAATTTGCGATTTTTTTCCACGCTTCAACTACAAAATCCGCGATTTTTCGTCCCCGATCAACGAAATTTGCGATTTTCCCGCGCCTGATCGACAAAATTGTGATTTTTTTCGTGCCCGACAAACGAAATTCGCGATTTTTCTGTGACCGACTAATGAAATTTGCGATTTTTCCGTGCCCGAACGACAAAACTAATAATTTGGGGCATATAACTTGTGCTGATATGCCATTAAAGAAAGGGAAACCATTAAAAGAGCAGAACAACGCCGTGAAAATCTAGCTGGCAAGAGTGAACTGAAGAGTGCATCGAAACGTCAGTGAAATATGAAAGACATTCCTCTAACTGTATAAATAAAATGGCTGAGGCATGATTGAACTTTGGTACACACAGTTTATTTAAAAAATATCACAGATCGAGATTACAGCTGATAATATTCACAGGCGAGAGCAAGGCTGATGAAATTCATAACAACAGGAACAGATGTTTAATTGCACATTAATTAACATTAATAAAAATATCACAGTTGATTAAAGCTTGATTAAAACCACATTAAAAAAACTCATTCAATACTTTCAAAATAATAAACTCCATGAACGCCGTCCCGCGAACGTTCAAGATTCTTGACAATACTTCCCCTCATGGGAGAAGCAAAACGAAAAAGCCACGATATCACAACACGCCAAGGCTATATACGCTCAAAGAAAAAGCACGTGATTCCAAGAAGAACCACAGCAACCAATGAGCAGCCGATATCATTATGGATATGCAAAAACTAGAAACGATGAATCGATTTATTCGATTCTAAAAGATTCTGTGCTGCCATCTGGCGACAAAGTGAAAGTGATATCGATACGTCTTATCGATCATGAAACGTTCAATGCACGACGTGGCTAATTCACAGCATGGCGAACGGCAAAAATTCAATGATGTTCACAAAGTAAACACCGCATAGAAAACAAAACCAAAGGATTTCCAATTAAGGACCATTACAGAAGAGAGAAGTAAGTAATATATTTAAGTAAATAAAGATGAATAAATGTTAACTATTAATGAAACTGTAATAAAGAAAATATATATAAAAAGTAAACAAAAGACCGGTACTTTAAGGTAAGCGATAAGAGACGAAGCAAGGAGAACAAAATTTATTCTGCCATCAATGCCCCCCCTCTCATTGCTTCGGAAATCTGCAAAGACAATCCGTAAACAGATAAAAAAAAAACGTAAGAATATCCAAAATCAAAAAAAAATTTGAACTAAGAGTTTAAAAGCCTTTTTTAAAAAAGCCAAAATAAATAAACAGATTAGTATTCAGAAATGACAAAAGAAAGTCACTAAACATTATCAAAATGAACTGGAACCAAGAACCTCAAGAGTCACAATTACTCACAATTCTTATCTAACATTCAGTATATAGAAAACTTACATATAAATAAATACACAATTCAATAAGTACAATAATTTTAAATATACGTACCACAACATATCAAAGGTATTTACCCAATTTGAATAAATTACATAACAATAGTTCATAATTTTCTCCATCAATGAACTCCTTGACCAAAAAAAAAAACCCTGAAAGTTCTAAAAAAAAACCTGCTATTTCAGCAGAAAAATTTAAACAAAAAAACTGGTTAATGATGAAGGTTAATACTTCTAAATACTACTTCCAAAGGCCTCAAATACTTCTAAAAAAACAGGAAAAGAGGACGCAAATTAAGGCCCTACTAACACATATATTCAAAAAAAGTGTTTACACATTCTTCAAATAGACTTCTGATGAACAGAACCATTTACATAAGAAATGTGCTTCTAGATGCCTAGAAGTAAAGAGGAAAACATTAGAAATACATAATCATCCAAAAACACAATAATTAACCATTAATCAAGAAGACTAAATAATTTAAGAAAAGTTTAAATTTTTAATTTTTAACTTTACCAAAGAAACATTTACTGAAAAATCTAAATATTTCATCATTAATATTAAATATTTCAAAAAAAAAGTCAAAATTAAAAACCACAATATGACATAAAAAAGAATTAAAAATTAAGATTTAAACAAAGCTATATTAAACTAAACCAGAAACAAAGTTAAATAAAAAAAAAATCCTGATAACGAGCGGGGACTATAGACACTGCCAAACTTTATAATGAAGGACTTACGAAAGAAAAATTAAAGTGCCTGTGCACAGAACCTCATACAGCGGTAATTTCCGGAGGACTACCCCAAAGTGACTCTCTGTCATTTACCGGACAAGGGTCACCTACCCGAAACGGTACCGTAGGCTGATCGAGCCACCCGGAAATAGCCTCCAAGAAACACCATTTCCGTAATCAGATGGGAATTAAATGCTCATCATTCAAGAAAAAAAATGGTCAAGATATAAGTCCAAGGGAGAAAGATAGAATGTTACATATGTTGGCACGACAAAAAGGAAAAAAATTACACAACGATATGTTCATGTCAATTACACAAAAAAAAAAAAAAAAATTAACTAGTAAACTCCTATGTTAACAAGTACTTCAAGAACTTGACATGACAAATAAAACAATGTGCTAACAATTTCCAAAAAAAGTCTTAACAACATAGCAAGATTAAAAAGGTACGTATAACTGACAAAAATAAACATGCTAAGTTATAAAAACAGCTTTAACAAAATTTTGAAGGTCAAACTTGGTCAAAGGTTTCGTGAAGACATCAGCGAGGTTAGATTTACTACGTACATGCCTTAAAACAAAATCCCCCTTATAGAAAAGATCTCTAATGAAAAACAATTTTACATCAATGTGCTTCGATTTATAATTTTCCACAGGGGACTTCACGAAATCTATTGCCGCCTGATTGTCAACCAACATAACAGCCCTACCCTGGCATTCAGAAAACATCTTACATTCGCGGCGTATTCGATCAAACCAAACCAGGTTCTTAACGGCCTCTGTCATCGCGACAAATTCTGACTCCATGGTCGACAAACTAACACACTTTTCCTTAAAAGTGCGCCAGTCGACCGGAGATTTATCAAGCAGGACAATCTGGCCGCCGATCGAGGTTCGGTCGTCTCGATTAGCCGCGAAATCAGCATCAGAAAATACAGAAAGAAAATTTGACCCACAAGATAATTTCAATTTATAATTAGAGGTAGATCTCACATAACCTAAAAGTCTAAGAAGTCCATCCCAATGAAAAAGACCAGGGCTAGACTGAAATTGGGAAAAAATATTTACGGCATAACATAAATCAGGGCGAGTTCTATTTGCTATAAACGAGAGACAACCCAAAACACTTCTATAAGGAAAATGAGACATATATTCAACTTCAGAATCAGAGGTGGGACAGTTAGACCTTGAGAAGACAGCACCCTTACTAATAGGCAAGGAGGAAAATGGAATCTTAAATTTACTAAACCTCCGACAGACCTCTTCAATATAGTTACTCTGATGCAGAACAAGACCACGTTCAGTTTCTTCAAACTCTACACCTAAAAGTTTACGAGTTCTGCCAAGAACCTTTATATCAAATTCACCCATTAACAAAGATAAAGCTTTATCAATGAAATCCTGATTAAAACCAAAGATAACAATGTCATCCACATATAATAACAGGACCACCCTAGATCCAAGCAAATATACACAATTACAAGAAGAAATTTTCCTAAAGCCAAGCCTTAAAAGTACCTCATGGATCTCGTAGAACCATTCCCTGCCGCTCTGGTGCAGACCATAAAGGGCGCGATCCAGCTTGCAAACCAGGTGCTCTTTTCCAGGGATTGCAAAACCGGGAGGTTGAAGCATATACACATCATCTCTTAAAGGCGCATACAGATAGGCGCAGGTGACGTCGCACTGAGTGTGCGACCACCCGCAACACGAAACGAGAAGGGAGAAGAAGAAGCGAATTACTCCAAAGTTGACCACAGGGCTGAAGGTGTCATCATACGAGACTCCCTTCACCTGTTTAAATCCCTGGGCAACAAGCCGGGCTTTGTATCGAGCAATTCTTCCGACTTCATCCCTTTTCACCGTGTAGACCCACCGGCACCCCACCGGAGTGATATGGACCGGCAAATCTGTCAAATGCCAAACCTTCCTGTTTTTCATCACCTCGATCTCTTGCTCCATTGCTTTCCGCCAGATCGCACCATTTACGGATCTACAAGCTTGTTTATAAGTTCTCGGAATATCATTCAAACCGCCTAGTCATGCTATAGGATGAATACAATTTGAAGTCACAGAATCAGAGTCAGAGTCAGAGTCAGAAGGAATAGATTGAATAGGAACAATGCCTGTATACTTATTTGAGGCCGAAAAATCAAATAAGTCAGGTTTAAAAATTATACTATTATCTTTACAATATTTCTCAACTTCATTAAGAGACCGGAGACGATGAGAAGTGCCCTCTTCAAAATAATAAATATCCGTTCTGTCACCCCTTTTACGAACAGAAGGCTTCCTCAACCATTTAACCTCTCTCAACTGGGAATCAGTGGAAGGCTGAACTAAAACATTTGAACCCGAATCCACAACCCCATCTCCATCACGTGGTAGTTCACCGGGAGGATCTGGCAGTATTCCAGATACAACTTCCCCAGCGCTTTCTGGATTCAATCCACCTTCGTGTGGGAAGAGGTTGTAATCTTCGGCGCCCAGTGCAGCTCCACTGCGCCCCGGACCACAACGAGACTCGTCAAAAGACACATTAGAGGACTCTATAATTTGATTGGTTTCCGGAAGCCATATTCTATATCCACGAGTCTTAAAAGCATAGCCCACCAGGTAACCACGACTAGCCTTTGGCTCAAGTTTTAATCGTTTTTGGCTAGGCATGCCCACATAGGACACTGTACCAAAAGGCCGCAGATGTCGAATAGACGGCTTCCGTCCGCCATACAACTCAAAAGGGGACCTGTTTAAAGACTGGGGACACATCCGATTCCACGTGTAAACGAAAAACTTCAAAGCCTCTGGCCAAAAACAAGCATCAAGACCACTCTCAATAAGCAATGTTCTCATCCCATTAGCGGCAGTTGCCATAAATCTTTCTGCAACCCCATTTTGCTGGGGGGTATAGACATTTGTGAACTCATGGCGAATACCTTTGCTTTCAAAGAAATCCTGAAAACATTGATTATCAAATTCCTTACCGTTATCAGTTCTAAAACTTTTAACCTTTTTATTTAAGAAATTTTCGGCCCTCAATATATGAGTTTTAACAATATCAAACGCCTCAGATTTAAGCTTTAGAGGATACACTGAAACACGTCTAGAATAATCATCAATTATTGAAAGGAAATAGCGCTCGCCATTACGACCCACTATATGACAAGGCCCCCACAAATCCGCGTACAATAACTCCAAAGGGCGAACCGAACGTATACTTTTCAAAGGTTTGTGAGATACACTACGAAATTTCCCAAGCTTACATGGTTCACAAATATGAGTTGACTCTTTTAACCCCGGTAAGCCTCTAACACAATTTTTACGACTTGTATTAACTAAAATAGATTGATTCACATGCCCACATCGACGATGCCATTGCATTATTGGATCATCTCTATTAGTTGTCAATGATTCAAAACGAACAGAACAACTATCTGGCTTAGGAATTTTAGGGAAGAATTTGTAAATTCTATTTTTAAGTCTAGCTTTAAAAAGGAAATCATTACCCCGACAGATGTCCACGCCATTTCTACCACCATAAAAGGATAAGCCACATAAGTCCAATTGAGGACCTGAAATTAAGTTACGACGAAGCTGGCTTGAATACATGACGTTTGTCAAGGTAAAAATCCTTTGACCAAATCTTAATTTGACCTCCCCCCGACCAGTAATTGGAAAAATAACATCTTTAACAGCTACAGACAAATTATCTTTTAAGGGTTCAAATTTGACAAACATATCACGATTATTACAAAAATGGTGACTGGCCCCGGTATCAAAAACCCAGGAACCATCACTTACACAAGTACTAAAACAAGCTGGTGAGACAAAATATAACTTACGTGAAGAATCATCATGTTCATAGTCATCAAACCGGCTACCAGTCGAAGGAGAACATCTGAAATCATTTTTCCGGCATCTCCGAGACCGCCTTGTCGTGGATGTACCTTGGTCAAATCTATCAGTCTTGCCGCCACGCTGTTCTGGAGTATAACGAGCATTATTTTCAAAAGACCTCGATGACGAAGGGCTACTTGATCGAGAAGACGAGAATCTATCTCTAGGTGGACTGTGATAGGGCCTACGACTTCCGCCTGGATTTCTTCTACTAAAACACCTTGCGTACACATGACCAACACGGCCGCAATTCCAACATCTTCTACCTCTATATCCCTGGACACCAGCTCTTCTTGTAGAAGGGGACGAAACAGCATTCTCAATACTAGGTTGTATACTTAAGGCAGCCATCTTCTTATCAGAATCTGCATCTCGTAATTTCAGCCGCGCCTCTTCTGCAACCAATTCAGTCACTATCAAGTCAAATTTAAATGAAGAATCATCTTTTCTCAACAAACTCTGGACACAACTATCATAACAGGAAGATAAATATCTTAATAGTTGATACGAAAGGTATCTCTCAGAGAAATCTTTGTCGATTGCCTTTATATTCAAATAAATCTTCTTCAACCTAGTGGCAAATAAATTGATGCTCTCACTTGTTTTTATTCTCTCATTCACTAACTCCGAAAACAAGGCCATATGATGTGCTCTCGTGTCTGGATGGAAGTTATCTCTCAATCTCTTCCATGCCACCACCGGGTTATCGCCACAATCATCTACGATACGCTTAAATTCCGGCTCTATATTTAAGTAAATGAGGGACAGGGCTTGGTTTCTCCTCACCATAAAAGAATCAATATTAGCTTGAGTAACTGTAGTACTTAGCTCTGGAATTTCTAATTTCTTGTCTATGATATCCCACACCCCTTTATCCAGCATAAGATACTTGACATCAGAAGACCAAACTGCATAATTACTAACATTCAGTTTCTGTATCGTATTCGACGTCATCTTCACAAAAGAGTATGGGTATCACAAAACAAAAAAAAATTTCACCTGCCCCCCCTACGTTTTCAAGATAATGCCGATCTTAAAAAAATTTTATTTTTTTATGAGCATTCACATAGATCTAACTGATCTGGATTTCGAACTCCTGTCTTTCAAAAAAAAAAAAAAATGCAAATCGTTCAAACTTGAAAAAAAAAGTCATGATTCAAAATAAAAGTTCAATATCTGTAACTAAAAAAAAATTCTAATCTTGAGATAAGTTCAGTTCAACATAAAATGTTCAGGATTATCGGCAAAATAAAGTTCAAACTTGAAATAATAAGTTCATACTTTAACAAAAATAAAGTTCAGAATTAACGAAAAAGGCTCAAGTAAAATTATAAAGTTCTATTTCAAAAAAAAAAAATTCTAAATTAATCCAGTTTTATCTCAAAAATATTATTTCAAAAACACAAACTCATAATTCAAAAACGTAAGCATAAACTCATTGGCGTAACTTCGGAAAAACATAAGTCCAATCATCAGTCAGATTACGATCTATATTTCAAAAACTCCTCTTCAGTTATGGACTCTTCTATTGCCCATAACCCTTAATAATTTGGGGCATATAACTTGTGCTGATATGCCATTAAAGAAAGGGAAACCATTAAAAGAGCAGAACAACGCCGTGAAAATCTAGCTGGCAAGAGTGAACTGAAGAGTGCATCGAAACGTCAGTGAAATATGAAAGACATTCCTCTAACTGTATAAATAAAATGGCTGAGGCATGATTGAACTTTGGTACACACAGTTTATTTAAAAAATATCACAGATCGAGATTACAGCTGATAATATTCACAGGCGAGAGCAAGGCTGATGAAATTCATAACAACAGGAACAGATGTTTAATTGCACATTAATTAACATTAATAAAAATATCACAGTTGATTAAAGCTTGATTAAAACCACATTAAAAAAACTCATTCAATACTTTCAAAATAATAAACTCCATGAACGCCGTCCCGCGAACGTTCAAGATTCTTGACAATACTTCCCCTCATGGGAGAAGCAAAACGAAAAAGCCACGATATCACAACACGCCAAGGCTATATACGCTCAAAGAAAAAGCACGTGATTCCAAGAAGAACCACAGCAACCAATGAGCAGCCGATATCATTATGGATATGCAAAAACTAGAAACGATGAATCGATTTATTCGATTCTAAAAGATTCTGTGCTGCCATCTGGCGACAAAGTGAAAGTGATATCGATACGTCTTATCGATCATGAAACGTTCAATGCACGACGTGGCTAATTCACAGCATGGCGAACGGCAAAAATTCAATGATGTTCACAAAGTAAACACCGCATAGAAAACAAAACCAAAGGATTTCCAATTAAGGACCATTACAGAAGAGAGAAGTAAGTAATATATTTAAGTAAATAAAGATGAATAAATGTTAACTATTAATGAAACTGTAATAAAGAAAATATATATAAAAAGTAAACAAAAGACCGGTACTTTAAGGTAAGCGATAAGAGACGAAGCAAGGAGAACAAAATTTATTCTGCCATCGTGATTTTTCTGCACCCGATCAGCGACATTAGCGTATTTTTCCTTGCTTCATCGACCAAATTTGCGATTTTTCCGTGCCTGATCAAGGAAATTTCCGATTTTTCCTCACCTTATCAACGTAATTCGCGATTTTTCCACGCCCGATCAACGAAATTCGCAATTGTTATTTGACCAACAAAATTTTCAAATTTTCCCGCGGGAAATCGACGAAATTCACGATTTTTTCCTGCGACTTTTGGACAAAAATTGCAATTTTTTCCAGTTATAAATTGACGAAGTTTGCGGGCCACACGTTACCACATCGCGGGCCACTTTTGGCCCGCGGGCCACAGGTTGTGCATCCCTATATTAAATAAATTGCATACATATGGAAAAAATTGCTTGTGAGTATGAAGCAGTAAATAGGTTGTCAGAAAATACGTTGGCAAACTTCTTTCTCGCCAAGCAACTTTTCTCCGAAGTATTGTACATAAGCAATGATTGCTAGAAATGCATTTTTAATTATCATATGCCCTTTTATGTTTCACTACATTTATGCATACTATACTGTGTGTATAAATGCTACAGTTCATATGCAGAGCTACACAAAAGAATTCGTAAGGGTTACTGAATATGAGAGTAAATTGCTTAAAGTTAGTTTTTAAGGAATTATGCGTTTTTATGCTGAACTGCATTTAGTTTACTAAGAAATGTTTGTAGAATATAGATAAAATGATATACAGGGTCACGCAAAGAATTGGATACATAACCGTCTATGGATGATAATATCTGGAAATTTGATTTCAGTAGTTTTAAGAGTAGTTTAAATTAAATTTAGGCTAAATAGTGGCATGAAATAACGACACTATTGGCTATGGACGGTAACTGCTGAAATCAATTTTTAAAATTTTTTATGCGTCTTCTAAAATGTTTACTTAGTTATCTTATTTCCCCAAATAACGAAGTTTTGTTAAAGCATTCAAGATGTGTTGGAAAGTGTTTCATATTCTATGCTTAACGCATGATTTTTCTTTCTTCTTTAGTCTTATTTTGCATTTATTTTATTCTTACCTTTTTAGTCTTATACTGCTTTATAGAAACTTCGTCACAGTTGTCATATACGCCAATTTGGCGAAAACATCAACAGCATAAACAACAACATCTGGGTTACCATATCAAGCAAAATAACGACACTTTGCCGCCAGTTAAGCACCCGTTGTGTATATGACATTGGTGTCAGAAAAAAATCGCGCCAATATGACATCTGTGCCGAAATTTTAATATTTAATTTTAAAACTCTTCGCTCCACACCCCTTGCATATAGTACAAACTATAACACAGATAGCGCAAAATAATAGGCAGTTTGGTACTTTTCCACTGTAGGGGCTTTGGCGTTTTTTTAAAAAAAGCTTGGTGTAATCTGGGCACTTTTCCGTTATACGAATACCATTGTCGCCAAGCGTAATAGTTGGCGCAAAATGAAAATCATGTGAATTGAAGCATTTGAAAAATAAAAGAAAAAACATTGTCGATACTAAAGTGAGCATTTAAAAAATATAACATTTTAAAATTCCAGACTTTTATGGGCTATTTCATTAAATCACAAATATATACTTAAAATAAGTGAACAAATAACTGTTATAAAATAGAGCAATAAAATAAAACTCATATTAAACTGTTGGCATAAAATTACAAATATCTTTTAGCATTTTGAAATAATTGGCGAATTAGCATACATTTTGGCATGGTGTCCGTATAACAGAAAAATATCGAGATTTGTTGTCAAATCTTATAAACAGCTATGAAAACAAACTTGATGAGCGTTTTTGTTTGTTTTATATGTTTTATATGTATATTATTGATGTTTTTATGTACAAATTACATCTGCTTCTGTATAAAATTACAGAAACGGCTTTATTATATTAAATAAATCGTATAAATAACGAAAAAAATGCGTGTGTATATAAAATGAAACAGTGGATAGGTTTCCGGAAAATGTGTTGCCAAATTTCCTTTTTCGCCAAGGCACCTATACTGGAAAAGTACCTAAAGCACATTAAAATCGCGCAGTTAGGAGCTCACACAGTACAGCGTCCTCCGTTGGAGGTTATTTTATTAGTAGCATCGGGAGGAAGATGTAAAGATGTACTTTAAATTCTCACTCATAGATTTTGAAAAATATCTTAAAAGAGCGGAGTTTAAATTAAATTTCGGTGACCTCCTTTATGAAACATTAATGGTTTTAAATGGGAATTTCGCCAAATTAGCCAGCTATCACCAAGTTGGCTAACATTTGGCGCTACTATGGTAACCCTGCATTAGTTTTTTTCAACAATTACTCATTTCAATGAGGCGGTCCTACCGGAATTGTGAGGGACACACAGAGACTTGGATTTTATATAAATAGATTACTATGAAATTATCAGACCCAAATGTTTTTATTGTTCATTGAACTCATTGATAAAATTTTCCAATTATAAAGTACAGCCAAGCTTGCAAAATACAATGCATTAATTTATTAAATGAAAAATAATTTACTTATATTTATAGCAAACTGTATTTTCAAACCTGTATAAGAATAAACATGAGAAGAATTATAACTATTCACACAATATATATTTGCATATATGAAAAACAGACACAGCTATAAAGGCAAAAGTGGGAGAAAGACTCATAAAAGAAAAAAAAAGTAGAAAACATGGATTCTGCTTTTTCAGAATTTAGTGTTGCCCTCGATGAAAAAAAAAATATGTATATATATAAATAGTACAAAACATATTTCAATTTTAAGACAGCACATGCTTTTATTTTATATAAAATCACGTCATTTGCATCCGCTTAAGAATTCCACATTTACGATCCACACTGAAACATCTACAGTAAAGCATGCATAGAACGTCACTGTCGCAAAATAATATGCAAATGCAGCAAAAAGATGCCGTCATTAAAGAAACTCGACAAAAAAAAAAAAAAAAAAACAAAAAAAAAACAGCTATTTAATCATTTATAGGCCTTCATTTGTTTGTAACATTGATATAGATACTTAAAATTGAATATAGTTTATAATAGCTCCATGTTTTAACAGAAATCATTCGTTTATATTTTTTCAAAATAGCACGTATTTTAATTACATTTTCTTTCGGTTGTTATGAGAAAAATGGCAACAAAAATATATAATTAGTATTTTAGAACTGTTTTTCCTTTACTTTATACAGAAATGGAGTACTTCCATTGCCAATATTAAGCAAATAGTTCTAAAAACTACAAAAAAAAAAAATAATAATATTTTAAAAATAAATGGAGATACAGTTTTCAAACAAATTGCATTTAAAAGTACTTTTTATTCCCAATACGACGGTATAAAAATTGAAAATGTGCGATGTTAGAAGTAAAAAAAATTGCTATAGAGTATTTAATCATACAATGATGCATCTGCTTTGTTTTATGGCTGGCTTATACAACGTAATGTTATTTTTTAGAGACGACACAAAATAAGCTGGGAGAAAGAAATACCATACCGGGATAGCTATACTGGGCTACTAATATAGCAAAAACTGTTTTTGCTATATTAGTAGCAAGCAAGAACAAGTTTCCAGTTCTTACAACACAAAACTTATTTAAGATAAAACATTAAGAGGTAATGAGTGGAGTTTACAGACAGAATATACTCTGTTAATAAAAAAAAGGGAAGACAAAAAGAAAAGTACTAAATACACATTCTCTTTCAAATGTATCAAGCTGTAAAATTTTCTCAAGAATAAATTATTACTAAACTAATTACCTGATGCTAATAAAACTAATGATTTAAAATGACCTAATTATAATATTGGTACTAAAACTGAAATAATCATAAAAAGAAATATTAATAGAAAATTTAAAAATAAGATTAAAAAAAAATCTATAGTAATATCTAGAAAATCTTTAGTATGTGTAAGTGTTTGGCCTAATTGACATCCACTGCATTTCTGCTTTTTATATGCATCATAAATTTGTTCAGTTGTTTTGTTAAGGTTTAGATTTTCTTTAAGAATTCTACTACTGATTTGATTAGATCTCAGGTAATACAGCTCATATTCAAAATACTAGAATAATTACCCTTTTTTACAAACTGAAAATATTGTTTGGCAAATTTAATGTCTTTTTATGCAAATATGCAAACGATATTTTTTATTAAGAACTTATTGTTGATTAAGCTTATTTATTATCTTAAAATTAATATAATTTTTGAAAAGATTAATTGAAAAAAAAATTATTTTGGAAAGTCAAAATATTAGAATATTTTTTCAAGTGGTTCAAAATATTAGAATATTTCACATTAATTCTCCTTTAATTATCACCAATTCATAACTGGTGGCATCATGGATTAAATTAAGACAATTTTATTTAAAATCAACATTCTCTTTGCAGTTTGTTTGCTTTTTCGTCTTAAAATGGGACGTGTGAGTGATATTCCTTAATCTATTAAACTTAGGATGGCTGATTTGTGTTGGCACGGTAAAAATCAATGTTATATAGTGAATCTTTTACACTGTTCACAATCAAGCATTAATAAAATACTAACACAATATTTAAAAAATGGAAAATTTCAAAATAATCACCGAAATGGCGGCCGAAAACTAAAAACATCTGCTAGAGATGACAGGAAACTGAAACGTATAGTTAAGAAAAACCATTTTAAAAGTGTGCGATTCTTGCACTGAAAATGGAAAGAAGAAGGAATTGAAGTTTCTACATCGAGAACATTAAGATGTCTCCATAAATTTAAGTTTGAATCTCGTGTACCGGAAACAAAACCTCTCATGACTGCAAAACAAAAGCATATAAGATTGAATTGGTGTAAATCAAGACGTTTATAGAACGAAGAAGATTGGAAAAACATATTAGTTAGTGATGAAATTATGTTGTATAGATACAAAACATACTTTCATCACTAAATAATATATTTTTCCAATCTTCTTCGCTCCATAAATGTCTTGATTTACACCAATTGAATCTTATACGTTTTTGTTTTGCAGTCATGAGAGATTTTGTTTTCGGTATACGAGATTCAAACTTAAATTTATGGAGATGTCTTAATGTTCTCGATGTAGAAACTTCAACTCCTTCTTCTTTCCATTTTCGGTGCAAGAATTGCACACTTTTAAAACGTTTTTTCTTAACTATACGCTTCAGTTTTCTGTCAGCTCTAGCATATGCGTTTGGTTTTCGGCCGCCATTGTGGTGATTATTCTGAAATTTTCCATTTTTTGAATATTGTGTTAGTATTTTACTAATGCTTGATTGCAAACAATGTAAATAATTCCCTATATAACATTGATTTTTACCGTGCCGATACAAATCAACCATACGAAGTTTAATAGATTCAGGAATATCACCCACACGACCCATTTTAAGACGAAAAAGCAAACAAACTGTAAAAAGAACACCGATTTTAAATAAAATCGTCTGAATTTAATCAATGATGCCACCAGTTATGAATTGGTGATAATTAAAGGAGAATTAATGCGAAATATTCTAATATTTTGAACCACTTGAATAAATATTCTAATATTTTGACTTTTCAAAATAATTTTTTTTTCAATTAATCTTTTCAGAAATGATATTAATTTTAAGATAATAAATAAGTTTAATCAACAATAAGTTCTTAATAAAAATATCGTTTGCATATTTGCATTAAAAGATGTTAAATTACCAAACAATATTTCCTGTTTGTGAAAAAAAAAAATAATTATTCTAATATTTTGAATATGAGCTGTAGATTATGTGGTAATTTTGGATTTTATTTCCTTGATTTAGAATTAAGTTTGTGTGACAACACACAGTGTTTTGGCTGAATAGATGAATATTCAAGCAAACTTTAGATTGAATGTCAACAATTTTTGAAAATATATACCTTGATGATACATTTTTTAATTTCAAATTTTAAAACAAAAATAAAATTAAACACAAAATTTATTAATTGCATGTTTGATGTATTTTCTATAATATTTCAAACACCTTAATGTTAACAATCAAACTTAATTTTTAATAAATCAAAATTACTAATAACATAATTTTATCTCACTTACTTGTCATTCATAAACTGTGGGTGATCTTAAAGATCACTTAAAGAACTTAATCCGTTCCAAAACAGTGTTTGTTAACTGATCATAGATTTTGTATTAATTTGTATGTGAATTCAATTAATTCGCTCTTAAAAGCTAAATAATGTATAAAAAATAACGTAAATCTTCTCTTTATAATAGGGTATATACATCCTTTTTAATATGGTCAGATTGTATTTTGATGGCTTTGTCCATGTTGTGAAATTATAAATATTAAAAAATGCATATTAAAAAAGGAAAAAAATGACATGAACATTGTAAAATTTTTTTACGATTATATTCATTGATTACGGCATTAAATCATATCAATTTGTCCCATTGACCTTTCAAAAACTCCTTAGTTCTCTAAAAGATCATGTTTTCATGGGCAAAAGATCATGGATCAAAAGATCATTTCAAAGATCATGGGCCCAATAAATCTCAAGTGGAGCCTAGAGCTGTTAATAATTTGTAAACTAAAGTTCAATTGAAATAATTAATTTCCAATAAAAAAAAAAAAAAAAAAAAAAAAAATGATATAAAATTAATGTTTTTGATTTGCTCATTCTAATTTGGTGGACTTAAAATGTAGGAAACAGGGAACAAACCCCTGGTAGTCCATGAATTAATTAGGTCAAATGTATACAATTGTTAAAATGTTCTCTAAGCCGACAATAGATGCAATTAAATACAACTTGGCAAATCTGAAACACAGCATTGCTTCTTCTTGGCTTTGTTTTGCGAGAGGTTTGTTATCTGAACACAAAAATCTCTCACGAAAGTGTTCGTAAACTGAACAGTCCGTTAACCGATCACCCACTGTACATTTTATTTAAATTTGAAATTCATTATTACTGTTAAATGCACTTTTTAAATTTACTATTTTTTAATTTAGAAAACTTATTTGAGCACAAGAAATGAAGTATTTTCATCTTATACTTTTATATTTAGACATGTCAAATTCTCTTTTTATAAGCCAGAATGCTAAGTGGTTGTTTCTCTTTATTCTAAAAAAAGAAACTAATGCTGTCATCACCTCTGCCGGTTTTGAATTTTTTGTGACCTAGGGTCTTTCTTTGTTAATATTAAGAAAACTATTGCATACAAAAATTCGAAAATCGGTGGTATTACAGAGCAATGTTTGATAAATATGCTGATGCAGACAATTTTCAAATCGAAGAATTATTTTAAGAGATATTTAATGTTAAAATTGGTCAAAATAATTCCATAAAAAAAAGTTTTATAGGAGCAAAAACTATACATAGGAATTTAATAATTTTTAGATCATTTTATATATTAGAAGTTCCCGGTGTACAGACTGCATTTATTTTTTTTATTTTAGACTCATATTTTGAGGGTTTATTTCCATCTTAAATTCAAATTTTCAGCATTTCCAGAGATATTTTTTATCTATTTTAGAAAAGGTTATTATTTTAAATTGTTGCCAAAATTATAAAAACTTCTTAAATAACAATATTTCCTTTAAACTGAAAATTTATTTACACATGACTATTACAAACAGAAAAAACATTAAATGATTACATGTTAAAAGCAGGAAAATATTAAAAATTAAGTCATAAAATTTTTTATACACATGAATATTTAAAAAGAAAAAAAACTATAAAACAATTAAATATTTAATATGTGTTAAAAGAAATAAATGCAGGTGGAATTACGTCCTATTTCAAATAGCCAAATAATATTGCCAAACAATTTAAATTAAAAATATATATATTTACATGTATACTTGAGACTTATTTCATGTTTCAAGATAATCTTTTTAACTACCAGGGGTCTGTCCAGACTTTTCTCACAGGGTCCTGTTTTTGTCAAATTGTGAAGTGTTTCTTATTTTTGTGAAAATTCTAGTCATAATTTTGTGAATTTTAAATTATCGATGTTTTCATGTTCTATCCTTCATATATAAAAAGCTAAGTAATATGCTCTTTGGTGAGTTCAACTGCTTACTTACAGGCCAGATTTTATTTTTAAATGACTAAATTAGTGAAAAGTTCAATTTGAAGGTGAAAAAATTCTGTGAAAGGTCTATTTAAGAAACAAATAATTTTGTGAAGGGTCCTGTTTTGGGATAAAATGTTTTGTGAAGGGGCCTGTTTGGGTATAAAAAATTTTGTGAAGGGTCCTGTTTTAAGATAAATTATTTTGTGAAGGGTCCTTTAAAGGACCTAAAACTTTCCTAAACTTATCCCTGACTACTGTTGATAAAGATAGAGCAAATAATATTTCTTTTCTAACAATTGAAATATTTCCAGGTGAAAAGCAGAAATATTTCCAGGTTAAAAAAAGAAAAGTTTGGTTAAAATTATGTCAGATTTAAAATCCTTTTCTTATACCCGTATTAAAAAATACCTGACATTAGCTAATTTTCGGACGTTTAACTAATCTTATTTAAACACACATGAAAACAGCAATTCACAGCAGCTTTTTTGGCCTTAAAATCCCCCAATTAAAAGAGAAATAAATGGAAACTCGTTTACATGGATATCGCCACCGGTTTTTCAATTATAATTCAATCTTCTGTAATCATTTTTTAGCCAATCAAATTAACGTATTTTTAGAATCTGAACGGGGGTTGGCAAGCAAAGCTCGTAGGGAGCAGAACCCCCTAGTATATTAAAATAGAAATAGAAAAAGTTCTTCACAATATCACAATGCTTCGTCTCCCCCGTAATTCAATATGAGATACCCCCTGAAATAGCCCTAAGTAAATTTTATTGTGAGTAGTTCATGATCCTCTTGGTCAATAAATTTGCAAAAATGAGTTTTTTTCTGAAACCAGTTCCCATCAGGCTTAAATTACTTTGTACTACTTACATTACAAATTAAATTAAAGCAAAGGGTACTGTTAAAGTAGGAAATACATAAACAAAAAAGAAAAAAACTTCATAAATCAGCATTCATACAGCAAGTAAGTTGTCGAAGCAGAAAGTTCTATAATTTATGCCACAAATATTGAAATTGAAAGTACACACAGAAATTGTGAATAGTAATGAATGATATTGAATATACAGCAATATTTTGCATTAAACACATTTAAAGCTGTTTTTATAATAATAATAACAAAAATAAGACAAAAAGGCACATCTTTCTGACACATTCACAAAGCCATTTTTGTATGCGTACAACATTTGCAGTCTCTCTAAAACTGGCTACAAAATCTCAAACATTGTGACTATTTTTTTTAAAAGACCCTTAGCCATAAGAAATGCGATTAAATTTCTCAGTATTCAAATAAAAATAACTGTATGTTTTGTACACTTAAGAATGGAAACAGTTTCATGACTGTGTCAGGAAAGTAATCAATTTGATTTTGAAGTAAGCATTGCAAAAAAAAAAAAAAAAAAAAAGTTTTCTATTTATTTGGCTAAATATTTACCAACATTTGCTTGAAGTATTTGACCAATTTATGTTCAATATTCAGCAAAAGGAACAAATATTTGTTACATCCCTAATTAAAATTAAATCTCTCAGAATTTGACATAAAATGCGTTGAACATATTTATTATGTATAGTATAATAAAAAATATGTGCACTAATTAATGCATATATGCTAAAAAATAAACGATTTAATGCAACAGAATAAAAAAAAAAGTAAAAAAAAATAACTGTTTATTCTGTATATTAATAGCAAATTATCAATATTAAATAAATTCATTGACACAGAAATACATGTTTAAAATAATGCAAATAAAATGTTATAGGTTAGAATAATGAAACAGAATTTAGAATTATGAAAATAAAATTCACATGAAATCTTGAAGGTGAGTACTTTAAAAAATGAAAAAAATCTTTACATTACATAGAAATATATAAATAAAGTACAAGGCACAGAATAAATATAAAATATTTTAAATAATATTAAAAGACTTTGAAAAAGGCAAATTTTTAGAAAATGTATGCTTAGATGGTACAAAAATTTCTCTATGTTTAGAAATTAATGAACAAAATCATTTATATTAAAATTATTTATGATAACATTTAACATACAAGACAAACTTAAGTAATTTAGCAATTGCAGTACTTTAAAAGAAACAAATCAATTAAACAACGAGAAAAGCATATATACAGTGACGGTCAAGAGTTTCCGGCCAGTTAGTTTCTTGATTTGTTTGCCAGAACGTTTCAGTGATGAAGAAGCACAAACAGAATTGGTCCAACAGTTAGGGGTAAGCAAATGACCTCTAACCATGTGATCATTCTGATTGAACACTGAAGATATTTGATGCAAAGGGGAGGAATTCAAAATCCGCGTGTGCAAAAGTTTCCGGCTATTTGTCATTCGTTAGATTTTGCTATAGGAAAAGTGTTTTTTTGACTGTGTTTGTTAATTAATCAACATGAATAATGTATTTGAAATTAAAAAATTAAAAGTTCAACAAGTATTATTTGTATTGCGTTGCTAAAGGGCCAATCCTCTCGTGAGATCGTGGCAAAGTTATCGATCAGAAAATTTACTGTGAACGATATTTAAAAAATATATAAAGATGGCCATGGCCTTCAGGACTTGCCTAGTTCGGGAAAACAAGGAAAATGACTATTTGTGTGGACAGATTTATCAGGAGAAAAGCAGTTTATGACCCAAATAAAAATGCCGCTGCAATTCCCCTTGATTCACATTGTTAAAATATTGTTGAAATAAGTCGGTCTACTGTGTCAAGACGCTTACGTGACTTAGGACTTTATGGAAGAGTCGGTGTTAAAAAATCTTTCATAAGTAAAAAAAAAAATCAGAGGGCCCGACTGGTGTTTGCCAAGGAACACAAAGACTGGTCAAACGTAAATTGGAAAAAAGTACTATTTTCCCAATGAATCGAAGTTCAACCTTTTTGGGAATGATGGCAGACACTATGTCTGATAACCTAAAAACAAAAGATAAGATTCGGGATATGTTATTCCTACAATGAAGCATGGCTGAGGACATGTAATGCTATGAAGCATGGCTGAGGACATGTAATGCTGTGGAGAGCATTTTCTGGAAAATGTGTCAGTCCGTTAGTTAAAATTTGCTGCAAGATGAATGGGGCAATGTATGAAGATATCTTGCAAGATCATTTGCTGCCTTATTGGAGTGAAAATTATGGTCGCAACTACAGTAAACTCCCGACTATCCGGCCTAGCAAAAGAAAAAAAAAATTAGGAAAGTTGCAAGCGGCTGAAACAGGCAGGTTATTGTCCATAGGAAAGTGCTAACACACGACAAGAAGGGATTACAGAATGCAATAGCAGAGACAGTCATCTATCAAGTACTTTTAAAAAAACTACAAACTAAGTTTTGACTCTTTTATCTTATGCATAACTTTTCATATTTGTGCAATCATTTATTAATAAATAGTAAAATAAGATTTACTGATTTTTTTACGAATTATGCTTATATTTTACGTTAAATTTTTGATTATTTTGAAACTGTATGTTATATATAAAATGTGTGACATGGGTTTTTAATATAATGGGAGGGGGGGGGGGGATGCAGGAAGTGAGTAAATATTTATAGAATCCCACCCTATCCGGCTTTTTTGTTATCCGGCCTACACTTCTGCCACATTAGGCCGGATAATCAGGAGTTTACTGTATTTGTTTCAGCGTGTTAACGATCCAAATCATACATGCAAGCTCGTTAAGCACTGGCTTTAGCACGAAACAATTCCACTTTTGAAATGGACAACCCAGTTACCAGATCAGAAAACAATAGAAAATCTTTGGAACAAACTTGAAAACGTGTGTGGGATTATAAATATTCCAATTCAGCAAAATCTTCCCAAAAATTGCAAAAACCATGGAAAAAAAATACCATAGACGATTTTCAACCGTTCTTTGAATCGATGCCACATTGCTGTGCCGCAGTACTTATTCTTAAATGTATGAAGACAAAATACTGATTGTAAATGTTGTTGATCACTGTCATTTTCTGTTATAACACCATTTTTTTCCAAACTCGCCAAGATGGCCGGAAACGTTTGAAAACATGCGTTTTCTTTTGCAATTAATTTTGTTAATTAAATTTATTGATATTTATTTTTTATTCCACAAATATGTTCCTAACTATTATGTCAATAAAGTGCATAAGTATCACTTTGAGATTCCTCTTCATATGGGTATACTTACAAACTAACCAAAAATTTTATGCTGGCCGGAAACTTTTGAACGCCACTGCATATGCTTTTCTTGATTTGTTTTAAAATACTGCAACTGCTAAATTACATAAGCATATATTCGTATATATACAAATATGAAACATTGGCATAATTTGTTAGATCATAATAGAAAGGAAATATAGATTTATTAACCCCCTGACCACTGAGCAAAATTGTAATGTTGTTTTCACTTTATTTTTTTAAAAAAAGCTAAAAAAAGAAGACGATTTTTTGCAACATGATATAAAAAATTTAATTATGTATAGAAATATAGCCTTTGGAGTGTTAATCATAACTTAATGTTTTAAAGCTGTATTATATTTGTTGAATTATATTAATATAAATAATGCTTCTAATGCAGTGAAATTTATAGCTTAATGAATGGATATATCAATTCACGGTGCTAAGAAGGTTAAGAAATATCTTAAAAAATGCTTACAAATATTATACATACCTAAGTCAATCACCTTTACATTCATTTTATGAATGATGATGGATTATCTAATAAAAGAAAATGATATTAGATTTGACAAAATAATTAAAAATATATTAAATGATATGTAATCAATATGGTCATAACACTTTACAAGTAAATATTTGTATCAATGGTTAAAAAATGCTTTATAGTTCAAAACATATACATAGTTTTTGTAAATAAAAGTTCAGGCACAAATCTTAAAAAAATATTCTGAAGTAAACAACTAATACAGAGTTTCCAAAACAATGTATGTATATTATAGTGTGAGCCTTCTGATACTGGTACACAAATTTTTTATTCTGAATGGTGTTACAAAAGAAATTTCCGGATCTCCATACCTTTTATCAGATCATGACAAAACAAATCTCTCATCCCCACTTTACTGTAGGTTTCTTAGACAATATTACCAATTCTAATCTTACACAATTTTACTAGTGAGAATGAAATAGCAAGCATTCATCTTGAATTGGCTGATATTAAATATAAATTATTAGTATATGTGCCATTTCAATAACAATTTTCCAGAAAATTTAAACAAAATGTTTTGAATCTCTTTTTCATTGAAGATACTCTATCATAATTCTATCATAATCACTAACAAGGGAGAAAAACACTTCTGATACCCTGCGAGTTTTACTGGTGGTATGGCAAAAGTAAAAATTTCAATTTAGTTGTATACTACACCAGTCTAAAAGTTTGAGAACCTCTGAACTAATATATTAAAAATATAGGTACAGTTTAGTTAGTTGGACATCAGTTTACTAAAATTACCTCAAAAATGACTACAAATCATATCCTTTTTGGTACTTTCCAGTATAAGGGTTTTGGCGAGATAGAGAAAATGGCCTTGGCGAAAGAGCGAAGTTTGGCAACGTATTTTTTGGCAAACAATTTTTTTAATATTTACATAATTTATTTAATACAAAAGAAGCTATTTATCTATTTTATATACAAACAAGTATTAAATTATATATGAAAAACAATGATATATATCAGGGCTTGAATTTCAGGGCGGGGTGGTGGGATTCGCGCCCAAAATTTTGAAATCCCGACCAAAATAATATCGTGGGCAGGAGACTCCGTTCCAAAAAATTTCACCATTTTCCTGAAAATTTTGCATTTTGAAATTACGATTAACTCCCGCAAATGCCTTGCAAATTTCCCGATATTTCCGCACGACTAATTGACACATTTTGCGTTTTTTTTTTTTTTTTTTTTACTGCGAATGATTGTTGAAACTCACGAATTTTCGATGCGACCGATAGACATTCATTATTTTTTTCTCGAGATCAGTTGACAAGTGTCTGCGACCGATTGGCGAATTCAGAGGTGATTCTGTTACGAATTTTCCGAAAATTTAAGGCATTAGGTTCCGAAAATTGTGAAAAATCGGTCATCAGTTTAACAGAAAAATATCATGAATTTCGATAAATGATCGCCGAAAAAATCAATTTTGTCAATCGTTCGAGGAAAAAATTGCCAATTTCATCGCAAAGGATTGCGAATAAAACACAAATTTTGTCAAAGGATCGCGGAAAAACGTGAATTTCGTCAGATTGCGGGAAAAAAACTTGAAATTCATCAAAAGATCGCAAAAAAATGCAAATTACATCAAAGGATAGCAAAAAAATCATAAATTTCGGCAAAGGAACCATGGAAAAAATGCGAGTTTCGGCAAAGGTTCGTGAAAAAAGAGAATTTCGTCAAAGGATCACAGAAAAAAGCTAATTTTGTCAAAGGATCACGGAATAAACACGAATTTAGTGTTTAGTCAAACGGCCGCTGAGAAAAAAACGCAAATTTCATCAAATAATCGCGAAAAAACATGAATTTTGTCAAAGGATCATGAAAAAAACGCGCAATTCGTCAAAAGATTGCAGGAAAATACAAATTTCGACAAAGGATCGCGGAAAAAACGCACATTTCGTCAAAGGATCGCGAAAAAAACACACATTTCATCAAAGAATCGCGAAAAAAACCCCATGAAGTTCGTCAAAGAATCGCACAAAAAACTCGAATTTCTTCAAAGGATCGCAGAAAAATGGCAAATTTCGTCAAAAGATCGCAGAAAAATGACAAATTTCGTCAAAAAATCTCGCAATAATGGCAAATTTCGTCAAAAGATCGCGAAATAACGGCAAATTTTGTCAAAAGATAGCAAAAAAACGGAAATTTCGTCAAAGTCAAAGGGGCATGAAAAAACACATAGCTACTGCTGGGAGTACCCCACACTCATCCCCTCTGTTGTAACCTTTCAGAAAATTTGCTGTCAGTTTCAGAAATTTTTTTTTACTCAGAATCATCCCTGCTTTCATACTTTTTTAAATAAAAAAACATTTTGCATCATTATTCTGAGTTGTTGATTTAAATTGCTCCAATGGTATTTTGTCATGCCTGTATTAATACAGACATGACAAAATAATTAATGCAAATCTTTAAAAAGCACGTAAAATAACAGTGGGTTTCATATTTTTTTGTCCCTCCCAAATAGCTCAACTCCCCTCCATTTATAAATGTTGGTAGGGAGACTCCCCTCCTGTGAAAAATTGAATTTCAAGCCCTGTATATATATATATATATAAATAAAACATTTAGACATTTATATATAAATACATATATAAGCATGCATAACAGTTTGTTAGATTTGTTTCCACAGCTGTTTATATCATTTGGCAACAGATCTTATTTTCTGAAGCCCGAATTGCGGCAAGCTTTTTAAAAGATGCCAAGGCCTCTCTATATTGGAAAAGTAGCCATTTTTTCTTCTTTTTAGTTTAGGAAGCATAATTTTAAGGCTCTGTAAAATTTCTTATTAGTACCCTTAAGATCAATGTACCTTATCAATGAAACGTAAACGAATGTATGTCAAAGAACTTTCCTCTAATAGGAATTTTTACATGTACAATACAAAATTATGATTACTAGTTTCTGACTGAATGTTAAGATTTAGCAAAAAACTTGAGTTTTGACAAAAGATTAATTTTCAAGAAGAAACTGTTTCATAATGCTATCAAGGATTGCAAATCTCAAATGTCTCCAATTAAAATAGTTTCATGAAGCTATTTTAATTATAATATAAATGTAATCAACATTGTCTAATATGGTTAGACATATGTTTAACCTATATTCAAACTTTTAAGGAAAAATCCCTTCACAGCATCATTATGCTATAAAGGAGATAAAATATAAGCATTGATCTCCTCCTCCCTCCCCCCCCCTTGATATTTTTTCTGAAATGTTTTAATATAATTTAGGATTCATATTTACTGCTTGTCTAATTTTTGTTTAGAGATTACTTAAACGTGTTACACACAATCAGAAACAGATCTTTATTTATCATGCTTCTCTGAAGTCAGTTCTTATTTCAACTTTTGCCCCAAAAGACACAGTAGGTCTTATTTTCCGGGGATGTTTTCTAAAACAGAGCAATTTGCATTTATTCATTTAGAAGAATCTAGAATTATTCATATATACTCATTTAAAAGAATATTTTTCTCTCCCCTCCACAGTCCTCCCACTGTCACCACTAATATATCAGAATATTTGAGATTTTGGGTTTGGTAATGGTTTCAGGGATTCAAGGGAGCTACTATGAAATTGGCAGGTGCTCTTATTCAGAAACTATGTAATCAAACAGTGTTTTCCATTTTTTATTAAAAGTAAAAAGACCTTTCAGAAAATACTGTCAAATTTGGCATTTTGAACCAAATTTCCAGATGCAACAGTGCTGAAAAGAGAAAAACCTGTCATCACATGCCAAATTCACTTATATTGAGTTATAATAACTCAATAACCCAGTAGCAGAAAATTCTCCAAGTGTCTGCAACAGATACTTCAGAGGCAGAAAATAATCTGAAGGTAAAATATTTTACAACTGAAGCGTTAATCAAAGGATCACTTACCTTTGACGTTATTATGCATTTTATTAATTTTACTAATAATAATCTTAAGTTTTTGTATTGTATTAAGTAATAAAGAGCCAAATATAATATAAAGCGAAATAAAGGTTCAATAGAAAAATAATCTGCAAACTAGAAAAGAAAATCTGCGACGCCCGTCTCACGTCTCGAACTTTCTGCTACCGTGTTCAATAACTAATTTATTTATCAAAAAAAGGAAAACGCCATTTGATTCCAAATCACCTCAATAGTCAGCTCTGCCAATTTTATACCTTTATGTTTAAAAATGGGTCAGAAAGTTTTGCGTGTGTTGAGCAAGGGAAGTTGAAAACCACCTTAACATATGGCCAGTGCTTCAACTTTTTCATTTTCATTGACTTTACTAAGCCCTTTTCAGTGGCTAATCCAGGTCATTTCTCCATGAATTTTCCAGGTTATTCTCTCATGAAATCATATCCCAAGCAGTCACTTTCAACACTGCATTGAAATTTCCTGACATTTCCACAATTAAAACAAAATTCGGTACTTTTTCATAATAACTACACAATGTCAAAATGTATGCTAATGCACCGTTTATTTCAACCCTGAATGTGCAAAGGATAAAAGTGAAACATTCTCCTGAAGAAAAATGTCTGAATTCAAAACTGACCTTGATAGTTGGAAAATTCCTGTAACTTAGATGTTAATGCAACAGACAACACCAAATGAGAGGATTAGGGACAATAAATAAATAAGTGATGATTCTTTAATTTTTTTGTTTAGTACATAAAGTCTGAAACATACTTAATGTTTTTTTAATGAGCAAATAAGATATATGTCACAGGTAAAAATTCATTTTCAGGACATGGATATGGGTGGAAATTTAAAAGAACCCATATAGTTTATCAGTACTCAAATTTCTGTATTTAGTCCGAAAAGAGTAAGCTATTTTGTAGCGATTAGAATTACACAATATCCGAAACAAAGGTTTGTTTACCCTGTTTCTCTGAATATGAGACCAGTTCTTACACTATTAACTTTTGCTTTAAAAAACACAGTAGGTCTTATTTTCTGAGGGTGTTTTCTTCAACATGCACAGCAATTACAGAAATAGGCACAGATGTCATATATTGGTTCAATTTTTTTCTGGCACGAATTTGGCGAAAACATCAACAGTATAAAGAACAACATCTGGGTTACCATATCAAGCAAAATAATGACACTTTGGCACCAGTTAAGTACCCGTTGTGTATATAACGTTGGCATCTGAAAAAAATCGCGCCAATATGGGGCATATATATATGACATCTGTGCCCAGGAATAGTATAGAGCTGTGCAAGGTGACGTAACGAACAGGTTTTTGCTGCAGCTGTAGGGCAACTATTGCTACTTTTATCAATACTTTTTCTGTTTGTGTGTCCTACAGCTTTCTTCATTGTTCTCCGGTAAAAGTCACCTGATGTGAACTGCTCTATATGGAACAAAATTGTGAATGATCACTGATTTCTGCAAAGGAGAAGGCGTGAAGGGAGTCATATCAGCAAAAAGTATAGAGAAGGTGGCATAATCGTTGCAATAAACATAAAGTAAAATTCAAATTAACGAGGAAGCTGCAAATCTAAGGTATAAAGTAAAAAAAAATAAATAAAAAGACGTACAGAAACAAATTAAAATAAAATTGAAGAACAAAAAACAAAAATAGGGCACAAAAATAACAGGATGAAGAAAAAAAATGAATCTAGATCTATATAGCAGCTGACTAACAGAATAAGAGTACACATATAGGATTTTTTTTTTCTGATAACTGTGGTGGCAGAATAGTAAAGAATGAAATTTACTACAATTTACCAGTTCAGGAAATTTATAAAACCTAACTGGATAGATGTTTTAAATTGCATTAATAATGATATGATTTGATGTCTATATTATGAAATTGCATAATTATTTTAATTTTTAAATACACTGACTAACTACTTTTTACAAAAATAAACACAACGCAGTTATTCACATTTGTAAACAGAAAATTTGATGACGATTGAAATTTTACTAACAATCGAATAGTCCTATTTCAGAACATTCGATTTAATGTTCGATAATCCAGATGTCAAACGATTTTATCTCGGATTTTATAAATTGTAAATCCAATTTTAGATATAAATTTGATTATTGAGACGATTTTGGACAAAAGTGGATCGCCATGCATCTTGATAAGCCTCGTAAAGTAGCGTGCCTTGATATGAGAGTGGCGATATACGGGGTATAAGAAAAGGGCAGCTGATGTCACTGTTGGTCGAATGGAGGAGGTTCCAAAAACGGGTTCGAGGCTGAAAAAAGTCACGTGATACCGGTAATTTACCCAAGGAACTTCTAACTGATAAGAAGGGAAGATACTACTGCTTTGCCTCATGAACTGCTTCATTGGCTAGCGGGGATTTACATTACACGTCTACGGAGCCTTCCCTTCTTTACGCTAGAAGTTTTTACCTTGACCACGTGATCAAAACGGAGATGGAATATCCTCCATTACTGTTGGTCCGCACGAAAGACCTGTTCATTCATTATTACTCCTACTATACACACGAACTCCGGGAATTTGATTTGTCTTTAACAGATGGATTTAACAGATCTATGATATGATTGGCCTACGTCGCCAATTGTGATTCCTGCAATGATCGCAATGATAAAAATGTAGTGGTAGATGGGTTGACGGAAGCGAGGACGGAAGTGTTTGTTTGTAAAAATGCCCTTTCCTTATAATATTTGATTGGTTGAGACGATTCTGGACATCTGGATTCTGAACAGTGGCGTAGCTACATATTCAGCGCCTTGGAGCAAGTAAAATTTGTGCGCCCTATTGTCACTCGAAAAAGTTCCGCGCATTTTTGTTTTGAAGTGTGAAATTTATATACTATTCTTAATTCGATTTAAAATCTTACTTTTATTTGAAAGTCAAAGTATTTGAACAACGTGTTAAATACAAATAATTAAAAATAAATAAAGAATAACGAAATAAATTATTCTGTAAGTACGGAGTACCTACCAATATGTTCTGCGAATAGGGCAGGATTTTCGTTTTACATGCGCGAATGGGCCAGTACAATCTGCCGCCCTTAATATCTGTTTTTCTTTTCAAGTGTTTTGAATCTTAGTAGAATACAAATAAAAAAACAGTCTTCTCAAGTTTTTTTTTTTTCATTTTACTTTTCGCTTATGGATGAGACACGTTTTTCTGTTTTTAGTGCCAGAAAATACTAAAATTCAAAATAACATAACTAGGTAAGTTTGGTCGTACAAAAAAGAATGTATTATTTTACCTGTTAAAGTACGAAATGCATTTTTCTAAATTTAACGTATAGAATCCAGGAACGGAATAAAAATGTAAACCTCGTAACTTTTAAAAAATAATTATTTTGACAAATTACTTTTAAGAGGATGAAGAATAGCTTTGAAACTTTTTTACTATTGGAGTTATAATTCTACAGCTAATGGTTTAGAAAATTAGCCATTGAACAACGATAAAAGTTGACCCCCGGATCCTCAATGGCTTTTGACTAATCTGAGCAGTTTGGCTAATCGCTAAAGAAAAACTAGCCAAATTCAAATAATGGTAGTAATAGATTTGTCGTAAAACACTAAGAATATCAAAACACAAATAATGAGTTTGAGAGAGTCGCTAAAACAGCAACAATAACAACAACAACAAAAAAAAAACATCCATTACAATTTGGCCATTTCAATCTTTAGTTTTCTCGCCTTGTGAAACATTTTAGCGCAGTGGCGATCGGCAACTAGAACTATGATTGACATCCTTATATATTACTCAAGATTCCAGTTTTTACATTCCATACACATGCAATGCAAGGAAGGAAATAGGAAAGCATTGTAATCACGATAAAAATAAATGAAAATAATGGTATATTTCACATATTCAAATACTCTGAATCAATTCTCACAATTTTTGCAATCATTCAATATGTATGTGTGTATGTTAGATTTTACTCATGTTTTCAGTTCCCCAAAGCACGATTTGGTGTGTTTTTGATGATGTCCGCAGAAACGTTATAAATCTGTCGTTAATTTTCGAAGAATTCGTCCGAATGGTATCTAAACTTTCTATCAACAATTCTGCGCCATTTTCTCTTATATCTCAATTAAATTATTTTTATTGCTCACGTTCAGCTTATATCTATACAACAACGTTTCACCACGCAGACAGTGTCGGCTCGATGGAGGGTTCACATATAGAGGTTTGCACGGGCCGGCATTTCCAGGCCCGGGCCTGGCCCGTTCCGAACGAAAGCTAGCTTGGCCCGACCTGGCCCGGTGTAAAAATTGAAAGTTCGACCAGAGCCCGGCCCGTACGGAAATCAGTGAAAATAGGCACGCCCCGTCCCGATTCAATTTCTACAAAAAATTCAGATTTTTCTTAACATATAATTAAGATTCCTTTAAAGAATACTGCATACATACTTATGGGATAATTTTACAGTATATTTTTAAATTACAATGTGTTCGCAAGACAGAAAATACACAATAGCAACATTAATGATTACTTAGATTCTTAGACGTTTCAACATTCAAATAAAGATTCATTAAAAGATTAATGCAGTTTAGAATAAAAGAAAAAAAGGAGGGTTAAAAGCATCATAACTTTTGAAACTGTATAATAAAAAGTACATTTGTGAAAATATTTCTCTGTCATTTATTAAGACTTTTCTCAAATACAAGGGAGCCACTTTCTGACACATTTCTGAATTCATTTCTTTTCAGAAACTCATAAAATTGGCAGGAGTTCTTATTTAGAAACTGTATAATCGAATGGAGTTACCCATTTTTTGATAAAGGCAATAAATCTATGCGAAAATACTGTTAAAGTTAGCGTTTTGAATCGAGTTTCTGAAAGCGACAGCACGGGAAAGGAGAAAAACTTGCCGCAGCGTGACAAGAACCTCTTATAACTCGACAAGTAATTTATTTATCAAAAATGGAAAACGCTATTCGATTCCAAATCCCCACAATAGTCAGGTTTGTCAATTTTATGCCTTTACAGTTAAAAATTAGTCAAAGAAAGTTTCGCGTTGTTGAAGAACCACCTTAAGTTATATTTCCAAAGATCACGTTAACAGAAGTTCATTATCGCTATTAATATTTTTACAAAACATATTGCCTGCCCTACACATCCTGAGAACAATTACATCCAGTTCCGGCCCGGCTCAACAATGTAAAAAAAATAAAAATGCAAGCCTGATCTCGGCCCGGCACCAGTCTGCTGAAAAAAAATTAAGCGCGGGTCAGACACCATGTAACAGTCCGATGCCGATCTCTACGCTGGACATGTTACATTTTTGTATTGATCTTGTTAAACTAGCATCGGCTTGTGACGCACATTTATAGTTATTCTCGCGAGAGCCAACATATTCATTCAAAATAACTCATATTTTATCCGTCTCGTCTAAATTTTTATATCGGGCTGAAAGGCCCGACAATTTTTTTTATCAGCCCGGCCCGGCTGCCCATTCAATTTTTTTGCCGTCCCGTTTCTTTTGTTTATCGGCCCAGCCCGTCGAAAAAAATTGACCTAATTCTGCCTGCACGCGGGCCGGGCCGGATACGGGCCGCACCTCTAGTTCACAATCACTTTAATAACAGTAATTTCAGAAAAATAAATTATCCTTGTTTAATCGTAGAAAATCCTACGATTAAAACAAATCAAATTTTATATACCAATATTCTGGTAGAAAAGTGATTGTGAAACACTGAGGAGCCCGGTACCGAACGCAGGGTCGGACTCGGTCACTGTGAAATACGCAGACCTTGGATTTTTGGAGAGTGCAACATTTTAGAAATTCATTATTTTACCAACTTGATAGTAGAAACCAACACTATCCATTAGCATTCCATTCTTTCTTTCTGTAGATGCTTTCAATTTCGGAACTGGATCCGAAATTGAAAGCGTCTTTACAGAAAAAAAAGAAAATCGAAACAGTAAAATAACCCGTTAGACATCGACGTCATATATGCTACGGAAAAATAATTGAAATGTAAATGAGAAATTTGTAAAGAACGCCATTGGTTTAACATTGGCTTGAGAATGACTAGTGTAGGGTTCTAAGTATACGGAATTTTAGTACTAAATTAGAATGTAAAGATTAATTAAACCTATTTTAAACTTTTTTTGCAGCGGGGGGATAAAACGTCTTAATGCTGATGGTAATATTAAGAAACGTGCAAATATTTGATTATAAAGCCAAATATCTTTAAAATAGGTTTTTATGCAGTAAACTCTGTCTATAGCTCTGTGCAAGACATACTTTCGTCTTTTGCAGAATGTTCTGTAAAGCTGAATGTTCTGCAACATGGTATAATCGAAAGGACGCAAAAGAGCCTTCAAATTGGCTGAAAATTCATGGGGCAGATCATGTCGCCATTGGTAACGGACAAAATTACAGAATATACATTAGTTTTTAAAGGTTTAAATGGTCCTCTGAAATAAAGAAATTTGGAAGGGAAAAATGCAATTAATCTACTTTGGAAAGAGAAACAAACATAATTAATAAAAAATGTTTAAAAAAAGTATTTTTTTTAAAAATATTAAATAATTTAAGACTGTTCAAATCTAAAGCTTGTAGCAAATTTTGTAACTATTACCTTCACCTTGGGGAGGGCGCAGCTTTATATGGTTTATGGCGCACCGACCCACAGGTCGGCGGCCCGACCGGCTAGTCTGACTCTACCAGAATGACTTAATTTAGTAAAATTCTATTTTTTCTTATTATTATTATTTTTAAATTTATAGGCCTTTTTTCAGCATAGGCGAAATGAAAATTATGTCATTCGAAAAATGTTCAAGCTTTAAGAATGAAAGTGCGCGTTTTCTTTAAAACTCGAGATCTTTATCATTAGTGGAAATGTTTCACCTTTTTATAAAATTAGGATCAAAGTTTTTATTCATTTTATACTGTTTTGAACTCACTATTTCTATAGATTGTTCGGAAAGCTGAGTGGAATAACTCCAGATTGATATCGGATTGTGGCAGGGGGAGAGGGCAGAGCTTGATTACGGCCTACTCACATTACTATTTTCGAAAAATATGTTTTGCTTATTTAATCCTAAAATTTTGCGATTAAATAAGGTTTAATGCTGAAAAATACTTTTCTTAAAAAGTGGTGTAAATTTGCATAGGTGATAATCAGATCCTAAGGAACAATGAATTTTTCTCTCGTTTTGGAGGAAAAGGCTTATCAATTCTGCATTTAAGATTAGCCATATTTTCAAAATCTCAAAAACAATACACACAAAATTTTATTTTCCGCTTACCCCTCACCCCACCCCCACTTAAATTTCGTCATCGTGGACTGATGTGGATTATGCGTAAATCCGGGTCTTATTATTGTTTTGTAATCTCTATTGATGCACGTTTAGTTTCCCCAAAACTCCAAAAATTTCATTTTCTTGTTTTTTTTTTTTCTTGCAAAATGGCCAACGATTTTCTTCAACTTGTCAAACTATTGTTTTTTTTTTTTTTTTTTTTTTCTTTCTTTTTTTTTTTTTTAAATCTTAAATTAACTAAATAGCTGTTACATCGTAAATATACGTTTCTCAGCGGTGACTTCTTTGGCTACCATTATTTCAGTACAGTATAATCATGAAAAATTTCTAAAACATTTTCAAGATTAATGTACCAGGAAGATTATTGTTTGAAAATGATGATAGCCAATAAAGTGACCAATGGGAGCCCTGTAAATAAGTTTTGATTAGTTTAAGATTTCAAAATCTTCAACTGTCGCCTACGGAACAGTTTCAGAAAAAAAATTAAGGCTTCAGTATGGTATGAATTAAAATTAAAACTTCGCGAATAGAAGTAATTTCTTTTAACTGTCTATGAAAAAATTTTGTAAATGGAAATAGTTGAGATTAAACACAGTAGAAAGTAACATACAAAGACACAATAGTAAAAACACAATAGTGGTGTTAAACAAAGTGAAATATCATAGGAATATGCCAATTGTAACAAGATTTATCTATACTATCTGACTAATAATGAAAATAATATGCAAATATTTTTACAAAATTTTATTTCGCTCTTTCTAATTTTGCGCCCTTAGGATTCGCGCGCCTGGAGCAGTTTGCTCCAACTGCTCCACGGTTGCTACGCCTCTGATTCTGAATCGTAAAAATCTTGGGAGTCTGTCTTCATTGCCAAGCTAATGCTTGTCATAGATTAACATTCAAGATTCCCTATCCTTGTAAAATTTTTATCATCGAGCATCTACCTTATTGTGATCTTTCTTTTTTTAATGTTTCATGTTTACGTTTTCAATAGAATCTTACACCGATACATGAACACAGAATAGATATTCTATTTTATATAGCTAATATCTATTCTGTGTTCATGCACGGATATATGCTTTTTTTTTTTTACATGATGAGTGAATGATATAAGTGCAACGAAAAACAGGGTAAAAATTTCGTCTTGAATGCTATATATGAAGTAAATATGATACAATTGGATTTAAAGCTACAAGTAGTAACAAGTACAAAAGTAATGGTGTAATATAAAAATATTCGAAGTATTGCACTCTACAAATTCCAGAAAATTTCATAAATATTCCCATTCGGTAAGAAAATTTTTATAGCCGATTTTTTATTAATTTATGAAGTTTAACGTATTAAACAATCGTTACAATAATCTTTTAAAATTGACGCATTCTCACTTTCTTACAGATAAAATAAAAATATTGTTTTTAATGTAAATAACGTACTATTAATTCAATAATATTTATAATATTAACATATAAGAAATAATAATAAAATTACAGGTATGGAAAAATTCATTTCGACAAATTTTTAGAATTATATAAATCTAACAGTTAAAAATAAATAGAGGTACTGACATTACACTCAATAAAATTTTATTCGATATGAATAAGTTAACGTAATATCTGAATTTAATTTTTTACAATTTAATATCATAAACTTACATATTTACGTTATTAACAGAATTTTCTACGTTTTTTTTATATTATTACTCTAATTATCATTTTGTAAGTTAAAGTTGAACAATACAAGCACGATAAAAAAAAAAGCAGCTAAATAAATAAAGCATAAATAGAATATCGTCTGCCTGTTCTTCGTCATAGATTAACATCCAAGATCGGACATTCCCATAGAGCGTAATGATAATGCGATTGCGATCGTAGCGCCCTTAGTGACAATGGGGAAGAAACTCCCCATACTTGTAGTATGCTTATTATTGAGTATCTACCTTATTGTGATCTTTCTTTTTTTAATGTTGCATGTTTACGTTTTCGATAGAATCTTACACCGATACATGAACATAGACATTCTATTTTATATATCTAATATCTATTCTATGTTCATGCACGGATATATATATATATATATATATATATTTTACATGATTAGTGAACGGTTTTAAGTGCAACGAACACTAGTTAAAAATTTCGTCTTGAATGCTATATATCAAAAGCAATGGTGTAACATAAAAATATACGAAATGTTGAACTCTACAAGTCCCAGAAAATTTCATAATTATTCCCCTTTGGCAGGAAAATTTTTATAGCCCGTGTTTTATAAATTTAGGAAGTTTAACGTATTAAACAATCGTTACAACAATCTTTTAAAATTTATGCATTTTCACTTCCTTACAGATAAAATAAAAATATTGTTTTTAATGTAAATAACGTACAATCAATTCAATAATGTTTATAATATTAACATATAAGAAATAATAATAATAATATTACAGATAGGGAAAAATTCCTTTCGACAAATTTTTAGAATTGTATAAATCTAAAAGTTAAAAATAAATAGACGTACTGACATTACATTCAATAAAATTTTATTCGATATGAATAAATTGACACAATACCTGAATTTGATTTTTTACAATTTAATCTTATAAACTTACATATTTGCATTCTTGACAGAATTTTCTGGCGGCTTTCTTTTATATTATTAGTCTAATTATCATTTTGTAAGTTAAAAATAAACAATACAAGCACGGTAAAAAAAAAAAAAAAAAAAAAAAAAAGCAGCTAAATAAATAAAGCACGCATGAATAGAATTTCGTCTGAACGAATAGATATTCAAACCATAGAAGATAAACATATTTCTTCAACATAGGTAAATTTCGGAGGTTTGTTAGTTCTTCCCCTTGCCGATAGTGACGCTAGTACTGTTGCCATTACAGATTTTGCCGTAAATGTCCCATCTTGGTCCTTAATCTATGGTTCTTCATTTTAGGAAAGAATAGATACTCAAAACATAGAGCGTAAACTTATTTCTTCAACATAGGTAAATTTCGGAGGCTTGTTAATTCTTCTCCCTTGTCGGTAGTGATGCTAGTACTGTTGCCATTACAGATTTTGCCGCAAATGTCCCATCTTGGTCCTTAATCTATGATGCTTGTTAACTTGTCTCACTCGTATTAATCGAACTCGTTTAAGCGAGTATCGCCAAGTTCTGGAATAGAAAATGCCAGGATTTCTAGAGTTTGGACAAACGCGAAGCCCTATGTCGCCACTCTCATATCCAGGCTCCCTAGTCTAAAGCAGGCATTTTCTATTCCAAAACTTTGCAGTATTCGTCTGGACGAGTTCTATTATGCGAGTGAGGTTTTTTTCACGAGGTGTTCGTGGTCGAGGTAGGTTGCTGTCGGCCCGGCTCCGTGCTGCAAGTTGTGGTGTCCCCGTTTCGTCTCTAGAGCTACAGGTTGTAGTTTTTTCCCTTTTTTATTATTGCTTTTCTTTCAACGTGGTCTCCAGCCCTGTGTGGCGTGGTAAGCTTTCCGCGTTTGTAAATGTTTACTTTTTGCTGTGTTTAAGAGTAGTTTATTTTTATTTTTTTTCTCTGGCTCGCTGGTCGAGGACTGGTTGTGTTGTTTTTTTTCGTAAAGTATGTCGTCCATTTTTACTATTACAGATGCTAGTGCTAGTGACCCAGAAATCTTTGTGCAGGAAGTTAGTAATCCTTCGCAACAGGTTACTTATGCGTTCGCAAATGGAGTCTCCAGTGTTTGTGTCTTTCTTGAAGCGACTGAGGGTAAGATTCCACGAAATAAGCCTGTGGCTTTAAAAGCTGATTTTGACAAAATAGTTGGTCCGGATGCGCCTTTAAAAATTCGTTTTACCAGGACGGATAAATTGTTAGTCGAGACGTCGGATGCTCAATACGCTCAGGCGGTCTCCGATATTGACAAATTACTTAATGTGCAGGTCAAGGCGTATATTCAACAGGAAACTATTACGTCGCGGTTTGTCTTACACAATATCGATACGAGTATTAGTCTCGAAGAGTTGGGAAAGGAAATTCAAGCTGAAAATAAGCTGAAGGTTAAGGATTTGCGGCGTTTTACCAGAAAGGATAATGGTGTTACCAAACTAGCGGAAACTGTTTTAGTGACTATTTACGGCACATTTATTCCTGAAAGGATCAAGTTGTTTTATATGACTGAAAGAATTAGACTTTTTTATGACAGACCACGCCACCCACACAGCACACTTGGTTACAGCAATGTCTCGGAGACATCGCAACGTCCCTTTATTGTCACGTCTCAGTGCGATGTAACTAGAGCGTCTCCGAGATGACAAGAAAGACTGTCGCTGAGATCATCCCTTGCGACATAATGGAGACACAAGCTGCCGTTTTCGCCCATGCGCAAATACCTCCAAGTTACTGGCGCATGCGTGAACTTAATGGCGTCAAAGATAATTTGTAGAGAAGGATGTGCGCGTGCCATGTGATTGCTCCGTGTTTAGATTTGATATTGTGTATTGTTTTTACTATTTCTAAAGTGGTGCTTGGATCATTTTAGACAACATCCTGCCGCTCAGAGAACCCCCCTCTCAAACCTCCAAAGTGGTGCTTCTTCAGTTTGGAAATTTTTAATTAACTATCTGGCAGAAATATAGTGTTTTGTTGTTTGTTTGTGTTTGTGTGTGTGTGTGTAGATAATAAAATTATAAAAGCCTCCTGACATTTATATTTTTACAATAAAGCTTATGAATATATTATTTATCTGTGTCATAAATACTGATTTTTTTTTTATTTTTTATGAAGGGCAATTATAAGAATACACTTAGAATAAAAACTAATACATCATTTCGTCTCATACTATTATATAAATAGTATTGCTCATAAAACATGTATTGTAATTTTTTTTCTGTTATTTGATTGAATTGATATAATATATTAATATAAAATATTTATCCAACAATAGTTATTAAAGTTTATCATTTACTGCTTTAAAAGTATATATTTGATTTTCTTTTTTTTTTGACTAAAGGATATATTTAAATTTTTAGAGGGGGGGGGGTATATATAGCTTAATAAGTTCTCTAAAAAATACTAAAGAAATTATAATGTGTACATTTCGATTGCAAAAATAAGCTTGCAAATATTGTAATCTATAAAAATTAGCATTTTATGGAGATCTACTTTTAAATGATTAACAATTGATCTTCATCAAGTATAAAATGCTTGCATTCATAAATATGAGTTTTTTAATTAAGTTTGAATCAATACAATTCATAGAGTGAAAAATGAAATATATATGATGTAAAACAAGCAACTCAAGAGCAATTGATTGAAAAAAAAAAGTTGTTTTATAGTTTGTTTAAAATGGATGAGAAAAAAATGTAAACAAGTTTAGAATAAACACTAATACATCTATCTCTTCGTCTCATACTATTATATAAATAGTATTGTATGAGTTTTCTTTTTGCTGTTATTTGGTTGAATTGATATAACAGAAATATTTATTAAACAATAGTTATTAAAGTTTATCATTTGCTGCTTTAAAAGTATATATTTGATTTTTTTTTTTTTTTTAAGCTAAAGGATATATTTAAATTTTTATTTGTTTACTTTTTGAAAATCTACCCCTATACAGATTAAAGAAAACACACAATGCAAAAAAGCTGACTGAAATTACTACATAATTTGAGAGTAGCTACATCATATTGAAACTTATTTAGTTTAGTATTGTTGTTTATGTGTGGATGGGATAATAGAATTATAAGTGTCTCCAGACATTTATATTTTTGCAATAAAGTTTACATTTTTTCCCCTGTAACTGGGCCAAAAATATTGAATTTTTTTGTTTTTATGAAGAGTAATTATCAAATTTCTTATTAAATGTAACTAAATACGAGGGTTGGGGGGGGGGGGGGGTTATGGCTTTTACAGAACTCTATTTTTTGAATCGGTAAACTGCTATTTGCTAAGATAATAAAATTGTATTAGTCATTGATATTTTTGCATAATAAGTAGTACTTATGAAAATATTGTGATTATATACATATGTCAGGCTTTATTTATCATTTAAAAAGTCTGTGTATAAAATAAGCAGGAATATTTTAATTTCAACCTGCTGGTATAATAAGGTTTGTTTTTGTTTATGTTCAAAAGCTTATGTTTAATTTATGAAAAAATAAATTACAAAAAAATATATATATTAAAAGTTACAAAATATTTAGCATCTGCATGAGGAATAATAAATGAATAATTATTTGCTAGAAACATATTGTTTTTTCTATCTGATAAATTTCTTTAATTCTAATACAGCGTTTCTTTAATTCGTTGATTTATAATTACTGAAGATAATTGTTAAACTTTGCAAATTCGAAGTAGATAAAAAAAAAATTCCATTGTAATTAACATCAGGTTATTTGTAAATAATTGCAATAAAAATAGTTATTACAAATAATTAAATTATTATTATTATATCTATATTAGAGTATGTAAAACTTGTGTATATATGCAAAAAGATTTATCAATATCATGTTTATGACTGAGCTAAACAAATTTTGAAACTTATTTAGCTGAATTATTTTAATCTGTAGATATGTGGAGTTTTATCATTAATCAAGTATTTATTTATTTTTAACATAATATCATAGTACAACAAACTGCAGAATTTAACCCTTTTCACTTCAAAGACTCTGTTGGAAAAAAAAAGGGAGGGGCAATATATTGCTTAACAAGTTTCCTTAATAATACTTAAGAAATTAATGTGTAAATGTGGATTATAAAAATAAGCTTGCAAATATTGTAACGTATAAAAATTAATATTTTATGGCGATCTACTTTTAATGATGTTTAATAATGTATCTCCATCAGATATAAAATGCTTGCATTCATAAATATTATTCTTTTAAATAATTAAGTTTGAATCAATGCAATTCATAGATTGAAATAGTGAAATATGTATGATGTAAAACAAGCAGCTCGGAAGCATTTGATAGAAAAAAAAAATTCTGTTTAAAATTGATGAGCAGAATTGTAAACAAACATAGAATAAACACAAAACACCTCTTCATTTGATGCTATTATTTAATAGTATTGCTCATCATAAATCATATATTATATAAGTTTTCTTTTCTTTTTTTCTGTTTGGTTGAATTGATATAATAGAAATATTTATTCAACAATAGTTATTAAAGTTTATCATTTGCTGCTTTAAAAAAAAATTCAATTTTTTTTACCTAAAGAATATATTTAAATAAAATCATAAGACGAAATGCAGTATTTCACCTTGATTCAGTCGCAAAATATACAATATGAACTTTAAAATGCTCACTGTTTTACTTAAAAGGCAGCAAAAAAAAAAAAAAAAAAAAAAAAAAATAAATAAATAAAAAATAAATAAATAATAATAATAATATAGATGTTACAAATGTACAGATTTTACAAATTTAAAATAAATTATACATTTTTTAACTTGTAACATCCATATTATTATTATTTTTGTTAGCCATTTAAGTAAAACAGTGAACTTTGTAAAGTTTATATTGTATATTTTGGTAAATATTTAAATTTTTACCTGTTTATATTTTGTAAATCTGCACCTATAGAGAATAAGGAAAACTCATACTACAAAAAAAAAAAAAAAAAAAAAAAAAAAAAAAAACTCGATGAAATTCTGCATAATCTGAGAGACATCATACTGAAACTTATTTCTGTGTGGAGGAGATAACAGAATTATAAGTGTCTCCAGACATTTATTACAAGGGAATTTATATTTTTTGTAAACAAACATAGAATAAACACCAATTCGTTTCATACTACTGTATGAATATATATCATATTATTAATATAATATATTATACAATGTATAGCTCATCATAGAGGTTTCTTAAGAAAGTTTTCACAATCATAATACAATAAAATAATTGAATTTCTGTGCAAGAATAAGTGGATTTCGTTGCAAGATTTTATTAAATACAAGAAAATTTAAAAATCAGCTAAAAAATATTTAACATTTACTTGGGCTAGCTTCAGTTAAGGAAAGTTCAGTTAAGTTCAGTTAGCCCTAAAGGAAAAAAAACAACAACTGTAGAGCAAAATACAGCAACAAAAGGGTGATGGGGAGGGGGGGAGTGAGCCTGCATGCCAGTAGACCAATTTTCACCACTATTTCTGTTTAGTGATCTCCTCCTTGTTTAGTGAAAGAAATTCTGTTATTAAATAAGGTATGTTAGGAGAAAGAAAGGCAGTATCACATCCAGATTGCTATTCAGGAATAGTGGCAGTAATTAGCATGTGAGTTTGCCAATATTGTGCACCATCATTGTCTGAGAGTAAGGGAGGAGTAGACTCAAACTGTATGTATTAGAAAAGATTCGGGAAACATTTAATAGCATATTACCTATACAGTATTTTTTTAAAACTGATCAGGGTTTGTTGATATATATCTCGATGTATTTTCATATATATTTATTTTTAAAATATCAAGATTTTTGGTATTTTCGTAAACTTGATGTTTATTTTCAAAATATCAAGATATTTGATGTTTTGTATATTTGATATTTATTTTCAAAATATCACTGAGCAAGATAATTTTGACATTTTCAATTAAAAGAAGTGTAAATGAAATTTTCAATTGTTATTAACTGTATCATTCTGCAGATAAAAAACTTTGTTTCTGGCTCTGGCAGTGACTTTTTTATCCAAAGGAAACAAATATTTTCCCCAAGTTTTATGTTTGAAGCTTTTATTTTTAAATGTAGAACTAATAATTAGGCGAGATAATTAATTCAAAACAGCCATTGAAAGATATACTGTCTAATTTAGATAATCCATTATATAGCTTCATTAGAAAATAATCTTTTCCTATATTGGTTCAGTTTAGTATAAACTATAGGTAATACATGTTAGGAAATAAAAAATAAGATAAGCTTACATTTATATTAAAATTCTTTAATTTAAAAACTATTTTGTTTTCAAAATTTCTGATTTCTTGATATTTGACACGGAATACTATAATATATATATATTAATAACTGCATAAATAAAATTATATCTGTTTTCAGTTAGGTAATCTTCAATTTTGTTCTAAGTAGAAAAAAGAAAGAAGGAAAAGAAAAGCAATGCATTTTTAGAATATTGTTTAAGTAAATTTTCATGTTAAGTGCAATATGTTTTAGTTTCTAATTTATATTATGCTTGAAAATATTTATTGTCAGCTAACTATTAAATAATTTGTCATTTAACTATTAAATAATTTATCAGCAAACTAGTTAACTATTTTGAAAATATCGGATATTTTTGATATTTTCGAAAATACCATGATATTTACGAACCCTGGAACTGATCATATCAATTATAAATTTTACTTTTTGAACACTATTCTAATAATTTAAGTACTACTCAGAATACTGATGATAAAAGCCCGTGAAAACTGATTTTCAGAATAGACAAAGATTTAGGATGGTAGAGTCTTGCAATTAAATACGATAGTAAAGCCACTTAGACTGTGGATTATATTTAGAAAGAATATGGTACTGCATTAACCTTTTCCCGTGGGCTTCCAATCCAGCATAGAGTTCTTGTGAGGGGCTATTTGTCTCGCGGGGGTCGAAAATACTCAGCCTGGTTTCTCTCTAAAAGATTTCTAAAGGGAGGCAGTTACAAGAGATTTCTCCTCTCTTTTCATTCTTATCAGCAGCTTCGGTAATGCACCCTCTCTAATTCTACACCAGTTGGGGTTTTGTAGCCTTCGCGACCCAATTGAAAATGATGCTTTTTGACTAAAAAATAAGGTTTTGATAAATTCTTAGGAAAGCCTTTTTTTTTTTTTTTTTTTTTTTTTTTAAGCATTATTTGTAAGTTTTAATTCACACAATTCTAAGAGAATTTTTTCAATTTTATTCTGAAATTAAAAAAATTAATTAAATATAATAAAATGATTCTATAAAAAAAATAGATTAGTATTAAAATGGACAGACTTTTCTATCTATATCCCAGCTTATTGCCAATGTAAATTGAAATTCCTTGAAAATCATCTGTTTAGATTTTAAACAAGAATAAACAATAGTTTTACGAAACAATACGAAAAACAAGTTCATTGTCAGAAATGTCCTGTTAATATGCCTTTTAAATAATTAGAAATTGCATGTAAATTTTCATGTTGATTTGTTTATTTTTTAAAACTATTATTCGTTAAAAACGCGATTCTAATCTTGAATTGAAAGCTAAATAATCTTCAAACATGACATTTGTCATACTTTGTATTAGTAAATTGCGTTTGGAGGAAATAAAAGCCAGAGGGTAATCTTCGGTGATGCGTTTGTTTACTTTTACAGTAAATGATTAATATTGAAGTTTTCATAAAAATATTTTAATATTTCAAAAATAACGATAGATTTTTAGACCGTCCAAAGTGCTACATAGTTAAGAGACACTCCCCCCACTTCCTACCTCCTTTTTAATAATTCCAGCATGTTATTTCATATATGCTTTTCAATAATTTATTCATACGCGTTAAACTACACAGAAAGTTAACTATTCAAAATGAACATCTCAAATTTATAAAGAAAAAATACTGAAAGTGTCTGCAACGCTTGATTGAAAAAATAAATTATTTTTCTCAGAAGCAACAACAAAAGAAAAGTGGCAATGGGATTATTAAAAAGTACTTAATTTTGTTGCTTTAGGGTTTGGCAAACTATACAGGAAATCTAAAAAGCTTGATTAAAATCTTATTGAGAAAATTTTGCAACTAGACAAGTATCTCTTTTCGCAAATAGCATTTTCTTCTTTTCCTGCAGATCACATTTGCAATAAACGTATTTATTCAACATGTTATATTTCGAAAGTTTTATGTCTTCTCTAATTTTAAAATATTATTTTAGTCCAATATTTTCAAACTTCCTGAATTAAAATGATTTATTTAAAAATTCTTAAAATATTATGGTTTTTTACGTAGCCTCCATAAAAGCTTCACTTTCATTTTTTTTTCTTTACCATATAACATTTTCCATCATATAACACTTTCCATCATAGTTTAAAAGAGTTTATGAATTCGTTTTGTCTGCCCATGCTCTAAATTGCGTAAGTATAGTATCCCATAAATATAGTAAGTATCCCATAAGTATAGTAAGTATAGTATCCCATATAGTTTGCTATAAATTTGATATGTTATTCAGGTTTACTATGGAATGTTCAGTATTGCAAATAAAGTTTGTATCATTTACGGTTCAATTGCATGAAGATTCAAAGCAATTCCGATACATTATGATCTTTTGGACTTATTTTTATGACGTTACATTATTTTAAATATATTGAAAATTATCTATCTCAATGAGGTGTATTGCAAAAAAAAATAACTGAAGAATATGATGTGCATAGAGTTTTACATTAATTTACAGTGCATACAAACAAATTCGGGTACCGTGAAAATATAATGTAAACAATGAATAATATGTAAAATAATTACCGGAAGATGATTTTAATTGTGGTATGCGTTTTTATGATTTTTTTGTGTCTAAATTCTTTAGATCATATACAGAGCTGTAAAAAATATCTAGTACATATCTAGTTTTTGAAGGGATACTTTTGAAGCAGAGTTTTCAATTGCGCTCTGCGTTTAAATTGAATTAAATTTTAGCATATTATGAAGCATGCATACAAATCTGTTAATCATACACAAAGTTGTACAAAAGATATGGACACCTTTCCAAGTATTGATGGTGATTCCTTAAATTGGGATTCCAAATGCATTATGCGTTTTTTCAAATTGTTTAATTAGACATCTTTTTTCACCTTAATAAACTGTGAATTTTTGTTATGGTATTCTGAAAGTATCGTAAATTGTTTCAGAGACAGACCTGACACAAGATCTTTCGTTCTTGTTTTGAGTATTAAATTGTTGTCTAACATTCAGTAAATTTTATAATGCATAAAAACTGTAACATTTTCCCTATAACACTATATACATGTTAAACACAAAAATTTCTGCCCAAAATATGGTTCAGCAATCCTTTATAAAATAATATCAGTTTCAAACATCTTAACATGAATGAAATGTAGATTAAAGAATTGTTGATGTTATATAGTAATTTATTCAAATTGCCGCATGCATTTTTCTAAAAGAATTATAAATTACAAGTACGCACTGTATTTTCGATAGGAAATTTTTTGTAATGATCCTAAATACTATTTAAATTTCCAGAATATTTATGAATATTTCAAGAATATTCATGAACGTTAAAGAGTAATCAGACGGACAGACATACCATCCCAGAGACGGATAAATGACCCGAAGTCACATACACTTTTGTAATTCGTAGAAAAGTTATAAAATATTTCTTCAAACCTTATGCTTATCACTTCTAATAAACATTAAGCTTCTAATCTGGATACTTTTTGCTAAAATAAAATAAAATAAAAAGTCTTTGTACTGTTTACTCATTTTCTTATAATAAGTATTTTTTTAAAGAGAAAAAATAAAGTAAATTAAAATATATATATATATATATAAGAAAATCTTAATGCACAGGGCTGGAAATGGAAAATTCTACGAGTCAGAATGCTATTTCAAAATTATTGTTCATTATTAAACAAAAAAAAAAAAAAAAAAAAAAAAAAAAAAAATTCAGGCAAATTAGTCAACCCTACAAAAACAATTTAAAAAATGCGTTAAAATTCTAAATAATTTTAAAAATGTTACTGACAGCAGAATAAAATCTCAAACCGGAACAATATTTTTCATAATTTAACGAAGAATCGAAATATTGTTCTCACTTTTCCTCAGGGTTGGGTTTTTGACGTCAAAAACTGGTTTTTGACATGACAAGCGTCAAAAACTGGTTTAAACTGTCATAAACTGGTTTAAACTGTCAAAAACTGGTTTAAACCGTCGAAAACTGCCAAATACATGTAACACGCTAAAACATTTTAACAATAGATAAACATTAAATAAGTCAATGATTTATGTGATCTTTTATTGAAATTTAATATTTTAAAAAATATATTATTTGCAATAAAATATTTTTTTTTTTTTTTTTTTTTTTTCAACCAGAAGAAAATAATTTTGTACAATTAAATAATCCGGATCAATTTTACCCCGCAGCATGCTGCAGCACACCACGTGTTTAGCACATTTATTTACATCCAAAAGATTTTTGAGTTTAGAGTGTATGAAGCGTTAGAAAATAGTCTGTCTCTTAATTGATGCTGAGCTAGTAGGACTTGATAGCAAAAGCATTGCTAGATGAGCAAGTTTTGAAGCAGGCTCAAAAAGCTGTTGCATTTAGTGATACCTTTCCACCAAACAATGGAGTCCTCCCTATAGCACTGAAATAGGAAGACTGGAAAGGGGATTCTTTAGCTTCATACACAATCAGTATGGGTAAGCATCCATAAACTCTCTCCGTAGCTTAAGCACCAGCTGAATCAACTGATACAGCAGTCAACCCTTGCCCCTGATGGTTGGGATGCAAAGTATAAGCCAAACAATGGTATGGTTTCATGATTTGATCCCTTCTATTATGCACTTTTTCAATATGGGCTTACAGGAATTTTCTTTTAGATGACCGAGCCAATTTTGTTCAGTTTTAAAATCGAAAACATTTTTATATATTGAAAGAAAGCATGTTTTAAAAAGATTTGGACTTTAAGCTTTTTTTTAAATTACTTCTCTTATTTTGTAAATGTTTAAAATTAATAATCCAATTTCAATTTTGAATGGAATGGTTATTGCCTAGACTAGAATAACATTGATGCACATTATCTTGTTATATATACAAAAAAATCTACACACTTCTAAGTTTTTTTTCCCCATAAAAAAAGCTAGCTAATACAAGCTCTAAAAAGTAAGCGAAATTAAAACGATTTTAAGTAAGAGAAAAAATGTACAGCTCAGGTGAGCTTAATGTCTACTTTTTAGAAAAACACAATTTTACAAAAAATTAAAAATTTTACCCTGTTATAAAGTTGCACTTAACAATAATACTTTACTATGTACTAATTACTGATATACAGTAAGAGTGAATTTAAAATATTACATGTAATGTTGTCATGTGTGACATTTAATTTGAATTTTTACAGATCAATTTAGTATTTGAGGTTTTTGACATGACGGTTTAAACTATGGTTTAAACCCGACATAAACTGACACATGTCAAAAACCTGCCAACCCTGTAATTATTACTAATACTATATACTAATTATACAATTATAGTAAATAGTGAATTTTAAATATTTCATCTAATGTGTGACATTTAATGTGAAATTTTACAGATCACTGTAAGTATTTGAGGTTTTTGACGAGGTTTTTGACAAGGGGTTTTTGACATGACGGTTTAAACCGCAGTTTAAACTGTCAAAAACTGACATGTGTCAAAAACCTGCCAACCCTGCTTTTCCTATGCATTTCGTGCTCCGATAGTGCAGGATTTTCCATTTCCAAGAAAACTTCTTTTACAATAAATAAAAAGGATAGAATCTTTACACCCCTCTGACCAAACAATACTCAAAAACAAGGTCTCCATCTCGCCGGTGCCTTATGGTTGAGAACAATGGCTCCTATCATGGGGGAACTAATATTTTTTTTTTTTTTTCAATCTTTCTGCATGTTACATTGTAAAGTGACTTTTCTTACTGAAGTAAACATAACTTTCGAAGGTCGTGCACTGTGCCATCATGATGTGATAGATTTTTAAGTGATCTGACTATAAAAGAGAAGTACAGTGTCAACCTAGTAGCACTATGTATAATTTTAATATTATTTTAAAAATTCATTTCAGATAAGCTGAAAACTATTTGGCTATAAATTTTAGGAATTACGGAAATTCGGTGGGTTATAGAAAATTAAAAATGCTCCCTTTTCAATGAATCTAGTTCCTAACACATTTACTGCTACAATAAATATAATGATGATGTATGTTTTTAAGGAGTCATAATAAATCATTTTAGGCAAATTTTACATACTTATGAAGAAGAAGAAGAAATAGTTTTTTAATTGTTTATATAAATTGCATCCTGAATATTGAACAAATTACTTCTACATTCACAAAAATACAATTATTTGTAAAAAAAAAAAAAATTAATTGTCATTATCTCTTTTTGATCATAATTATTTCTTCTAATTTAACTAACTGTACAGTTTAATCTTCATTTTAATCTTCAGATTTCTTCAGTTCTTGCTAATTTTAATCTTTAGTTTTAGATATATCTCACTGTGTAATAAAATCCAATGTCATGGTTCCAGCTCGAGCTCATCTGTTCAATTGTTACATCATCTGTCACAGCTTCGTTTCCGGTGAGATGAAATCATTCTTTTACAATTACGTATGCAAAGGTTTGAAGGTTTCTCTTTAAAAATTTGGTTTCCGGTAAAATGGAATCATTGCCTATAATTACGTATGCAGATGTTAAAATTGTGAAAATATGTTTGTGCTTAAAACTGAATTAATACCACATGAATGATGTGGCGCTGGGAATATAATATTTCAGGATTTATCATCTGCTAACAGGCAACATAAAAGTAATAAATATTTTTAGCAATTATTTTTAATTTTAGTTGAAAATCTCGATTTCAACTCACCGTTCTAGGACGGGGTTTACACTAGTATATATATATTTAAAAAAATTTGTATTTTAAATTTTATATTTCATAAATAAATAAATGGATATTATGTAGGCATCTAGAGATACAGCCATATAAGCAAATACATAGACATACACATGGGTACAGCGAAGAACTTAGAATTTAACACCATTTCAGACAAATGTAAAAGATGCTTTATGTTAAGATTAATGCATGATGTATTCAAACCAATCTAAAAAAAATAATGAAACACCGAAATTTCCGCAAACAAATGTCTTAAAATTTTATAATACGAGTTTTTCTTTCAGGGGAAAAAAAAATAAAACACAAACACAATAGTATTATTGTTACTGTTGTTTCTCATTATCGCTGATTTTTTTTTTTTTAAATTTGCTCTGACTATTGAAGAAGAGGGCTCCTTTTATGATGCCTTGAAAAATATGGATGTGACCCCCCCCCCCCTCTTTTCAAATTAAAGATCCTGTGTGCAGATAGACACACTGGAGACACACTGGAAAAAAAAAAAAAAAAAAAAAAAAAAAAAACCTTACATATTGAAGGCCTTATAGTCACAACTTCAATAAGAATTTGAAATGTAGATATTTATCGGATACTAAAATAATAATAAGAAGAAAAATTAGTTTTTTAGTTGCTTATATAAATTATAATTTGAATGTTGAACAAATTATTTCTACATTCACAAATACAATTATTGGTATACACAAATACAATTATCGGTAAAAAAAAAAAAAAAAAAATCAATTGCTATTATCTTTTTTAGATCATAATTATTTCTTCTGAGTAAACGAATCAATCCCTCTCATTCTTCCTCTTTTCATTCTTTCTCCCCCCTCCCCCCATCCCCGCTTGCGAAAAAATAAATAAATAAATAAATAAATAGGATAGAGAATTTCCACAGACGTTTCATGATATTAATCTAAACACACAACCTACTATGTATATACACAGGGCTTAGTGCGTAATAAAAAAAGAACAACAACAACAACAAAAAAATTACTCTAGTTGCAATAATAATAAGCGTAGCGCGGATCACGGAAAAAAGCGCACCGGAAAAAAGCGCACGGAAAAAAGCGCCCCGGAAAAAAGCGCCCCGGAAAAAAGCGCACCCGGAAAAAAGCGCCCCGGAAAAAAGCGCACCCGGAAAAAAGCGCCCCGGAAAAAAGCGCACCTTTTTACAAATCACATATTAAATAAGTCTGATAATAATACACAGGGTTAACCTCAGAATATAAACACCAGATTGAGATGACTTTTTGAAATCTGGCGTCTTGCTCCCTCGGTACGGAGAGGCTGGGGAGGGGGGGGGGGGGAGAGGGGGGTCTTTAAAAGGTATCTCAAAACCTGCATTGCCTCGATGATGATAAAATTTTGTAAGGTATGCAGAATCAGAATATAAACATCATGTACTTATACAGTGAAACCTCCCTGTGTGACCACCTCCCTGAACGACCATTTTTCATGGAACGAAATTTATTCCCATAGTCTCAATACTAATTTTACCTCCATTCAGAGACCATCCCAGTTGAACTCCCTCCATAAGCGACCAATTTTTAAAAGAAAATGAAACAGATTATGTAAGGTATGCAGAATCAGAATATAAACATCAGGTACTTGTATATATACGGTGAAACCTCCCTGTATGACCACCTCCATTAAGCGACCACCTCCCTGAACGACCATTTTTTCATGGAACGAAATTTATTCCCATAGTCTCAATACTAATTTTACCTCCATTCAGAGACCATCCCAGTTGAACTCCCTCCATAAGCGACCAATTTTTTTTTAAGAAAATGAAACAGATTTTGTAAGGTATGCAGAATCAGAATATAAACATCAGGTACTTATATATATACGGTGAAACCTCCCTGTATGACCACCTCCATTAAGCGACCACCTCCCTGAGCGACCATTTTTTTCATGGAACGAAATTTATTCCCATAGGCTCTATACTAATTTTACCTCCATTCAGAGATCAACCCAGTTGAACTCCCTCCATGAGCGACCAATTTTTTTTAAAGAAAATGAAACAAATTCCGTTTTTTCCAGGTCGCTTGAAGAAGGTTTTATTAAGAAAATAATTCCGGAGAGTGCATTTTTCATCAAACTTATAAACTAAGTTTAGATTTTTTTTAATTCCGGTAACCTTTAAATGTTTAAACTTCTTTGTGCTTTTTTAGGCAATGAATTTAACTCTGATGACAAATTAGGAATGACGTTCAATAAACTCCCTTGCACTATTCTGTCAGGAAACTCTCAAAGAAATAGATAAATTAATGATATCGTCATTATTTGTTTCCGTCCAAAAAAATTGCATTTATTTACTGAACTTCGAAAAGAAATAAAAGTTATAAAATATAAAACCGTAAAATCAAAGCAAAGGTCAATGTATTCATTTTTTAAACTCTACAGTAATTAACTTATGTAATTAACTTTTGTTTTGATACTTAAAGTTTTATATTTTTTCCTAATGTGAAAATTAAATTTTAGTAACGTTAATTGTTACCTTTTTTCAACAATTAAAATCTAGATTTAAACAGGACCTCCATTAACAGGCCACCTCTCGGAGCGACCCATTTTTATTGGAACGGAACGTGGTCGCTTTAGGGAGGTTTTACTGTGTGTGTATATATATATTTAGCCTCCCTTATCCTTCCGGAGTACGGCCGTTTGTGTGTAGGGGTGGAATCTACAAAATCCGAATCTATTAGACGATAAAATTTTGGAACAGTATAAAATCAGGATGTTTTCTAAGTATATAAACATCCAATTGGATGAGTTTCTTTTAATTTGGCCCTTACCCTCCTCCTTGGCAGGGGGGGGGGGTTACAAAAATCTACGATTACCTTCCTCATAAAACTGTACAAGAGTCCATTATCATTTTATATTATTGCCCCCCCCCCACACACACACACACTAAATTTTATAAAAAATTGAATATAAGACCCGAGAATTTTAAATTGTTATAACCAGTCATCAAATTGTCACAACGGTTTGTTCTTTTAAGGGTGTTCTCAAATCCAAAGGACCAACTTTCTGACATAAATTTTAATTTTTTTTTTTCGAAAATGCATGAAACTGGCTGGTGTTGTTGTTCAGAAACTATGTAATGGAGCTGTTTTTTCCATTTTTTTTTGCAAATGCAATAGATCTTTCAGAAAATAATGTCAAAGTTTGCGTTTGGAACCGAATTTCCGAGGAATGAAGAAAGAGTCTCAAGAGAGGGCGAAAAACGGGTTTGTCACGTGATCGAAATCCCTTATAACTCAATAGGTAATTGACTGATCTAAATGTTAAATTTCTTAAATTAATTCTAAATTTTTAAAACAGTGTAAAAAAGCATTGAAATCTAAGATGAAAATAATTTGTAAAGTTTCTATGGGTATTTTGTCTGATGAATAAACGAAAAATGCTTTAAATATGTATTTACATAAGCTTAAATGATTATGTTTGTTAAAAAATAAGTACAACCAGTTTATAAAAAGCAAATTCTTATCAGGCATAAAATGCATTCGCTTTAAAAATGATATTTCAATCTAATGCTGCTATTTTATGGATTTCAAATATAACTTCAGATATAACTGGTCATTCTCATGTTATTTTGTATGCACAAATTAATGGTTGTAAACCATTTCCATAATTTGTTTTAATTAGCATGAACATACAGGCGTGTAAGTTTTGATTTATCAAAACTTACACGCGTACGGACTGGACGGAAACGGGACACACGCGGACGGATCGCCTATCTCCGTCCGCAGCCCCTTTTTCTACTACTTATTCTGACTCTTTTGCGGAAGCCAGGCTCATAGGCCCCCACCCACGTCCCGAGTATAAGAGACTCTAGCGAAAGCAAATGTAGGGAAAAAAAAAATCTTTCTTCTTGATGGGTGTAATAAAATTGATAAAGTGCAGAAACATAAATAAATTCTATCGAATAAGTATTTCGTGTTTATTTTGGAACTTTAAATGGTTTAATTTTAATTTAGGAATTCAGAACAACTAAATAACATAAAAGAAAATTACACTTATTTGTTAGAGAGTTCATGATGTTTTACGACAGGGGAAAAAATTATCAAGAGAGAAAGAAATTCCTCGAAAAGTAATCGGCGACCAAAAAATGAATAAATAAACAAATAAAACCGTGGTTCCCAGTATAAATTTCGGGGCGACCGCTCCTTTACCCCGCCCCCTCTTTGTATGTCCCTGGGGAGCACACTAGAGGTCTGCACGGACCGCAGTTCCCGGGCCCGGCCCGTTTATATTTTCACAGTTTACGATCAGGCCCGACTCGTGCAAAAATCAATGAAAACAAGCCCCGCCCGTGAAAAAATCAATTCAGTCAGGCCAAGTTTGGCTCGACACAATTTCTTAAAAAATTCCGATTTTTCTTAACATACAATTGCAAGGCTGCCACTTGCTACTAAAATGCTACTAAAAGCGACTATTTTAAACATCCGGCGGCTATGACGACTATTTTAGGCCGAAAACCATTAAAAAGCAACTATTACAAGAAAACAGGGGACTTTTTTCGGATTTCAGCGACTAGTTTTACTGAAAATATTCAATCTTTTTCTTCAAAGCATCTAGAGTCATCTTCCAAAACGCACTGTTTCAACGGTTGTTTGAGGAGATTCGTGATTTTTTCCGCAACGAATTCCAAATTTCGCGATTTCGCCCCCCAACCCCCAATCGATTGACGAAAATTCATATTTATTTCCGAGATCTTTTTATACTATCGTTGAAGGAGATTTTGTGATTTTTTTTCCGCGATCCTTTGCCAAATTTCGCAATTTTTTCTTTGACAGATCGACAAAATTGATTTTTTTTCCGCCACCACTTGTCCAAATTCGCGATAAAATTTTTTCGCGACTGATTGATGGTAGTTACTATTTGTGTCAGAGATCTTTTGACGAAATTCCGGATTCTTTTCCAGATCGGTTGTCAAAATTCGTGATTTTCTTTTCACGACCGACTTACAAAATTCGTGATTTTTTGCGCGATCATTTGATTAAATTCTCATTTTTTTTTTTTGGACCAAATTTGCGTTTTTTGGCCGCCACCATTTCACGAAACTTGCGATTTTTTTTTCTTGCGATCGTTAGACGAAATTTGTAATTTTTGGCCCATTCTTTTGACGAATTTTGCGATGAGTTTTCTGCGATCGAATGACGAAAATCGCCATTTGTTTCCGCGACCTTTGGTAAAATTCAAGATATATTTTATGGTTGTTTGAGGAGAATCGCGATTTTTTCCGCAACGAATTGCAAAATTCGCGATTTTTTTCCCTATCGATTGAGGAAAATAGTTATTTCTTTTCGCCATCTTTTGCTACGATCGTTGAAGGAGATTTCGCAATTTTTCCTATGACCTATTGCAAATTTCCCACTTTTTTGAGGGCGACCGTTCGCGGAACTCACATTTATTTCCGTGATCCTTTGCCAAATTTTGCATTTTTGTTATCGTTTCACGGAACTCACGATTTTTTTCCGCGATCCTTTGCCAAAATTCGCGAATTTTTTTGCGACAAACGCGATTTTTTTTCTCCACCACCACTTGTTGAAATTCGCGATACATATTTTTTCCGCGACCGATTGATGGTATTCACTGTTTGTTTCAGATATCTTTTGACGAAATTCGCGATTCTTTTCCACGATAGATTCGTGATTTTCTTTTCAAAACTGACTTACGAAATTCTTGATTATTCGCACAATCATTAAACAAATGATTGCGCGATTTTCGATTTTTTACACGATTATTTGACCAAATTGGCGTCTTTTCAGGTGTGATTCTGTTCTGAATTTTCTGAAGATTTAAGGCATTCGGTTCCAAAAATTTTTAAAAATCGGTCATCAGTCCGAAAATTCGGCCATAAAAAATATCGCGAATTTCGGCAAACGGTCGCCGAAAAAATCAATTTCGACAATCGTTCACAGAAAAAAGTCGCCAATTTCGTCAAAGGATCGCAGAAAAAACGAATTTCTCTAAAGAATCGCGGAAAAAAACGCGAATTTCTACAAGGGATCACGAAAAAACGCAAACTTCGTCTAGGGATCGCGAAAAAACCACACATTTCACCGCGCAAATTTCGTCAAAAGTTCGTGGATAAACGCAAATTTCGTCAAAGGATCGCGATAAAGAAACGCAAATTTCGTCGAAGGATCGCAGAAAAACGCGAATTTCGCCAAAGGACCCACGAAAAAACTCATAATTGGCGCCGGGAGATCCCCCCTTTCCCTCCTCTGTTGTAACCTTTCAGAAAATTTGCTGTGAATTTCAGATTTTTTTCTTTTACTCAGAATCACCCCTGCTGTTTTTTTCTCCGCGACCATTCGACGAAATTTGCAATTTTATTTCTCTTTGTCGTTAGACGAAATTCGTTATATTTTGTGCATTCTTTTGACGAAATTTGCGCTGATTTTTCCGTAACCGAATGACGAAAATCGCCATTTGTTTCAAGAATCTTTGATAAAATTCATATTTTTCCATGGTCCTTTGAGGAGATTCACGATTTCTTCGACGATGAGTTACCAAAATTCGCATTTTTTCCCCTGCCGATCGTTTCATGAAATTTACGATTTTCTTTATACTATCCTTTGCCAAATTTCATGAATTTTTCTACGACCGATTGACGAAATTGATATTCGGCATTTGTCGGAGATTTTTTGACGAAATTCGCGATATTTTCCCATGATCTTTTGTTGAAATTCGTCTTTTCTTTTGTCGGCTGACTGAGGAAGTTCAAGGGCAAGGAGGCAAAAAGAAAAGAAAAAATCATTTAGGGGATAAAGGCAGGGACGACTTTATGAGCCATGTCGCCCTGTGGGAGATTTTTTACTGTACCACTGCAAATGCTATACTCATATTTTTTCTTTTAAAGGGTTTTACTAAAGCATTTTATTTTGTGCACTCCTTCCAGGGCCGAAACTAGCTATATTTTCACCCGGGGCAAATATGGATTTTGGCACCCCCTCCTTCCCCCGCAAAATAAATTTACAAAGAGAAATTTGCGAAAGTTTCTATTAGCGGGCTTATTTTTAAATTTTAAATGTGTAACAGTAAAATACGTAATATTGAAATATGTAACCATCTTTGTCAAATATTTATTCATTAAAACCTGTGAAAAAAATCAAAAGGAAGCGGAAATATTTCCGCTTTATAGAGGTTTCCGTCTTGGCAGATATAACTGTTGGTATTCATTCTGTTGGAACCATGCAGTTTTTTTTTTCATTTAAGACAAGATTCCATTATAGACAGATTTCATTTTTCCAGATTTTACTGTTGTTGTAGCATAACAAATTATTACAAATGAGGTACTTTAATGTCATAGTGATATGAGTCATATTGTTTTAGGAACTAAAAGACCAGGATTTACTGTAGGCATAAAAATGAATTCCAGCATTGTAAAATATCTTCCTGTACTATCTACACCAGTTTTGTGGAATTGTGACTTATACCACTCTTCTTATATATAGATTGTTATGTCTACATACTTTCCTCAACCTAATGCTAATTTTCAAATTTATGTGTGACTCAAAACAAATTTTATGAATTTTCAACCACTTCTTTTTTATTGTACCAGTCAGTTACCTGATCGCGCCCCCTCTAAGGCAAAATATGGTGATATGCATGTAAAAAAAAAAGTAATTGTAAGAAAAAGAATGAGTTATTCATTTGCTGTCTTGCATATTGTAGGCGAATCTTTTTATGTATTTGGCAATTTTAATTCTCTTTACTCAGCTTTTTTTTTTTTTTTTTTCGGCTAATATATATATATATTTTTTTTTACACAAATTGCATACGTGCATATACATATTGTATAATATGGCAAACCAAATTTTCATCTGGTGCCCCCTTCGCGTGGCGCCCAGGGCACATGCCCCCTTTCGTTTCTCCCCTGACTACTTCTTCCGTTTGTTTTTATTGCCCCGGGCAGCCACCCGACTTCGCCCATATTAAGACGGGAAAAATGAAAGCTCAACGCTTCTCAGGGAGAGAGAGAAAAAAAACTGAACAGCCTTCATGGAATCTTTTTATCAGAAAAGTCGGAGTCAAATAAAATCTTCATTTGGTGCCCCCTTCACATTTTGGTACATTTGGAATTGAAGAAAGAAAATAGCCTAAGAGAACAGCTCTTTTTTCTAATTCATTTGCAGACTTCTATTATAGATGAATCTTTTTATATATTTGTAAATGTTAATGCATTTGGTTCAGTTTTCCTTTTGGATTTTCCGGCTGTGAGGCATTTTTATGCAAATTCAATATAAATACACACATACTTTTGCATGTAAAGACAAAAGAAAAATCTTCATTTGGCGCCCCCTACGCTTTCTGTTCTGGCGCCCAGGTTGTAGAAGATTGGGGGGGGCACATGCCCCCCGACGCTACGCCTGTGCTACCAGGTATTTTAAAATAAATATAATGGCGACTATCTCTTAAACCGCTGTTGCTAGAAACATTAATTTAATCACAAAAGTATACAAATCATGAACAGATTTTAGATATGGCATTTGTTTTATAATTAGTTCATGTTGTTGTTCAGAAACTATGTCATCAAACTAGAAACAGCTGTTTTTTCCTTTTTTTTTTTTGCACACGCAATAGATCTTTCAGAAAATAGTGTCAAAGTGGACGTCTTAAACCGAAGTTCCCGAAGAAAGCAGAAAAACGTGTTTGTCACGTGTTCAAAATCGCTTATAACTCAATAGGTAATTTATGGATCAAACAATGGAAAACACAGTTCGATAGCAAATAGCTTCCGTAGTCAGGCCTTCCAATTTTATATATTTCCGTTTAAAAGGGAATTTGTAAATGTGTCAAAACGTTTTGCGCTTGTTGAGCAGAGCAGTTGAGAACAGTCTTAAAACACTTTTCAAATGTGTTTCTTTGATAACGGTAAATAAATTTTCGTACCATTACAAGCAGGGTTGTTTGGTTTAAACCACGTTGGTTTAAACCATGGTTAAAACCAAATGGTTTAAAAAAAACCATGCTGGTTTTTTTTCATGTGGTTTTTTTCTCTTTTTCCCTAATGTTTTCTTTTATTTTACACTTTATTCAAAAATACAAAATCCAAGTTATGCAGAAGCTACAAGCAAAGCTTTAGAAAAATGATGAATTAATAAATTTGTAAAGGTGACAAACACTTTTAATCAATCAAACTTTTCTTATAAGCTTACATAGCAGACTAACTAATTATTGTAAAATTAGCTGGGAAGAAAAAAACAAGTAGTTACTTTTTTTCTTCTTTTTTGTGAGCCTTTTATTTTTAAAAACAGCCAAAATTGCAAATTTAAGCTAAAAATACACTTTTATTACTTAGATTGCTTGATTAGTTAAGATTTACTAAGAATTACATATGCCTCAATGATGACATAATCATAAGTAATTCTCTCCATTGGTTACTTTTTGTTCTGTATGCTAAGGAATGATTGGCTGTGAGTTTTCTTTGCTGTATCATGGCTATTGGGTTTAGTAAGCTTTTGTTTTTCTTGCATTCCTACATCGGGATTGGGGTTTTGCATTATGATTTTATTCTGTTACCAGCAGGATTGGCACGGTTTAAATCAATTGGTTACCCAACTGTTTTTTTAGAAAAGATCTAATATAATATTTTCTCATTTTTGTAATTTGTTTCAAATTATTGGATATAAGTAATTTCTACTTTTAAGGGTGTATTCCGATCCAAACTGCTTATTTTCTGATTCATTTTAAAATTCATTTTTGCTCTCAAACGCATCAAACTGGGAAATTCTCTTATTTAGAAACTATATAATGTGCCGTGCTTCTTAATTTTTTGATAAATGCAAAAAATACTGTAAAAAACGCTGTCAAAGTTGACGTTTTGAACCGAATTTTCCGAAGCGGACGATCTGGGAATGAAAAAAAATGGTCATATTGAGAAAATAATTGTTTAAAAATCAAATTCTAATTAATTGAGCTGAAAATGAAATCACACGGCATGTTAAACATGTCTTCAGAAATCACCCCAGCAAGTTTCATGTTTTTACTTTTAAAAATGAGTCCGAAAATGTCTCAGAAAATTTCGAGCTGTTGAGGGTGGAAAAATATTTTTTCGAATACACCCTTAACAGTCATATCCCAGCAGTCATCGTGAGACAAAGTGAGTCTAGGTTATATTTGTATGCATGTAGAATGCAAATTGCATGTGTTGAACATATCTGAAGCTCTAAAGATAAAATTTAAAATATGTGAATGTAGCAAAGATAAGATAGATTAAAAATATTCAATATTTTGAATAAAATATTTTCCTTTGAGAAAACGCAGATTATTTACAATTAATAACATAAAATGACCTTTAAGATTTCAGTCAAACTGCAAAAGAAAATTTTCTTGATTAGGGAGATGACTTTTTAAGACTGTTCTCAACTGCTCTACTCAACAAGTGCAAAATGCTTTGACACATTTACAAATTCATTTTTTAACGAAAAGATAAAATTGGAAGGCCTGACTGGAAGCGATTTGGAATCGAACTGTGTTTTCCATTTTTGATAAATAAATTACCTATTGAGTTATAAGTAATTTTGATCAGGTGACAAAGAGGTTTTTAACCTTTCTTGAGTAGTTATTTTTCTTTCGCAAGGAAATTCGGTTCAAAACGCCAACTTTGACACTATTTTCTGAAAGATCTATTGCGTTTGCGTTTGCAAAAAATGAAAATAAAAAATAAAATAAAATAAACCGGAAAACACAATTCCATTACATAGTTTCTGAACAATAGCTTCTGCTAGTTTCATGCATTTCCGAACAAAAATAAATTAAAATTTATGTCAGAAAGTTGCCCCTTTGGATTTGAGAACACCCTTAAAAGAACAAACCGTTGTGACAATTTGATCACTGGGGGTCTTATATTAAGTTTTTTTTATCAGATTTAGTGTGTGTGTGTGTGTGTGTGTGTGTGTGGAGGGGGGGTGGGTTATATAAAATGTTAATGGTTACGAATACAGTTACAGAATACAGTTTTATGAGGAAGGTAATCGTAGATTTTTGTAATCCCCCCCCCCCCACTCCCGCCAAGTAGAAGGGAAAGGGCCAAATTAAAAGAAATTCATCCAATTAGATGTTTATATACTTAGAAAACATCCTGATTTTATCATGATCCAAAATTTTATCGTCTAAAACCGTAATAGATTCGGATTTTGTAGATTACCCCCCCCCCCTTACACACACACACACAGCCGTACTCCAGAAGGATAAGGGAGACTAAATATATATATATGCATACAGTAAAGCCTCCCAAAAGCGTCCACGTTCCGGTTCAATAAAAATGGGTCGCTCCGAGAGTTGGCCTCTTAATGGAGGTCCTGTTTAAATCTAGATTTTAATTGTTGAAAAAAGGTAACAATTAACGTTACTAAAATTTAATTTTCACATTAGGAAAAAATATAAAACTTTAAGTATCAAAACAAAAGTTAATTACATAAGTTAATTACTGTAGAGTTTAAAAAATGAATACATTGACCTTTGCTTTGATTTTACGGTTTTATATTTTATAACTTTTATTTCTTTTCGAAGTTCAGTAAATAAATGCAATGTTTTTGGACGGAAACAAATAATGTCTATATCATTAATTTATCTATTTCTTTGAGAGTTTCCTGACAGAAGTTTATCGACTTTGCCGAAGTTTATCGGCAAGGGAGTTTATCGACTGTCATTCCTAATTTGTCATCAGAGTTAAATTCATTGCCTAAAAAGGCACAAAGGGGTTTAAACATTTAAAGGTTACCGGAATTAAAAATAATCTAAACTTACAAGGGAACCACTTTTGGTGTTGCTCGCACCTAGGATCGAGACCTGGTGCATTTTGTAGCCCTATGCATAAAAGTTAGAGAACCGATCAAATTTCTTTGTTAAAATAGTATTTTATATACTTTTTTATACTTTTAATTTTTTATTATTACATTTTTATTTGTTTATTTCACGCCAAAAGTGAGTTAAGTCGCCAAATATGGAGCTACAATTTTTCCACCCACTTTATCCTGAGAGTAAGTACGTACATTTTAGAATTATATCAGATTGCGATTTGTTTGATAATTGATTGCATAAGAATCATGAATTAGGATTTTTTTTTTTTCTATGCAGACGATAAATATATAAATAGTAAGTATATTTCTATAAAAGCTTTCAAGATCGTTGAAACTATTTTTGAGTGAAATACGAAATAAACAAACCATTTTCTTTTGAAATCGAATGGAATAAAGTTTCGAATTTTTAAAATGAAATGTTACTGTATTAAATAGTCCTTTGGTAATCATAAGGTAATCATAAAGTAAATTAATATTTTTACACAATTTATAAAAATTACTGTGACATAACAATTTCTACTGAAGTCCAAAAACCACTCCTCACGTAATACAAAAGCTATGACATTTGGCTAGGGTTGCCGGAAATCTCTACTTCTAAAAGAAACCCACCAACTTTTCCCCGCCAAAAAATATGAATATAATGTTGCAATTTTTCAAAGTCAAATTCGTGGTTTCTTGAAGGAATTTTTAAACTTTTTTCAATATTTTATACTTATTATTAACTAATTTGTATTTTTAAATGCGTTTCTTTAAAAAAATTCAATGTTAATAGTCCGATAAGTGGTCTCGAAAATTGCATTTTCAGAAAGTTATGCTGCTGTAAAACCAAGAAATATTATTTTAACAGAAAAATTTTATCGATTCTCAAACTTCGCAATATAGGGCTTTAAAATGCACCAGGTGTCAATGCTAGGTGCGAGCAACACCAAAAGTGGTTCCCTTGTTAGTTTAGAAGTTTGATGAATAATGCGCTCTCCGGAATTATTTTCTTAATAAAACCTTCTTCAAGCGACCTGGAAAAAACGGAATTTGTTTCATTTGCTTTTTAAAAAAATTGGTCGCTCATGGAGGGAGTTCAACTGGGATGTCTCTAAATGGAGGTAAAATTAGTATTGAGCCTATGGGAATAAATTTCGTTCCATGTAAAACTGGTCGTTCAGGGAGGTGGTCGCTTAATGGAGGTGGTCGCTTAATGGAGGTGGTCACAAAGGGAGGTTTCAATGTATATGTAAGTACCTGATGTTTATATTCTGATTCTGCGTACCATACAAAATTTTATCATCGAGGCAATGCAGGTTTTGAGATACCTTTTAAAGCCCCCCCCCCCCACCACCACCTGATGAATAATGCGCTCTCCGGAATTATTTTCTTAATAAAACCTTCTTCAATCGACCTGGAAAAAACGGAATTTCTTTCATTTTTTTAAAAAAAAATTGGTCGCTCAAGGAGGGAGTTCAACAGGGATGGTCTCTGAATGGAGGTAAAAAAATTAGTAATGAGCTTATGGGAATAAATTTCGTTCCATGAAAAAATGGTCGTTCAGGGAGGTGGTTGCTTAATGGAGGTGGTCACACAGGGAGGTTTCACTGTATATATAATTACCTGATATTTATATTCTGACTCTGCGTACCTTAGAAAATCTGTTTCCTTTTCTTAAAAAAAAATTGGTCGCTCATGGAGGGAGTTCAACTGGGATGGTCTCTGAATGGAGGTAAAATTAGTAATGAGCCTATGGGAATAAATTTCGTTCCATGAAAAAATGGTCGTTCAGGGAGGTGGTCGCTTAATGGAGGTGGTCACACAGGGAGGTTTCACTGTATATATAAACACCTTATGTTTAAATTCTGATTCTGCGTACCTTACAAAATTTTATCATCTAAGCAATGCAGGTTTTGAGATACCTTTTAAAGCACACCCCCCCCCCCCCCCCCCACAGCTTGATGGATAATGCGCTCTCCGGAATTATTTTCTTAATAAAACCTTCTTCAAGCGACCTGGAAAAAACGGAATTTCTTTCATTTTCTTTTTAAAAAATCGGTCGCTCGTGGAGGGAGTTCAACTGGGATGGTCTCTGAGTGGAGGTAAAATTAGTATTGAACCTATGGGAAATAAATTTTGTTCCATGAAAAACTGGCCGTTCAGGGAGGTGGTCACACAGGGAGGTTTCACCGTATATATAAGTACCTGATGTTTATATTCTGATTCTGCGTACCTTAGAAAATCTGTTTCATTTTCTTCAAAAAAAATTGGTCGCTCATGGAGGGAGTTCAACTGGGATGGTCTCTGAATGGAGGTAAAATTAGTAATGAGCCTATGGGAATAAATTTCGTTCCATGAAAAAATGGTCGTTCAGGGAGGTGGTCTCTTAATGGAGGTGGTCACACAGGGAGGCTTCACCGTATATATATATAAGTACCTGATGTTTATATTCTGATTCTGCATACCTTACAAAATCTGTTTCATTTTCTTTTAAAAAAATTGGTCGCTTATGGAGGGAGTTCAACTGGAATGGTCTCTGAATGGAGGTAAAATTAGTATTGAACCTATGGGAAATAAATTTCGTTCCATGAAAAACTGGCCGTTCAGGGAGGTGGTCACACAGGGAGGTGGTCGCTTAATGGAGGTGGTCACACAGGGAGGTTTCACTGTATATATAAGTACCTGATGTTTATATTCTAATTCTGCGTACCTTACAAAATTTTATCATCATCGAGGCAATGCAGGTTTTGAGATACCTTTTAAAGACCCTCCCCCCCCTCCCCCCCCCCAGCCTCTCCGTACCGAGGGAGCAAGACGCCAGATTTCAAAAAGTCATCTCAATCTGGTGTTTATATTCTGAGGTTAACCCTGTGTATTATTATCAGACTTATTTAATATGTGATTTGTAAAAAGGTGCGCTTTTTTCCGGGGCGCTTTTTTCCGGATGCGCTTTTTTCCGGGGCGCTTTTTTCCGGGTGCGCTTTTTTCCGGTGCGCTTTTTTCCGGTGCGCTTTTTTCCGTGCGCTTTTTTCCGGTGCGCTTTTTTCCGCCTACCGCGTAGCGCATATACACCCTACCTGTGCCTCTTCGTCCCGTATATTTTGTTGTTCATACATTATCTCCAATTTTTTTTTTAATTTTAATTAGATCTATATAAAATTATATATATATATGATCTAATAAATGAACAGCGTAATAGATATATATATATATATCAAGAGTATTTTCAAAAATCTTATTTGCCAAAGATATTTCTATATAAAGTACTAACAAAAAAAATAACATACGCATAAAAGTTGAACTATTGCCTCAACTGGCGTGTGATTGAAAGGATAATATCTGGTTATTCTGTACTGAGCGCGCGAAGTCATTACTTACGGATTTGACACTTTTACGACCCTAATCTCCGCCTCCTTCACTTTCGTTTTCTCTACCCCTGTTCCAAGAGAAAGTGTCACGAGCCCCTCAGAAGATCCTTCTCTTTCTGGACACATGCTGTCACAGCCCCCGAGAAGAGGTTAAGTACTTTTTCAGCAAATATTCAGCCTTAGATCACATTTTTCTGGATGCCTCAGATTTTATAGAAATCGCACAAACTTCCAATACCATAAAAAATATTGTATTTCTGTAAATGCAAGAAAATTTAGGAATCGGAGAAAAAAAAATTGACATTTACTTGAGCTAGCTTGAGTTAAATGAGGTCCTGAATGGTTAAAACCAAGTATATTTTTTTACGTAAAGTACAGCAACTAAAGTGTCATAGGGCAAGGGTTGTGAGTCTGGATGCCAGTAGGTCGATTGTTACCACTATTTCTGTACAATAATCTTTGTCATAAATTCTGTTTTTAAAAAGATAAAGATTGTTATTCGGAAGCAGTGGTGACAATTGGTGTTTGAGTTTGCCAATATCGTGTGTCACCACATTTAGAAGGCCTCTAATTCAACTGAATTGTTATCCTGGGCTCACACATATGGATGATCTGCCTGAATACCATAACGCATACTCTTTGTCTGATACTTTTATATAATTATACGTAATAAATTTCTTCATGAATTATTTAGTAGCGATGTATTCTACTTATACAATATTTTTTTTTAAGTGACTATCTATTAAAAATTTTAGTATTCAAACACAATTCCAATAATTTGAATACCTGGAATATAAAGTAATACAAGTCCATAAAAACTGATTTTTAGAAATTTAGAGTAGGATAAAATATTTGCGATAAAGTAGAGGAAAAATACAGTACTCCATTAAGAAGCTACTCCGTCCGGCGAAAACACCCGTTCGCTAATGTTAATCCAATGAAAGAAATTTTGTAAGATATCTCGTCTGAATTTCAGTATTTTTAAATCTTTTTTTTTTTTTTTTTTTTTTTTGCATTGGAAAGCTGAGATCGATCTCTACATCTGCCTTTTCTTACTTTTTTGATTTTATTTTCAGGTATTTTTAATTGGGATACTTTCACTTTCGAAACCGGTTTCGAAAGGACAAGCATACTCATAAAAGAAATTTTTGAAGAAAATCGAAAAAGTAAAAAACGGCCTTTGTACAAACTGACCTCAACTATCCAATGCAAAAAAAAAAAAAAAAAAAAAAAAAATCATTTAAAAATATTGAAATGCAAATAAGATATCTTTAAAAATTTCTTCCATAGGATTAGAATTAGCAAGTGGGTCTTTTCGCGCGACTGAAGCATTTTTTTAAGAGTTCTATCACGTGTATTAGGCATGCTAAAAAATCATGTATACTAAATTTGCATTTCTATTTTATTAGAGGATACAAGAAGATTTAAGATTCGAAAAGAAAATTTTTGATGTACTACATAAATGTCACTAGTACTATATTTCTATTATTTTCTAATTCAAAATATCCTGAATGAAAAATAATAGAAATATGAAATTGAGTTATTCTGTGATGCATTTGAAGGGCACACTGGGGCAGCCACAGATTAGGCCCCCACTTGTAAGTGGGGACGTGAACGATAATTTGTTTTAATTAAAGCAAAATAATAGTAACAGAAATGTCATAGGGTGAACCTGCATGTCAGCAGGCCAATTATCACCAGTGTTTCCGAATAGTAATATTTGCCTTATTTAATGACAGAATTTTATCAAATTAGGTGAATATTGCTATTCAGATGTAGTGGAGACAATTGGCATCTAGGTTTTCTTACTATAGTCCACTCATTACAGAACAGTACTAGCAGAGAAAGATCGCATAGTTGTCACAATGTGATATCTCATAGATGTGTTGTGCGATGCACTGAAGACGTTGCAACGCAGCGTCACATAGATGTCACAATGAGCTATCTCGTAGATGCTACAGTGCGACGTCGCATAGATGTTGCAGTGCGATGTACTATAGACGTTACAACGCGACGTCGCTGGTCGCGGACATTTTGCGGTTGCCAGAACATCTGTGAGACGATCAGTGCGACGCACCTGCGACGTTTCAGAGATGTAAGTGTGCTGTGTGGGCAGTGTCTTAACTGCTGGCAGTTTAATCATGCCACCAGCAAATGTACGAATGAAACCACCTGCAGGAAGTGTGGTGGTAAACATGCGTCTGCCACATGCAGTACTGCAGAGCTTACGTGCTCTAATTGTCAAGCCTCCCACCTGGCGTCTGACCCGAAGTGTCCAGCCCGACTAAAAGAAATGGATTTCCCAAAAATACAAATCTGATAACCATTTATCAATCACCGAAGCTCGTAGACTGTATGCAAAGAATTCTAATCCAAAAATGTATGCTGATTCTGTTAAAATGAACTCTGTAGTAACCTTGAACCCCACATATGTAACTAAAGCAGACCTCGAACAAACGATGGAACTCTTTTTTCAGCGCACTCAAGAATGCATCCTTAGTGTGTTACAACAACAAACGAACTTATTCATACAAATCATGGAAAGATTGGTAAAGTCTTTCACGGCGGCCTGTTCGGCCAATACACGGACTGCTAGTGCTTCTAAAGATGTGGCTGGCAGCTCTCCCTCCAATCGGCCGAAGCAACTTAAAAAACAAAAGGTGACGGCCCCGCGGCTATCCTTAGCGAACTGTCAGGACCAGGATTACAGTAAAACGAGCGGGAACGTGTTTGTTCAGAAATCGGGCTCTGAAGAAGAGTCTGGTGGCGACGACATGGAACAGGTTTAGCGCCTCCTCCTTCTATATTCATGATGTCACCTCATTTGAGCACCTCCATAAGAGCTTTCGGGATGTTCTTTCTCATAATTCTTTCAAACATAGGGTGCAGCAGCGGGATACCCCCCCCCCCCTGGTGGGACTCACGTTGTGCGTGGCTCCTCAGCCAAAAGCGGAAATTCCTGAGATTAGCCAGAATCAACTTATCGAGGGATTGCTGGAAATCGTATAAGTCTTATGCTACTCAGCTCAAACGCTATATGAATTATCAGGCCCACATTTACTGGGGCGATATATGTGAAAAGGTTGCCAAAGGTACTATTTATCTAATCATCAAGGCTTTAGCCAAGAGGAGTAGTTCGGAGTCAAATTTCTATTTGATGGACGAAATTGGGGAGCTTCTCGACAGGTCTGACCAAGCCAATGCCTTTGCCGATCAATTTCGAAGCGCCAGTGAGTTCTGTACTATCCCTTTTGACCTTAGCAGTTCGGATGAGCATTGGAACAACCCGATCACGTTCGAAGAGTTGAACCGTGCGATTCAGGATACCAAGAATACCACCCCTGGCGAAGACGGAATTCCGGCTCGTGTTTATAAGGCTCTTACAATTGGAAACAAACAAAAGTTGCTTCGGCTTTTTAATGATAGTTTCATGTCGGGCAGGGTTCCGGAAAGCTGGAGAACTGCGGTGATCCTGCCTATCTGGAAGATTGGGAAACCTAAAGGGTTTCTTAGCAGTTACCGTCCCATCGCTCTCACGGCTGTGGGGTGCAAGATTATGGAGCGCATCCTCCTCAAGAGAATTCTCGACTGGGTTATGCCTAGACATCTTTTTAATGATCGGCACTTTGGTTTTCTTCCCAATAGCGATTGCACGAATGCTTTGAAGCTGTTTTACTTAGACATTAAGCGTGCCAGATCGGAGAGGAAGTACATCATCGCTCTCAAGCTTGACATCTACGCGGCGTATGACTCTGTATGGCGGGATGCACTTATTTACAAGATGGCTAACCTGGGCATTGCTGGAAGAACGGCCTTGTGGATCTTAAAGTGGATCGAGATTAGGAAGATCAAGGTTAAGTTGAGAGGTGTTTTCTCTCATCTGGTGAACTCTTTTCGTAGTGTGCTGCAGGGCAGCGTCCTTTCGCCTATCCTGTTTATGATCTTCCTGTGGGATTTATTCGAAGCTGTTGATTCGGGGGTTCAAATCATTGTTTATGCCGACGACATCCTTCTCTACTTTTCAGATTTTTCCTTAGAAGATGCCTTTTTGAAACTTCAGGAGATGCTTAACAGGATCAATGCTTGGTGCACTTATTAGAAGCTTGAGCTCCGGCCTGATAAATGCTCGGCAATAAACTTCTCTCGGCAAAAGGTTTCTCCCCTGCAGAATTTCAGCCTTCATGGATCAGACATCCCGTGGCAGAATGCTACAAAGATCTTGGGTGTCATTTTTACTCACAACCTTTCATTCAATCAGCATATTGAGTTTTTATGTAAAAAATATGTGAAGCGCCTGAATTTATTAAAAGCTGTAGCCATCCCTCAGTAAGGAGCGAAAACCGTCCATCTCATTCCTTTGGTCAATTCCCTTATTCGGGGCGTTATTGATTATGCGTGTCCTGTGTGCGGCATTGCCGCTAAGACCTCTCTAAAGAAGCTGGATGTGGTGTATAATGCGGCCCTCCGTTTTGCGACCGGCCTGCCCAAGTGGACTCCCATCTTCAAGCTATATCGTGAATCCAACCAAGCTCCCCTTAGTTTTCGACGAAGTTATCTTACCTCTTCTTTTTACATCCGGTGTACGTCTGCTGTTAATTTTGGTCGTCCCTGCTCCAATTTTTTCCCGATGGGTTTTCCTGGCCTACTGACCATCTTTTGTTACTCCTCATATGCTGATTACCTCTTACTGGCCTTGCGGGAGCTTAAAAGATGTCTGTGAGATCATAGTTGATGAGTTGCCGTTTCTAACTAAAAACCTCCCTCCCACCGCCATCAGTCAGTGTTTCAGTCTGTACATGGATGAGTTCCGTCATCTTACCAATTCTTGTTTTATAGCCACGGATGCTTCGAAAAAAGATTTTAAAACGTCTATTGCTGCTGTTAATATTACTGAAGATACATCCTGCGCTTACCTCATCCAGCATTTAAACTCAACTTTTACTGCGGAAGCTCTAGCCCTTAATCTGGCTGTCCAGCGCTTTCTTATCAAGAGCTACAACTACTTTATTTTGTCGGATAGCAAGTCTGCCCTTGAAGCTTTAATACATATTAACCATAAATCCCCAGCTGTCATCTTACACCTTTTCCAGTCTTTGTGCAGGGTCCGTGGTTCTGTGGGTGGGATTACCTTGATCTGGGTCCCTGGCCATGTTGGTATACCTCCTAATGAGAAAGCTGATAATCTGGCAAGAAATGGCCCGTATGCGGTCAGCACTTATAGTGGGGTGGCCCCTGAAGACTTAAAGAGGCATTTAAAGGATCAGCTTCGTGCTAGCTTCCAGAGCTGGTGGGATGATTGTAAATATGCAGTCGATTCGCCGTATCTTGGTCCGGATATTTATAAGTGGACGCATAACCGTAAAGATGATGTTTTCCTTGCTCGTTTCCGGACGCTTACGGCTGTCACTGATAAAAAGTTATATATTTTCAAGCTTAGTAATTCTCCCACGTGCTCTCTTTGTTCTATGGAGGATGGGACGGAATTCCATTACGTTTTCAAGTGCCCTGCCTTTGATGCTGAAAGAACGATGCTACGGGATGCCATGGCATCTGTTAATTCCATTCCTGATGACTGGACTGACCTTTGGGAATGTATAAACTCTAATCGTCATTGTTTTCGTCTGTTCATCAATCTCTTCCTCGGGAGCGGGCGTTTTTAGTCGCCTTTTCCCGTTTGTCCTTTCTCGCTTGTTTCATAACTCTTTCTTAATGACGGTGTTGTCTTTTTGTTTTTGGTGCTGCTTGTCTGGATGAGTTGTTTGGCTCCTTCGTTCTAGGTTGCCCCTGGTTTATGTTTAGGGTGCGTCTTTTTTGTGTTTTTCGGGGTAGTTTTTGTCCTCTTATTGGTGTTATCAGTTCGTGGGTTGTTGTGTGGGCGGTCCCACTTTTGTTTCTGGTGGTGTACTGGTCTTCGTTACGTTTCGTTGATTTGGGTATAGGTGATCATTTGACGTCATGCCGGCTGGAGCCGCAGCACCTACCTCAAAGCTCAAATAACAAAAATGCCAGTGAGACAAGCTAAGAAGCATTAACAGGCTCGCCAAGATGCTTGGCGATTCATTTTTGTCCAGAATTGTCTCAGCCAATCAAATTTTATACCCGAATGTGGCCTTTCTTTTATCTAGGCTCCCTAGTCTAAAGGGACTTGTACAGATAAGTTCTGGAAATGTAAGTTTGCCATAGTTTGGAGAAAATTTTTTGACTGAGCACAGTCTCAGCATTCATCCCGTTCCTATGTTGACATTCTCATGAAGAAGCACTGTAGTACAGCGCCTAAATAAATATGTGGAAATCTGCTATCCAAACAGCGCTAAGAAATGGTATCCCTTAAATGTGCAATGATGCTGAAATCTAATGACCCGATCGCAGCGACATCAGCGTTATATTTTAAAATTTTAATGGACACATTGTATTATAACAGCGTCTAGGCCAAATCGTCTTGGTGTTTTAGAAGAAATCCTGCCGATGTCGCTGCGATCGATTCCTTGTATTTCAGCATCGTTTGACATTTAAGGGATACAATATTTTAGCACTTTTTTAAGTACTACTGGGGTAGCCGATTTCCATACTATATATTCTAGACGCTATAACTATAGCCTCTAGAATATATAGTGTGGAAATCGGCTATCCCTGTAATACTTCAAAAAGCGCTAAAATATTGTATCCCTTAAATGTGCAATGATACTGCTGCAATATGCAGATCGCAGCGACATCTGCAGGATATTTTCTACAACTGCAAGAAATTGCTAGTCTATACAATGTAATACTAGTAATACGAAAATCCCGCAGATGTCGCTGCGATCGACACTTGAAATTTTAGCAGTATCGTCGCACATTTAAAAGGTACAAATTTTTACCACTGTTTAGCAGGGAACCCACATGCGGAAAAATAGACGGAAATCTGCAGCGGCAAATTTTCCGCTACGCCAAATTTCCGACTTGGAAATGAGAATCGCACTTGCGTTTTTCAGAAAAAGAAAAAAATCAGCTGCACGTGAGAACAAGTGACGAAATAATGAGAAGCGTTTTTATTGGTTGATTTCTACAGATGACGTCGCGGAAAACGGAAAAAGTTAAAACATGTTTAACTACAATTCCGCTGCGTTTTCGCATTTGTACGCGGCAAATATGGGGTCAATTTGCCGTTCCGCTGTCCAATTCCGTCGTATTTTTCCGCATGTGGGTTCTCGGCTTTAGGATAGCATATTTCCACACTAGGGTACAAGCTAGGCGCTGTACTATAACTATAGTGAGACAAGTTAATAAACATTAGCTTGGTGACAATGACAGGTTCACCAAGGTGCTTGCCGATTCGTTTTTGCCCAAAATCGTCTCAATCAATGAAATTTCATATCCTGTATCTAGTCACTCTTCTATAGAGGTATCCCAGTCGATTTTATAAAATGAAGGATATTCCATCTACGTCATGATCACGTGGTCAAGGCAAACACTTCTAGCGTAAGGAAGGGAAAGCTCCGTAGACGCAATGTAAATCCCCGCCAGCCAGTGAAACAGTTCAAGAGGAAAGCAGTAGCATAGATTAACATTCAAGATGGGGCATTTCCATAGAGCGTAATGGTAATGCGATTACGATGGTAGAGCCTTTAGTGACAAGGGGGAAGAAACTCCCCATCCTTGTAAAATTTTTATCATTGAGTATCAACCTTATTGTGATCTTTCTTTTTTTAATGTTCCATGTTTACGTTTTCAATAGAATCTAACACCGATACATGAACACAGAATAGATATTCTATTTTATATATCTAATATCTATTCTATGTTCATGCACGGATATATGCTTTTTTTTACATGATGAGTGAACGATATAAGTGCAACGAAAAACAGGGTAAAAATTTCGTCTTGAATGCTATATATGAAGTAAATATGATACAATTGGATTTAAAGCTACATAAAGTAATGGTGTAACATAAAAATATACGAAGTATTGCACTCTACAAATCCCAGAAATTTTCATAAATATTCCCATTCGGTAGGAAAATTTTTATCGCTGATGTTTTATTAATTTATGAAGTTTAACGTATTAAACAATCGTTCAATAATCTTTTAAAATTTACGCATTTTCACTTTCTTACAGATAAAATAAAAATATTGTTTTTAATGTAAATAACGTACTATCAATTCAATAATATTTATTATATTAACACATAAGAAATAATAATAAAATTACAGATGGGGAAAATTCATTTCCACAAATTTCTAGAATTATATAAATCTAACAGTTAAAAATAAATAGAGGTACTTACATCACACTCAATAAAGTTTTATTCGATATGAATAAATTAACACAATACCTGAATTTGATTTTAGGTAGCTTTCTTTACAAAAAAGCTACCTATTGCAGCCGTTCGGAGGAAAGCGATTTCAAAAAATTTTGGTATATTTTCATCGATCATGACCCCCAGACCCCGAAACCACCCTCCGTTCAAAATTGATATATATATATATATATATATATATATATATCTGACCTATGTCACACTGTAACTCCCGTAATTATGAACCGATTTCGATGAAATTTGGTGTGTACATAGTACATACCAATGTCTCGACCGAGTTCGTTGGCCAGCTTCATCCGCCATTTTGTTTCAAAATGGCGGCCATTTAAAATTTTTAAAAAAATTTAAAACTTGAAATGTGGTACCAAAAAATTAAAAATGGAAAAATATTTTTTTCTTATGTATTTGACCTTTATACAAAGATTCCGAAGCAGTTTTTGTTTCGTCTATATCTTAAAAAATGGCTGAGTTATAGCATTTTGAATTTCTAGCGTGGCTGACATTTTGAAACGTCCTGAATTTTGTCACGCGATAAAAGGCGTATTTATGAACCGATTTGGATGTAATTCAGTGTGTACATAGTACATACCAATCTCTCGACCGAGTTCGTTGGCCAGCTTCATCCGCCATTTTGTTTCAAAATGGCGGCCATTTAAATTTTTTTTTAAAATTTAAAAATTGAAATGTGGTACCAAAAAATTGAAAATGGAAAAATATTTTTTCTTATGTATTTGACCTTTATACAAAGATTTCGGAGCAGTTTTTGTTTTGTCTATATCTTAAAAAATGGCTGAGTTATAGCATTTTGAATTTCTAGCGTGGCTGACATTTTGAAATGTCCTGAATTTTGTCACGCGATAAAAGGCGTATTTATGAACCGATTTGGATGTAACTTCGTTTATACATAGTACATACCAATGTCTCGACCGGGTTCGTTGGTCAGCTTCATCTGCAATCTTGTTTAAAAATGGTGGCCATTTAAATTTTTAAGAAAAATTTAAATTTGAAATGTGGTACCGAAAAATAAAAATTGAAAAAATATTTTCTTTTTATGTGTTTGACCTTGATAAAAAGATTCGGGAGCAGTTTTTGTTTCGTCTATATCTTAAGAAATGGCTGAGTTATAGCATTTTGAATTTCTAGCGTGGCTGACATTTTGAAACGTCCTGATTTTTCTCACGTAATAACAGGCGTATTTATGAACCGACTTGGATGTACCTTGGTGTGTACATAGTACATACAAATATCTCGACCGAGTTCGTCGGCCGGCTTCATCCGCCATCTTGTTTCAAAATGGCGGCCATTAAAAAAATTAAAAAATTAAAAAATTTAAATGAGATACCAAAAAAATTGGAAAGTGAAAAAGATTTTTTTTTGTATGTGTTTTACCTTAATACAAAGATTCCGGAACAGTTTTTCTTTCGTCTATATCTAATAAAAATGGCTGAGTAATAGCATTTTGAATTTATCTTGTGGCTGACATTTTAAAACGACCTGATTTTTGTCACGCGACAACAGGCGTAATTATGAACCTATTTGGATGTAACTTGGTCTGTACATAGTACATACCAATGTCTCGACCGAGTTCGTTGGCCAGCTTCATTCGCCATCTTGTTTCAAAAGGGTTGCCATTTAAAAAAAATTAAATTTCAAATTCAAAATGAGGTATTAAACAATTGGAAAATGAAAAAGATTTTTTTATGTGTTTGACCTTGATACAAAGATTCCGGAGCAGTTTTTGTTTCTGAAAATTTGTTCTTTTGTTTATATCTTAAAAAATGGTTGATTTATAGCACTTTGAATTTCTAGCATGGCTAACATTTTGAAACGATCTTGTATTTGTCACGCGATAACACACGTATTCGCCTATTTCGATGTAAGAAGGCATGTGGATAGTATACATCAACACCTCGACCAAGTTCGCTGGCCAGATTCATCAGCCATCTTGTTTCAAAATGGCGACCATTAAATTAAAATATATATATATATATTTAAAGTGATGTGCAAAAAAATTAGAAATTGAAAAGGGTTTCTTTCTTAAGTATTTGACCTTGATATAAGGATTCAGGAGCATTTTTTGTTTGTCTTTACCTTAAAAAATGGCTCAGATATAGCAGTTTCAATTTCTATTGTGGGTGACATTTTGAAAAATCTGATTTTTTGCATGCGACAGCACTCCTATATATTAACCGATTCCGATGTGAGTGAGCATGTGCACAGCAATTACTAAGGTCTCGACCGAGTTCACTGCTTAGCCTCATCCACCATGTTGTCTTAAAATGACAGGCACTTTAAGAAATTGCCGAATTTGGCAGCCAAATATATGTTACTTCAAAGAAAAGCAGCTTGGATAAAGCTGACTAATTTCGCGAAATTCTCATTCATTATATTGATAAAAATTAGTATTGAATCTCCTATATTCGGTTTCCACTAAATTGAGCTTCGTGTGTTTGAATGATATAATTTGGCTTTTTTTAAATAAGGATTATGAAAGCTACCTCTTCCTCCCGGCACTGGCCGGAAGGACTTTTTTACAATCTAGTCTCATAAACTTACATATTTACGTTATTAACAGAATTTTCTAGAGGTTTCTTTTGTATTATTAATCTAATTTTGTAAATTAAAGGTGACCAATACAAGTACGGTAAAAAAAAAAAACAAAAAAATAAAAAAAAAAAAAAAAAAAAAAAAACAGCTAAATAAATAAAGCATGCATGAATAGAATATTTTCTGACACCTGCTTCGTTTTAGGAAAGAATAGATATTCAAAGCATAGAGGATAAACATATTTCATCAACATAGGTAAATTTCGGAGGCTTGTTAATTCTTCCCCCTTGTCGGTAGTGACGCTAGTACTGTTGCCATTACAGATTTTGCCGTAAATGTCTCATCTTGGTCCTTAATCTATGAGCAGTAGTAACTTCCCTTCTTATCAGTTAGAAGTCTTTTGGGTATATTACCGGTACCACGCGACTTTTTTCAGCCTCGAACCCGATTTGGAATATAGTCCATTATCATGGCCGAGCGGTATAAATGAATTTTATTCCAAATCTGGGTTCGAGGCTGAAAAAGTCGCGTGATACCGGTAATTTACCCAAAGAACTTCTAACTGATAAGAAGGGACGCTACTACTGCTTTCCGCATGAACTGTTTCACTGGCTGGCGAGGGTTTTTCATTATGTCTACGGAGCCTTCCCTTCTTTACGCTAGAAGTTTTTACCTTGACCACGTGATCAAAACGTCAATGGAATATCCTCCATTACCAGGTCCCGGCTCCTTTAAAGGACCGTTCACGGATCTCGTTTTTTTAAACAAATAGTCAAAACGTAGTCTTAAACACCCTTTTTTATGCTAGATTTCCAAGTTAAAATAACCAATAAGTAAGAAAGTTAAAACGTCAGACGCGTATAATTTGTGTGCATCATACATTATAATACGAGCAAATCTTGTGTGTGTGTGTATGTAAATTTTATCTAATGAACTGCTCTGACTATTTTGACTAAATTTTTTATCCTATCGTTTTGGGGTATGAGAAGACCATTGGGCATGTCTCACATGTTCGAGAAAATTCGATTAATGGGTCATTTTGAGGTCACTACAGGTCAATACATTTTAATGGGAATGGAGTTGAAACAATTATTAAGTAGTTGAGTAGTTGGCAGTAAATGAAGTCGCAAAGTTGGCAATATTTCACCAAATTTTGCAATATTTGGCAAAATATTGGCGGCATTGGCGAAATTTGTGCGTGAAAATCGAATTTCAAGATTATCAATGTCAAAACACATGTTTGGCGTCAAATGAAAAAAATATCGCCAAATTTGGCGAAAAAATTGGCTTTCAGAATCTGAAGGAATTTTCTAGAAATTCCCAATAGGAGCCGAGATACATGATTCAACCAATCATAGTTCATTTGAGTAATCAATTTTGACTAAATTTTGTAACCTACCGTTTTGGGGTAGGAAAATACCATTGGACTAGATCACAAGTTCGAGGAAATTGAATTAGTGGGTCATTTTGGGATCACTATGGATCAATGCATGTCAATGGGAATGAAGGTTGAAACTGTTATTAAGTTGTTGAACAGTTAGCAGTAAACGAAGTCGCAAAGTTGGCAACATTTCGCCAAATTTGGAGATATTTAGCGAGATTTGGCAGAAAAGTTCCCTTTCAAAATTACCAATCCCAAAACACAAGCCTGGTGCCAAATGAAAGAATGTCGCCAAGTTTGCGACTTTTCGCCAAATTCCGGCAATATTTTTCAAAATAGTTGGATTTTACAATCTGAAGGAATTTCCTAGATTTTTCTTATAGGAGTCGAGACACATGATTAAACCAAAGAGAGTCCATAGAACGTTTTTAATTTTAACCGAGCATAGCTCGGTCTTCTAGATGGTTCTTTTTTTACATAGTGTCCGAATAATGACATTTACTCTATGTTTTATAAGTATATTGTGAACGAGGTTATAGAATAAGAGTTGTGTTTAATACGAGGTCTTGATCATAGAATAGAGAAAGACGTCTAACGAAGCAGTGTTACTACAGCGTCTAGAATACATAGTGTGGAAAACGGCTATCCCAGTAATACTTAAAAAAGTGCTAAAATATTGAATCCCTTAAATGTCAAATGATGCTGAAATCCAATGAGTCGATCACAGCGACATCTGCAGGATATTTTCTAAAACTCTAAGACGATTTGGTATAATGGTCCAAAATAAACTTCATATCTCTTTATCTTACAAATAAGTTAAAATACAATTCTATAGAAAATATTTTTGTCTACAGCCAATTTAAGTTGTTTTTGAGAAACGGAAAAATGCTTACAAACTGCTCAGAGGAGAAAAGCATCAAAGTGTGCAAAAAAAGTACAATGTATCCCATTAATGCATTCCAAATCTTTTATTTATTTAGTTATCTTATCATTGTATATTTTATTTTGACACAGGATTTTAAAAAGTTGGTACATCGTATTTCCATTCGTGGCCTACTATGCCATTAGATTTTCAAACCCGTGTCCAATATCTGCCTGTCTTGCGATAACTGTGCAGGTTTGCCAGTTTGGTCTCCAATTTTAATCCGAAATTTCAAATTCATACCGTAAATTTCGATAGAAAAGTTTTTACTTTATGCGATCACTAAATGTTTCTTATTAAATAAAGGACAAAATACAATTCTTTATTTCTGGTGCCAATTCGAAATTTCTGAATAGAAATGGAGACCAAACTGGTAACCCTGTATCTGTGGCTTAAACCATCTGATTAGCTTGAAACTTGTAAATAGGTTTGTGCGGTATATAAAATTAGTTTAATCATTTGATTACGGGGTCGGGATATATGTCGTCCCAACGACTATTTCTTTATTCTACTTGCACCACTTTTTGAAAAATAATCCCTGCCATACACTTATACTAGAATACTTTCAAGAGAAATATACCACGAAGAAGTTTTCTTTAAATTGTGGTATGAGTTAATAGAAAAATAGTCGCCAGCCCTAGCCCGTAAACAAAAGGTTAGCAATTTTTCGTTCAGAAAATACAAATTATCTTTTTTTAAATGTCGTTATGCTTTTTTATAGCCCCTTATAAATTTTTGAGATTTTAGACGATATTAAAATTTTATCTTTCACTGAAAAAATACCTCAGAATTCCTTTAAATGGTTAATTGGATATTATTTAACTAGCAGTCTTGTAATAAATTGAACTCATTTTCTGATTAGCATAGAATAGCGGTTTGCACGGGCCGGAATTTTCAGGACCGGGCCCGGCCCGTTTACATTTTCAAAGTTCTCGGCTCGGCCCGTCCTGTACAAAAGTCAGTGAAAAAGGCCAGGCCCGATTCAATTTCTACAAAAAATTCCGTTTTTCTCGACATACAATTAAGATTCTTTTAATGAATACCACGTACATAACACATCGGCTGATAAGTTACCGGTCTAACGAAGAAAACATAACTTTTTTGGTCAAATTCGATTTTATTCATCAACATAGTCTCCTTTAAGAGTGATACAATCATTCCAGCGCCTCTCTAACATTTCAATACCTTTCTTGAAGAACGAATTATCTTTGGCCTCAAAATAGGCGTTTGTTTCGGCAATCACCTCCTCATTCGAGCCAAATCTCTTGCCGGCGAACATTTTTTCAGGTCTGCGAACAGGTAAAAGTCGCTGGGAGCGAAATCTGGAGAATAGAGTGGGTGCGGGAGCAATTCGAAGTGTAATTCGTCCAATTTTTCCATCGTAGCCAAAGACCTGTGACAGGCTGCAGGGGGGGGGGACGCGGCACTTACTTCGAAAACAGCTTTCTCATAGACAAATGTTCACGCAAAATAAAGTCTACACGTTCTTTTGATATGTTTAGAGTGTGAGCTATCTCCTGCAACTTCACTTTACGGTTTTCTGAAGTGATTTTGTGGACTTTTTGCATGTTTTCCGGTATAACCACTTCTTTTGGGCGACTAGAGCGCTGCGCATCATCGATGTTTGTACGACCACGTTTAAATTCAGCAAACCAGTCAATAATGGTCAATTTTCCTGGTAAAGAGTCCGGATAACATTTATCAAGCCAAGCTTTTGTTTCCACGATGTTTTTCTCCATCAAATAGCACTATTTTACACGAAATTCTTTTTTTTCATTGTTTTGAAAATACAAAAAGTTTTTTCACTAAAACCACTGTAACTTTTGAAGCAACCGTCAAATCGTCATAGAATGTTTACAGCTACCTTTTTAAGATTAGTACTTTCTAAACAGAATACTAATTCTGTATTTGTGGCGCCATCTGTGTCCCAAACCGGGAACTTATCAGCCGATGTGATATGGGTACATTTTACAGCATATATTTTAGATTACTATGTGTTCGCAAAACAGAAAACACACAATAGTAACATTAATGATTACTTACAGTCTTAGACGTTTCAAAATTGAAATAAGGATTCATTGAAAAATTAATGTAGTTTAGAATGTAGCGTTAAAAATATGATAATTTTTGAAGTTGTATAATAAAAAGTAGATTTTTTGAAAATATTTCTTTTTCATTTGTTAAGGCTTTTCTCGAATCCAATGGAGCTACATTCTGACACATTTCTGAATTAATTTCTTTTCGAAAACGCGTAAGATTGTCACGTATTCTTATTCAGAAACTACGTAAATAGCGTTTTTTTTTTAAATAAAAGTAATATATCTTTGAGGAAATACTGCCAAAGTTAGCATTTTGAATCGAATTTTCGGAAGAAATAGCGCAGGAAAGGAGAAAAACCTACAGTCACGGGACAACAATGTCTTATATCTCTGTAAGTAATTTATCAAAAATGGAAAACGCTATTCGATTTCAAATCCCTTCAATAGTCAGGTCTTTACAGTTAAAAATGAGTCAGAAAACGTGTCGGAAAGTTTCGCATTGTTGAGCAGTGAATTTGAGAACCACCTTAAGGTATATTTCAAAAGATACTGTTAACAGAAGTTCATTATCGCTATTAATACTTTTACAAAACATATAGTCCAAGAGACGACAACGCAAAAACCTATGCTATCAAGCACAAGAAAAAAAACTTTATTTTATGGAAGAGTAGAAGTAGGGGAATCTAATGATCCATATCTGCCGGAAGTGAAGTCGTGCATAAGCCAAAAATGAATACCACTAGTGGTTGACTCGTAGATTTATCATTGTGTTTGTCCTACAAACAAAGATATGAAAACATGGAGTACTGGGAGCAGGAAAACACAATGATAAACCTACGAGTCAACCACTGGTGGTATTAATTTTTTTCTTATACACCACTTCACTTCCGACAGACATGGATAATTAGGTTCCACTACTTCTACTCTTCCATAAAATAAAGGGGTTTTTCTTGTGCTTGATAACATAGGTTTTTGTGCTGTCGGCTCTTGGACTAATATTGCCTGCCCTACACATCCTGAGAACGATTAAGACCAGTTCGCTCCCGGCACGTCTATGTAGAAAAAAAAATGCAAGTCTGATCTCAGCCCGGCACGAGTCTGCTGAAAAAATTAAACCCTGTATCAGATACCATGTAACTGTCCGATGCCAATCTTTAAGATGGACATATTACATTTCTGTATTAAGGTTGTCAAACTCGCATCGGCTTGCGACGCACATTTATACTTCTTTTCGCGAAAGTCATATTCATTGAAAATAGTTCATATTTTATCGGCTTCGGTTAAATTTTTATATCGGGCCGGTGGGCCCGCTTAAATTTTTTATTGGCCCGGCCCTGCAGGCCCGTTCAATTTTTTTTGCCGACCCGGTCCGTTTGAAAGTTCGCCTTCATTTCGCCGGTCGGGACGGGTACGAGCCTCGGGCCAAGCCCGGCCCCGTGCAGACCTATAGTATAGAATCACAATATTCAACCACATTAAATGCACGAATTTTTTTTTTAGAATTAGAATTGTGTTTTTAGGGTTTCGTTCATCTGACGAAATCCTATTCGTCTCGCTCCTCTGTCTGTCTGTCTGTCACAGAGCCCGTTCTCAGAAACTATATATGTCAGAGACTTGAAATTTTGCATACTTATAGCTGAACACCTCAAATCAAACGACAAATCCTAAAATTTCGAAAAAATCTTATATTTAACCCTCTGGGCTCTAACTTGTGTATTTTAAGCTTTTCTTTCTAACTCAGCCCCTAATTAACATGAAGACTTGAAATTTTGCAAAATTATAGCTAAACACTTGCGATCAAAGGACAAATCATAAAATTTCGAAAAAATCTTATATTTAACCCTCTTGTGTATTTTAAGCAATTTTTTATCGTCCACCTTTTCACCCAGGGGGCACTTTTTAAGCTTTTGCCGACACCCCTTTGACCACTCTTTCATATTATGCACCATAGACTTACATATTTTAGTTCCACTTTTTACCGCCAGGGGCGCCTACCTATCTCGGGTGCTATGGACCCGATTCCCTAGACTAATATATCTACGGATAGGTTGTAAAATGGAGTTTCGTTCGGATAGAGGTTTGTCTAGAATAGAGTGCGCCCCCTGGTTGCGAAATGTGAAACTAACAGATTTTGCAAAAGGATAAAGTGTTTTGAAAGGAATATTAAACGAAACCCTCTGTGCGATCTGTGATCACACTTACCCACTTGTTTATACGTATATTAAGGATTAGACCCCAGAAATTTTAAGATAGACTTTTAACTTTATTTAGTAACATATTTATGTGATTATTACAGAATTAGTATTTTTATATAAGTATAGTGGTTGCGAAGAACTTGATTTATTTATTAAAAGTTAAATAAAAAGTGTTGCAAATATGATACACTATGCATTTAATTGTTAATACATCGGAAAGAGAAAAAAAAAAACATTCTTTCAAACAGACTTTCAATACTTTAACTTATTTCCCATATTGGCGATTCTTTGAATAATTTCCAAAAATTTTAGCTTAACTACAACAACAAAAAAAGCATTTGCCACTTTGTTTTATTTCGTCTTATGATTAAGGTTAAAATTTTATGAAAAATTACTTTATGAAAAGTTTACATTAATTTATTTCCCACGAATTTATTTTTGAAATAGTCATGAAGAATAATTTGATTTCTCGAAGCTAATAAAATCCGCGCATATGCATTTAGAAAACATCAAAGAACGTAGAAATGAACGTAATGTTGATCTATTCCAGGTTATAACAAATAGAAATTGCGAAAACATACTTGAAAGCAAACTAACACAAAACGTTGTTATTTGCGTACCGCATTTTCCTTTTCAAGTTCGTTTCAAAGGAAGTTTTCTAACTAATACATTTATCGTTTGTTGAATAAGATTTTTCAATGTATAGTCAGTTTGGATAAATCCAATTTTAATATTTTAAGAGTTATGCCGTCAGAGAAATGAATGGAATGTGAGAATAAAACATTATGTTCAGTGTTGCCAGTTGGATGGAGTTTTTTTAATGGACATTGTTTGACTGTTAACCCCTTTTTACTTTCTTCTATCTTTACAAGAAGAAAGTATTGGATTCATAAAAATTTTCGAATTCCGGTTTTCGACGGATTTACACGTTTTAGGGGTCAGGGAACCCGAAAAACATGTTTTTACAAAATGTTTGTCTGTCTGTGTGTGACACAAATTTTGTGGGCGCTCTGTCTCAAGAACTAATGAACGGAATTTAATAAAAATTTATATTCAGTTAGTACCTGATATAAACAGGTGCTGATTATTTTTGGTGTAAAACGATCAATAGGTGGCGCTACTATGCAGAATTTTTCACGATTTCCACAATAGCTCACTCTCCAGAACTAATGCACGGATTTTCATCAAACATCAGATTAAGTTAGTCCTTGACAGGAATTGACGTTTTATACATTTTGGTGTAAATCGCTCAACAGGTGGCGCTGCTATGCTACATTTTTTGCGATTTCCGCAATAGCTCTATCTCAAGAACTAATGCTTGGATTTTCAACAAACTTCATATTCATATATACCTTGATATGAATTATTGTTGTTTATGTTTTGGTGCAAATCGCTCAACAGGTGGCGCTGCTATGCTGCATTTTTCAGAATTTTCACTATAGCTCTCTCTCAAGAACTAATGCACGAATTTTCATCAAACTTCAAATTCAGATATACTTTGATATGAATTGGTGCTAAATTGATGTAATTTCTTGTATTATTTAAATGATTTAATTGACGTGATTTATATAGAAGAAAGTTTTGTGATGGTCACAACATACTAGTTTAAAAAATGGCAATATTTTCCTTATCAAATGACATATTAAATAATGCCAATATTATTATTCCAAAAATGTGGTAGCAATCAGGTAATCTAAATAATAAAAATAAAAATATCCACCGAATTGGCAACACTTATTATATTATTGAACAACTTTTGTAACATTATATACTATAGCAGTGGAACAGTAGATAGCATTTGAAGAGATTTCATAGTTGCTCAACAATTCCACACTCTGCATATGAATAGGTGTGTCTATCTTAAGGGGCCATTACAAACCCATTATATATTAAACTTGTGCAGGTGAATGGAAGAAATTTAGCGTGCACAGTGGGCTACTTTTTTAAAATTCAGATTTCTTGATTGACACAACTTTTTAGAAATCCTCTTACTTTCGCCTTAATTAATAAGTCATTAAACGAAGCAAATTTTACCATTTCAAAAAAGTGGTGCAAATGAGGGAATCTGAATTTTATAAAAGTTGCCCACTAGCAACACTGGATCTGTACAATTGATTATGATTTTGCATGCTGTATGCTGAAAACAGAAAAGCAAAAAGCAGAAAACTTTCAAAGAGAAATTGCAAAATATTAATCGAGACGTAATTGTTAATTGAAACAAATATGCACTCTAAATTAACCCCTTAATTCTCGTGCTCGTGGCTTTCAGGGGCAATGTAGGTTACTTAAAAAAAAAAAAAAAAAAAAAAAAAAAAATCAGATTGTTTGATTCTCACCAGTTTTTTCAAATAGTGTATTTGACTTTATTCCCGCAACATTTTATCTTCCATTAAATAAGGCGAATATTTTTTACTTAAAAAAAAGTGGTGGCAATCAAACAATCTGAATTAAAAAAAGTAGCCTACGACTATCGGGCGCATTTTCGCCGATCCCAACCGTTATAGCAAAAATGAGAAACAGCGCATGCGTGGGGACTTAGATTGAAATTCACTTACTAGAAAACAAATATATACAAGGTTACCAGCAGCTTGGCGCTTTTATCATATCAGGCGTGACATTTTCATCCCATCAACATTTTTTCAGTTGATTAGCAAAACTTTCGGTAAATGTTGTAGCAAGCCAATGGCTTGCTACAATATGATACATAAATGAAAATACCTCTAATATCAATTATATATTTTTACTCTTATTGTTTAGTTATTTTAAATCACCTGCAAAATATATTTTTAAATAATTAAAGGTAATTTGGTGAAAGTCCATGCAAAGTTTTATTAATTTCAACAGAAGGAACCGCATATTATTTAATATAATTCATTTATTAAATGCACAACTTTATTTAATATTCTATTTTCATTTGTTTTGTAATTTCCTATGTCAATTACATTATTATTTTATTTTTATTGACAAACAACACTGCTTTAGAAGTAGTTTCATGTGATTTTCTTAAAATATTTAATACTAACGCAATTATGAAATTATTTATTACTCAACAAATAAAGAGTAAAATTTTGCAAATAAGCTTATCAATGAGTAATTTAAACGGATTACTAATAAAAATGTAGCTGCAAATATATATTATTCTTTCCACACTTGATAATCAGAAGAATGATTATCTAATTTTTTTTTCTTACTTTATATATTTATTTTTTTAACATAAAGTTAAAAATATATTCCATTAAATCTTGTATGTTCTGCTGCCATAATAGTATATTTTTAAAGAAACATTATTAATTTATTTTAAGCAGTACATATAAATTTAAATGTAATAGTTTATGATTTTTACAAATTTAATAATGCATTACTTTTTTACAATTCTATTTTACTTTATGTAATTTAACTAAATATTAAACACATTTTTTATTGAATATTATTACTATGGCCTTCCTTTTTAAATACATCTTCTTGTAACTGTTTTTTTTAAAATTCAGTTATAAGCAATTAAAAGCTATCTATTCAGATAATTATAAAATTCTTTTAATAACCAATTTCGTTTAAATCACTGGACATAGATGACAGCACAATATTTTTTTCCCTTTTTGTGTGGAAGGGGGGGGCGGTGATATTATTTGATCCAACATCAATATCATTTATATTTCTTTAGATTTTTTTCAGTTAATGATTAACATGATATGATGTTTTTGGCACATTATAATTATGGTGTATAAAAATAAAGAATTTATATGAAACTGTTTTTAGGGATACATTCAAATAAATAGTCTTATCTTATATTGGTTATCTTTCTCTTTTATTTCACTCCATATACAAATTGTACCTTAATATTATGTAACATCATACATTTATAAAAAATAAAAATTACTTTGCAAAAAATATAAATTATTATTAAGAGGTTTTTTAATTTAAAATAGAGTTCATTTTAGTTATACTATTATCAAATTAAGTTATAATACACATTAATTAGATAATTAACTATTTCTAATTAATAAGTAAAAACAATGTTTAGATATTCCAAATAGCTAATTAGATTTAATATTTTGTTTTCAAATTATTTATTGATTGTATATTATTATGTAATTTTCATGCAATTTATAAATAATTATAGCATCTTTGAATATGAAATAATAGAATATTGAATATAAAACATTTGATAAATTATTATATTTTGTAATTTATAATTATCAAATTATCGTTGTTATTATATTATAAAATTAAATATGTCACTGTAATTTATAGGTAATTGGTTTGATAATAACAAATTATTAAAAATATAATGATACAATAATAATAATACTTAGATTATTATCAAAATATTATTATTATTATATTAGTAATGTAATACTATCCCTATATTTCAATAAATGAAATTTTACATATCAATATTTCATTGAAAATTAATGATATTTATTTATAAAATATCTTCTTTAGACAATAAAGAAGATAATATTTATTATGGATTACACCTGTTTTACTTATGATGAAAATATTTAATGTTGATAATAAATAAATACTATAACATTATAAAAATATCAATAATGATCAAATATTTCAGTAAACCATTTAATGATTAAAATAAATATGTATATAGATTTAAATACTACATAACAGCATTTTTTTTATACAAAATATTTTAAAATTAAGATTATAAAAATAATAATAGTTAATAAAAAATTATAATTATATAATTAAGATAGTATTTTAATATTTTATAGTATGTATTATAAAATATCTCTCTATAACATATCTTGTAATATTATAAATTTATTTATCTAATATAGATAATATTTATTATAAATAGTATCTCTTTTTTATTTGTATTGATACAACTATACTATTAATATCTGGTAATATTTAATTACAATACATTAATAATGATAAAAAATAAATATTATAAAATCTAACATACTATCAGTAATGCTAAAATATTTCAATAAACTATTTAAGTATCTTTATGTGAATAAACCAGGAAACAGATTTAAAATATACTATAAATTAATATTGGAGATTTAAGTAGCTAGATTCACAAAAAAGTAAAATATCATAAGAAAATCTCAAGTCCTAAAACTTAAAACACCACTGTCAATCTAATAATAATAGTATTTTTGTTGTTGCGGTTGTTAATTACCAATTTAGATTATCTGTAAATTATATCTAGAAGTAGTTGCGATATTGAGAAAAATGTTAAATTATCAAACATAACAATTTATTATCTAATACAGGTGATATTGTTATTTATTTATAAATCACATTAAAGTTAGAAGAAAAAGAGTCAAAACTGTTTAAGAAAATATTTTTATCATTTTTGACAGGAATATACGTATATTGTTTAGGTAAATTCATTATAAATTTAAAATCAAATAAGTTTACGTAAGCTCTATACTGTATCACCATTTCACAATAACAAGACATTGATATATTTTCGAACGCCAAAAAGTAATCGCCAATTGACGTAGCAACCTCGATAACCCTGTACAAGTTTTCTAGCAAGAGAATTTCAATCTAAGTCCCCACGCATGCGCAGTTTCTAATTTTTGCTATAACTGTTGGGATCGGCGAAAATGCCTATCGGGCGCGATGCTTAACCCTTTGAGGGGCGGTGGGATATATTTTATCCCACATACCATTAATGAAGATTTGCACCAGAAAAATTTGATTAAATTTTACTTTTGTAACTTTGGTCGAAAATTAGTTATAAAATTGCTTTTCCTAATTTTGCAATAATTTTTTTTAAAGATTCCGGTGTGAATTCGATATTACAGAAACACAATTACTTGCCCCTCAAATGGTTAACCATCTCGCTGCGTAATTGTTTTATCAAAATAGCTTCAAAAATTGCGTATTTAAGCCCTTCGCTTACATCTTTTAAGAATTTTTATTCCTTTGTCATCGGTTTTACAAAACAAAAATTTTTGTATAATTTAATCGGGAAAATGCTCCGATTAAATAAGGCAAAATTTACAATAAAAAAATAACAGGTGGGAATAATCAAGGAGGGCTGATTAGACGGAAAAAATGCATCACCGCGGAAATCTCGGGTTGCGCAAATTTTGTTACTTTTACGTTGCCCAAGGAAATCTCAGGCTGCGCAGCGAGAGGGTTAAGGGGTTAAAACCACACGTTTCTGCAAAGTAGAGATCTGCACAATCCCGGGAACGGCCCGAGGCCCGTACGCAAATAAATAAAAAAAAAAGTAGCGGAGTGGGCCGGACCGATAAAAAAATTAAGTGGCCTTACAAAACCGATATAAAAATTTAAAAGGATCAAACTAAGCCGATAATATATGAACAGTTTTCCATGACTGTACGAGGATAAGTATGTGCTGCGCGAGTCGATACTAGATTGACAGTATCAATGCAGAAATATAACATGTCCGGCGTAGAGATCGGCATCGATCAGTTACATCGTGTCTGAACCAGGGTTTATTTTTTTCAGTAGACTTGGGCCGGGCCGGGATCATGTTTACATTTTTTCTACATACTGGACCTATATGGCGGCCTGATACTGATGTTATTCTGTATGCTCTGGATTGAGAATATATAGTAATCTAAAATATACTGTAAAATTTCCCCATAAGTATGTATGCAGTATTCCAGAAAGGAATCTTAACCCTTTAGTGCGCAGCTTTGCATATGTGCAAAGAACACAGTCTTAAATTTAATAGATTTTTTTTAATTCAAATATACCTAATTCACACCAGAAAATTAAAATAGCAATATTTGCTGTAATTAAAAAACAGACATTCCGTATTTCAATAAAGCGAAATTAACCATTGAAACTTTCTGGTGTAAAGTCAGATTCTCTGAACTGCGTAATTTCTAGAACTTATTCTATTACGGGAATGAAAGGGTAAAGGTTAAGTTTTATAAAATAAATAATTATATAAAATAAGGTATTTGGAGACATACTTACTAAAGTATTTACTAATTTGTAATATTTTACCGTAAAACAGCCACACGACAGTAGTTTTTACTTGTATTGCAGATGTGCAACAGAAGAAAAGATAGACGTATTATATGAAAAATATATCTCTGATTTTTTTCATTATTTTTCCTGTGTTATAAACCTTTCAGAGTATCATATATAATTTTTTCGAAACAAAATAAAAAATCGCGCATTTAAGAGTTAACTGTATTTTAAGGAAAATCGAAATTTTTTGTGAAATTGAGTCGGGTTTTATTTCATTGAATTTCGAATATAATATAACATATATATTGGGCTCTGAAATGCGAAAATACGAACGGGCGGTTTCCGGGCCACACACACTTTCTTTTATTAGTATAGGTTCATGAAGTTTTAATTTCGAGCTATTGATGCAACATATTCTTTTCATATTAATAGTACAATAAGAGATATGAAAAGATTGGTAGATATGTTCCAGCATCCAAATGTAAAGAAAACAAATAAAATTTTGTTTTATGCTTCCTCGTTTCCATGGTTGTAAATCTTGCAAAGGAGTGATATTTGAAATGGTCCTTAACCCTCTCTTCTTTTTTTCAAGATTTCAGCAATTTCTGGTAAAACTGTTCATTACTACATTTTGTCAGACAACTGAATGTATAAATATTATATCCCAGTGAAAATAGTGTTCGATAAGACAGGGATTTATTTCCTAATTCTACTCTTCTTTTCACCAACATTCACATTGGTCTGAACAGATGTTTTATTCGTATTAACCGTGATCCAGCTCTTGTAGCTCTTAATCCTTTCAGGGGCGGTGGCATGTTACCACATAATTTTAATTCCCAAACGCCACAATGGCACCAGAATTTTGATAACATATTTTCCATTTAATATGTATGTGAAATATCAATAATCAAATAAAATTTATTTGAAATTTTAAGTCATATGTCTTTCACTGTAAATGACTCTAATTTTTGTACATTAGCTTCTCAGATAGGTCTTTGTTGTCACAGATTTTTTTTCCCCCAGCATTATTAGTCATGTGTCATATCCTGGCTGTGGACTTGGTCGGGTGGAGGGGGGTTTTTGAGCCAGGGGTTTTTGCTTTTGCCTATTTGGTTGGCACCCTGGTTGAGTGTTTCTGTCCCTTTCACTCTGTGAAATATACAGTGGGTTGCCAAATTATTAGGGACAGTCATGAAGTATAGGTTTTCTGTACAATATTAGGATATAATTTGAAAATAAACATTGCTTTTAAGTTTAAAAAGCTTTCTTGTTATAGTTCAAGTATTTATGCAATATTAGTATATGAAAAAACCCTAACAAAAGTATAATACAGTCAATTTATCAATGTTAAGGAAAGAATATTAATATTAGGTGACATTTCCTTTGGCTTCGATGCGTCTCGGCATGCTTTCTATGTAATTTTTGGCACTTTCTTTTATTTTAGGGTTGTGATGCCATACATTTATTAGTTTTTCGATGAGTTGTACCTTGGTTGTAATCATATCTTTGGCGATTTCCGGCGTGTGATCTTCCATAAGTTTTCTATCGGGTTCATGTCAGGAGAATTGCCAGGCCAAGATAAAACTGGGATATTGTGGTCGGCCAAAAACTTTGTAACACTTCTAGCTTTATGGCAAAGTGCTGAATCATGCATAAATATGAACTATTCACCACCTGGGAACCATTCTTCAATTTTCGGCAGCAGCCGAGTTTCTAGAACTAACCTGTACTGGTGTTGTCCCATGGCTCCCTCGACAATTTAGAGGCGTCCAACATCTTTAGCGCTTATGGCAGACCTCACCATTATCTTATCAGGGTGTTTAACACTTTCCACGATGCAGTCAGGGCAGTATTTTTCGCCTGGGTGTCGCCTGACAAAATTGCTTTTATCGGACAAAATCTCAAAGGTTGATTCATCTGAGAAACACAACTGAAAAAATTTAAATATGTTAATAATTTAGAAATAAATGATTTTATATGATATAAATAATAATTATCTTAACAGCTGACCTCACTCCAGTCATCAGCTGTCTTCTGGCGGTGTTCACGAGCCCAGGCAAGGCGCTTCTTCTTTATCGCTTCTGTCAACCGGGGTTTCTTGGCTGGACGATGGCCTGTCAACCCTTCCTCCGTTAGTTTCCAGTGCACAGTTCTCTTAGAAACTGGTATTCCAGATTCTTGAACGATCTGGGTAAGGAGTCCCACACTTTTCTTTCTGTTTCTAAACAGATAACCCGGATTTTCCTATCGGTACGTGGAGTTGTAATGTGTTTTCTTCCACTTCCACCTTTCCGTTGGGGCGAAAGTGGCTGGTTTTTGTCCCGATTTGTTTTTATCCTGTTGACTACTGACTTAGAAACTCCAACAAGTTCTGCTATCTTCCTTTGAGAATGACTCGTATGCAGAAGAAAGGTTTTTATCTCAGATTTTCTCCTAGGGGACAAATCAACCCCTCGACCCATACTGAAATCAATAAAAATAAAAAATAAATTAAAATCGTAAATAATTTAGAAAAAAAACAAATATTTAATCAATAAAAGAAAGATAATACCTACATATAATTCGTAACTTTTTCAAAAAAAAAAAAAAAGCCAAAGAATTTTGTTTAAATTAAAGAAAAGCGTTTTCCACTATTGCGTTTGTAAAAGACTCAGCGTCTCTCCCGTTATTAAAATATTTATAGAAAGCAAACAAACCTTTTAACTTACCAAAAGTACTTAAAAGTTCAATTACAGAGATGTTGAAAGCAGTAAAATACATTCCTGCAACACTTAAACCATTTTAAGCGGCAGTCAAGTGCACCCAAAGTAGAAAACTAGCAAAATATATGACTGTCCCTAATAATTTGGCAACCCACTGTAGCCTCTTACTTATTCACAAATAAATTTACTGATAAATTCTGGTGCCATTCATTTTTTCAACACTTTAGCATTGAGAATGCTTTGCTCCTGAAAGGGTTAGTTAAAAAGCGTGAAAATCTTAACCCATTAACGGCGAATTATTTTCTTCTTTAAAATTTAAATTTTGAATTTCCCACCGCTTTTAAAAGAAGAGTAATTTATATATTTTTTTATCAAGGAATTTATCTCGTGAAAGAAAGTACCATATATATTTATCTTCATAGTTACTGGTGTGAAAAGCGCTTTCTTGCCACAAAGTCTAGCGATCTAAAAATATACCATTAGGCGTTAACGGGTTAATATAGTTTAACCCTTTCAGGAGCAAGGTTCTTCTATTCATAAAATGCAGAAATGAGTGGAAGACATCGGAATTTACAAACAAATTTATTTCAAAATAAGCAAAAGCTTTTGTTCATGTACTTAATAAAAGGAAAAATTTCATTCAAATATTCTGGCGCAAATGTCGCATTTAGGAATAAAAATTAGGTGGTCCAAAAACGAACCACCGCCCTTGAAGAGGTTAAAACATGGAACTATGAATAAAGAGAAAATGACACATCCTTAAAATGGAGAAGCTGCAACTGTAACCGGTTTCAAAGTGGCTCATTGCCACCGGGTCGAACTTCCACCAGTAAATTTGAATAGAAATTATTTAAACACCTTATTCATGCAGAATTTCAAAAGTAACCAGCTGACCTGCCCGGCATTGCCCGGGCAGACTGTCATTGAAATACATGACAGTGGAGCGGACTTCATAAAAAAAAAAAACCTGAATAATATTTATTTAGTACAGATGTCATATACGTACCACGTTGGCGCGATTTTTTTCTGACCCCAATTTGGCGAAAACCTCGTTTTCGAATACCAGTTACATATATATTTTTAAAAAGGGAATATAAAAAAAAAGTTTCATTAATAACTATAGAACAAAACACTTTATATAATTTTGAAAAAAAAAAATAAAAGTAAATAAACAATTTATTAATAAATAAACAACAACGTCCGGGTTACCATATCAAGCAAAATAACGACACTTTGGTGCCAGTTAAATACCCCGGTGCGTATATGACATTGGCGTCAGAAAAAAGTCGCGCCAACGTGGTGCGTACATGACATCTGTGCCAAAAAATGAAATGGTCATTAGAAATTATTACACTTACTTTTAAAGAATGAAAAGGTCAGGGAAGTTCTTACGGCTGAACCTAACTGGCATATCGGTATAAGATGGAGGCTTGATATATGGCAAATTAAGATTTGTGAAATGCTAATGTGATGCATTTTATAAAACGGTTATTAAGCCTATTTTGGCAGTAGCTTATTCTCTGTGCTTGACAGTGTTCTCGATCCAATCTATTTCGATTTTCTCTTCTTAATTCGGCTTCTTCTTCACTTTCAAGCCCTCTCCATGATCTTTTACGGGCATTTCTAATGATATTTTGAAGCTCCATAATTGCAGCGGAAGAGCGAAACATAAATAAACCCAATTTAGCTCACCCTAAATCCTGCCAAAGGACTTTTACAGAATAACCAATGAGATGCGTTTCATTTGAGCGTTGCCATTAAACCATTAACAAATAATCGCGATTTCTGTGCCACGTACGATAGCTTACTACATATACAGATTATGGACAAAAACATATAGTTTATTCTAACTGGTGCAAATTTACTTCGCCGGTAGTCAGGCCCCGCGTTTCGCCATATTGTGACAACCTAAACAGCCTCCCGTCAGCGTCAGCGAAAGAGATTTTAATATCCGGGCCAATTTACACAAGTAAAAACGAATAATTTTTTTTTACCATGTTTGTTAGAGAAATTTTGCATGAATAAGTCGCTAAAATAAGGCGAAATTTTCTATTCCAATATTAGAGGTGGTTGTTTGCTTCGGCGAGCTTCAGAAACTGTTGATTCAATGTAAAAAATTAGTCGCCATCTTGTGACAACCTTCTGAGTTACTTCACACGAAACTCGTAGACTGTACACTATATGTCTCCCCCTCTTCATTCTTAACTCCATTATTTAAGCTTTAAATGCGCGGTTTTTTATTTTGTTTCGAAAAAATTATGTATGATTCTCTAAAAGGTTTATTACACAGGAAAAATAATGAAAAAAATCAGTGATACATTTTTCATATAATACGTCAATCTTTTCTTCTGTTGCACATCTGCAATACATGTAAAAACTACTGTCGTGTGGCTGTTTTACGCTAAAATATTACAAATTAGTAAATATTTTATTAAGTATGTCTCCAAATACCTTATTTTTTATAATTATTTATTTTATAAAACTTAATCTTTAATTCCCATGACAGAATACATTCTAGAAATTACGTAGTTCACAGAATCACCAGAAAGCTTTAATAGTTAATTTCGCTTTATTTTAATACGGAATATCTGTTATTAATTAAACCAACTATTGCTATTTTAATTTTCTGGTGTGAGTTAGGTATATACGAATAAAAAAATCTGTTAAATTCAAAACATTGTTGTTTGCATATATGCAAAGCTGCGCACTAAAGGGTTAAAATGATGAACAATTCTTAAGGTGCAAATGGCTCATTTTAACTGCGTTCATATTAAACGAGTCAGACTGTATATATTTTTATTTTCATTTATATTATTACTGTATTTAAAAAGGATAAAAAAACGTTACTTAGCAATACATTTAACATGTTAAGAAAAAAACTTTATATGAGATTACTTCCCACGATTTTATTTATGGTGAAAAATAACTTGTTTTTCCGAAACTAATACAAAACGTGCATGTACAGAAACATCAAAGCACGTCGAGATTAACTCACCTTTGATATGTTCCGTGTTATAACAAATTGAAATTACGGAAACATCTTTGAAAGTAAACAAACAAACGTTTTATTTGTGTCTCTCACTTTCCCTTTCAAGTTTGTTCCAAATGAAGTTTGCTAAATAATACAGTTACCATTCGTTGAATCCGATTTTTGAAGGTGAGCTTGGATAAATTGAATTTCAACATTTTAAAAGTCACGCTGTCAGAGAACGCTGTCACGGAATCCCAAGAAATGATGCATTGTGTCGTGTCTTTGAACAAATTTTATAACGATATGTCAGATTTCTTCCTTTAATTAAAGGGATGATGAAGCGAGCAAAAAACGATTTTTGAAGTTTTTAATTTGTTAAAATTTAAAAAATAAAATACATTCCCATATATTTGGCATAAAGTGTGTTTTCAGACTTTTTAAAGTTAAGTAATGAAAATAACATATCATAATGTATGTCCAATCCCTTTTATTTTCAAAACAATTTTTTTGCAATGTCTTACATTTTACATCTTACATTGGGCGGTGGTTCATTTTTGGACCATCTAATTTTAATCCCTAAATGGAACATTGACACCAGAATTTTGGTTTGAAAATTTTCATTTTATTAAGTACGCTTTTACTTATTTTCAAATAAATTTGTTCGTAAATTCCGGTGTCATTCATTCATTTCAGTATTTTACTTATCGAAGTGCCTTGGCCTTGAATGGGTCCTTATCAGACGCTAGCTTTTTATACATAATTCTAGTTTTATATTCTATTCGCAACACTATATTTAAGAAAAAATTCTAGTAATTTTCTATTGTGAAAGTTTTAGTAAACATGTTTCTAAAAAAAAAAAAAAAATGCAATTTAACAAATTACAACGACCATTTGGAAAATGATTTTTTCAAAGACTAAAATTTAAGACATAAAAAATCACACGGCGTTGATTTTACGTACGCCATGGTTTAAACATTAATAGTGCTATTACACGTAAAAATTGCAAGCGACAAAAATCGCCTGCGACTCGTCAGATTTCTTGAAACTTACGTATTATCCACCTGAAACTTACGTATTATCCAAGCATTTCTTTAGCTGTTCGGGAAAAGTCTTTTCCATCGTCAGATTTCCAAGAAATCTGACGGCCCATTTTAACACTAGAAAGACGGCAAGCGGTCAGTTTGACCGCTACCAAATGGATATATTTCGATTCTAACCAGAAATTTCTTTATAAAACTAGTTAAATGACACAAAGAAAAAAAACTAGTTAAATATATAAGTTAATAATTAAAAATAAAAATTCTGGTGGGTAATATTTTTATAAAATTTGAGTAAAATTCACCGTCGTTCTAGTGTTAAATGAAATTTCATTCTTAAACTTCTAAACATCCCACAATATTACTTTTTACACCGTCGTATAGAGAAAAAAATGTACTTTTAAATGCAATTTATTTGAAACCTGTATCTCAATTTGTTTCTGAGTTATTAAATTTTTTTTGGTAGTTTTTATTACTTTTTTGTGATAGTGGCAACAGAAGTATCTATCTCTGTTGAAAGTAAAGGTTAGTGTATAGACCAATCAGAAAACGAATAAAATGCGGATCAAACCAATAAAACGCTTCAGATATGCTTTAGATTTCCTACCCTGACGAGGACAATAACCATTTTACCAAATGGTTAAAGAAAAAAAAGTAGCGCTAACCGAATAAAATTCCTGTAAGAGATGCTTCTCCCGATGTCACGTGGTATGTGGCACAGGACCGATAAAGGTTAAAAATGCTCCATATGTTAGAAATTACAGACGTATGTTTTTTCTAAATCTGGTTTTAAAAACAGTAAAAACTCCTCCTACTTCTGAAAGTCTTTCATATATTGATTTATCTACATAGCTGTTTCAAGTTTACGCAGCAGTAAATATCTTTTAATTTGCGGTTTTAATATAAATTGTCTTACAAACTAAAAAAGAAAGACACCATGATATAAATGCATTTTTTGTGAAGTAGAAGCCACGCCCTTAGATGATTTTTGAATAAAGATTTCTTATTTTCCTTCGGTAATATGTTAATTTTTCTTTAAACTTCTCAATGTTGGATGGGAAATGTTTATACATTACTCATAGCTGCCAACTTTTATGTCTTTTTTATGTCCACTGAAATTTAATAAGTAATTTTGCCTTATTTAATCGCCGAAATCTGTGATTAAATAATTCAAAAATTTCTATTAAATACTACCGGTAGTAAAAAGCGCAAAAGTTTGCAATTATCATGTTTCATTTATAAAGAGAATACTATATTAGCGTTACAAAATGTTAAATGTTGAATGAAATAACATAAAACTAATGTTATATTTATGCAATTTGTTTAAAAAATATTAAACAAACTTAAAGGGATAGAATAACAACACTACAGCAAATATTTTTTGTGAAGGAAATCAGGGCCGTGATTCAATCTGTTAGTTCGTTTTCGTGGTTTTTGATTTACTACGACAGTTAAATTAGTTATAAAATCTATTAAAACGTGAATTTTTAGTGAAAATTCAGTTTCTTGTCAGATTATTAATATTTTTTTGAACTGCATGTGGGATTAAAAGGCGGAGGCACAATTGTTTTAAGAATAAATTTATTTTAAGTAATACAATAAAAATTCTCAATGTCTGACAGAAAATCTTTATTCACTGAAGCAAATCTGCGCATTCGTTTGGTAATGTTACTTTATTACGGGTCGGGATATACACGAAGTGATGTGCTATCACTCGGCAGATTCATTAGAATAATTCGATTATAACTAATCATTCGTATATCTCAATTATAAAAATTATAATTCGAAACAATCACTCGATCGATCATTTTCTCTGAATGATGGTATGCTAGTACATACTTGCCAACTTACCGATAATTTCCTTAAAACTGTACCGTATATACTTGCAACTTACCGATAATTTCCCTAAAACTGTACCATTATCTCCTGTAGTAAATTAACACTTTTCTAACCCGAAAAAATATTTAGTAAGATGTGTCTAGTTTCATTGTGTTCCTTATATAAATTTACTTTTTACACATATTTTTCCTGTGTAAAAATCGCTTATTTACCATAGATCGTGCTGAAATAATTTTAGGGAAATTATCGGTAAGTTAGCAACTATGCAACCCTAAAAATTTTAAGTTCTCTTGGCTTATAATAACTTATTTTCCACGATTTTATTTATGGTAAAAAAGAACCTAAATTCCCGAAGCAAATAAAACTCGAAAACACAAATAAAGCTTCAAAGGACATTGATATGAACCCAATTTTGACATGTTCCAGATTAGAACAAATTGAAATTACGAAAACATCTTTGAAAGCAAACAAACACAAGCCGTTCTTATTTTCATTTCACATCCTTTATAAGTTCATTTCAAATGAAGTTTTCTAAATAATACTTTCATCCTTTGTTGAATAAAGTTTTTCAAGGTGTACTTATTTTGGATAAATTTAATTTCAATGTTTTAAGAGTCACGCCGTCGGAGAAAGAATAAAATCTCATTTATTTTTTAAACAAAGCAAACAAATGTATAACACTATTTCTTTCAAATAAATTAGTATATGAAAAGGCAATTAGATTCGTAAAATAAATTATTTTGGTGCAATTTCTTTTTAAATTTACAATTTTAAGGGAAAATTATGCAATATTTTGATAGTGACCAGAAAAGTTCTCATTGTAAAAATGATAACAGCTTACAAATATACACACACATTAATTAACTAAAAATTAAATCTACCCTATCTATATTATAAAGGACAAACATATCTGTGCGTAACGCATACGTCATTTTGCGAATGGCAACACTTTGAAATTTGAAATGAAATTTAGGTTTTGCAATTTTCTTTACTGCAAAATTTTAAACTTATCAACATCGCACATTTTAAATTTTTACACCGTCGTATAAAGAAAAAAAATTTGCTTTTTAATGCAATTTCTTTGAAAGCTGTATCTCAATTTAATTTTGAGATATTAATTTTTTTGTAGTTTTTAATACATTTTTTGTAATTGTGGCAACTGAATACTCCATTTCTGTTGAAAGTCATGGAGGACTGATTGAATGTAGAGGGAAAATAATCACGGAGGAAAGAAAATAATATATTACAGTACCTTTTGTTGGCATTTTCTCATAAAAACTGAAAAAAATTGAAATTATAATGCGTGCTATGTCAGCGATTTTTTAAGTTTCCGAATATCGCTCATTTTCAATTTTTACGCCGTCAAATAGAGAAAAAAATCTACTTTCAAATGCAATTTGTTTGAAAATTGTATCTTAATTGACTGAGTTATTACTGTTCTTTAAAATCGCGCCAAAACCGGTGCGTATATGACATCTGTGTTAAATATTAAATAACTAGCCGCCCTTGGCGATCAGTTTGGTCTCCCTTAAATGTATGCTAGGCATTGTATCATGTTACTTTTATTCATAATTTAATTTACTTGCTTAATCCTTCGCCAAATCGGAAGATTCTGACAGAGAAATAAAAAACTCGGTATTTTTATGTTAGTCGGGCACAGGAGATAAATCGGCAAACATTGTACCCGTCGCATTTTTTCATATTTCATTAATTTAGATTAAAATATGTATAATCCTTTCACTCAGTTTAAAATGGATAACTTTAATTTAAAAATGAAACATTTCAAAATTATTAATTTCCCTTTTAAAAAAAATTCGGTACTTTTCGGTTAGCCGGGCGCCAGTGTTATATATACACACATATATAGAGATATATACACATATATGTACATATATATACATGTGCACACACACATATATATATACATATGTATATATATGTGTACATATATGCATATATATATATATGTATATATATATGTATGTGTACATATATGCATATATATGTATATATATATGTGTATGTATAACACTGGCGCCCGGCTAACCGAAAAGTACCAAAAATTCTTTAAAAAAAGAAAAAAAAAAAAGAATAAATACCATAAACCATTTAATTCCAACATCAAAGCATTGTTTTAATTTACCCCTCGAAAAATAAAAAATGCTGCTGACGAGTTAAAAAATGGTATTGGCGAGAATTGCGCCCAGCTAACATGAAAGTACGAACTTTTTGCGATCATAGCAACTTTTATGTAGTTTTATTCGAAAAAAATATTTTGATGAAATAGGTTGCCAGAAAATACGTTGCCAAATTTCTTTTTTCGCCATGGACCTTTTCTCTATTTCGCCAAGTAGCTATACTGGAAAAATACCTTTATTTATTTATATATTTATTGTATTTTAAATGAGATGAATAAAAGACGGCACAGATGTCATATACGCACCACGTTGGCGCGATTTTTTTTTCTGACGCCAATTTCATATACGCACCGGGGTACTTAACCGGAGCCAAAGTGTCGTTATTTTGCTTGATATGGTAATTCGGATGTTGTTGTTTATTTATTAATAAATTGTTTATTTACTTTTATTTTATTTTTTAAAATTATAAAAATTGTTTTGTTCTATAGTTATTTATTAAACTTTTTTATTTATTTATTGTTATTCCCTTTTTAAAAATATTACACAATAACCAATGAGATGCGTTTCATTCAGGTGTTGCCATTAAACAATTAATAAATAATCGCGATTTCTGTGTACGATAGCATAATATATATAGATTTTCAAGAATGAATTATTTTTAAATTTATCTGTCACGTGTAGCTCGATTACGAAAGATTAATCTGCTTGCCCTTAAAGCAATGTAAAATGTTCAGCATTTGTTTCCGTCTGATGTTCCATAACAAAATTAAAACTTCCTATATAGAAAATAAATAAGATAATGTAAATACGAAACAAATTTAACAGAAATGTGATTGAACCGCGCACTTAAAGCACTGAAATGATTGGAAAGACTACCGTAAGTCGCAAAATCTTGGGCTAATAACTCCTGGCATGCGCTGACATCTGAAAGTATCGCTTTTAATAAATTTTAAAACTCTATTTGATTGCATAATTGATATTTTTCAGATAAAAATTCTTTTTTATGTTAGTGGGCAATCTAAAATATATATTACATGTAAAAAAATAATTAGAATAAAAAAAAAAAGAATGATTTTCACCTATACTCTGTAACCCGAGGAGCTCGGGTTCGATCCTCTAGTATATATAAAATCCTAATGAAACGAACTTATGAAACGTATATATGAAACGACTGAAATGTAACGAATTTATGAAACGATTCTATGAAACTACTGATTAAACAACTGATTATGTTTCGCGGCGATTTCTCCTAATACATATGGAATACTTTGCGATGAAATTAACACCAAAAATCGGTATTGATCCGCAGATCTCAAAACAGGTATTAGAATTTTTAAATTCGAAATAGTTTTCAAAATATAATTTTTTTTCTAATTTTAAATACTTTTTTCTAATGATGGCAACTCAAATTTTAATCATAACAGATATATTTTTTTTCATATTTTAGTAAAGGTTATTATTTTAAACTAATTTGGTGACCAGTTTAGCCTCCCTTAAATGTATGCTAAGAACAATGCTTTTTTTTTTTTTTTTTTGTATTTCATTATCATTTTATTTAAAACAAAACTTTCATTTAAAAATGAAAAGTTTAAAATTAATGGCTTTCACTTCTTCTTCTTCTTTTTTTTTTTTTTTTTTAAACGAAACGAAAAGAAAAATATTAGGTGCAGATGTCATATACGCACCGGGATACCTGAATGGCGCCAAAATGGCGTTATTTTGCCTGACATGGTAACCCGACTATTGTTGCTTATTTATTAATAAATGTTTATTTATATTTATTTTCTTTTTATTTAAAAAAATATATAAATTGTTTTGCTCTATAGTTATTAATTAATTTTTTTTATTTATTTATCGGTATTTCATTTTAAAAATAATTTAAAAATACATATGTAACTGGTATTCGAAAACGAGGTTTTCTCCCAATTGTCGTAAAACAAATCACGCCAAACCCGATTAAATAATGCAACTAATCCTGAAATTTAATTTCAAATTCAAAGCAATGTTTTAATGTTACTACTTAGTTATCCTGTCAACCAATTTCGCCAAATTATATAAATCGCCAAACCACTCACCAAATTAGACGAATTGACGTCATTTTTAACACTTTCCAACATAGTTGAAAAGTGTTTATGACTTCGGTTTGTCTGGCCGTCTGTCCGTATGGCCGTCTGTCCACGCTCTAACTCTCGTAAATATACTCGGATCGTTCTGAAATTTTTGGATATTAGTGACCTCTACCATAGCACGTTCATTATTTCAAATGAAGTTTGTAGCATGTTTAGTTTATTTACAGGGACAGTCAAAAGTTTTCCGTTACATTGCGGCCAATGGGAAAAAAATCGTTTAAATGATTTTTAATGGTGTTACTCTCTTTTAAATATAGTAAAATTGATATTCATTTATTAAGCCCACTAAAATATGCATTCTGTTGAATATGCGGTGCAAAGAATAGTTATTGTTCATTTACAGGGCCACACAAAAGAAATCCGTTCATAATGGTATAGGGGAAATTGTTTGCGGTGCATTTGAAAAGATTTCAGATACTATATTGTATCCCAATTACTGTATATTAATAATGATTGCTCGAAATGCATTTTTAATTGTGATATGCGCTTTTTTAGGGTTTCGTTCATCTGACGAAACCCTATTCGTCTCGCTCCTCTGCCTGTCTGTCTGTCCGTCTGTCACAGAGCCCGTTCTCAGAAACTATACATGTTGGAGACTTGAAATTTTGCATACTTATAGCTGAACACCACACATCATACGAAAAATCGTAAAATTTTGAAAAAGTCGTACATTTAACCCTTTGGGCTCCCACATGTGTATTTTAAACAATTCTTTCTAAGTGAGCCGCTAATTATGTTGGAGGTGTGAAATTTTACATACTTATAGCTGAACACCTCACATCAAATGAAAAACCATAACAGTTTGAAAAAGGTCGTACATTTAACCCTTTGGCTCCCACATGTGTATTTTAAACAATTCTTTCTGAGTGAGTCCCTAATTAGGTTGGAGGCGTGAAATTTTGCATACTTATAGCTGAACACCTCATATCATATGACAAATCATAAAATTTTGAAAACAATCGCACATTTAACCCTTTGGGCTCCCACATGCGTATTTTAAGCAATTCTTTCTAACTGAGCCCCTTATTAAATTGGAGATTTGAAATTTTGCATACTTATAGCAGAACACCTGAGGACCGGCCGCAAATCTTAAAATCTTGAAAAAGTCTTATGTTTAAACCTTTGAGCTACCAAATATGTATTTTAAGCAATTCTTTCTAAGAGAGCCCCTAATTAAATTGGAGACATGAATTTTTGCATACGTATAGCTGAATACCTCAGACCACACGGCAAATCATAAAATTTTCAAAAAGTCTTATATTATTTACTCCTCCGAGCTCTAACTTGTGTATTTTAAGCAAGTTTTCTAATCTCCGCCCTTTTCACCCGGGGAGCACTTTTCCAACTTTTGCCGACACCCCTTTGACCATTCTTTCATATTATGCACCATGGCCTTACATATTTTAGTTCCACTATTTACCGCCAGGGGTGCCTACTTATATCGGGTGCTATCGGCCCAATCCCCTTGACTAATACATCTACGGATAGTATATAAAACGGAGTTTAGTTCGGATAGAGGTTTGTTTAGAATAGAGTACGCCACTGGTTGCGAAATGTGGAACTAACAGATTTTTCAAAAGGTTAAAGTGTTTTGAAAGGAATATTAAACGAAACCCTCTGTGCGATCTGTGATCACACTTACCTACTTATTCACTATATATATGCATACTATAAAGTGCGTTTAAATACTATAGTTCATATACAGAGCTACAGAAATGAATTCGTAAAGCTTACTGAATATGAGCATAAACTGCTTAATGGTGGGTTTGAAAGGAGTTATGCATTTTTACGCTGAACTGAATTTAGTGTACTAAGAAATATTTGTAGAATATAGATAAAATAATATACAAGGTCACGCAAAAAGTTGGATATATGGCCGTCTATGGGTGATAATTTCTGGAAATGTAATTTCAGTAGTTTTAAGCGTGTTTTAGTTTGGGTAAAATTTTACCTAAATAGTGGCATGTAATAAAGGTACTAGGTAAACTACAGGGCTGTACAAAAGCATTCAAGTATGTTTCCATCTACTAGTATAAATTGCTGAAAGATGAATTTCAGCCTGTTATGCATTTTCTTGCTAAGCTAAATTTTCCCATTATATATTATATATATATCAACATACAGATTGAATACAGGGCTGTTCAAAAGAATTAGAATACATATTTGACTATGGGCGGTAACTACTGAAATCAGATTTTTAAATGTTTACTTATCTTATTTACCTTATTTCCCTAAGTAACGAAGTTTCAATAAAGCTTTCAGGGAGTGTTGGAAAGTGTTTCATAATCTATTCTGTACGCATGACTTTTCTTACTTGTTATTTTAAATAACGAAAGAACAAATAAATTAGTAAAAGATTAATAAAAATACAAATAAAACGTCGAATTAAAAAACACTTGATGACGTAATAAACACGTGTAATGTGTTTAACGTCAAGTGAATGTGACATTTACGATAAGCCATTATTGGCATTTAATCTTATTGTCTGGCGATAGATTTTTGGTCGAACAAGTAGTACCGTTTTAATTTACCACTCGAAAAATAAAAAAATTCTAACTGGCGAGTTAAAAAAAAAAGCTATTGGCGAGATTTGCACCCGGCTAACATAAAAGTACCAAGAATTCTTTGCGATCATGGCAACTTTTATGTAGTTTTACTCGAAAAAATAACTTTGATTCCTTAATCAAAATGGAAACCTTTCTTATGAAAAGCGAAGAGTTGTAATTGTTTGCGGCAGTTACATGTCTTGGACTATTATAATATAAGTGAAATGATGGCGATAGAATAATATTTGACGATTTATCACCTGTGGCTGGCTAACATTAAAGAACCAAAATGGCCGCCTGGAATATAAAAAGCGAAGGGATCCTCCCGGAACTGTTGATAATAGTCACGTGACTTAGGCTATTATTATATTGTTTTCAATTCTAAAAACAGCGCAAAGAATAATATTTCCTAACGATTAAAAATTTATTTACGCGTGACTATTAAAAACAGAACCCCCCCCCCCCCCTTTTAAATTTACTATTAAATGAGTAAGTATTAAAAGCAGGAAGATATTGAAAATTATGTCTTGAAAATTGTATTTATACGTGAATATTAAAAGAGAAAGGAAGTTTTAAAATAATAAATACATTAATATGCGTTTAACCCATTCAGGAGCAAGGTACTTCTATTCGTAAAATGTTGAAATCAGTAAATGGCACCAGAATTTACAAACAAATTTCGAAATATGAAAATGCTTTTGTTCACTTACTTAATAAAAGGAAAATTTTCATTCCAATATTCTGGTGCCAGTGTGGCATTTAAGAATTAAAATTAAGTGGTCCAAAAATGAACCACCGCCCTTGAAGAGATTAAAGCAGTAAATTGTAGTAAATTGTATTATGTCAATCGTTTTATAACGCTGTTAAAAAATGCCGGGAGGCAAAGACTCTGTTCACTTAATTAATTTTATTTTAGCTTCCTTTCAAATGTTTAACTGGTCTTCTTTAATCAAACACGAAAACAATCGTTGGATGTCTTAACAACAACTGATTGGGCCTTAAATTTTCGCAATCAAAGGGAATTGAATGGAAGTCCGTTTGTACAGGAAGATCGCTATAGGTTTTTTCATTATAATACAATCTTCTCTAATCTTTTTAATACAGATCAAATTAGCGTGCTTTTAGATTCTGAGGGTGTCTGAACGGGGGTTAGCGAGCGTAGCTTGCAGGTGGCAGAGCCCCCTAGTATAAATATATACAGGGTGTCCGAAAAGTCTGGAAACGGTCAAATAACTCGAGAAGTACAAAGCAGATTGAAAAACGAAAATATACGTGTTAAATATTTTTTTAAAAGCTACTTAGTCATACCAAATTTGATCCCCGCAACCGACCCCCGGGGGTCAGAGGGGGTCCAACTTTGAAATCTTGAATTATAAACCCTATTTTTTATTGCAGTTAATTGCAGATTTTATTTCGGATTCTACGGACAAAAATACGCAACTTTTGTATTTAACATTTTTTTCTAATGCTCGTTGATCACGGTGTAATTAAGCAAATGAAACAGACACATATTTTGGTTTTCCCAACCAGGTTTTGACATTTCGAAATCTGATTGGACAGAACTTTTAATGTCAAAGTTGCCGTCTCTTGCGGAAATAGTGTTTCTCAAAAACCATCAGTGCAGATTGTTTTCATGGCGCTTTATATGCTTTTTCCATAAAAACTAATAGAAATATATTAAATTAGTTTTCTATTTGCATGTCTTTTTATCAAGTCGATCATTTCTAAATAATAAACTGCGTATTTTGATATTTTAACTAGTCAATAAGCACCTCCCCTCCTGGACAGAAAAATTATAGTATTCATTATTTGGGGGCGGAGTGTGTTGATATTCTGTGTTTCGATGTCTTCTGCTGTCAAAAAAATCACTTAATTCGGGGCCGGATGGGAGTGTATAAGTTTTTTTTAAATTATTACTATAAAATAACATAAAGGAGAAGAAAAAAAAAAACAAAAAAAACCAAACAAACATATAAAATATTTTTGTGCTGGCTGATCAAAGGATGGAAAGTTGCGTAAATTTCAGGTGGAGGGGGTGGGATTATAGGTTTTGATGATTGATTAGTTACTTCAACTACTTACTAGCAAGCAGGGCAGAAAATATTAAAAAATTCTAATAAATGTAATAAGTTTTTGAAAATTAATATTTTTTTCCATTTTAACATTTTTTTTCCTAATTTTAAATTTATTTTTGGGTTGTTCGGGATGTCATGTCTGTTTAGGAAAATCAATTCGCAACGGAAAATCCTGCCCAGTAATTATTAGACATTAGATATAGGAATCAATGTCTAATTATTAAATGATAGAATTTTCCGGTACGAATTGATTTTTTCGAAACGGACACGACTTTCCGTACGACCCAATAATTTTAAACAATTGAAAATTTTTGATCTTTTAAACTTTTGAATTTAAATTATAATTTAACTGTTTAAGCACTGTTGATTATTTCCTGGGGGAGAAGACGTTTTAATTTTCATGGGGGAAGGATAATGTAGAAAAGTGTTTAATTATTTATTAATTATTACAATAATATAACAAATCTGAAAAATATATATAAACAAAAACGTTATTTGCAGAACAAATTAAAAATAAATCAGCTTTTTTCCTACATTTTTTAAGCCCGAGAAGGGACATTTATTCATATATTTCATTCAGTTACTTCGATGTTTAATGTTAAAGTTTAGTAACAAATAAGTTACAGCTTTAGCGGACAGTGTCCTTAAAAAAGGACTCATAATTTTTATTTTACTGGTACCCAGAATATTTAATTAAAATCTTGCATTTATAATGTACTTGAAAATAAGAAAGTCTGTATTTTCCAATAAACTCGTTTATAAATTCTGATGTCAGTCTATCATTTCATCAGTTTATAAACAGTATTACTCCGCGCCGGTAAGGGTTAAACCAAATGAACATTAAAAAAAAAAAAAAAAAAAAAAAAAAAAAAAAAAAAAAAATTAAACAATATGATAATTTAAATACCCTAAAAATCTCTAAAATTTCCCTTCAAATTAAATCGAAATAAATTACATGTGCCTTATCATTTTGTACACACTCATCATAAGCATAATACAAAATCTGCAATACAAATATTTGCAACTTAAAAAGGAAAAAAGAAATTTATTTAGATTATTTGTTAACGGAACCTAAGTTTTTAATGGGTCTTATGCATCATATTGTTTGATTTTTTAAAATTGTTCAATTGGTTTAACTTATTTGTTATAAAAATTTAAGAACGTAGAACTAACTGAATGAAATATATTAATAAATGCCCCTTCTTAAAAAATGAAGAAAATAAACTGATCTGTTTTTAATTTTTTCTGCCAATTACGTTTTAGATTATATTTTTTGTCACATAAGTTATTTTATTGTAATAATAAACAAACAATTTTCTACATTATCCTTCTGTTATGAAAATTAACACGTCGTCTATCCCAGCAAATAATCATTACACTTTAACCCTTTCGAGACCGCATCGCGTACACAAATTTTATTTGGAATACAACGTGTTTTTTCAACTGTCCCCTTTACTTGTTAAATACAAAAAAACGCTTTAATTAAAAAATTAAATAATATTATTCATTTATTAATGGTGCCCAAAACAAATTCCACATGCACCTTTTGACGATTAATATATGTGCCTCACAAATCCCGACAGAGTTAAAGAGTTAAATTATTTTTTTAATTAAAAATTTTCAAATAAGAAAATTTTTCTATTGTTTAAATGTATGGAAAATATGTTAAATTGAAAAAAATATATTAATTTACAAAAAATTATTACATTTATCAGAATTATGGAAAATATTTTTGCCCCACTTGTTATTTTCTGGTTGCAGTAACTTATCAATGATCTAAATCTCCAATCCGACCACCACCTAAATTTTACACTACTTACCCATTCTTTGTCCGCCTGCACACAAAAAAATTATATGTACTTCTTTTTATTTTGTCCTATATGTTACTCTATAGTAATAGTAAAAAAATCCCATACACCCACCTCCTGACCACGATTTAGAGTATAAAAGAAAAAAAAAATAGTAGAAGCCACCGAAATGCCGAACATCCACGACTACCTCTACAAAATAACGAATATTATCTTTTTTTCTGTTCGGAAGAGGAGGGGCATGTTTACACATCAAAATATAAAATAAACAAAACCCGCAGCATAATTAATTAGAATGGGCTGAATGGACAAAATAAAAACCTAAATAGAAATCTAATTCAATATATTTCTGTTAATTTGCATGCCAAAAGCATATAAAGCACTTTTGCCATCGAAACAACCTCCATTGATAGTTTTCGACAAACACAATTCCAGCTAAGGCGACCCACTTTGGCAACGAAAGCTTTGGCCCATCACATTTCGTGATTAGAAAACATGGTTGAGAAAACAAAATATGTATCTGACACAGTTTGCTGGATTACACCGTCATCTACAAAGATTCGAAAAAAAAAATGTTAAAAGCAAAAGTTGCGCATTTCCCCCCGTAGAATCCGAATCTGAAATAAAAAATGGGGATTATCATTTACAATTTCAAAGTTGGAACGAAAAAAGTTCAAAGTTTTTCAAAGTTGGAACCCGACCCCCATGGGGTCGGGGTGGCGGTTCAACTTTGGTATCAAGGAATAGCTTTAAAAAAAAATTTAACACCTATTTTTTTGTTTTTCAATCTTATATGAATTTCTTGAGTTATTCGACAGTTTCCAAACTTTTCGGACACCCTGTATTTTGTCACATATGATATTTTATTGTAATAATTTATAAATAATTAAACAATTTTCTGCATCGTTCTTCCCCCTTGAAAATTAAAGCGTCGTCTTTCCCAGAAATAATCAAGAAAGATTAAAAATTTTAATTAATTTTTAAATGAAAAAGTTTAAAAGATCAAAATTTTTCAATTGTTTAAAATTATTAATTTTAAAATTATGAAAAAAATGTTAAATTGAAAACTATTTTAAATTGCAATAAATTATTACGTTTATAAGAATTATTGAAGAAGTGTCTTCCCGACTTGATATTTTGGAGTTACAGTAACTAATAAATCATCAAAATATATAACTCCACCCCCACTGAAATTTACGTTACTTCCCATCCTTTGCTCAGACAGCATAAAAAGTTTTTATATCTCTTTAAAAAAAATATTTTGTCCTATATTTTGTTCTATAGTAATCATTTTAAAAAACTGCACACCAGCCATCAGCCTCCTGAATTAAATGATATTAAAAAAAAAAAAAAAAAATCAACAACACCAAAAAAAAAAAAAAAAAAAAACTGCAGAAGCCATCAAAACGCAGAATATCTGCACACTCCGCCCCCAAATAATGAAGATTTTCATTTTTCTGTCCGCGAGGGAAGGTGTATATTTACACGTTAAAATAATCAAAATACGCAGGTTATTATTTTGAAATGATTGACTGGATAAAAAAATATGCAAATACAGTACTAATTTAATATAATTTTTATGGAAAAAGCATATAAAGCGTCATCGAAACAACCACCACTGATGGTTTTCGAGAAACACTATTCCCGCAAAAGACGGCTACTTTGCCGATGAAAGTTTTGTCCAATCAGATTTCGAGATGTCAAAACCTGGTTGGGAAAACCAAAATATGTAGGTTTACTTGCTCGATTACACCGTGATCAACGAATATTAGAAAAAAATGTTAAATACAAAAGTTACGTATTTTTGTCCGTAGAATCCGAATCTACAATAAAAAATGGGGGTTATCATTCCATATTTCAAAGTTGGACCCCCTCTGACCCCCGGGGGGTCGGTTGCGAGGGTCAAATTTGATATCACTGAGTAGCTTTTTTAAAAATATTTAACACGTATATTTTCGTTTTTCGATCTGCTTTGTATTTCTCGAGTTATTTGACCGTTTCCAGACTTTTCGGACACCCTGTATATATATGTATATAGTTGAGTTACTAAGAATGCAGTGACTCTACTGTCGTATTAAAATTAGACTGGTTGGTTGGTTTAGTTGTAATTGGAATCTCGTACATTATAGATTTGGGGACGTGAGTTTCAAAACTCGCGTTATCTAAAATGAAAATAATCACGTTTTCTCTATCAGTCTATTCTATTGGTAAACCTGCACCGAATAAACACTACAATTTGCAAAAGAAAAAAAATAGTTTTATCCTATATTTCCGGCATTGTAAATTCTTGGTTTACAGTGAAAACAATGGACGCAGTTTGAGGTTTTTCGCAATTTCCCAAAATTTGATTTTATGGATAAGGCGAGTTTTGAAACTCACGTCCACATTTATATTTATCTTTATATGAATCAATAACGTATGCAGGAGTGCCACCATTTTTAAGCAAAAAATTTTGTAGTAGATTTCTACAACATTTTCAGGAGAAATAGAGATTATTTTTAATACTGGTGACAAAAATAGTCGTCAGCAAAACGCCCTGCATATGTGATTGATTTCTCTGATATTTCTTTAATATTTTGTCGAGCAAGCATTTAAAAATGAGCCACTAGAATTATATCTAGTAACCCAATTTAAAACTTTTCTAAATGTGCTGAGATTATTACATTAACTAAAAGCCATATCATGAAAATAACACTATATTACAATTATGTAATTTAAGAATATGTACTGTATATCACTGACGTGATTATAGTCAATTTAAGTATAGTGACTAAGTATTTTTCAGAGCAAAGGCACCCATTCAGCGTCGTAGTCACGACCTAGATACCTTGGTTTCCCCCCCCCCCCCTTCATTCAGTTTTGCGCCTTGAGCTCATTTGAAATCAAGCTAGGTACACCTTTTGTCCACCAATCCCATAGAAGTAACAATAACGAGAAGGAAGGCAAGCATATCTTTGAATTGCATCTTCCCTGCCTGCTGTTTGCCACCGGATTCTCTTTCGTTAATTCCCATGAGCACTTGCGGCAAAAGGGCTGATAGTAACAAAGCCCTTTGGATAGTAAGGTGAAGCATTAAGGGGGGTTGCAACACCGTTAGGGGGAATTGCAAGCAGTTCTGTTTCTTTAAATCCCGTCAGCCCCTGCGCGCTTCGGAACTAATCCGGTTTCTTGTCTTCCTTCTAGTTATTGTTACTTCTATGGGTTTAATACTATGTTCACACTACGATACTTAAGATATCTTAGGCCGCCGAACTCTCTTAATTTTGAGGTGGTACCCTACCGGAATTGGAAACCTGCTCACATGGAAAAACTCACTTAAGATAACTCAAGGAACGTCACTGTGTTGTTTGCGCATGCGCTTAAGATAAAACCGCCCGCAACACCCAATCAGTTAATGCGAAGCTTTACAGCCAGCGAGAGTGAATGGTCGTGACTGTCTCTAGCCCGAAGAAAGTTGAAACTCTCTCAGAGAGCTTGTGGAACTCCCTCAGAGAGTTTGTGGAACTCCCTCAGAGAGTTCGGAGGTTTAAGAGAGTTCCGATAACGCAGTGTGAACAGGGTATTACCAGCTGTCGCCCACGTGAGTCGTTCCTTTCGCAGTCCTTGCGATCTGCCATTTTTTCCTACTTTGACTTTCACTTCGCGTAGTCTATCTGTGGCGTTTCCCGTATTTCCAGGTATTTTTATCAATACCTTGGAGCACGCTGTGGCGGTTTGCGTTTTTGAGCTGGCAACCCTTGCCGTGCTCATAATCTGCGGGTTTCGCTAGTGTCGGAAGAGGATCTTGCGGGATTGCAGAGAGGTGTTTGCAGTGCCTCTTATTTTTCGAGAATGTGTTTGGGATGCCGCTGTATTATGATGGATACTAATTGACAGTGAAGATGACTATAAGAAAAAGTGATATACTAAATTTTCATTGATTGTATTGTTTGGTATTTTTAATGACAGCTTACCAAGTTCACTGCAATATGGGTATATTTCTGCTGTTCTAGTATTTTATTTTTATGTTGACTGAATCATATGTCGATAGACTTAGAATTTAGCAGCAGTAAGGCAGATATAGTGTGACATTAGTTTCTCCCTTGAATTAGTCCCACCAGAATGCCTAATATATATTATGGATTATTATTGAAGTTTCAATAAACATTTATGTTCGAACGAACTATTGGTTTTCTGTCACTTTATACTTAACGATTGCTACAGTATCAGTTCATGGAAGTAAAACTTCCAGTTACCTGATTTATTTTCGCTAGATATTTATTTAAAAAAAAACAAAACAAACAAACAAACAAACAAACAAAAAAAAAACACAACGCAGCATTATAATTCCACTATACGTCAAGTCCATTGGATTCTTGTAAAAGAAATATCCTATAGGTTGGAGTCAAGTGCCATCAATTTTAACTAAGTATTGCAACTTTACAGTTTTTTTTCGATCATTCTTTCAAGTTAATTTAGAGTTAACCCTAGAACTACCGGAAATTTTACTCAAGTTTTATAAAAACATTCTACACCAGAATTTTTACTTAAAACTATTTAATTTGTTTATTTAACTTATTATTGTCTGATTTATACATTTAGTTTGTTTTGAAGAAATTTCTGGTTTGAATAAATATTTTGAATGTACATGTCGGGTCCAATGGACCCGTCTGGTAGACGGAAGGTTAACACTTAGCTGATTTAACCAACCATTCTTCGTATTCTACGAATGCATGTTTTACTTTTTAAATTGATTTTCAATTATCGGCTCTTAATAAATGTCAATTGGTACAGGCTCAACCAACCAACCAGTCTAAATTTAACACGACATCTACTTCTACTAGATATACATAAAATGCAAATGGGAATTTCTTTACGGGCGGCCCCTTATAATTTGTGTTCAGTGTAATGGATTTCGGTGGAACGTGCACTGATTGTTTAGATAATTTTTCAGGAAAGTTTATAGTATAGGGGAGACTAGACCGGGTTGATCCACTTTTTACAAATGACTTTTTATTTTTTAAATATTGAACATAGAATAAAGTTTTATATATCATTTTATTCTTTATACAATCAGTTATCAAAATAAAATTGCTACATAAGTGTAATGTATAAGAAATTCGAAAAATGATTGATTTTAATCATGAGCAAATAATGGGTCAAGGCTCCCCAGATAAGGGAGAGTTGGCCCACTATATGGGAGGCTAGACCCACTTTGTTTTATATAGAATATTTGTGAAGAGAAATACAATCAGTTAAAAAAAAAAGCAAAATAACTTTATGCTACATGCTTTAATTATTATAAAAAATATTTTTGAAAATATGATGCTTAAACAAACCTATTTAGATGCAATCGCAAGAGGAGAAAAATTGTGTTTGAAATAGGATTTTGTTTGAGCAGGTATAATTGTACAGCAGGGAAAATGAAATTTTTAAAATTTAAGAGTTATTCCGTTAGAGACAGGTTCCGTTTTCATAGGGTTTCATGTATTATTATGCACGGATTTAGGCGCCACTGTCCCGCTTTTTTTGTCCTACTTTTTGCGACACTCGATCTGACAACTCTAGTTGTCACATATAGTTTGATTTCATCTCACTGTATTCATCCTGGTGAAATTTGTCTACATACCTTCCTAAAGTTTTTCGATCAGTGCTATGTCCTTTTGCAGCCGCATGAGCACTTAACTTATCATTAACATCTTTTAACCCTTTCAGGGGTTAATTAGTACTTTCAGTACTAAAATGTTGAAAATAAGTGACTGGCATCGGAATTTACGAACAAATTTATTTTGTAAATAATAAAAAGGCTATATGTCATAAACATATTAAATTGAAAAGATTTCGACAAAATTCTGGTGTAATTGTGGCGTTTGGGAATTAAAATTAAGTAGTTTCATAAACATATACCACTGCTACTAAAAGGGTTAAGACTGCTGCTTTCATACTTTCTAGTCCTTTCTAGTATTTTCTACTGTTTCTATGTACCTATTGTAAGTAATATTTAAATGGAAAAAAGCTCCTATCAACTTTCCCATTTATATTTCATTAAATTGTTTCTTGCAGTGGATACTATAGTAAGTTTTCAAATCTTTCTTTAATCAGTTTTAAACATTTTCTTTTCCATCACCCCATTTTACTTTAGCTTTACAGAATAAATTTACGTTAATTTTTATATATAACCTAACTTGCCAGGTAAAGCGAACAAAATTTTAAAATTTGAATACCAGTAATTTAGTTTGGAAAATTTCAGATTTTGAGCGATTAAATAAATTCAAATTACAAAGTGGCAAAAACTGGCGTCGAAGAATTAAAAGAAGTGTAAATTGGCTCGTCGTTAATGGGTTAAACACACCAATTAAAAATTACTCAGGTGAAACGTATAATACATTCGAAAATCAAAATCGCATAAGAAAATTAAACGTTTCAGTAATAAGTAACATTTTAAATTTAAAACTATATTTTAGTTTCTTATTTATTATCTCATTTTTATTTTTTGTAGATATTTATAATTCTAGACTCGAAGGCATTTTAGTAGCGGTATTCAAACAAATGATTAATTTCTATTTTTTATTTTTAATATCGCATATTTAAAAAGGAAAAAAAACACAAAACATTAAAAGCACATTTATTCTACCTAATACGGAAATATGACTTTTTTATATTTTTTAAAATGTTTCGACAGACATTATCAAATTGTACATGAAACAGCTAATTGACTTTCGCGGAGCTTCGCTATATGGAAATATTGATTGCACTCAAACTCACTACTAAGATAGTCATTATTTGTCTTATTAATTGCGCTTTCACAAACACAAAAGGAATCAAATATCGTTGCTAAAGTGTGTTATTATAGATTGCGCTTAATCAATCATTTCATCTCCTCAAATAGCATGAATTGCATTTGGCATATTTTGAAGAGGATTTTATATGCAAATTTCGTTATTCATTATTTATGAAATAAACGGAATTTGAGATTTTGAATTACTATTAATATACTCACTAGATTGTTATTTTAAGTTTAAATACACATTTGTTAATATTTTACAGAATTATGAAAATAATTACTTTTGAAATTGTATACAGTTGAGATCTGCACGGGCCGTGCTCGGGCCGATCTTCATTCACAGCACCCGGGCCGGGCCTGGTCTCCACTCTCTTCGGGCCGGGTCGGGCCTAACTTTTTTCCGTATAGAGCCGGGATTAGTTTCATTTCTAGTATTCACGGCCCAAAATTTTCGGTCCTAGTTTTGACTCAGCCCGTATGAAAATCAGTAACTCAGCGTGGCCTGGTCCATTAAATAGTCAGGCCCCTGTTTTAAACTGTTAAACGTGTTGATCCATGCAAAATTAATATGCTAATACGTAAGAAGAGAATATATAATACATTTACACTTGCTAAGAAGGGAACTTGTCTATAACGCACCCCCCCCCCCCCTTTCTATGCAATCCAATCTTAGAAAATATTACTGTATAGCATTTTTCAGATTTTTAAGTCTCCAATACATGGAATATGGATAAACAATATCAATGACAACTGAAACATTTACATACAAGAAATAGAGATTCATTAAAAAAAAAAAATCGCAGACTGCGGCACTTCTATCAAAATGAAGATTAACCCTTTTCGGCAAGGTCAATTTTTGTTGTAAAATGATGAAATGATTGACTGACACCGGAATTTTAAAACGACTTTTTTAGAAATTAAAAACAATTTACTTTAACCATTCATTGTAAAAGCAAAATTTTACTAAAATATTCTTGGTGCCATTCGTAAGTTTGGAATTAAAATTAGGTATCCCGACCCGGGCACACCGTGCCGGAAAGGGTTAAGGGAAAGTAGAGTAATGACGCTCAGAAGGGCAATCCCGCTCACCCAATATCTTTAAACAGAAAACGTGCGATCGGTCCCGACACCTAGCGAACTTCATCGTAAGTTCCCAGTAAGAATATAATGACCGTCAGAAGGAAAGCATTTTTGTGTCCTCATGTTATTAGTTTGCAGTTGTTTTATTGTAAAATTCTACAACATCTAACTTGAAGGTAAGTGTACACTCTTATTTTCAAATATTAATTTACTCATTATGTCTACAAAATATATACATTTAGATGTACTTTCATGCCTTTATTTATTTTTGTAGTGCGTTGTTACGCCAATTATAATGCATTAAAACCCAATATGTCGATAACGGGTAATGGAGTTCGCGTTTTTTTGCCAGTGGGCAACTTTTTTACAATTAAAATTTATTGATGAACACCACTTTTTTGAAATGATAAAATTCCTCTGTTTTCGCCTTAATTAATATGTCATCAAACAAGGAAAATTTTACGATTTCAAAAAAGTGGTGAAAATCAAAAAACCTATATTTAAAAAAAGTAGCCCACTATATGTGTAACACAATATGTGTAAAGTGGTTGCAAAAAGTCTGCAGTGGTGTGAACAGCCCATGCAACTACCTATGTGACTTTTGTCTTACTTAAATGTTGCATTCAAACTCTGAGCGCAATTACCCTACCATGTCGTGCATTACCGCTCAATCGATGGTTATTTAAATAAAACGAAAAAAAAAATTCCTTAAACTTTTATGCAAATTAGTTGATTGCAAACTGTTCCTTATGCTTTGGAGTTATATTTCGTTAATAAAATATTGATTTTTTTTGTCTAAATTTGACTAGCTATTCATGTTTTCCCTTAAGTGAGCGCCATTCCCCTACTTTTCCCTATAAACATGAAAAAAAAAAGTTAAGATAAATATTTTTGGTCAGAACTCCTCTTACAAGACAAATTTTTAACCAAATCGACGTAAAAAACAATGTTTTGTAGAAATTCACTTGGGCCGGACCGGGCTCGGACAGAGATTTTATTTTTTTTCCGGGCCGGGCTCGGGCCGAAATTTTAATTTTTTTACCGGGCCGGGCCAATATTTTTTTTCTACGGGCCGGGCCCGGGGCTGGAAATTTCGGTCCGTACAGACCTCTAGTATACAGTACTTTTGCTTTAAACGAATTTTATCCGGCCTGACTCATAGAATAAAAAATTCGGCCCGGCCCGTAGAAAAAAAATATTGGCCCGGCCCGGTAAAAAAATTAAAATTTCGGCCCGAGCCCGGCCCGGAAAAAAATAAAATCTCGGTCCGAGCCCGGCCCGGCCCAACATCTTATAAGATGTTTTAAATTATATTTACTTATCCTGGTAAAGTTTGGCTTTATGAAAGATTTTATACTTACAGCATATTAATTTACTCAAACATCATACTTTATCCAGTTTTACTGTATATTATAAAAAAAGCTGTCTAAAATATACTGATATACTTTTTGTGACGTATCTAGACTTATAATTTCGGAGGGGGCTGAGATATAGTAAAAGTTTCTAAGAGGGAATCACAAGAAACAGAAAAAATTCCGCTTTAAACGCGTTTTTATCATGAAGGTAACGCATCTATTATAAAATCAAACCTGCTAAGATGGAATCGCATGGGACTGGGAAAATTTGTCGTCTTAAGCAGGTTTCCGTATTAGCAATTATAATTCGATGGTTATACTCCATTTCTAAAACTGAATGCTGAAAATTATCTACTAAAAGGTATCTCAATAAATAATGAATAAAACCGAGGTAAATAGCAAATTTTAAAATATTTAAGATCGTTCTCACTCTACCCCCCCCCCCCCCGCACCTCCTTCAGCACATTCTAGGACTCATTTTGGATCATGCATGCGTGATATTTGCAATACTTAAATATTGAATAGCGTTTTCCATTTTCTCATAAATGGGATACATTTGGAATAGCAGCTCCCTGATGATGACTTTTCCGAGACTGAAACGCCACAAAAATCGGCTTAAGCTGCCAAATTTGAGAATATTTTCTGAATTCTTTTTAATCATAAATTGTGGTTGATAGGAAGCGTTTTGTGTATTCGAGATTCAGAATCACTCAATTAGATTTATGACGGATTTTAAATGTAAATAAAGCTTATTTGTAATCAAAGAGTTACGCAACCATAGAACAACCTTTTTTTGCCAATATTCTGTAATACTATGCAAATAAAATAACACATCACAATGCTGTAACGAGCTGAATAACAGGAATATAACTTTCAACTGATAAATAGCAAGTGTAAGCATTTTATTAATGTTTTTTAACCCCTTCAGGGGCAAACAATTACGTTTGGGAAATGCTGAATTCCCACCGGAAATTTAGAAAAAAAAATTTCAAAATAAGGAAACGCAATTTTCCGACATTTTTTCCACCAAAGTTAGAAAAGTAAAATTTCATAAAATTTTTCCGGTGCAAATCTTCATTAATCGTAGGTGGGATAGAATATATCCCACCGCCCCTCAAGGGGTTAAACTAATTAAAATTAATAATGCACTTTTAATCATAACATATTATGTTTTACACAATAAAAGCGTGTAAAGAGAGCCTGCGTAAAATGGAAACTCGGCTGAAATGGTTATTTCGTGGTCTCTGCAAAATAACACACTTTCTAAGATGAAAATCTGTCTAAAACGGAATATTTTTCTGGTTTCTTTTGAATTTCGTCTTAGAAGGTTTCATTATATTTTGCTAAACTTTCATAATTAAACTTGACATTTTCTACAAATTCCGAAGGCGGCTGCAGCCCCATCAGTTCACTCTCTGAATACGCCGCTGTATACTTTACTTTTTAGTGGATGATGCGTAGTTTATTACTTCAAATTTTACTTTAAAACTTTATCTACTGACGGTACTTAAAAGTACCACTATCTTCAAACTTTCATCCCATAGTGAATATTACTAATATTCCAATGGTACTTTGCAAAAACACTCTTTTAACTCCACTTTATCCGGATACATGGCGCAGCAGTAGTTCTACATCTGTTATTTTAGCGAGGAAGGAGGCTATCTTTGAAGCAGTCGATGTGTTTTGTGCAGACATTTTGTACAGATCGTCACGCTCGTCTTTTTATTGCTGCAAACACAGTAAAGGATATAAGATAAGTGCTGTATTTTTTTTATGAGTTCATTATGATCTTAGAATACAATTTGACTAGCTATTTTAGGTGAACGATGTATGTATTTGATTTAACAGTTGAATTACTCGGTGATACGTATAAGTACCGTCAGTACTAGGTGTTGGAGAAAAACTTCATGTTTAGTTTTCGTCTGTGTAGTTATCCATCGTTTTCATCTGCTTTAAAATGTAATTACTAAAATGTAGGGTAGTAATAATTTTCCTGGTATTTCTTTTCTGTTTCATTATTAATTTTTATAGGAAATCGAAAAAGTTGTGCACTGGCTCTTTTCTGCTATGCTAGAAATTGCATATGTAAATTCATATATTGCATATGTGAAGATGCGAGAGAACATGTTGTCCCTGGAATATAGACGTCGCATAACTAAAGGACTGCTAACAAGATCGAAACCTAAAAATAAAATAGTTTTTTTTTTAACTCTTTCAGGAGCAAAGCATTTTCAATGCTAAAGTGTTGAAATAAATGATTGGCACCGGAATTTGCTAACAAATTTATTTGTAAATGAGAAAGAGGCTATATTTCGCATACTTATCAAATCGAAAGTATTTTAACACAATTCTAGTGCCATTTGAAATACCTTGTGGGTTTTCTGTTACGGTACTTTAAAGTGCCACTTAATTAATTGCTTCTAAGGAATTAAATTTCTCACGGGTGAGTTTTTTTTATGTTTATCCTTTAATTTTCCTTGTAGTAACTGAAAAAAAAAATCACATGAAAAAAAAAATTGCGAAAAAAAAAATAATGCAGTAGATAAAAGGTTAACACTAGAACCGCCGGCTATTTTACTCAATTTTTATAAAAAAGTGTTTCACACCAAGTTTTTTATTTTAAACTATTTAACTTATTTAATTAGCCTATTTTTGTGCTTTATACATATAACATATCTTATGAAAAGATTTCTGGTTCGAATCTACTCTTATCAATTTCGTCAGGGGTCACATGACCCCTAACGGTGGTTTTAGTGTTAAAAGTAGATGTGCTTATTATACGTCAAAATTTGAGATTTGACTACCCACAGCTTCACTGAAGATGTCTAGACATGAGTTTAATCAAGAATAGTTTTGAAAACAGTATATGTAGGGAATGGCTTAACCCTTTCCGGCACACTGTGCCGGGGTCGGGATACCTAATTTTAATTCCAAACTTACGAACAGCACCAAGAATATTTTAGTAAAATTTTGCTTTTACAGTGAACATTAAAAGTAACATGCTTTTAATTTCTAAAAAAGTCGTTTTAAAATTCCGGTGTCAGTCAATCTTTTCATCATTTTACAACAAAAATTGCCTGTGCCGGAAAGGGTTTAGCGCACGATAAACGAGAAGCAGACAACAAGATTACGAGACAGCGTTAACTAGAAGGATGAAAAAAAAATCAGGATGGTTCCTCATCTGGGACAGTGTTGCCAATTCGCAACTTTTATTTTATTCAGATTTCTTGATTGCCACAAGTTTTTTAAAATACAGAAATCCGCCATTTTTAACCCTTTCGGGACCACATGGGTGCACATATGCATCCTCAAAAAATGCTTAAAACGCTTGAGTTTGATACGAGTAAAAAAGAAAGGTAAAATTGAATTTATTTAATTACGACATTTTCATGATTTATAAAGTTAATTCAAATAATTAACAAAATGTGGTGCGAAACGAATAAAATTCGTGTAAAATATGCCAGTCCTGAACGGGTTAAGGACGAGCCTCTTTTACATTTCTTTTAATTCTTCGACACCGGTTTTTTCCACATTGTAATTCTGATTTATTTAATCGCTCAAAATTTGAGATTAGACAATGTGAAAATTTCCAAACTAAAATACTGGTACGCAAACTTAAAAGTTTTTTTCGCTTTACATGGCAAGTTTTCTTGCCAACCGGCTTTAATGAGTTACAGACAGATTAAATAAGACGAAAATAAGGTTTATTAGATTATTTCCAAAAAGTGGTGCCAATCAAACAATCTGAATTTTAAAAAGTAGTCCACTGGCAACACTAATCTGGGTATGAATTATCATCGCATGAAAGATAATTCTGGGAAATCTGATCGCTGTAACCTTTTGTCATAAAAAGAGATGAATTTGTAATGCTTTTGATAGCGGTAAATGTGTGTGGTGGATGATTTTTGTGACTGATGCAATAAATTAGCGAATTCAGTGAATATCTTTTGGGGAATTCTTTGTTGGCGTGAGTGAATGTCTTTTGAAGATGAGGCGATAGGGTGTGTTGGCGAGAGCTATAGTGACGGTGAAAAATCTGTATTCTAAACAGTGATGTGGTCGTAAAAAAACCAGAGGGTGTGCGCTATAGGCACAGGGTATACGCTAAAGTCATGAAAGTCATGTGTAGGGTATACGCTATAGCTTTATTTGAGAAACAGAGGATATACGGAGCTTAAAACATTCCAGAAGCTATACAGCGTATACCTGCGTATAACCTCCACTACACCCTTGATTCTAAAGCAAAAACATGTCAGTGAATAACGCTGATGCCATATCGACGGATGGCAACGATCCAAGCCATCGATTTTCTTTTCTTGCAAATTTAATTACTTCTAAACATTACATAATTTAAATTTTAAAACCGCGGAACAGAAAAAAATGTGCTTTTAAATACAATTTATTTGAAAATTGTATCACAATTTACTGATTTTTTATGGTTTTTAAAAGAATTTTCAAGCATGAATATTTTAAAAACATTTCTCTATCGAGTGCAGCTCTATTACGGAAAGTTAACCAGTTTATACTTAGGTGTGTATAAATTCTATAGATCATATACAGGGTTCCATAAAAGAATTCACGTATATTTCCGTTTATTGACAGAAATTCTTGAAAGGGAATTTTCAATTGTGCTATGAGTTGGCTATCGAACTAAGTTTTAGCATATTAACCCCTTAACGGTCGAATTAAATTACGGTTTAAAAATTCAAATTGCTTATTGGCACCACTTTTTTGAAAAAGAAATATTTACCTTATTTAATGACAGGTAAAATGATACCATAATAAAACCAATTACACTATTTTATAAAATTGGTGGGAATCAAACAATCTGAGTAATTAATTATTTGTTTATAACGGACACAGCCCGTGAATATCACAGGGGTGAGAATTAAGGGGTTAAGTAGTATACAAATCTATATATCATATACAAGCATAGCTGCCAACTTTTACTCTTTTTGGCTATCACTAAAATTTAATAGAGATTTTCGCCTTGTTGAATAATAGCATTTCGAAGAATAAATAAGACAATATTTACTATAAAATTTTAGTGGTAGGAAGAAAGCGTAAAAGTTGGCAGCTATGTACAAGGCTTCACAAAATAATTTTCCGACTATGGGCGGCTATTGCTGAAATCGGCTGTTATGCGTTTTCCAAATTGTATTTTTTAGATATCATTTTTTACCTTATTAAGCGAGGAAGTTTTGTTATAGTGTTCTGAATATGTCAGAAAGTGTTTTATAATCCATGCTTAACACGTGATTTTTCTTTCTTGTTCGATTTTGATTGTAGTTTCTTTTTGAGGACATTTTCGACTTTAGAAAAAAAAAATTTTGGTTGGTTTCACCATCGAAAATGTTCTCGGAAAGAAACTGCAATCCAAATCGAAAAAGAGCAAAACTATTGGGTCGATCGGAAAGTCGTGTCGTGTTGGGAAAATCAATTCGTACCGGAAAATTCTGCCCTGTAATTATTAGACATTAGAGATCAGAATCAATGTCTAATAATTAAATGATAGAATTTTTCGGTACGAATTGATTTTCCCAACATGACATGATTTTCCGATCGACCAATATAACTTAAGACTTCGACTTCAAATATCTTTTGTAAAGAAAAAAAATCTTTTAAAGATACTGAAGTGCAAACGAGAAATTTGTAAAGAACGCTTCTATACGTTTAACCCTTACCGGCGCGGAGTAATTCTGTTTATAAACTGATGAAATAATGGACTGACACCGCAATTTATAAACGAATTTATTAGAAAATACGAACTTGCTTATTTTCATGCACATTCTAATAGGAAAATTTTAGTTAAATATTCTTGGAGCCGTTTCTCAGTTTCGGAATTAAAATTCGGTGTCCTTTTTTAAGGACACCGAGCCGGAAAGGGTTAACACTAGAACGCCGGGAAATTTTACGGAAGTTTTGTAAAAATATTTTAAACCAGAAAAGTTATTTAAAATTTTTTAAGTTAATCATTTAACTTAATTCAGTGTAACTTATACCTAACTTGTTTTATAAAGAAATTTTCACGTTCGAATCGACAATTAGTCCATTTGTCAGTGATGAAATGACGACAATCCGGTGTTCTAGTGTTAAGCCTTTGCGGTCGAATGCCATAAAATAGCCGCCCAAACTTTAAATACATGATTTTATTTTTATATTCTATTCTCATCACTATATTTTAAGAGTACATTTTTTAGTCATTTTCTCTTGCACTGTACTAGTAAAAATATTTCTTACAAAAGAGTGGTGCAAACCGAATAAATTCGTGTAAGAGCAAAGCGATATAAGTAAGCGTCCTATCTTAAATGGGAGAAGTAACCGCAAGATTAACCCCTTCGCGACGGGAGCCTTTTACGAAATGTTTATTACTTTGCTACCGGTTTTAAAAAACAGAAGTTTGTGCCTATTCAAATCGGGAAAATGCTCGGATTAAATAAGGCAAATTTTACAGTAAAATTTTACTGGTGAGGATGAACGAGGATCCTTAGGCCTATTTCCGACACGTATACGTGTCGCTCGTCCACAAGGGGTTAAAAGCGAGGTCACATCAATCAAGGTCACGTGCCACGTAGCGGATGGAATGTGAACTACAAGTAAATACCTAACTGTTTTTTTACTCACACCACTAAAATTATAAAGTTTTTTTTTAGCTTAATTAATAAATGAAATCGATTTGACAAGGCGAAGAAAACCTCGTGGTGTCAAGTGCATATACCGGGTGTCCCAAAAAGGACTGACTGATTTTAAAATTCAATAACTTGCAAACGGTGACAGATATTTAAAAAATTCTTGCAGGAGGGTTATGCATAAGGTCAAAAGTTTTTTTACAGTGATTTTCAATTTTAGTTCGAATTACAAACAATAGATGGCGCTGCGATCAATAGATGCTGAATTCAGGCTCGATTTTTGGTTCTTCGTGGCCCGGATAATACATTTCCATCTCCTTTTTCAGCATGGAACAAGAGAAAGGACTAGAAATCGAGCCTGTATTTAGCGACTATTGCTTACAGCGCCATCTATTGTTTGTAAATCGAACTAAAATTGAAAATCACTGTAATAAAACTTTTGACCTTATGCATAACCCTCCTGCAAGAATTTTTTTAATATCTGTCACCGTTTGCAAGTTATTGAATTTTAAAATCAGTCAGTCCTTTTTGGGACACCCGGTAGATGCCCCTCTTGCTACGCCATTATTTTTCAATAAATGCGGCAAAACAAAATTCACTTGCATGAGTGGCTAAAGATTTAGAAAATACGCACCGCCCTGAAAGCCCGCGTATGTGGATTATCACTCCGTCCGCAAGATGGCGCAAGTGTGTTAATTTACGCCCGATTCCAGCATTAAGTTTGCACGCTTACTTATATCGCTTTGTGTAAGAGGAGCCCGGGAGGAGTACTTTCACCGCAAAGGGTTAACATTCGCTAGCAAATGCGTCCCGTGACTATTACAACTGTATCACATCTTTTAACAGAGTTTTTCGCCTTATTTAATCCTAGAAAAATATTATAAATTCTGTGATTAAATGGAGCGATTATAATTCCTGTGGGTTAAATATTAAATGAAATTTTCCTGATCTGAGATGGTGGTGCCAAACTCCTTGGAAATTCGAAGAAGTGTACGTAACTTACAGTATAGGTTCTTGTAAATTGAGAGCTTACATGGAAAAATATTTAAATGTTATTCCTGGAATGATATCATGATACATTTTATTTACTCATTAGCAAACATGGAACTATTAATAAAGAGGAACTGACATATCCTTCAAATAGTGAAGCTTCAACTGTAATCGATTTCGCAGGTGTTGATTACCGCTGAGGCAAACTTCCACCAGTAACTTTAAATAGAAATTTTCTCCTTATTTAAACGCTCTTTTAATGCAAAATGTCAGTCATAAATTATCGCAAAAACAGGCATCATTTTTACTGGCGGAAGTTTACTTCGGCCATAGTCAGGCCCTGCGTTTCCGACATATTGTGATAACTAAGAGAACCTCCTATTAGCATAGCTGCCAACTTGTACGGATTTTTCATACCACTAAAATTTAATAGAAAATTTCAGTTTACTGAATCACCGGAATTCAGGCAATTTTAACGTTTAAATAAGTCAAAAATTTCTAAAAAATTTTAGTGGTAAGAAAAATCCGTACAAGTTGGCAGCTATGCATTAGTGTCAGTGAAAAATATTATAATAACTGAGCAATCTGCGCCAGTAAATACAAATAGAAAATTTTACTATATTTGTCAGAGAAATTTTGCATGAAAAAGGCGCTTAAATAAGACGAAACTTAAATTTACTGGTGGGAGTTTGCCCCGGCGGTAATAAGAAACTGTTGATCCGGTTAAAAAAAAAAACAGCCGCCACCATTTTAAATTTAGAACTTTCACTAAAACTGTTTGTGCGAGCATTTACCGTTTAAAAATAACAGCCATATCAAATTTCGAGTTTCTACTCATAACAATTCCATAGAAATCATCATTTAGAATGTTTTGAGAACAATTTCCGCTGATTTCGACCTTCAAAAGTTCGATTTTTTAAAAAGAAACCATTCGTAACGAGCATTTGTATCTTTAAAGTAACCGCCATGTCAAATTTCTAGCTTCTACTCCCTTACTTATTACAAAAGCATTAGATAGAACGTTTTCTAATCCTCCACTCTTGAAATTTCGAATAAAAAAACCCCAATAAATTCTATGCGTGCATTTGCGTTTTAAAACTAACAGATTTTCAACAGTAGCCAAATTTCAGGTTTCTATTATTAACCCCTTGAGGGGCGGTGGGATATATTTTATCCCACCTAATTTTAAGGAAGATTTCCACCTGAAAATTTTAACTAAATTTTACCTTTACAACTTTGATGGAAAAAAAGCTGTAAAACTGCTTTTCCTTATTATGAAATAAATTTTTTCTAAATTTATGGTGAAAATTCAACATTTCAGAAACGCAATCACTTGCCCCTCAAGGGGTTAACAATTCCATAGAAATCCTAGTTATAAAAATATTTTACCTGCAGATTATTTTTTGCCCATGAATTATCTGTCGCAGACACTTGGAGCAATTTCTGCTTCTGGGCTTCTTTTATAATATTACAAGTATATAACTCCCGTCAAAAATGACGGAATGTGAATGATAAATTTTCAAAACAATATTAAAAAAATATTCTTCTGACTTAAAAAAAAATGATGCCTCATGCATTTTATTAATCAAAAAGTATTATCCTTTGATTTTTGATGATTAGAACAAAGAAATTATGTAAACTACAGTTTAGTCACCAGCGCTTAAACGCGCCATTTCCAGCTACACATTCTATGACGAAAATGCTTGTTTAGGTTTTCCCTCTACATTAAAAATTTGCTGTTTAGCGTGACTCTTTTTTTTTTAGCTATAAACTATGTTAAAATTCATAATTTTATCTGCAAGATGATTAAAATATGTTGTACCGATAAGAAATATTAATTTTATTTGCAATGTCTTCAAATCTCATAAAATGCATAAAAAGAGTACGATTACAACATAAAGTTTCTTTGTTTATATTAATTGCTGATAGACTGCGCCAAAAGAATTAGAAAGAAACATAAGCTCTTGATTTATTGGGAATTAAAACGGCCTACAGAGTCGCTGCTCGCAGCCTTCGGTACAGAAAAAATTGTTTCTTTAACCCCTTAATCGTCGCGCCCGTGACTGTCATGGTCAGTGTAGGCTTCTTTTCTTTTATTCAGATTGTTCTATTCCCACCAATTTTTTTAAATAATGCAATAGGCTTTATTCTCTCGTTATTTTATCTGCCATTAAATGAAGAGAATATTTCAACTTAAAAAAAGTGGTGGCAATCACACAATCTTAATTTTAATAAAGTACGCCACACTTATCAAGCGCGACGATTAAGGGGTTAATTTCCCTTTAACTAATGCTAAAGTGCCATTGAACTAACTCTGTATTGTAAATGCATTTAAAAGTTTTAGATATTCAAATTAGGATAATATTTACTTTGTCATATAAGACAGAACACTAATGTCACAGGAAATCTGAAACTGTGCAAAAGAATAATCATTCTGAACAAATTAAAAATACATGTAATGCAATGTGCTTGCACGGCACTTTCCTGAAGCGAAAGTTATATCTTTTATCCACCAGATGGCGATAGTTATCCGTTATTTTTAATTTAGAACTTGTTGTTATTGTTGTTGTTGTTGATTTGGTCCTTAACCCTTAAATGCCGGATTTTTCAAAAATCATTGTAATAATGTTTTTCGGCTTTCATTTTTTAAATAAATCATAGGAAAAATACTTAAAAAAATCATATTTTGTTTTAAGTATAGTTTACGGCTAAAAAACAGTTTGTTACTAATCGGCAATACTGGTGTTTAATTGAAAAAATAATTTTCCTTGATAAAATTCTATAATATTAAACACACAAGAATTTTAGGAACTATTATAAGAAATAAATTTTACTTGCTCACTGCAGAACAAAATAGGGTATTTCGCAAGCTTCCAAACAAAGCAAAAAGAAGAAATAGCAACAATTGAAAAAATAAACCTATCTTTATTCTTAAGCATCACAAGTGTTGCTATATACATGTTGAAAATCGATTTAACAATATTTTCAGAATGTATTTTATTGGCAACATTAGGCATTATAGCTTCAATATTATTCTAATAGTATTTTAGAGCCTAAATTGGGTATGTTGCCGAAAAGCAATACCCGGCATTTAAGGGTTAAATTTAGAGCTTAAGTGGATAGTTTTTGAAGATTTTAACACTAGAACGCCCGGAAGGAGTCGATTCGACTCCGACCACATGATTAAATGTCCATTGGAGCCAGAATTTATTTCATAAAATAAGTTAAATTTAAGCGACGCAGAATTTCGTTAAATAAATCAGTTAAATAATTTTAAATAAAAATTCTGGGGTGAAATATTTTTATGAAACTTGAGCAAAATTTCCGGGCGTTCTAGTGTTAAACAAAGTTAAAACATTTAAAGGTTTTAATATACTTTTACAAATATTTTAAGAGCATCACCGTTAACCTGTATTTTTTTTAATGAAGCGTTCAAAGAGTGTCCTTAATTTGTTTGTAGATTTGCTGGAATTTGAATCTGAATGGCAACACTATCGTTTGTTTAGATCTGATTTCTATGTTTATAATAGCTTAACACTAGAACGCCTGGAAGGAGTCGATCCGACTCCGGCCATATTATTAACTGTCAACTGGAACCAGAAATTCTTTCATAAAATAAGTTAAATTGAAACCATGAAGATTTGCGTTAAATAAATTAGTCAAATAATTTTAAATAAAAGTTCTGGTGTGAAATATTTTTCTAAAACTTGAGTAAAATTTCCGGGCGTTCTAGTGTTAATTTTAAATTAGAACTTTACATTATAAATGAATATGATACAAATGTTTTATGTGAAAATAGGCTGAACAGACATGATTTCAAGTAGAAGAAATTATCATTTAGCTGTCATATGTCAGCATATGTTTTTCATTAAGCCTAATATGACGTTTAGCTACGGTCGATTCGTAGACCAGAGTAGTTCGCACTGGCGTAATTACCTACACTTTCCTGCACTTGGATTTTATTATAAGTCGATAGTATGGACTACGCTCTAAATTAATTAGATTTTTCCCCCCAGTGAAATATAAAATTTGGTACTTTAGTATTGTAAGATTAAAAGCATGCAGTATTTATTTATATTTTAATGAACAAAGAAAAATGATCTAATTTAGTCAACATGTTTCTCTTAATGTGACTGTTGGTATTTTTCTGTGTAATTAGAGTAAAAATAAAAGCGCTATAGAGTTCTCAAAATGTAATTAAATACTCATTTGTTAAATAGTTGTTTCTTTAAACGCACGAAAATCATAGTAATGTTAAACATTTAAATAATTAGACGATAAACAAATGAGAAAATAAAATAAGATATTATTGTTTAGCGGAATAGGAGAAATAAATAGGATATAAATTAAGTAATCGCTAATTAGTTTATAATTACTTTCTGGACAACGTTTTTAGTCATTTATTTATCGATTTGTCTTACGTTTTAGAGTTCATGCGATTAAATTAATAGTTCTACAATATATGCTAAAATTATAAAGCTGAGTGATAGCTGACATCTTACATTTAGTAAAAAAATTATCCATCAAATGTTAATTGAAAATTAAAAAATATATAAAATATCATAAAACTTTCGTGTAATAAGATAGATACAAAAGGTGAGGGAAAACTATGAATAAAATGAAAAAATAAATATTTTAATTAAGTTTTTTAAAACAGACAACTGATTCGAGTTTAAGCATGAGGAACCCTTTATCGGTGACGGCATTAGATACAGTGTTGCCCCCCAGATTGTTGATTGTCACCGCTTTTTTGAAATAGGAATATTCGGCCTTTTTAAAAATAGATTAAAAATTCTGTAAAAAAAGGCGAATTATACTATTTTTAAAAAGTGGTGACAGTCAAATAATGTGAATTAAAAATGTCCCTAATCTGGCAACACTGATTAGATAATAGCAGGGCTCTCACAGGCGACTATTTTTTAATTAGTGTTGCCAGATTGGGGATTTTGTCCCCATTTTGGGGAATTTTTGAACCTCTAGCGGAATTTTTTGGGGACAAGTACTACGTGGGGAAACTTTTGGGGACTACAAAAATTTTGGGGAAAAACTTGGGGATTTTTTTTTTTTTTTTTTTTTTTTTTTTTTTTTTTACCATTTTTCATAAGGATTTCTTTTAGTCAAGTAGAATGACTGGATGTGTCTCGAACTCAATTTTGATTTGAAAAACGAAAATACAATCCAGAAACCCGAAATATCAATCATTATTCTCTTGGATGTGGTCGTGTTCATTGTTTACTACATTACAGTTTGCACATATTACAGATGCATGAGACTCTAAAGTCTTAAGCAGCTTAAACCTGCACATTACTAAATCTGCAGGACTTTTAACGAAAAATTCCTTCGCCGTGCTGTAAAAAAAAATTATTTTAAATATGTGGAAAGCAGATATTTTTCTCTTATGATATGCAAAAGCACACCGATTGATACAGCAAAAATACTTTGCATTATGATTATGTACTTCAATATAGGGATGACAAAAAAATTAAAACAGCGTACCATCTCGGATTCATTCAAATCCCAATTGATAAGACATTGTCTGAAGCTACGCACTTGTCACTGCAAAATATTTCTCATTCTCTTAATGTAGCTACAGAATATGCATTCAGCCCAGTTTAAAAGTTTGTTTTTTGTAAATGGGGAATTTTTTCAAAAAAAAAAGGCTTGATTTGGGAAATTTTTTTAGCTTAAATTACTTAGATATTTTTTATAGTGGTAAATTGAAAATTTAAAAATTCCCTTTTTTAGTGAAAACTGAGTTGGGGACTTTTACGGAAAAAACACTGATTTGGGGAAAATTTCAGAAATTTTGGGGAAATTGACTTTTGACTATCTGGCAACACTGCCCATGTCACGTGAGGAGTATAAGTAGGATACCGATAAGGGTTTAAAATCGGTACAGAAAGAAGGTGACATTACGCTTGAGGAATGGAGTTATGAATAAAGAGGAGGGGACATATATTGAAGACAGTTTGAACGTGGAGAAAACCACCCTAAGCAACCAAAGACGTACAAATCGTCTGGAAAAGTTTTAGCTAGTATTTTTTACATGCACGTGGTATGATAAGCATCGAGAAAAGAAAATCTGCTGCAAAAAAAGAGTGTTTTGCAGCATTATTGGATCTTTTTACCAAAGAAAAAGCCGCATATGTCGAAGGGAAGATAACTCACCGGCTCACAGTTCCATGAAAGCAATAGTAAAATTGAATAAATTGAAATACGAATTAATCCACTACTCCCCGTATTGTGTCAATGTCAATCAATGTTTCCAATGTCTGCGAGTGAAGTAACTGAGGAGGTTGCCACAAGATGGCGACTGATTTTTTAAAAAAAAATAGGATATTCAGTTTCTGATTACCGCTAGGGCAAATGTCCCACCAGTAAAATTATATAGAAAATTTCGTCTTACTTAAGCGGCTTATTCGTGGAATTTTTTTTCTCAAAAATCTGATGAAAAATTCTGTTTGTTTTTACTGGTGTCAGTTTGCCTCGTAAAACTGTTAGTTTGTTTCCCTGGTTGTCACAATATGGCGGCAACGCAGGGCCTGACAACCGCCAAAGTAAACTCCTACCAGTAAAAATGAAAATATGTTTCCACCATTATTTGTGACTGAAATATTGCAATAATAAGGCGTTTAAATAAGGAGAAAATTTCTATTTACTGGTGCAAGCTTCCACCGCCGGTAAATAACGCCTGCGATAGCGGTTACAGTTGAAGCTTCAATATTTTAAGGCTATGTCAGTTTCTCTTTATTAATAGTTCCATGGTTTGAGGACGTGAGTTTCAAAACTCGCATTATCCAAGATTAAAAAAATCGAGTTTTTTCTATCAAATCTATTCTGCATCGAAAAAACGCTACAATCTGCAAAAAAACTAGTTTTATCGTGTATTTATGGCATTGTAAAATCTTGGTTTACAATGAAAACTAATGGACGCCGTCAGAGGTTTTTCGCGATTTCCCAAAATTTTATTTTCTGGATAAGGCGAGTTTTGAAACTCATGTCCTCAATTGATATATCGTCTGATGAAGGTATTAACTAAGTGATAGGATGAATGTATGGTTTTACTATTCGAATGAATCATTCGGGCATGCGCAAAAGCATAAGCTGCAAACCTTTTTTTTTTTAAATTCAATTTCTACCAGAAATTTTGTATCGAAAAAGAAGTCCTTATTTAAATCAGAATTATTTAACGAATCCCATAAAAGTATAAAAATTCTTCTTATCCTCAAAATTTCTGCGGATAATTGATTAAAGAGGTTTCGAAGGCTGGCAACTATGCTTCTGATTCTTTCCTTTTTACAAAATTTCTGGTGGCAATTGGTTAAAAAAATATATAAAAAGATTGGAAACTATGGTTTTGCGCATGCCTGAATGGTTCATTCGAATAGTGTTGCCAGTGGGCTACTTTTTTTAAAATTCAGATTTCTTGATTGGCACCACTTCTTTGAAATAGTAAAATTCGCCTTATTTAATGACATATTAATTATGGCGATCACAAGAAAAATTTCACCATTTCAGAAAAGTGGTGCCAATCAAGAAATCTAAATTTAAAAGAAGTAGCCCACTGGCAACACTGCATCCGAATAGTAAAATTCATTTATTTTTCCCATCACTACATGTAAGTACCACATTTTAATTGATGTATCTAAATTTCTATCAAATAAAAAGTCATGAGACTTTGTACAGTTATTTTCATTGATTTTTAAGCATTCATCACATTGTTTTCAAGCGAAAAAAGAGTTTTTAAGAGAAAAGTTTGAAAATATGTTTATCATAATAAAAAATATTCATAAAAAATGACTTCCTTTCTTTTTTTTTCAAAAATCATTATTATTTTATAGATTAAATATTTTCGTAAATACAGTTTACAAACTAATATTTACTCTTTTTTGTCCTTAAAAAAGAAAAAAGTACGCAAAAAGTGTTATACTTTCAGAAGATATTTCAGTGTCAAAATAAGGCTAAAATTAATAATTCTTAAGTAAAAAAACAAAAGAAATTTAATTAGAAAAAAAAATTAAGTTTGAAAAGGAGTCTGTATACAGGATGATTCCAGGGTTCGTACGGGAGCTTGAATTTCCAGACTAAGAAATTCTTCGGTACCAGTATTTTTTCTTGGAAAATCTATCTTAAAACAAGATATCGTCCGTTTATACTAAATTTATTTTCCTATAAAAAAAAATTTCTGATATGTGGCCTTGAAAATAACGGTACCCGTACGAACCCTGGATTCGTTATCTTATTTACAAACTTTGAGGGGTGGTATAGCTCACTAAAGTAAACATTTTTTTTTGTATAGGTATGTTGGGTCGAAATCCACTTATTCAGTTATCCCCTTGAGGGGCACCGGTATATATTATATACCACCTACGATTAATGAAGTTTTACACCAGAAAAATTTTATTAAATTTTACTTTTCTAACTTTGGTGAAAAAAAACCCGTAAAATTGCTTTTATTTATTTTGAAATAGAATTTTTCAAAGATTCCGGTGGGAATTCAGCATTTGAGAAACGTAATTGCTTACCCCTCAAGGGGTTAAACGGTGTCTCACTGCAGGTCGAACCAGAGTTTTCGTTCCCAACTCTCACGGTAATGAAGATATTTTACTGATATACAGGGTGTCCGGTCTCAACGGTGTCCAATGGCTAATTCCTAAACCGTTAGTCACAGACATATAGTTCCAATTACAAAAATGTTTTAAATCAGGTAAAGAAACATTTAAAAAGCGATTTGGGTCAATAAAAACATTTCTTAAAAAATTACGAAATTTAAATTTTTATACGGTCCCCCGGTCCTATAAGTTATATTTAGTAATTTTTTCCTATTACACTGACAAGCAAGACAAAAAAAGTCCCATTCATATAACACTAAAATTGAGCGAGTTATGAAACTTTAAAAATGCATGACTTATGCTACTTTTCTACCCTGAAAACAAATGAGTTCAGCTTGGCTTTGAGGGATCATATACCAAGTGTTTAAAGAATTCGAAGATCTTACTTCATGTGTATCTGCGCTTTGAAAAAAAATCCTACAAGTATTATGATTAAGTCTCAAATTGGCTAAAATAACATATGTTTTATTTTGTCATAATTTGAGAGACTGTTTCTCTTATGATTTCTTTTAACAAAACTTATGTTTTTTTATAAGTTTTTATGTTACTTCAACAATCGTATGTATGTTTTTCCAGTTCAAAATTTGTACTCGAACTTTAACCCACTTTTAAATATCCGATCGACATTGCATTTTACATACCGGCGCAAATCCGATAACAATCCAATATTATTAAGATTTTCGGTGGTTACCATTTATACTTATTTTACGGGATAACACAAAAAATTTCGGATAGATTTCTGCGAGTTTAAGAAAATGTTTTAGATTAGATAATACAAGACTGCGATTGTTGGGTTTTTAAACTTTTATGTATATTTTAGCACTGAATCCGAAAATTACCTTAATTTTTAACCATCATGTCAGGATATTTCGCAAATCATAAATTTTCAAATTTAAAGAATAACAAAAATCGAATACTATAAAGTAGAGGAGATGGTTGTGTTTTTTAATTTTTGATAATTGATTTTTAAGCATTTTTTAGCACTGAATTTGAAAATGACCTTCGTTTTTAACCATCACGTTAGAATTTTTTTGCAAATCGCAAATGTGTAAGCTAAAATATAGTGAAAATCTTATACTATAAAACACATGTAAAACATTTTTTATTTTATTTTATTTGATTTGATTAAAAAATTTATTCGATATTTTTGCTTATCCTGGGATTCTTACAGCTAAACAGCCGAATGGTCCGATGAGATGGGGGAGGAAATTCAATTTTAACATTGAACTTCTGAACTTTGAAATTTGCAGTTTGCGAAAAATCCTGATATGATAGTTAAAAATGAAGGTCAATTTCGGATTCATCGGTACAGAATATATAAGAATCAATTATCAAAAGCAAAAAAACATGACATAACCCAACTTTTGCAGGCTTGTGCAATGTAATAATATTTAAAAATACGTATCATTTTGTAAAGAATTGAGGCTGTTAATTTAGAATAATTTTATTTAACAAAAATTCTGTTTTTTCTTTCTTCTTAAATGTTTATTACAAATTGCATATTTTCCATTCATATGCCAGAATGATTAAAGATTTCAAATTTAAATTGCAATGTTAATTTTACTCCCAAACATTTTTTATATCCGACGAAGTTATATTTCGATTAAATTTGTGAATGACCCCCAATTTGCAGCAAAAAATATGCTCCAACTTTAAACAGCTATTACTCGGTCAATTTTAATCGTAGAATAACGGGACTTTTTTCGTATTACTTGTCAGTGTAAAAGGAAAATTTCACTAAATATAACTTATAGAACCGGGGGACCGTATAAAAATTTAAATTTCGTAATTTTTTTAAGAAAGGTTTTTATTGACCCAAATCGCTTTTAAAATATTTCCTTACCTGATTTAAAACATTTTTGTAATTAGAACTATATGTCTAGGACTAACGGTTTAGGAATTAGCCATTGGACACCGTTGAGACCGGACACCCTGTATAATCAACATACTTCCTGTATTTTGTGTTAAACGTGATAGATATTACAAGAAGTCTACTGTAATTAGGTTAGGGATCCATATGTACAGTGAGGTACATTATAAATTACGAAGTGTTAGGCCAATGTTGTTGATGGTAGCCATTTCCAGCTATTCTTAGGATGTTATCACATTTGTTATCACATTAAAGTAAAGCATGTCTGTTTAAAATATCGGTAAAATATTTTCATTACTGTCAAAGCTATGAAGAAAAACTCGGGCTCGACTTGCAGTGAGACGCACTGTATTTATGACTGAATGAGTAGACTGCATTGCAATCCAGCTTTCCTTTATAAACAAATGTTTGTTTAGTGGCCTGTACCACTCCTCAACGTATTTAGACCATGGAACTATTAATAAAGAGGAACTGACATATCCTGAAAATAGTGAAGCTTCAACTGTAACCATTTTTACAAGGGTCGATTATCGCCGGGGCAAACTTCCACCAGTAAATTTAAATGGAAAATTTCTTCTTATTTAACCGCATTAATATTGCAAAATTTCAGTCGTAAATGATGGCAAAAACGGATATTCATTTCTACTGGTGGGATTTTACTTCGGCGGCAGACAGGTTCCGCGTTTCCGCCGTCTTGAGACAACCTAAACAACCTCCTGTCAGTGTCAAAGAAGAAGATTGTAATACTGGGTAAAATGCCACCAGAAAAAAACAAATAGAAATTTTAACAATATTTCTAAGAGAATTTTTTTCCGTGAAAAAAGTCGTTAAAATGAGGCAAAATTTCCTATTCAAAATTTACTGGTGGAAGTTTGCTCCTGCGGCAATCAGAAACTTTTGATCCCATGTAAAAAATCAGCCGCCATCTTGTGACAACCTCCTCAGTTACTTCACTCGCAAATGGTAGACAATACACTATATCTCTTATCCTCTTTATTCATAACTCCATTATTTAGACACTGTAGTGAATCACCCTATATATGTACCGAATGGGCAAAAAATCCATAGAAGTTTAAAAATTCATAAAAACTGGAAAAATAACCGAAATAAAAAACGGTTTGCAATGCTAACATCGCTAGGTCACAGGAATTTTTTTAAGACGGTAACTCCCCCCCCCCCCCTCTATCAAAAACAGTCGCTAGGTGGCTCTGACGTACACGTCAAAGAAAAGATATGCAAATAATGAACAGAATGCCTCAAATCTTTTATGACAGCTGTTATGTGTTCTACTCGGTGTTGTCAGCGGGCTACTTTTTTTAAATTCAGATTTCTTGATTGGCACCACTTTTTTGAAATAGTAAAATTCGCCTTATTTAATGACATATCAATTAAGGTTAAAACAAGGGGAATTTTACCACTTCTGAAAAGTGGTGCCAATCAAGAAATCGGAATTTAAAAAAAGTAGCCTACTGGCAACACTGGCTCCACTTGACCACCACCATAGGGGGTAACACATTGCAGGCGTGTCACAAATCCAGCAACGTCAGAGTACAGGAAGTCCGGGTGTACACATGGCACCTCTCGGCGGATCGCATCTTTTAGTTCCGACAGATTAGATAGACAGGATCGGTACACCTGCGATTTCAAATATCTCCGTAACCAGAAATCTACCGGTGTCAAGTCTGGAAACCGAGGAGGCCACGGGAACCTGTAACCCCTGCTAAATGATTTTGTCGACCCGAACGTCTGTACCGATGAATGCCTTGGCCGGAATAGCGGTTGTGACTTGGTGCTCCATCTTGCATAAACGTGGCGGTAGAAAGCGCATCTCACGCAAACATGGCACTACCCTCTCGCACTGAAGCGTTAAATAACGCTGCGGATTCATCGTAGCAGTTTTCCACCCATTTACTGTTGACTGCGTTTCAAAGAAGAAGAGTTCTACAATGAACGAACCTGTGAAACCACACGCAACTGTCACTTTTGGGGAATGCAATGGTGTCTGCGTGTACTCGCGTGTATTAGACGTCGCCCAGATGCGACATTTATTGCCGAAACGTCAGTGAAGGCTTACTGTGGAGACACGAAAAGTTTTGATTTCCGGATGTCTGTCTGTCTGTCTGTCCGTCTGTTCCGCGATAACTGCCGCAAAAAGCACCCGATCAGCTTGAAATTAATTGGGCATATTCGTGAGATACCCGGACGTAGCTGTATAGTTTTTGGTTAAATTTGGTTCATTCGTTCGGAAAATATGGAATATTTTATTTTTCTTTATAATGCTTTTCTACGGCAAGTCAGACGATTTTCAAATTTCGATTTGTTGAAAGAAAGTGGCACGTTTGATTAATGGATTTAAATGTCAAATTATGGATACTAAAATTCCAAATAAAGGTTTTAAATTATTCCTATTATATTGAAGTTTTATCAATATATCTATAAGATTTTTTTATTTACGTGTATAATGTTTTGAGGACATTTATACATGTATTCCAATAATATAAAGAATTTTTAAATTAATTTTCTTGTTTTACATGATACATATTTCTTTTTTTTTTCCTTTTCTTCGTTGCCTAGCGACTGTTATTAGTAGCCTATCATTGCGTCAAATATGAATGAAGTTAGTAAATTACGTTAATTTTGTTGCAGGTACTATTAAAAGGCTATCACAAAAAATATTTTATCGCGCCAAATCGATGCAATTTATGCAATTAACAGTGGGCACGATAATGAATTATTTTCCAGTAGATTTATAGATCTCCAGATATGCCTATTTTGGGGGGCTTTTAATATGTTATTGCTATCGCATGGATTAGGATGTTTAAACTAATGTTTAACCATGCTATAAGTGAAAAAAAAAGTACAGTTAAAGGCATGTAAATCCTTTTTAACACTTTCCAACATGGATGAAAAGTATTTATGACTTCAGTTTTTCTATCTGTCGCCTGCCGTGTTTCTCTACGTGCTCTAACTCGCGTAAATATAGTCGGGATTACATGTAATTGATATACGTTATTGAGGTTTGCCAAAGTATGTTTGGTATTAAAAATGAAGAGTGTAGCATTCATAGTTTAATTACAGGGGCACTCAAAACTATACCGTTACATTATAGTCTTTGGGAAAAATCGTCTGCGGTGTATTTTAATAATGTTACACAATTTTAAACGTAATGAAATTTATATACTTTATTAAGGTGCACTAGAACCTGGTTACTATAAAATATGTTATGTGTAGCACTTACAGCATGCGTACAGGTAACTCAAAAGTATTCATAATATTACAATCTTTGAAGAAAATCCTTTTGTGGCGTTTTTTAATGATGTTACTCTGTTACAAAATAATAAAATTGATATGTATTTTTGAAACATTTTTGTAGTATATGGGGTGCAAAGCATATGTTTTTTTCAGGGTCACACAAAAGTGGTCGATTAAAATGTGGTCTACGGGGGAAAAAAACTCTTCACAGCTTATTTTAACACATTAGCGACGGGAAACGAAAATTCTCGTTTTTATTCAGAATACATCATTGGCTAAGGGAGTGACTTCTACCTTACAGAAAAGACATTTATATTGTGTTGTCCATATTTTTTATAGATTGTAAGACATTATATATTACATCCGTACATTGAAAGATATTTACTGCTGCATAAACATGAAAAACATATCTCAGAAACCAAATTCCGAGACACTTTCAGAAGAGGGAGGAGCTTCTACTGTTTTTAAACCCAGATTTAATTAAATTGCCTGTCGTCAGTGTGTTAATTGTGTTGCACTAATTCAAACATTATGAAATTAAATTACATTACTGTGATTGACTACAAGAAGCTTGAATATGATTTGTATCGTATTTATCGTTCATTTATAGGGTCACATAAAATATTTCGGATACAGTTCTGGTCTATTAGGGATGATTGCTGAAGAGCATTTTCGATTATGGTGTGCGTTTTAACGTTAAGTAAATTTGTGCTTAATAAGTAGTGCTTAAATATTGTATAGACCATGTACAGGGATACACAAATGAATTCGTAAGTATAAATGAAAATGAGCGCGAATTGCTTCAGTGTTTTTTTTTTTTTTTTTTTTTTGAGTTATGTATTTCCCAGCCCAAATACATTTAGTATACTAACAAATGTTTGCAGAATTTAAATAGAACCATATACAGGACTCCTCAGAAACTGGATATATGGTGCACACTATGCATACTAATCCCCGGAAATGTGATATGAGCAGTTTTAAGAGGGTTTTTTGTCTGCATTAAATTTAAATGTTATAGACGACGCGTAAAAATCTTCACGTAATATACAGGGCTGTAGAAAAGAATTCATGTACGTTTCCGTCTATTGGTAGAATTTACTAAAGGACATTAACACAATTAATTGATAATTACAAATGTAAATTAAATTACACTACGAAGGGGTTCAGGGGGGCTCTGCCCCCCTGAAGAAATCTACTTTATTATCTAAAAATTACCAGAATAAGTAGCTCATGAGATTTTCAGAATACCATTACATAACAAGGGGTTTAATTTAACGCTTCTAATGTCAGAAACCTTCGAAATATTTTTTCGTTTTATAAATGTTTATGTAATTTCAAAACTTTAAATTTCGTTTTTTGTAGAAAGATTAATATTACTCAAAGGATGCTAAACACAATGAATTGTAGAGCTGACGTTGAGGCTCCTGATCTGCAGATTTACTAGTTAGTATTAATGTCGCCCAAGAAGCGAAAAATGAGCTTCATTCGTCCATAAGGTATTAACCCCTTGAGGGGCGATGGGATAAAATATATCCCACCTAATTTAAACAAGATTCTCACCAGAAAATTTTAACTAAATTTTATATTTTTAACTTTGGAGGAAAGTCGTAGAAACATTGCTTTTCTTTATTTAAAAATAAAATTTTTCTATTATTCCGGTGAGAATTCAATATTTAGAGACATTTTTGATTGCCCCTCAAGGGGTTAAAGACCCAGGTGGGATTCTGTTTCGATTTTGGAGAAAATCCACCTCGCAAATGCTTCCCTCTGTACGTTATCCGCTGATAAAAGTTCATGGCACTACTGAAATCTGTATGGGTACAGATTGAGGATTCCATGAAAAGCATTGCGTACCGAGGATGATGATAAGCCCAAGCGTCTGTAAGCTTCACGAGCACTGCTTGTCCCTGCAGCTGAATCGGATGCTAACACTTCCATTTCGGCTGCAACATGCAGCGTACGTGCCTTCCTTAAACACGGTGGTCCGGATCTTGCACTATCCTCCAGCGTTCCAGTTTCCCCAAACCGCTGAACAAGCTTTATGTGGCCTGTCGCTGTTAAAGGCCCTTTTCCAGTCCTCACATTCTTCCGAACTCGGAATTTACGGAAGTCAATAGACGCTGATTCCTGATTCACGTAAAGCAGGGGTGTCAAACTGTGGCTCGCCGGATACCACTAAAATTTTTAAGAAATAGTCGACAAGTTGAATCGCAGCAATTCGACGATTAAATAAGGAAAAGACAACTGTAAAATTTTAGTGGTATCCGGCGGACCACAGTTTGACATCCCTGACGTAAAGCAACTTCATCAACAAAGTTTTTTCCTTCGCACTCAGCATCCTTTTTCACATACACGTTTTACAACTGTGAACTGGCTGTGGATTAGGCGCGCAAGTTCTTATAACCAGGGCCCGATTATCAACGAGCACACTTACATCAATAAATTTTAAAAGAAATGTTCGCCTTATCTAAACACCGTTTTCATGTGACATTTCTGCCATTAATGAGACAAAGTTTTCTGTTTCTTTTTACTGGGGGAAATGTGTCCCGTTAGTAATCAGGCGCTGCTTATAACCTTCACATTTGCATTTTTTCCACCGAAGTCGCTACCCCACCAGTGGCCGAGAGGTTCTGCTCTCGAAGCTGGTAGACGGGAGGTGCTGGGCTCGATCCCAATCGCGCCCGTCGGCCTAATCGTTCGGAGTTTTCGTGGTTTTCTTCGAGCCGTGGATCTTCCATGCGTTAATACGGATTAGGTTCCCTTAGAAAGACCCCCACGGAGGGCACTCCCCCCGGGCCTATATCCCTCGTGTAGATAATTGGCCGTCAAAAATCAACCAACCAACCAACCAACCACCGAAGTCGCTCGTACCAGTGCCAACTATCAGCTGTTTTTTGAGTTATTTTTTTCTGTCTTAAAATTAACCCCGTAACCTAGCGATGCTAACCTTGCAAACCATTTTCTGTTTCGGTTATTTTCCCAGTTTTTATGAATTTTTAAAGTTCCTACGGACTTTTTTCCCACCCTGTATATACATTTTAAGGGAAACATAAGATAAGAAAATATTTATGAATACAAAAATAAATTTGCGTGTCTCGAATCCCATTAAATCCAATTTCTTGCGGTGTGAAATACAAAAATAAATAAAATAAAAATAACAAATAATATAAAAATTTTGTTTTTAAAGTCAGTTCCTACTTAGGTCTTTCAAAGAAAAATTTAATATAATCCCTTAAGCTAATATTAGCTTTTGTTGCATTAAAATATCTCAATTTGTTGATTTTCTATAAGCAAGTGGGTTTACAAAGGAGGTCTATGGGGATTTGGTGAAATATTAGAGATATCGCCAAGTTGGCGACAGAACAGGGTCCCCCCTGTGGTAACCCCCCATATAGATATGAAGATGCATTAAATGTTGTTCAATAACCAATGGCCGCCATTTTGTCTCCCATATAAAACTATAATTAATTAATTAAAATTTAATTAATGAATTAATATTTGAAAAATCTGTATTAACATCAATTGTCATCCAGTACAAGTTTAAAAAAATTATTTCAACTTGATAGGATGAATAATAAGTATTTTATTAACGATTGAAAATTTGAACAAGATATATAAATAAATAGATAAATATAGGGAGAGTGTGAACTAATAGTAGGAATTGAAAAATAAATCCAGATTAGACGAAACAAAATAGAAAGATGTGAGAACAGAATTTACAACAACAAAAAATGTAGATTTCCTATAAAAGTTGAAAATGTATTTCCTAACTCTATCACGTTTCTCTATGTTTTTGGCATAACAATAACCTATCTTAGCCGAAACACGGATATTCCATATGTTTCAATATTCTTGGCATTTGAAGATTTGCGAAGGATTCTCAAGAGAATAACAAGCGCACAGAAAAAGAAAATGGAGTGTATCTGGAATACTTTTTCTTCATAGCACAGAGAGAGAGTTAACCCTTAAATGGAGGATTTTTTCTTTTAGAATTGTGTTTCTTGAAACTTATATTAAGGATTAGAAGCCAGAAATTTTAAGATAGATTTTTAACTTTATTTATTAGCATATTTATGTGATTTTTAGAGATTTCTATATAAATATAGTGGTTGCTAAGTACTCAATTAATTTATTAAAAGTTAAGTAAAAATTTTGGCAAATTTGATACACTATGCATTTAAGGGTTAAATCTAGAACGTATTCAAGTAAGAATGATAAAGGAATAAAAAACAGTGTAAAAAATACCAATTAAAATAAATGTTACCAATATATTTATGCCTTCCCTAGCCTTTTATGCACCGATGATGCATTAAAGATGCTTCAAAGAAAATTTCGTACTATCTAATGCATCTATTAACCCTCTCGCTGCACAACCCGAGCTATGCTCGGGCATGCATTTTCCCGTCAAATTAATACTATTTGGTTGTTCCCACCAGTTATTTTGTAGCGAAAACTTTGTTTGATTTAATTAGGGCATTTTCCCGGATTACGATAGTAAAAAAATTCTGCTTTAAAGAACCGGTAATAAATGATTAAAAATTCTGTAAAAGACGCTCATCGCGAAGAATTACTTAAGCAGCGTGAGGGTTAATAAGAGAAAAATGTAAATTTTATGCAAAATATTTTACTTTACCACCAGGGTTGCCAGTTTGGCCTCCATTTGTATTCAGAAATTTGGAGTTCACACCAGAAATAAAGGATAGTATTTTATGCTTTGTTTAATGAGGGACATAAATGATCACATAAATTGCAAAATCTTCTTTTAAAATTTAAGGTGTGAATTTGAAATTTCGTAATAAAATTGGAGGCAAAACTAGCAACCCTGTTTACCACGTTTGCATAGACTAGACATTTTTACGAAAAAAAACAAAAACAAATATATGTTTGTAATCTTTTAACACTAGAAGCGACAAGAGCAGTCAATTTGACTGCTACCAAATATGTATAATTCTATTTTAACCATAAATGTCTTTAAAAAAGAGTTAAATATATAGAAAAAACAAAAACGAATTAAATATATAAATTAAAAAGCTTTAAATAAAAATTCTGGTGCACATTTTTTTTGTATAAAACTTGAGTAAAATTTACGGCGCTTCTAGTGTTAAATAAACAGGAAATCAGTATTTTTCAAAATTGAGTGTTTTGAATAAAATTTCCAGTAAAACAATTATATTTTTAAATAATGTATTTTTTAAAATAACACACGCTTTGTAGATGAAAACAATTAAAATGCATGATATTAATCAGAACCCTAGGGTATTAATTTACAAAAAAAAAAAAAAAAAAAAAGGAAGAAGAAGATTAATTGAGGGAATTTATAATCTGGATAAAATGGCACGAAATCTTATGGTTTTTTTTAATCACACTCTAATTAATTCAAGAGAATTAATTCGTATCTTTAGTTAAACAAAGTATTAAACGGAGAGTAATTAACTGTAAATAAAAAGATTTGATTAGTTTCAAGATGAATTAATCATGAGTATTTATTATTATTTTTGGATATCTACTTAGAAAATCAAAATTTAATCGAAATAGCGTTCCTTGTAAGTTTCCTAGCTGAAAGAAACACACTTGTTAATTTATATTTACACAATTCAGTATAAGTGGTTTATTTTATCGGCGATGTAGAAAAAAATTAAGTTTAGCAGGTCCTTTAATTAATCTTTTACACTGCAATACTACTGAATATAGTTACATTATAACTTTGTTTTTTGGACTAGGGACTTAACCCATTAAGGACGAACCCTTTTAGATTTCTTTTAATTCTTCGACACCGGTTTTTTCCATATCGTAATTTTGATTTATTTAATCGCTCAAAATCTGAGATTAGATAATGTGAAAATTTCCAAACTAAAATACTGGTATTCAAATTTAAAGTTTTGTTCGCCTTACATGGCAAGTTTTCTTGCCAACCGGCTTTAATGAGTTAACCCTCTTGCTGCGCAACCCGAGATATGCTCGGGCATGCATTTTTCCGTGTAATTAATACTATTTGGTTATTCCCATCAGTTATTTTTTAGCGAAAACTTTGTCTGATTTAATCAGGACATCTTCCCCGATTACGATAGTCAAAAATTTCTGCTTTAAAGAACCGGTGATAAAAGATTAAAAATTCTGTAAAAGATGATCATCCTAAGAATTACTTACGCAGCGAGAGTGTTAATAGAGAAAACTAAATACTGTATTTTTTCTTGTTTGTAACGCTGATTTTCCCCTTTAAAATTAATTTAAAAATCAAGATGTGCGTGTTACATGAGTAATTTTGGAATTTGTACGGTCAGTTACAGGGTTGGCCAATTGGGGAAACGCTGGATACCACTAATTTTTTAAAGAAATAGCGGACTTATTGAATCGCAGAGATTCGATGATTAGTTAAGGCAATGATTACTATAAAATTTTAGTGGTGTCAAGCGTGCCACAGTTGGCTCCTCCTGGCCTATTGTATATGACTATTTGTCACTATATAAAATTGTTTGGTAATTTAATCTTTGTATTTAGATTTAGAAAACCATGAAGTAATTTATTGCGAAAACAGTGCAATTTTCGTATTAACCATTAGATTTTAATAGAACCAAATACGTTTAAAATGATTTTCTCCTATTTCTTTTTTGTCGAATATTTTTCTCGAATGAGATATTAAAAATCAGGATGTGCATGTTACACGAACTTGCGGAATACACACACACACAAAACATTTAATACCATCCGTTATGTTAAAAGTATACCAACTTTTTTTTAAAAACTAAAAGTATTTTATTCACACCGAACTAAATGTTGGGTTTATTTTTAAAAATCAAATATAGTTATATTTGTGTTATGTAGTTATATATATATATATAACTATATATATTCAAAAACCAAACCAAAAATTCGAAACCACGGAACTGATCCGAAGATAAAGATACTAAACCAAATGACAACGACAAAATAACTAAAAACAACTAACTTCAAAAACAACATACTTTAAAAACGGCAAACTTTAAAATTATTCAAACTAAAACCAGAAGAAATTGAATCAATGGAGACAGGCGGCAAGCACTTGCGACTTACTCTGCGGCGTTAAAACCAGTTTTATGTGCACAACGCTCCCCCAACAACCTGCCAAGACCAAATGGAAAAAACTAACAATTCGAATGAGCTGTCAAGAACCCATCGAAAACCAACAACTAGACGTGAAACTTCAAACACACGTGCACGCAATCCCTAAACGGTCAAAATTACAGTTACTCCTCTCTTCGCATCCACATTACCTCTAAATCTCTGCGATAAGTCTTACACTTTACGAAATTTCACAGCAGACTCTTCAAACTATATATAGTTATATATGTGTATTTACTATTTCAAATTAACTCATTGTATGGGGGCCATTTTTTGAAAATGAGTGCGAAATTTACGTTTGGCTAGTTCCATGGTTTTTGTAGTGTAAGTGAACATAGCTAATAACTGCTACGTTATGCTTGTTGGTCACCATTATTTTCGAAAAATTTGCTTTGCCTTATACAATTAATAGCCCACTTTAGTCACGGGAAGAAAGGAAAACGCTAAAGCTAAGTCTATGGGAGCATTTTTTTCAAATATCTCGCTCAAATTTTAATATTTTTGACCGTTGCTTTTGCATAGGATACCTGAGGACGATCTACAACCGGTTACGTTTTCGATTTCGGTTTCAGGTTCTTTTTAAAAAATTACTATTACTTTCGGAACCGGTTCCGAAATTGAAACTATCCTATTATAAAAAGCTATAACCAAAATCGAAAAAATAAAAATTAGCCCGGTTGTAGATCATACTCAGCTTTCCTATGCAAAAAGAAAGAAAAAAAAAATAAATAAATGATTCAAAAATATTAAAATTTGAGCGAGAAATTTGAAAATTACGCCCCCGTAGGCTTACCATTAGCGTTCGACTTTTTCCAAGTAACTAGCCAAAATCGTAGCAAGCGACTTACACTAATTAGCCGTTTACGAATGCCACTGGAAATTAAATCCTGCTCACAACCAATCAGACGTAGGCATGCTTGGATTACACCTTGTTTTTTCGTCCTTACAAAATTTACGGTTCCAGTAATAATTTCGAGCCCCAACACACAAAAACGTATCTTTACGTTGATAAATATTTTATGAAAAACAAATGTAGAAAATTTAAATTCTAAAGAGTATTTAGAATCCTCTTGAAAAACGCACAAATATTTATAAAGACTCTGCGAATGTCTAGTATAAATGTAGAAAGTTTGTTCCCAAAACTAACCTTAAAGTTGCGTTAAAATAACGAATTTTTAGCTAATGAATAAAATCATCGAACGAAAGAAACTGTTGCAAGAAGCTGAAATATGCGAATGTAATACTCTGTGCAGCCGATTAGATTATATATAAATGAAGACTTCGAGAATACTAGCATGATTTTGCCTTTTACACAAGCTTTGCCAGTGCATAGATTAGCCAACAAGCTAGGATACTATCATAGAGCGCAATGGTAATATTATAAAATGATCACAGAGCTACTAGAGCAACAAAACAAATAACTACATACTTGAAAACTTTCGGTATTTTTTCTGAATGAAAAATCATATATCTATCAAGAAATTTATTTAATATAATTATTTATCAATGTGTCTTGCTCCCATGTAAACACTGCTTCGCAACTGGGTGGCCCCTGGAACTGCTATGCTGTTCTCTGTTCACTGTAATCACTTTGACAGCTTCATTTTTTGCGAATCTGAGATTTTGACAAAACTGGTTAGTTATCAAAACTTACTAGTTACTGGTAAACTTACTAGTAACTAGTTAGTTACTAGTTAGTGAAAAAACTAGTTATCAAAAGTAAAATTAAGATAACAAGTGTTTGAAGCGTAGTTTTTAATTAAAAAAATTAACAAATCTCTTTTCATACTTGTGTTATGACAAATTATGCTAATTCATTAATTATTCGAAAAAGTTATAAAAAAAATATAAACATAAAAATAAAAAAAGTCGTAAAAATTTTGAAAATATAAAAAATGTGTGAAGATTTAAAAGAAATGAAAAATTAGATTCTTTTTTGAACTTTTGATTGGAAACTTTTTGAAAATCTATTAACAAAACTTATTTTTGTTTTCATTTTCATTTTAAATTTTGCATGCATTACTTTAACCCCTTCACGCTCGAATTAAATTGCGATTAAAAAATTCAAATTGCTTATTGGCACCACTTTTATGAGAAAGAAATATTTTCCTTATTTGATGACAGGTAAATCGGTAGTAAAATATAGCCAATTTCACTATTTTATAAAACTGGTGGGAATCAAACAATCTGAGTAAAAGACGCAGCCCGAGAATATGACGGGAGTGAGAATTACGGGGTTAATTTTCAACTTACAGCACTACTTAAAAAAAAAAAGACATGCTATGAGTTAGTTAAAACTGTTATGACAAGCATAAGTGTATGCAGTGCACTCCTGAAAAATAAATTTGAGCACTGGCGGGGACGTAGGTCCCACGTTGGGAGACACTGCTCTAAACCCCGAATATACTAGTATCAATAAGTCTATGGATACTACTACAAGTAAAATATTTTAGTAATAAATGAAATATAGTAGTCAAATCTATCACTTAACCCCTTAAGTGCCACAGACGTATATATCCGTCGCGCATAATAGATGCGTTAAGTGCCACTGGCATACGTCAGTCCAAAATATTGTCCTTTATACTGCGCTGTACCAGTAAAATTACGCCCACGGCTTTGGAATAAAAAAAAGAAAAAGAAAAAAGATTTTGAAGGTGTTTTTGAAAGACTGACCTATTTCAAAGGAGAAGGGGTAGAAGGAACTACCTTCATAAAGGCTATCGCACTGAGCTAGTGACGTGAAAATACAAGCGAATTTTTTTCCATATTTGACAAGGCTCCGCCCTTTTTGTATACCACTATTATTTTAAAGAAAATATTGTTTGGTTTGCCTTTCACTTTTCGCCTTTTTATCGCATTGCTATTTTGACCCCAGTCTCATAGCTTTAGCCGTGCAGTTTCTCGAATTTTCTCGAATTTCGTAGGACTATGTCCGATACTGATGATAGTGAGTTGGATGACGACTTTCCGTCATCTTCTGGATCAGAGACGTCAGAATATGATATGTCAGATGAAGAGGATTCAGGTAACGACTATTCTATGAAAGATGCCAGAAACTGGGTACGATTGGATATAAAAAATTTACCTATGCCACCTTCACGGTTTCCATTTTCGGGACAACCAGGAATAAATAAAAATGTAACAGATGTTACGAACCCACTTTTATTTTTTGATCAGAAGCTGGTGCTTCATATTGTTACAGAAACTAACCGTTTTGCAGACCAGTATAACAACCAGCATCCTGGAAAAGAGAAATCAAGGACGAAGTTGTGGCGTCCAACAACTTTAGAAGAAATATATGTTTTTTTAGGTATACTTATTCTGCAAGGAATACTTGTAAAACCTCACGTTGCGCTTTACTGGTCTAAAAACAAATTGATCGAAACTCCAATTTTTGGGAAATTTATGAGCAGAAATCGCTTTCAACTTATCATGAAATTTCTGCACTTTTCTGATAACAGTACTTTTGATAAAAATTCACATCCAAATCCATAACTAAGTAAAATATGGCCTGTTTTTTCTGACATGATTAAGAAATTTTTAAGTGTCTATACACCTGAAAGGGACCTGAGCATTGATGAGAGCTTGATGCTTTTCAAAGGCAGGCTATCATGGGTACAATACATACCAATGAAAAGAGCTCGCTTTGGAGTAAAACTCTTTGTACTTGCTGAAGCAGAGACATGATATATTCACAATACGATCGTGTACACAGGGCAGAGTACAATCTTTGATAAAAAGTATGAGAACTATGGAGTCGCAACAAAAGCAGTGATGACGCTGATTGAACCTTTTTTGGGAAAAGGTTATTGTGTAATTGCGGACAATTTTTATCTCTCACCAGAATTAGCAGACCTTCTTATCCAAAATTCAACTGACGTATACGGAACTCTTCGTCCTAATCAACGTGATTTGCCGGAAAATTTCAACAAACTTACTTTGAAGAAAGGCGAAATAGCCGCTTTCCAAAGAGGCAAAATTACCGTGTTGAGATGGCGTGACAAAAAAGATGTTTCGCTTCTTAGTTCTATCCATACAGCAAATTGCTCTGAAACTGAAAAAAATGTCATGAAGCCAGCTATTGTTATAGATTATAATTTGAAGATGGGTGGGGTTGATAGAGCGGATCAGGCATTAGTTTGTTATTCAACAGCACGAAAAAGACAGAAGAGGTATTATTTAACAATATTTCGCCATCTATTAGATATGGCTATTTGGAATGCCTTCACATTACAAAAGAAACAACTCCGTAACGTTGATAATTACAACTTCCGCATGAATTTGGTGGAAAGTATATTTGAGAAATTTCATATTACTCCCCCACAACCTGCCAAACGACAGAAATTAGAAAGTGGCTGTCCTTTACGACTTTCTGCTAGACATTTTCCGGACTTAGTAACATCAACGTCTTCAAAGAAAAATGCATCGAGAAGATGTGCGGTTTGTTCAATGAAAAAAATTCGCCGTGAATCCCGCTATCAATGCACTGAATGTGATGTTGGTTTATGTGACCAACCATGTTTCAGGATATATCACACGGCCACTAAGTTCTAGCATTTTTTTTATCATATTGTTACACTATAATTTTACATTTTTGGTATAATTTTTGTACATAATTTTTGTATTTTCGTTTCTTTTTATATTTTCGTGGAAGTACACAATGTTTATATTAAAAGCTTGTCTCCTATTTCCCCCAATACACCGCATAACTACGTGCACTTGTTTGGAAAACTGTGGCACGGGGAATGAATCTCGTGAGCTTTTCTCGGCAGGTAAGAGATTACAATAACTACTAATTGTTTAATATTTTACTTATGACAGTAATTTTTGCTCGTGTTGCAGATGTGCAGTACAAGAAAAAAGTTGACGTTATACGAAAAACACATCTCTGATTTTATCATTATTTTTGCAGTGCAATAAACCTTCCATTAAATCACATATCATTTTTTTGGAAAAAAAAAAATCAAATAATGCATAAAGACATGACATAAAGAATCCGACTAAAATGAACGCAAGAAAAACTTTTTTCGTATAATGAAACGAATAGAACCAATATTGTTACCAACAAATTGTTGGTTCTAAAGCGTCCTTATTTATCGGAAGAGAATCAATAAATCATATTCGAATAATATGAATTATTTACCTAGATGAATTTTTACATAAAAAGTTTTTTTTTATGGTTTTGTTCACGTAAAACTCACTCCTGACTCTTTTGTTCGAGATATATACAATAGTTTCCTATCGGTAGCTTAAGGGCACAGCTTTCAGTTATTAGTGAATCCACAAAAATTAAAAATTGAATGGAACATCTTCTATCTCTCAATGATTATTTACAGAGTTCGCACGCCTCATTTTGTAAGGCCACTAAGTTCTAACTGTGGTACTGGGAAGTGAATCTCGTAAGTTTTTCTCGGCACGTAAGGGGTTAATTATCGATTTATCCCTTGCTCATTTTCGCATTACATTTTCCCTTTATCTTTTCTCTTCCAGGTGGCGCCAGCAAGACTTCTTCTCCTACTTGTATCTGTCAACTTTCCTTTTTTTTTTTTTTTCTAATGATATAAACTTAGAAATTTTAAGAAGCAAGAAGCATTTTATTAACTGGAAATCTTACTCAAGTTTTATAAGAATATTTTTTATTTAGAACTATTTAAGTTATTTATTTAATGCAGGGGTGTCAAACTGTGGCCCGCCGGATACCACTAAAATTTTACAGTTATCTTTGCTTTATCTAATCGTTGAATTTCTCCGATTAAACTTGTCGACTATTTCTTTAAAATTTTTGTGGTATCCGTCGGGCCACAGTTTGACATTTAATGTATATCGGTTTGGTATATAATAAACTTATATTATGACAAACCTACTGGTTCGAATCGACATTTATTTGTTTGCAATCAAATCGACTGCTGCTGCTCGTTTTAGAGTTAAATGACTATTCTGGTTCAAATAATATTTTTCCTTCATGAAAACAACAACAACAACTGCAAAAAAAAAAAAAAAAAAAAAAAAAAAAAAAAAAAAACTTGGCATCTTCTTTCAAATATGCATATTCCTCTCATATTCATCTAATCTTAATACATTTTCATTTCATTCATTCCCAATGACTGGAAAACCTACTATTTGTTTGGTAGCGAACTACAGTTATTTGTTGTACTTCACTACGAAAAATAAAGTACTACTACAGCAATAATAGTAATAGAACACGGTAATATAATAGTGAGTAGTATTATTTACTTTTTTACCCCCTCCCTGTTTTTTTGCTGTTTTATGATATCAGTAAGACTAATAGCAAAATGATGGCAAGGATTAAAAAAAAAAAATGTTGTTAATATTATATTAATCTAAAAAGAAATCCCCTGTTTTTGCACACACCGATAACATATTTTGTGCTAAACACATTATCTACTGCATCTTCGAATCTTGTGGGAATATTCCCCCCCTCCCCTACGAGAAATAATGAATTAAACAGAATAAGGTGGTTAAAAATTAAGGATATAGCATGAAAATGATATTTATTTATTTTTAATTCTATTTATAACTATTATTATCTCATTAATTAAATGAAGTAAAAGAAACTAAATTCTATCGGAATTTTCCAATTCCTGCAACACATGACTTTTTTTTCTGGTGCATTCAAATATTAAGAATAAGCATTAATTAACTCGAAAACGATAAGCAATGATTTATTCAGCTATGTTTTTTCAATCGCATTGCCGTTAATTATATGCCAGTTAAACTGCTTTCACTTTGTTTAAAGATAATGAAACTAACAAAAACATAATGAAATAATTTTATTGATTTAATTTTTTATTAAATTTCTAATTATTGAATACTGATTTTTGTAAGTTAGTTTAATTAAGTGTAAAAATATCTTTCTTAGTATGCATACATAAATTTAAGTGTTAATTGTGAAACTCATTTTTTTTTCGCGTTTTCTGTAATTAAAACGAGAAATTCATTAAAAGTGGTAATCCTAAAAAATTGTTTGTCATTAGATTAGAAAAACTGTCTTAGAATAACATTAGTTTTTCTTAATAAATAAGTATATAAATGAAACATTCCTACTTTTTTAAGAGACAGAGTTGCTCACTGATTTTAATTGCCGAAAACATGTCGAGTCTTTTATGTTAAAACCACTCCGATCTTTAAAATGACCATTATTGGTAGCGATTGTTGTACTATGAATTAAGATTGCGAAAAATCTCTGAATATTGATTTTATTTACCGAGAAAAAAATTGTTGTATATATTAAATACATATACGTTTTGTTACCTGTGATTATATTCAGTGGTGTAAAAATCTAGGCGCCAGCGGGCAGTCCCTCACCACTAAATTTTATTAGTTTTCTTCGCTTAAATTTTATTAGCATTCTTACAAAAAATTTAGACGAAATATTAGACGAAAAATAACGAATAAAATTTGCTGGCGCACAGATTTTTATATCCCTGATTATATTATATTAAATATGTAAGTATTTATGATGAATGTAAGTATATAAGAATGCAAGATGTATCCATTGCAAGCACATAAAACGGAAATGATGTTTAGTATGCAGAGAATATAAGTACAGTGTATTCAGCTTACAAGAAAAAAAAAGTTTATTAATCATAATAGTTCTGTCGCGCAAATACGAACAATCAGTAAGGAAACATTTTCTTTTTAAAATAAACAGAGTGAATACATTGACTCACAATTCACTTATTACTGAAATAGTTGCACATATACTATAAAAGTTTTAAAACATTAAAACAATTCAAGATGTTAAAAACATAGACGTCAAATCATGTCGAAATTTCCTGAGTGCTTCCAGCCAGTGTTCTCGCTTGGGTTTTGGCCAAAATTCGCGATTTGGCGAATAAGAAATAAAAAAACAGTAGCCAAATGAAAAGAAATGCTAGCAAAATTCATTCGGCGTGAAACACTGAAAAATTTATTTTTAACCCCTTATTGTATCTCCTTTTTTTTCAATATGTTTTAAAACAACCTAATTTTTTTTGTAATTGCTTATAAAATAGAAATTCAACTATCCGCTACATAAACTATTAAAAATAAGAACATTCTGGATGTCTCCTAAAATGTGTAAATGTTTCAGACATTCTTTTAGCATAGTCTGAATAAAAATTAAAAACAGCGACGATCTTTGATTACCGTCATGAAAATAAACTCTAAAAATTGCTATGAGATTTCTACTCTAACAGATAGAAAAGATTAACCCGCCACTGATACTTTACACCCAACTAATAAATAGTACGGTGGCTAATTTCAAAGCCGCATCCCAGCAAAACGTTTCTATTTGGCGCTTGATGCAAGTAATTTTGTTTGTGTTTTTACCGGCGCGATGCCGGTGCATAGATAGTGATCAACTGACAATAGGGAAATACCTATCGCATAATCCTTTCTGTATCTTTGGTTGTTGCTAGACTCAATTGGTGATGACTCAATATCTCTAAAAATACAGTAATGTAAATGGTACGGTGTGACTGAACATGAAAAGTGACATCAATCGTTTGCGGATAAAAATCTGGACTGTACTAGCACACGCTTAAAATGAGCAGAAATTGAGCACTCGCAGTTTGGCGAATCTGATTGTTCGTTTACTCGCCAAATGAACCATTTTGTCGCAATTTGGCGCAATGGCGAGCGGCAGCGAGAACACTGCTTCCAGCTAAAGATTAGCCATTATCAGAAGAGTTAAAATGAGAATGATTTAAGTCTATGTTTTAAACATCTTGAAATTGTTTTAATGTTTTAACCCTTTCAAGGGCGGTGGCTACTCGGTCTAGCCACCTAATTTTAATTCTAAATTGACAATGGCACCAAGAATATTTTAATAAAATTTTGCTTTGAAAGTGCAAAATACTGGGATTTTTATTTTCTCAGAAATTCGTTTGAAAATTAGTCAATTATTTCACCATTTTACAAACAGAATTCTTCTGCCCCTTAAAGGGTTAAAACTTCTATATTTATAGTATATTTGCAACTATTTTAGTAATAAACGAATTGTGAATCAATGTATTCACGCTGTTTGTTTTTGATTTATTTAGTTGAAAAATGAGAATGATTTGACGTCTATGTTTTTAACATCTCGAAATTGTTTTGTTTTAAAACTTGTATAGTATATTTGCACCTATTTTAGTAATAAATGAATTGTGAATCAATGTATTCACGCTGTTTATTTTTGATTTATTAAGTTGAAAAATGAGAACGATTTAATGTCTATGTTTTTAACATCTTCAAATTATTTTAATGTTTTAAAACTTTTATAGTATATTTGAACCTATTTTAGTAATAAACGAATCGTGAATCAACGTATTCACAGCTGTTTATTTTTGATTTATTAAGTTGAAGAATGAGAATGACTTGACGTCTGTGTTTATAACATCTTGAAGTTGTTTTAATGTTTTAAAACTTTTATAGTATATTTGCACCTATTTTAGTAATAAATAAATTGTTAATCAATGTATTCATGCTGTTTATTTTTGATTTATTAAGTTGTAAAATGAAGGTCTCAACATATTAGTAGGAGTTATTATATTATTTAATTTTCTTCTAATGTTGTTTATTTCTTTTGCATTTCAGGCGGCACAGGACTTTTAAAGTTTCAAAAATCAACCGTCGGTTTTTGCTTTATTCTGATTCTTTAAACATTTCTGAACAATATAAAAGAAACAGCATTTAACCCTTAAATGCCTGACTTTTCAAAAATCATTGTAATAATGTTTTTCGGCATTCATTTTTTTAAATAAATCATGGGAAAAATACTTAAAAAAATCATATTTTGTTTTAAGTATAGTTCACGGCTAAAAAACAGTTTGTTACTAATCGGCAATACTGGTGTTTAATTGAAAAAATAATTTCCCTTGATAAAATTGTATAATATTAAACACACAAGAATTTTAAGAACTATAATAAGGAATAAATTTTACTTGCTCACTGCAGGTCAAAATAGGGTATTTCGCAAGCTTCCAAACAAAACAAAAAGAACAAGTAGCAACATTTGAAAAAATAAATTTATCTTTATTCTTAAACAGCAGAGGTGTTGCCATCTAAATGTTGAAAATCGATTTAATAATATTTTCAGAATATATTTTATTGGCAACATTAGGCATTACAGCTTCAATATTATTCTAATAGTATTTTAAAGCCTAAATTGGATATATTGCCGAAAAGCAACACCAGGCATTTAAGGGTTAAAAATCAGCCTTATTTCTCGAGTTATAATCATTTATTGGCGGACACATTTACAATCATACGGTAAGTGTATATTGCGTTTTCTCAGTTTGCGCTTGTGCGCACTGTTATTTTCAAATTATATAATCTACAATTTAACAAATTTAACGCGTTCACGCCGGCGCGGTGGGTCACACTCGACTGTCTCGGAGCTGCCACGTCTCCGGCTTTTTGGATACCAGTATTTTAACACAGAAAATATTGTTTTATTTAATTGGAACAATTGGGCGACTTAACCCCTTAATTCTCGCTCCCGTCATATTCTCGGGCTGTGTCTTTTACTCATATTGTTTGATTCCCACCAGTTTTATAAAATAGTGAAATTGGCTATATTTTAGTAACGTTTTCCCGGTCATTAAATAAGCTGAATATTTCTTTTTCATAAAATTGGTGCCAATAAGCAATTTGAATTTTTCAACCGCAATTTAATTCGAGCGTTAAGGGGTTAAAGGAACAACATTTTATCTAAAATAATAGTGGTGTGCAAAAAGGCGGAGACTTGACAACTCTGAGACAGTCGAGTGTGACCCACCGCGCCGGCGTGAACGTGTTAATCATAGTATATGTCTTTTCATAGTCTGCATGCTAAAACGAAAGCAAGAACGGAAAATTCATTCGTCAAGCGGAAATTATGAAACACTTTTCAATACATTCAGAATACTCTAACAAAATTTCACATTTTATTAAGGTGAAAGGTAATGTCTAAACAAACAAGTTGGAAATTGCACGTCAAACATGGTAAATGAGGTGCGTTCGTACTATAACTAGTTTTATAAATATTTTTTCACCGCATATTGTACTGAATGTATATTTTAGTGCACTTCATCAGTGCATATCCATTTCATTCTGTTCGAAAGACTGTAACATCATTAAAATGCACTTGAAATAATTTTTTCCCATTGGCCGTAATGAAACGGAAAACTTTTGTCTGTTCCTATAATTAAACTATACATCCGATTTTCATAAAATTTGAAATGACTCGACAAAATTTTACAAGAATGATATATTTAAAATTTCAGACCATTCGGTTGGGTAGTTTTTGCTCGGTTATATGCGGACAGACGGACCGAACGACGACTATATGTGCTACGTATTTATATATGCACCCAACAATTTGGAAAACGCATATTACATTTGAAAAACCCAATTTCTGCTATTATCATCAAAAGTCGAAAAAAAAACAACCGATTTTTTTTGTGTAACCCTGTATATCATCTATAGGTTTGTGTGCATATTACACAGTATGCTAAAAGTTAGTTCAGTTAAACGCACAGCACAGTTCAAAATTTTCATTCAACAATTTCCGTGAATAAACAGAAATGTACTTGAGAACTTTTATTCATCCCTGTATATGAACTACAGAATTTTTATAAACACCAAGTAATATTAAAAAAATATATATATATTTAAATTTAAAAACTCGTATCTCAACTGAAAACGCACTCAAGCAATTATTGTTCATAGGCTTCAATAGCTCAATTCTTGTTCATTTTCTTCTGTAGTCAAATTCTTTTTTTGTCCTTTGTAAATGAACGATATATTCTATGTGCACATTATTCTACAGTAATCGCCTTGTAGTACATTTTCAGTGATATATGTATTTTTCAATATGTTTAAAATAGTGTAATCTATCTATATTATAAAGGACAAACATATCTGTATGTAACGCATGCGTCATTTTGCGAATGGCATCACTTTGAAATTTGAAATAAAATTTTGGTTTTGCAATTTTTTCTACTGAAAATTTTTAAACTTCTAAACATCGCGGAATTTAAATTTTTACACCGTCCCCACAAACACAGAGCTATCGCGAAGCAATCGGATGACTGCCGCTTGCCGATTCTGGCGGTAACGGCACGATATCAGGATGCCGATATCGGTTCCAACACTTTTGTGGTCCCCCGGGCGATAGTCGGTCCGTTGGGCTGGCACTTGGTCGGGCCGGTGCCGGCAAGATCGGCGAGACTGCCGGCAGGATACTATGCTGGCTGCAGCCCGACAGCAGCATAAATTGAAAAAAAAATGATGGCGCCATCTAGGGATGTGTCTTTGTCAATATTCCGAGGGAGCGTATTTCGGCGTTGGAACAGGTTGGTTTCGATCCAAGGACCCCAGGGTTGGGTTGGGTTGATTTTTGACGGCCAATTATCTACACGAGGGATATAGGCCCGGGGGGAGTGCCCTCCGTGGGGGTCTTTCAAAGGGAACCTAATCCGTATTAACGCATGGAAGATCCACGGCTCGAAGAAAACCACGAAAACTCCGAACGATTAGGCCGACGGGCGCGATTGGGATCGAACCCAGCACCTCCCGTCTACCAGCTTCGAGAGCAGAACCTCTCGGCCACTGGTGGGGCCCCAAGGACCCCAGGGACAGAAGATAAACGCCTTAACCACTCAGCCACTGAGCCTTGTTGCGGTGAGGATTCTTATGGGGTAATACGGGGAAGACATTACTTTAAGTGATAGCTTGTTGTTGTGGATAGATCGTAGATGGGAAAATTGGAATTTTGAAGTGTTTTAATGTTGTTGTTTTTTTGTAATTGTCTTATCCGCATTTGTTTAAAAGTGAATATTTAGTAATGAATATTTAGTATTTAAATGACTGAAATAAATATTTTAGCGAACTAGTTAAAGCAAACGAATTGTTTTTTTTTATAAATTAAAAAAAAATATTAAATATTTAATGAAATTAATTATTTTTAGAGGTTTTGTTCAGTTAATAAAATTTTCTTATTAGTTATTATAATATAATTACATGCGTTGCGTTAATTTATAAAACATATTTTTACTTTCTTCTATCTTTACAAGAAGAAAGTATTGGATTCATGAAAAATTTCGACTTCCGGTTTTCGACGGATTTTTACGTTTTAGGGGTCAGAGATTCCGAAAAACAATATATTTTTACAAAATGTCTGTCTGTGAGTCTGTGTTTCCGTGAGTCTGTCTGTCTGTATGTGACACAAATTTTGTGGGCGCTCTATCTCAAGAACTAATGTACGGAATTTAATAAAAATTTATATTCCAGTAGTCCCTAATATAAATTGGTGCTGATTAGTTTTTGGTGTAAATCGCCCCACAGATGGCGCTGCTATGCTGCCTTTTTCGCGATTTCCGCAATAGCTCTATCTCAAGAACTAATGCACAGATTTTCATCAAACTTCAGATTCAGGTATACCTTGATATGAATTAGTGCTGTTTATGTTTTGGAGCAAATCGCTCAACAGGTGGCGTTGCTATGCTGCATTTTTGAGAATTTCCACTATAGCTCTATCTCAATAGCTAATGCACGAATTTTCATCCAACTTCAGACTCAGGTATACCTTATACCTTGATATCAATTGGTGCTGTTTACGTTTTGGTGTAAATCGCTCAACAGGTGGCGCTGCTATGCTACATTTTTTCAAAATTTCCGCTATAGCTCTATTTCAAGAACTAATGCACGAATTTTCATCAAATTTGAAATTCAGATATACTTTGATATGAATTGGTGATAAATTGATGTAATTTCTTCTACTATTTAAATGATTTAATTGACTTGATTTATATAGAAGAAAGTTTTGTGATGGCCACAACATACTAGTTTTAACATGGAAAAATTTATTTTAATAAATAAAGTTGGAAATTAATCACTTTAATTAAAATTTTAATTAGAATAAGAATTCATTATCTGTCATTTGATGATTTAAAGTAGAATATATTTTTAATGACAATGTAGCAATATTTATTATTTTACTTATGAGCATTTTTTAATGTTAAAATAAAATAGAAATATTATTTTTTTTTTCGTTTAGTAAATAATTTTTTAGAAGGGAGAAATTTCGGAATCTTTTCTTTTAAATTTTAATGCTAAAAAGATGTGTAGATTTTTTTGATATTTTCATAGCTTGTAAAATAATTTTAAAAGCTTTTTAATAATTTGATTTTTAAATAAAGTAAGAAACTTAGCTATTATTTTTAAAATAAATATATAATTGGAAAATAATTTGAATTAACTTATGAAGTATTTTTCTTTTCTTTCTACGGTTAAGTTTATAATGAATAATAATTTTAAGGAACGATAGGAAGGAACGATTTTAAGGAACGATTAAGATAACAAGTGTTTGAAGCGTAGTTTTTAATTAAAAAAATTAACAAATCTCTTTTCATACTTGTGTTATGACAAATTATGCTAATTCATTAATTATTCGAAAAAGTTATAAAAAAAATATAAACATAAAAATAAAAAAAGTCGTAAAAATTTTGAAAATATAAAAAATGTGTGAAGATTTAAAAGAAATGAAAAATTAGATTCTTTTTTGAACTTTTGATTGGAAACTTTTTGAAAATCTATTAACAAAACTTATTTTTGTTTTCATTTTCATTTTAAATTTTGCATGCATTACTTTAACCCCTTCACGCTCGAATTAAATTGCGATTAAAAAATTCAAATTGCTTATTGGCACCACTTTTATGAGAAAGAAATATTTTCCTTATTTGATGACAGGTAAATCGGTAGTAAAATATAGCCAATTTCACTATTTTATAAAACTGGTGGGAATCAAACAATCTGAGTAAAAGACGCAGCCCGAGAATATGACGGGAGTGAGAATTACGGGGTTAATTTTCAACTTACAGCACTACTTAAAAAAAAAAAAGACATGCTATGAGTTAGTTAAAACTGTTATGACAAGCATAAGTGTATGCAGTGCACTCCTGAAAAATAAATTTGAGCACTGGCGGGGACGTAGGTCCCACGTTGGGAGACACTGCTCTAAACCCCGAATATACTAGTATCAATAAGTCTATGGATACTACTACAAGTAAAATATTTTAGTAATAAATGAAATATAGTAGTCAAATCTATCACTTAACCCCTTAAGTGCCACAGACGTATATATCCGTCGCGCATAATAGATGCGTTAAGTGCCACTGGCATACGTCAGTCCAAAATATTGTCCTTTATACTGCGCTGTACCAGTAAAATTACGCCCACGGCTTTGGAATAAAAAAAAGAAAAAGAAAAAAGATTTTGAAGGTGTTTTTGAAAGACTGACCTATTTCAAAGGAGAAGGGGTAGAAGGAACTACCTTCATAAAGGCTATCGCACTGAGCTAGTGACGTGAAAATACAAGCGAATTTTTTTCCATATTTGACAAGGCTCCGCCCTTTTTGTATACCACTATTATTTTAAAGAAAATATTGTTTGGTTTGCCTTTCACTTTTCGCCTTTTTATCGCATTGCTATTTTGACCCCAGTCTCATAGCTTTAGCCGTGCAGTTTCTCGAATTTTCTCGAATTTCGTAGGACTATGTCCGATACTGATGATAGTGAGTTGGATGACGACTTTCCGTCATCTTCTGGATCAGAGACGTCAGAATATGATATGTCAGATGAAGAGGATTCAGGTAACGACTATTCTATGAAAGATGCCAGAAACTGGGTACGATTGGATATAAAAAATTTACCTATGCCACCTTCACGGTTTCCATTTTCGGGACAACCAGGAATAAATAAAAATGTAACAGATGTTACGAACCCACTTTTATTTTTTGATCAGAAGCTGGTGCTTCATATTGTTACAGAAACTAACCGTTTTGCAGACCAGTATAACAACCAGCATCCTGGAAAAGAGAAATCAAGGACGAAGTTGTGGCGTCCAACAACTTTAGAAGAAATATATGTTTTTTTAGGTATACTTATTCTGCAAGGAATACTTGTAAAACCTCACGTTGCGCTTTACTGGTCTAAAAACAAATTGATCGAAACTCCAATTTTTGGGAAATTTATGAGCAGAAATCGCTTTCAACTTATCATGAAATTTCTGCACTTTTCTGATAACAGTACTTTTGATAAAAATTCACATCCAAATCCATAACTAAGTAAAATATGGCCTGTTTTTTCTGACATGATTAAGAAATTTTTAAGTGTCTATACACCTGAAAGGGACCTGAGCATTGATGAGAGCTTGATGCTTTTCAAAGGCAGGCTATCATGGGTACAATACATACCAATGAAAAGAGCTCGCTTTGGAGTAAAACTCTTTGTACTTGCTGAAGCAGAGACATGATATATTCACAATACGATCGTGTACACAGGGCAGAGTACAATCTTTGATAAAAAGTATGAGAACTATGGAGTCGCAACAAAAGCAGTGATGACGCTGATTGAACCTTTTTTGGGAAAAGGTTATTGTGTAATTGCGGACAATTTTTATCTCTCACCAGAATTAGCAGACCTTCTTATCCAAAATTCAACTGACGTATACGGAACTCTTCGTCCTAATCAACGTGATTTGCCGGAAAATTTCAACAAACTTACTTTGAAGAAAGGCGAAATAGCCGCTTTCCAAAGAGGCAAAATTACCGTGTTGAGATGGCGTGACAAAAAAGATGTTTCGCTTCTTAGTTCTATCCATACAGCAAATTGCTCTGAAACTGAAAAAAATGTCATGAAGCCAGCTATTGTTATAGATTATAATTTGAAGATGGGTGGGGTTGATAGAGCGGATCAGGCATTAGTTTGTTATTCAACAGCACGAAAAAGACAGAAGAGGTATTATTTAACAATATTTCGCCATCTATTAGATATGGCTATTTGGAATGCCTTCACATTACAAAAGAAACAACTCCGTAACGTTGATAATTACAACTTCCGCATGAATTTGGTGGAAAGTATATTTGAGAAATTTCATATTACTCCCCCACAACCTGCCAAACGACAGAAATTAGAAAGTGGCTGTCCTTTACGACTTTCTGCTAGACATTTTCCGGACTTAGTAACATCAACGTCTTCAAAGAAAAATGCATCGAGAAGATGTGCGGTTTGTTCAATGAAAAAAATTCGCCGTGAATCCCGCTATCAATGCACTGAATGTGATGTTGGTTTATGTGACCAACCATGTTTCAGGATATATCACACGGCCACTAAGTTCTAGCATTTTTTTTATCATATTGTTACACTATAATTTTACATTTTTGGTATAATTTTTGTACATAATTTTTGTATTTTCGTTTCTTTTTATATTTTCGTGGAAGTACACAATGTTTATATTAAAAGCTTGTCTCCTATTTCCCCCAATACACCGCATAACTACGTGCACTTGTTTGGAAAACTGTGGCACGGGGAATGAATCTCGTGAGCTTTTCTCGGCAGGTAAGAGATTACAATAACTACTAATTGTTTAATATTTTACTTATGACAGTAATTTTTGCTCGTGTTGCAGATGTGCAGTACAAGAAAAAAGTTGACGTTATACGAAAAACACATCTCTGATTTTATCATTATTTTTGCAGTGCAATAAACCTTCCATTAAATCACATATCATTTTTTTGGAAAAAAAAAAATCAAATAATGCATAAAGACATGACATAAAGAATCCGACTAAAATGAACGCAAGAAAAACTTTTTTCGTATAATGAAACGAATAGAACCAATATTGTTACCAACAAATTGTTGGTTCTAAAGCGTCCTTATTTATCGGAAGAGAATCAATAAATCATATTCGAATAATATGAATTATTTACCTAGATGAATTTTTACATAAAAAGTTTTTTTTTATGGTTTTGTTCACGTAAAACTCACTCCTGACTCTTTTGTTCGAGATATATACAATAGTTTCCTATCGGTAGCTTAAGGGCACAGCTTTCAGTTATTAGTGAATCCACAAAAATTAAAAATTGAATGGAACATCTTCTATCTCTCAATGATTATTTACAGAGTTCGCACGCCTCATTTTGTAAGGCCACTAAGTTCTAACTGTGGTACTGGGAAGTGAATCTCGTAAGTTTTTCTCGGCACGTAAGGGGTTAATTATCGATTTATCCCTTGCTCATTTTCGCATTACATTTTCCCTTTATCTTTTCTCTTCCAGGTGGCGCCAGCAAGACTTCTTCTCCTACTTGTATCTGTCAACTTTCCTTTTTTTTTTTTTTTCTAATGATATAAACTTAGAAATTTTAAGAAGCAAGAAGCATTTTATTAACTGGAAATCTTACTCAAGTTTTATAAGAATATTTTTTATTTAGAACTATTTAAGTTATTTATTTAATGCAGGGGTGTCAAACTGTGGCCCGCCGGATACCACTAAAATTTTACAGTTATCTTTGCTTTATCTAATCGTTGAATTTCTCCGATTAAACTTGTCGACTATTTCTTTAAAATTTTTGTGGTATCCGTCGGGCCACAGTTTGACATTTAATGTATATCGGTTTGGTATATAATAAACTTATATTATGACAAACCTACTGGTTCGAATCGACATTTATTTGTTTGCAATCAAATCGACTGCTGCTGCTCGTTTTAGAGTTAAATGACTATTCTGGTTCAAATAATATTTTTCCTTCATGAAAACAACAACAACAACTGCAAAAAAAAAAAAAAAAAAAAAAAAAAAAAAAAAAAAAACTTGGCATCTTCTTTCAAATATGCATATTCCTCTCATATTCATCTAATCTTAATACATTTTCATTTCATTCATTCCCAATGACTGGAAAACCTACTATTTGTTTGGTAGCGAACTACAGTTATTTGTTGTACTTCACTACGAAAAATAAAGTACTACTACAGCAATAATAGTAATAGAACACGGTAATATAATAGTGAGTAGTATTATTTACTTTTTTACCCCCTCCCTGTTTTTTTGCTGTTTTATGATATCAGTAAGACTAATAGCAAAATGATGGCAAGGATTAAAAAAAAAAAATGTTGTTAATATTATATTAATCTAAAAAGAAATCCCCTGTTTTTGCACACACCGATAACATATTTTGTGCTAAACACATTATCTACTGCATCTTCGAATCTTGTGGGAATATTCCCCCCCTCCCCTACGAGAAATAATGAATTAAACAGAATAAGGTGGTTAAAAATTAAGGATATAGCATGAAAATGATATTTATTTATTTTTAATTCTATTTATAACTATTATTATCTCATTAATTAAATGAAGTAAAAGAAACTAAATTCTATCGGAATTTTCCAATTCCTGCAACACATGACTTTTTTTTCTGGTGCATTCAAATATTAAGAATAAGCATTAATTAACTCGAAAACGATAAGCAATGATTTATTCAGCTATGTTTTTTCAATCGCATTGCCGTTAATTATATGCCAGTTAAACTGCTTTCACTTTGTTTAAAGATAATGAAACTAACAAAAACATAATGAAATAATTTTATTGATTTAATTTTTTATTAAATTTCTAATTATTGAATACTGATTTTTGTAAGTTAGTTTAATTAAGTGTAAAAATATCTTTCTTAGTATGCATACATAAATTTAAGTGTTAATTGTGAAACTCATTTTTTTTTCGCGTTTTCTGTAATTAAAACGAGAAATTCATTAAAAGTGGTAATCCTAAAAAATTGTTTGTCATTAGATTAGAAAAACTGTCTTAGAATAACATTAGTTTTTCTTAATAAATAAGTATATAAATGAAACATTCCTACTTTTTTAAGAGACAGAGTTGCTCACTGATTTTAATTGCCGAAAACATGTCGAGTCTTTTATGTTAAAACCACTCCGATCTTTAAAATGACCATTATTGGTAGCGATTGTTGTACTATGAATTAAGATTGCGAAAAATCTCTGAATATTGATTTTATTTACCGAGAAAAAAATTGTTGTATATATTAAATACATATACGTTTTGTTACCTGTGATTATATTCAGTGGTGTAAAAATCTAGGCGCCAGCGGGCAGTCCCTCACCACTAAATTTTATTAGTTTTCTTCGCTTAAATTTTATTAGCATTCTTACAAAAAATTTAGACGAAATATTAGACGAAAAATAACGAATAAAATTTGCTGGCGCACAGATTTTTATATCCCTGATTATATTATATTAAATATGTAAGTATTTATGATGAATGTAAGTATATAAGAATGCAAGATGTATCCATTGCAAGCACATAAAACGGAAATGATGTTTAGTATGCAGAGAATATAAGTACAGTGTATTCAGCTTACAAGAAAAAAAAAGTTTATTAATCATAATAGTTCTGTCGCGCAAATACGAACAATCAGTAAGGAAACATTTTCTTTTTAAAATAAACAGAGTGAATACATTGACTCACAATTCACTTATTACTGAAATAGTTGCACATATACTATAAAAGTTTTAAAACATTAAAACAATTCAAGATGTTAAAAACATAGACGTCAAATCATGTCGAAATTTCCTGAGTGCTTCCAGCCAGTGTTCTCGCTTGGGTTTTGGCCAAAATTCGCGATTTGGCGAATAAGAAATAAAAAAACAGTAGCCAAATGAAAAGAAATGCTAGCAAAATTCATTCGGCGTGAAACACTGAAAAATTTATTTTTAACCCCTTATTGTATCTCCTTTTTTTTCAATATGTTTTAAAACAACCTAATTTTTTTTGTAATTGCTTATAAAATAGAAATTCAACTATCCGCTACATAAACTATTAAAAATAAGAACATTCTGGATGTCTCCTAAAATGTGTAAATGTTTCAGACATTCTTTTAGCATAGTCTGAATAAAAATTAAAAACAGCGACGATCTTTGATTACCGTCATGAAAATAAACTCTAAAAATTGCTATGAGATTTCTACTCTAACAGATAGAAAAGATTAACCCGCCACTGATACTTTACACCCAACTAATAAATAGTACGGTGGCTAATTTCAAAGCCGCATCCCAGCAAAACGTTTCTATTTGGCGCTTGATGCAAGTAATTTTGTTTGTGTTTTTACCGGCGCGATGCCGGTGCATAGATAGTGATCAACTGACAATAGGGAAATACCTATCGCATAATCCTTTCTGTATCTTTGGTTGTTGCTAGACTCAATTGGTGATGACTCAATATCTCTAAAAATACAGTAATGTAAATGGTACGGTGTGACTGAACATGAAAAGTGACATCAATCGTTTGCGGATAAAAATCTGGACTGTACTAGCACACGCTTAAAATGAGCAGAAATTGAGCACTCGCAGTTTGGCGAATCTGATTGTTCGTTTACTCGCCAAATGAACCATTTTGTCGCAATTTGGCGCAATGGCGAGCGGCAGCGAGAACACTGCTTCCAGCTAAAGATTAGCCATTATCAGAAGAGTTAAAATGAGAATGATTTAAGTCTATGTTTTAAACATCTTGAAATTGTTTTAATGTTTTAACCCTTTCAAGGGCGGTGGCTACTCGGTCTAGCCACCTAATTTTAATTCTAAATTGACAATGGCACCAAGAATATTTTAATAAAATTTTGCTTTGAAAGTGCAAAATACTGGGATTTTTATTTTCTCAGAAATTCGTTTGAAAATTAGTCAATTATTTCACCATTTTACAAACAGAATTCTTCTGCCCCTTAAAGGGTTAAAACTTCTATATTTATAGTATATTTGCAACTATTTTAGTAATAAACGAATTGTGAATCAATGTATTCACGCTGTTTGTTTTTGATTTATTTAGTTGAAAAATGAGAATGATTTGACGTCTATGTTTTTAACATCTCGAAATTGTTTTGTTTTAAAACTTGTATAGTATATTTGCACCTATTTTAGTAATAAATGAATTGTGAATCAATGTATTCACGCTGTTTATTTTTGATTTATTAAGTTGAAAAATGAGAACGATTTAATGTCTATGTTTTTAACATCTTCAAATTATTTTAATGTTTTAAAACTTTTATAGTATATTTGAACCTATTTTAGTAATAAACGAATCGTGAATCAACGTATTCACAGCTGTTTATTTTTGATTTATTAAGTTGAAGAATGAGAATGACTTGACGTCTGTGTTTATAACATCTTGAAGTTGTTTTAATGTTTTAAAACTTTTATAGTATATTTGCACCTATTTTAGTAATAAATAAATTGTTAATCAATGTATTCATGCTGTTTATTTTTGATTTATTAAGTTGTAAAATGAAGGTCTCAACATATTAGTAGGAGTTATTATATTATTTAATTTTCTTCTAATGTTGTTTATTTCTTTTGCATTTCAGGCGGCACAGGACTTTTAAAGTTTCAAAAATCAACCGTCGGTTTTTGCTTTATTCTGATTCTTTAAACATTTCTGAACAATATAAAAGAAACAGCATTTAACCCTTAAATGCCTGACTTTTCAAAAATCATTGTAATAATGTTTTTCGGCATTCATTTTTTTAAATAAATCATGGGAAAAATACTTAAAAAAATCATATTTTGTTTTAAGTATAGTTCACGGCTAAAAAACAGTTTGTTACTAATCGGCAATACTGGTGTTTAATTGAAAAAATAATTTCCCTTGATAAAATTGTATAATATTAAACACACAAGAATTTTAAGAACTATAATAAGGAATAAATTTTACTTGCTCACTGCAGGTCAAAATAGGGTATTTCGCAAGCTTCCAAACAAAACAAAAAGAACAAGTAGCAACATTTGAAAAAATAAATTTATCTTTATTCTTAAACAGCAGAGGTGTTGCCATCTAAATGTTGAAAATCGATTTAATAATATTTTCAGAATATATTTTATTGGCAACATTAGGCATTACAGCTTCAATATTATTCTAATAGTATTTTAAAGCCTAAATTGGATATATTGCCGAAAAGCAACACCAGGCATTTAAGGGTTAAAAATCAGCCTTATTTCTCGAGTTATAATCATTTATTGGCGGACACATTTACAATCATACGGTAAGTGTATATTGCGTTTTCTCAGTTTGCGCTTGTGCGCACTGTTATTTTCAAATTATATAATCTACAATTTAACAAATTTAACGCGTTCACGCCGGCGCGGTGGGTCACACTCGACTGTCTCGGAGCTGCCACGTCTCCGGCTTTTTGGATACCAGTATTTTAACACAGAAAATATTGTTTTATTTAATTGGAACAATTGGGCGACTTAACCCCTTAATTCTCGCTCCCGTCATATTCTCGGGCTGTGTCTTTTACTCATATTGTTTGATTCCCACCAGTTTTATAAAATAGTGAAATTGGCTATATTTTAGTAACGTTTTCCCGGTCATTAAATAAGCTGAATATTTCTTTTTCATAAAATTGGTGCCAATAAGCAATTTGAATTTTTCAACCGCAATTTAATTCGAGCGTTAAGGGGTTAAAGGAACAACATTTTATCTAAAATAATAGTGGTGTGCAAAAAGGCGGAGACTTGACAACTCTGAGACAGTCGAGTGTGACCCACCGCGCCGGCGTGAACGTGTTAATCATAGTATATGTCTTTTCATAGTCTGCATGCTAAAACGAAAGCAAGAACGGAAAATTCATTCGTCAAGCGGAAATTATGAAACACTTTTCAATACATTCAGAATACTCTAACAAAATTTCACATTTTATTAAGGTGAAAGGTAATGTCTAAACAAACAAGTTGGAAATTGCACGTCAAACATGGTAAATGAGGTGCGTTCGTACTATAACTAGTTTTATAAATATTTTTTCACCGCATATTGTACTGAATGTATATTTTAGTGCACTTCATCAGTGCATATCCATTTCATTCTGTTCGAAAGACTGTAACATCATTAAAATGCACTTGAAATAATTTTTTCCCATTGGCCGTAATGAAACGGAAAACTTTTGTCTGTTCCTATAATTAAACTATACATCCGATTTTCATAAAATTTGAAATGACTCGACAAAATTTTACAAGAATGATATATTTAAAATTTCAGACCATTCGGTTGGGTAGTTTTTGCTCGGTTATATGCGGACAGACGGACCGAACGACGACTATATGTGCTACGTATTTATATATGCACCCAACAATTTGGAAAACGCATATTACATTTGAAAAACCCAATTTCTGCTATTATCATCAAAAGTCGAAAAAAAAACAACCGATTTTTTTTGTGTAACCCTGTATATCATCTATAGGTTTGTGTGCATATTACACAGTATGCTAAAAGTTAGTTCAGTTAAACGCACAGCACAGTTCAAAATTTTCATTCAACAATTTCCGTGAATAAACAGAAATGTACTTGAGAACTTTTATTCATCCCTGTATATGAACTACAGAATTTTTATAAACACCAAGTAATATTAAAAAAATATATATATATTTAAATTTAAAAACTCGTATCTCAACTGAAAACGCACTCAAGCAATTATTGTTCATAGGCTTCAATAGCTCAATTCTTGTTCATTTTCTTCTGTAGTCAAATTCTTTTTTTGTCCTTTGTAAATGAACGATATATTCTATGTGCACATTATTCTACAGTAATCGCCTTGTAGTACATTTTCAGTGATATATGTATTTTTCAATATGTTTAAAATAGTGTAATCTATCTATATTATAAAGGACAAACATATCTGTATGTAACGCATGCGTCATTTTGCGAATGGCATCACTTTGAAATTTGAAATAAAATTTTGGTTTTGCAATTTTTTCTACTGAAAATTTTTAAACTTCTAAACATCGCGGAATTTAAATTTTTACACCGTCCCCACAAACACAGAGCTATCGCGAAGCAATCGGATGACTGCCGCTTGCCGATTCTGGCGGTAACGGCACGATATCAGGATGCCGATATCGGTTCCAACACTTTTGTGGTCCCCCGGGCGATAGTCGGTCCGTTGGGCTGGCACTTGGTCGGGCCGGTGCCGGCAAGATCGGCGAGACTGCCGGCAGGATACTATGCTGGCTGCAGCCCGACAGCAGCATAAATTGAAAAAAAAATGATGGCGCCATCTAGGGATGTGTCTTTGTCAATATTCCGAGGGAGCGTATTTCGGCGTTGGAACAGGTTGGTTTCGATCCAAGGACCCCAGGGTTGGGTTGGGTTGATTTTTGACGGCCAATTATCTACACGAGGGATATAGGCCCGGGGGGAGTGCCCTCCGTGGGGGTCTTTCAAAGGGAACCTAATCCGTATTAACGCATGGAAGATCCACGGCTCGAAGAAAACCACGAAAACTCCGAACGATTAGGCCGACGGGCGCGATTGGGATCGAACCCAGCACCTCCCGTCTACCAGCTTCGAGAGCAGAACCTCTCGGCCACTGGTGGGGCCCCAAGGACCCCAGGGACAGAAGATAAACGCCTTAACCACTCAGCCACTGAGCCTTGTTGCGGTGAGGATTCTTATGGGGTAATACGGGGAAGACATTACTTTAAGTGATAGCTTGTTGTTGTGGATAGATCGTAGATGGGAAAATTGGAATTTTGAAGTGTTTTAATGTTGTTGTTTTTTTGTAATTGTCTTATCCGCATTTGTTTAAAAGTGAATATTTAGTAATGAATATTTAGTATTTAAATGACTGAAATAAATATTTTAGCGAACTAGTTAAAGCAAACGAATTGTTTTTTTTTATAAATTAAAAAAAAATATTAAATATTTAATGAAATTAATTATTTTTAGAGGTTTTGTTCAGTTAATAAAATTTTCTTATTAGTTATTATAATATAATTACATGCGTTGCGTTAATTTATAAAACATATTTTTACTTTCTTCTATCTTTACAAGAAGAAAGTATTGGATTCATGAAAAATTTCGACTTCCGGTTTTCGACGGATTTTTACGTTTTAGGGGTCAGAGATTCCGAAAAACAATATATTTTTACAAAATGTCTGTCTGTGAGTCTGTGTTTCCGTGAGTCTGTCTGTCTGTATGTGACACAAATTTTGTGGGCGCTCTATCTCAAGAACTAATGTACGGAATTTAATAAAAATTTATATTCCAGTAGTCCCTAATATAAATTGGTGCTGATTAGTTTTTGGTGTAAATCGCCCCACAGATGGCGCTGCTATGCTGCCTTTTTCGCGATTTCCGCAATAGCTCTATCTCAAGAACTAATGCACAGATTTTCATCAAACTTCAGATTCAGGTATACCTTGATATGAATTAGTGCTGTTTATGTTTTGGAGCAAATCGCTCAACAGGTGGCGTTGCTATGCTGCATTTTTGAGAATTTCCACTATAGCTCTATCTCAATAGCTAATGCACGAATTTTCATCCAACTTCAGACTCAGGTATACCTTATACCTTGATATCAATTGGTGCTGTTTACGTTTTGGTGTAAATCGCTCAACAGGTGGCGCTGCTATGCTACATTTTTTCAAAATTTCCGCTATAGCTCTATTTCAAGAACTAATGCACGAATTTTCATCAAATTTGAAATTCAGATATACTTTGATATGAATTGGTGATAAATTGATGTAATTTCTTCTACTATTTAAATGATTTAATTGACTTGATTTATATAGAAGAAAGTTTTGTGATGGCCACAACATACTAGTTTTAACATGGAAAAATTTATTTTAATAAATAAAGTTGGAAATTAATCACTTTAATTAAAATTTTAATTAGAATAAGAATTCATTATCTGTCATTTGATGATTTAAAGTAGAATATATTTTTAATGACAATGTAGCAATATTTATTATTTTACTTATGAGCATTTTTTAATGTTAAAATAAAATAGAAATATTATTTTTTTTTTCGTTTAGTAAATAATTTTTTAGAAGGGAGAAATTTCGGAATCTTTTCTTTTAAATTTTAATGCTAAAAAGATGTGTAGATTTTTTTGATATTTTCATAGCTTGTAAAATAATTTTAAAAGCTTTTTAATAATTTGATTTTTAAATAAAGTAAGAAACTTAGCTATTATTTTTAAAATAAATATATAATTGGAAAATAATTTGAATTAACTTATGAAGTATTTTTCTTTTCTTTCTACGGTTAAGTTTATAATGAATAATAATTTTAAGGAACGATTTAAAAAAATCTTTTGATGATTCAAAAAATTGTAAATCCTTTTAAAAATGAATTCAAAGCATTTTTTTAAAATAAATAAATATAGACTTTTTTTGACAATTTTTATGCTTATCACTATTAGAATTTTATGTGAAATACATAACTCTTATCAAAACTCAAACTCACACAAAATTGAGTAAAAGAAAAAATTTCGGCTAAGACTAAAAATTCCGAATTCGGACCGATGTTGGTATTCATCTAATCGTACCACTATCAGATATCACATATCGGTCCTGCTTCACTTGCCGGTATAAGTCGCTTGCCGATATGTAACCATAAGGGGACCAATTACGGTAACCGGCAGTCGAAAAAGCAGATTCTTAAGTTTCAGTAGCCGATATGCTGCCGAAACTTCACCGAAACCACTGTGTCGATGCCGACACTTAACCGACACTGCCGGCTGCGGTTCGACCGTGTGCCGAAAGGTATGTGTTTGCTGGGGTATAAGGAAAAAAATGCTCTTTTAAATGCAATTTGCCTGAAAGCTGTATCTCAATTTATTTTTGAGATATTAATTTTTTTGTAGTTTTTAATACCATTTTTCTTATCGTGGCAACAAAAGTACACCATTTCTATTGAAAGTAAACGAAAAATAGTCGAAAATAGGAGGTACTGTATCTTTTTGTTGCCATTTTCTCATACAACCTGAAAAAAATATAAATTAAAATATGGGCTATGTCAAGAATATTGTCTGTTATTCCGTAATAATGACGTCATATGCATACTTTTCTATAGACGAAGTTTAAGACTGTATTGTAATAGTGTATTGCTTTTGCGAATGCAAATGACGTCATTTTGAGAAAAAGCGTGTATTTTAATTCTTAAACCTGAATTATGTTTTGTAGAAATGCGTCATTTTCACAGCCCAGCTGCTTTGAAATTCTTCACAGGTGAAAATGCTTCACTTTTGAGAATAATGTAATCGAAATCACACACTGATAAAACGCAATGTTTTACAAAAATTTAGAGTGTCTTTATAAAAGAGAGGTGACATGCAAATGATAGCAATTTATATTACAGCAATTGATGATTCTCGCCTGATTGGATTTGCTTCACCAAGTTAGACAAGCAAACAAATAATTCGTGGTTTAAAATAATATCATGTTCCTGAAGTTTTTGTCCAAAATTCTCTCGAATAATAAAATGCTATTGTTTAGGACATTCTACTATAATTTTATCAAAATAACATAATTTGCTTAATTTAATTTTTCCTAATTTTATATAATCTATATATTTAAAACACAAGTGTGTTATTTAGTCATCTGCCCTGATCTTTCTGCTGAACCAATTTTACTAAAAATTTTTTAAAACTAAAAGCTCTTCATTTGTAGACGTGATCGCACTATCTTTTTTTTTAAGTATCCCCACTTTTATATTTTAATTTTAAAAGCATTTTATGAAATGTCTTTAAAATGGTGAAAATTAGATAGCTTTCATTATTGCAGACAAGAGAGAAACAATGAGGTATTTTTATCTTTATTCATGCTATTTTCTGATGAAAATGCAAAATTTTTGATAAAAATTGTTGTATAGGGTTTAGTGGCGCAAAATCCCATTAGGAGCAGAATATTATATTAGGGGCATAATAACGGAAAATAACGTACTGCTTTTGAAAACACGCATTTTTCCTCATAAATTTTCTATATTGTAGTTCCTTCTGCATGTGTACTGATACTAAGTTTCAGACACAAGGTGAAATGCTTATTTAAGTGAAAATAAAGTCATATTTAAAAGTAAACGATCATTGTCTTAGATAAAATTAAACATTTTAAGACAAATGCGTCTAAAAAACATAAATTGCGGAGTTTTTTGTTCTCCGGAATTGAGATTAGAATCTCAAGTAAAGAGTGCGTCTGTTCACATAAAAGATGTTGCTGACAATCGTGACTTCAAGTTTTGAGTTAAAATGCTTTTTAAATGATCAAACAAAATACAAATTTTTTAAAAATGATGAATATGGATGATAGATATGATTGTATGCAAATTTTGAGAAGGTGAAAATTGCTGTTTTTCATTCCGGAATATCAAGCAGAAGAGCCACAATTAATAACCACATCCTAATAACTGATCTTTACTATATTTTACTGATTAAGTATCAATATTATAAAGAACAAGCGTATCTGTGCGTAACGCTGACGTCATTTTGCGAATGGCAACACTTCACGATAAAATTTCGGTCTTGAAATTTTTGCTACTGCAATTTTTTAATCTTCTGACGATCTTACATTTTCAATTTTCGTCGCATAGGGAAAAAATTTACTTTCAAATGCAATTTGTTTTAAAACTGTATCTTAATTGACCGATGTATTATATTTTCTAAAATAATTTTTAAGCTTGATTTTTTTTTTATTTTATCGTATCACGTGCCGGTTTCAATACATAATAATAATAAACATTTTGCACATAAAGCAACAAACATTTTTCAGCATTTGTTTTTCACTATTTTTGCATAACGAAATTAATACTTCCTTTATATACAAATAAAAGAATAATATTAAAAAAAACCCCCACCAATTTAACATATTTGTGAAAGACAAATTAACGAAATTAATAATTCTTTTATAAACGAATAAAAGAATAATATTGAAAAAAACACACACACAAATCTAATATATTTGTAATCGTACAATTTAAATTTTTAGATCACCAAATAGGATTTTTTTTTTCAAATGGAATTTGTTTGCAAAGTTCATCTCACTTTACTGATTGTCTATGATTTTAAAAACTATTTTGAAGCGTGAAATATTTTTTAATTAATCTATATCGCGCGAAGATTAATCCGTTTGCCCTTAAAACAAAATAAAATGTTCATCATTTTCTTACGGCTAATATCCATTAAAAAAACTTCCCTATGAATAAATAAATAAAATAAATAAAACACAAATTTAACAGACACGTATAAGCTCTGAAATTATCAGAATATAAAAGGATGCCATAAGTAGCAAAATCTTGGTCAAATAACTCTTAGCATGCGGCTAATAAGAAAATATCGCTTTTGATAAATTTCAAAAATTTATTTGATTGTATAATTCGTATTTTCCATATGAAAAATGGGCCCCACCAGTGGCCGAGAGGTTCTGCTCTCGAAGCTGGTAGACGGGAGGTGCTGGGTTCGATCCCAATCGCGCCCGTCGGCCTAATCGTTCGGAGTTTTCGTGGTTTTCTTCGAGCCGTGGATCTTCCATGCGTTAATACGGATTAGGTTCCCTTAGAAAGACCCCCACGGAGGGCACTCCCCCCGGGCCTATATCCCTCGTGTAGATAATTGGCCGTCAAAAATCAACCCAACCCAACCCATATGAAAAATGCTTTGTTAACCCCTTAACCTACGATTTAGTCTCAACAGCTCCGCGGTTTGGGAAATCCATAGTTACCACTAAAATTTAATAGAGATTTTTGCCTTGTTTAATCATGGAATTCACGATTAAATTAAATTATATTTACTGTGAAATTTTAGTGGCAAGAAGAATTTACATTTGGCTCGATCATCCTACGCGGGCTATGCCCGTCATTGTAGGTTCAGGGGTTAATGTAAGTGGGCAATCTAAAAAAATTATTGCATATAAAAAAAATATTAGTTTTCAATTTAAAAAGATGTTTTCCCCTATATTCTTTAACCCGGGAACGATCCCCTAGTATCTTTAAAATACACTGCAAACGATTTTTCCCTATAAACCGTAATGTAACGGAATTATTTTGATTGTCCCTGTAAACGATTCGTAAATGCCACACACTTAATTTTCAATACCGAACATTCCATAGTAAACTCCAATAACGTATATATCAATTTCATGGCAATCTGACGACATTTATGCTAGTTAGAGCACGTACAGACGGGCAGACAAACCGAATTCATAAACACTTTTCAATTATGTTGGAAAGTGTTAAAAAGTGATATATTTTGGTGTTTTATTTTTTAGTATTTGAAAAAGTAATTTTTTTTTAAATTTTGTTTTAGAATAAAAATTTAAATAATACTTTTTGTGTATATTTTGGTTTTAAGTTAAACATGTGGCAAGTGTATTATGATTCTGTTTTGGAGAAAAATTGTTTTCTATCTGCATAATTTCGAGTATTATAATGCGCGCAGCACTTAATGATTTTCATTTACCTATTAGTCATGTAATTTTTTAAAATTAAAATTGAAATATCTTTTTTCAATATACAAGATTTATCTTTCTGCGTAATATAGGGTAATTCCGGGATTTATGCCGCAAATTTTTTTGAATTTGTGTATAAAGTCCCATGGTGGATATAAAATTTAAAAAATCATGCTGTGCTATTTAATGTTAAATATACAACGCGTGTACTGCGACAAAAAAATACAAAACAAATTATTAATATTTTTTAACAATTTTTTTCTAAAACATTACACTGCGGCGCGTCACCCGTACATTCAGGCTGAGACGCCGTACTTGTGCGGTAGTTATGCCGCGCTTGCAATAAGAACAGAATGAAATTATAAATAAAAATATTTAAAAAAAAATTCATATCTAGACTATAATTAACGATGAAATAACAAAATGAAACTAAATGAGTACAATGAAACGTATTAGTAGATTCAAATTAATAATTGTTGCCTACTTTCACTATTAAAATTATAGACTTATTATTTTTACATTAGATTTTAATTGTTATTTCAGCAACAACGTAACACCAATGTATTAGAAAGAGAAAAGAAAAAAATAAAATTGTGTTTACATAATTTATTTGTTAACCCTTTCGGCACCGGTGACTTTTACACGAATTTTATTCGTTTGGTACCACTTTTTTTAAAAAGAAGTTACGTTTACTTAAATAACCATAAAAATGCTCCAATTAAACAAAGCAAATGTTACTTTTCTTTGTTACTGGTGCCAGAAACAAATTTTGTAAGCTCTTTATGAAGGTGCTTATATGCACCTATGGTCCCGAATGGGTTGGGAGACTTGTTTTTTCGACTACAATCTACAGAAAAAGTGTGGAAAAAGTACAGTCTTTATGTAACTACATTTAAACACATAATGTAACGAAGCCAATTACACTTCCTCTTTTTTGGAGTAGTTTGCAAAGAACGTCTGCGTTACGCTTAATCCAATTTTTCATTATTATCATCTTGACTTGCATCTTTATTGCACTTCTTACTTTTTATTTCCCCCCTTTTCTCCTTTGGTTTTAGTAAACTTGATAGCATGCCTAACATGGTTAGTCCGTGCAAAAAGAAAAAGAAAAGTTAATAACACTTAATCATCCCGTACAAAAGAAACTGCGGCATGTATACCGGAATAGCAGTGCGGCATGTATCCCATTTTGCATGGTGCAGACGTCGGCCATCACAGTTACCTGCCATCGCTAAGGGGAATAGCGTAACCATACACACTGTACTCTATACAAACGCTACACTTAGTTTTGACTTCGAAATCATGCATGCATTTAGTAATTAGTGTATTAAAAGTATTTAAACATAACGTGTTTAAAAGTTTGGACAGTGAAATCATGCACTTACGTCAAATTAAGGATTGTACTTCTACAAGTAAACATCGAAATGGGATTCACGCTATACACTGGTTAAAATAATCACATTGCACACCTATACTGTGCGTTTGACGACCATCTATCGATAATTACAAGAAATACAAGGGGTGCGGCTTCTATCCCGTATGCGGCGACTCTCCCGGAGTTACCCTACTTTATAATATATACTTTAGGCATAAAGAAAAAAATGCTTAATTGCATACTATTTTGATTTTGGTACTTTCGAAATGGTGATGTTTTTGATCATTTAGACAAACTGAAAAGTCTGTGCCTTTTTCATAAGTATTATTATCATGCTAGTTAAATGAAGTAAGACAAACTAAATTATCAGAATTTTCTAATTCTTACACTTTTAGCAGATGACTTCTTTTTCTAGTTCCATTTGAAGAGGGAGAATAAACATTAATTAACTCGAAAACGATAAGCAATGATTTATTCAGCCATGCTTTTTCAATAGCATCGCATTTAATTGTATGTTAGTTAAACAGCTTTCACATTGTTTAAAGATCAAGTTTCAAGATAATGACAATCAACAGGAAAAATAATGAATCCCCAAGAAATATTTTCATTACTTTTCTTTTTAATTAAATTTCTAATAATTGAATATTGATATGTATGTTTGCTTAACTGAATGTAAGAATCGCTTACACTTGGATGTGCTATTCATGGAGCCATTTACTTTCTGTAATTAAAATGAGAAATTAATTTAAAAATATAATAGTAACGAACTGTGTGTGAATGGATTTAACCCTTTGCGGTCGAGTATCGACAATTAACCAAATAAGCTTTATATATATGATTCTATTAACCCCCGGTATGCTATTTATTTCGGGCAGCAATTAAAGTGTCGTCTCTAAAAAATAACATTCCGTTGTATAAGCCAGCCGTAAAACAAAGCAGATTTATCATTTTACGGTTAAAAACGGATAATCTCTACTGTAATTTTTTTAACTTCTAAGCATCGCACATTTTCAATTTTTATATCGTCTATAGGGAAAAATGTACTTTGAATGCAATTTGTTTGAAAACTGCATCGCAATTTATTTTTGTGTAATTTTTAACGCTATTTCTTTAATATTGACAACTGAAGTACTCCATTTTTAGAAAATAATGGAAAAATAGTTGGAAAATAATAGATTATTATGTCTTTTTGTTGTCATTTTCCCATAACAACTGAAAAAAAAAATGTAATTAAAATACGTGCTATTTTGAAAAAAATATAAGTGAATGATTTCTGATAAAACATGGGGCTATTATAAACTGTATTTAATTTTAAATATCTATATCGGGGGTGAGGGGGGGGGACTGTGGTACGTCGGATACCACTAATTTTTTAAAGAAAAAGCCGGCTTCTTGAATCCTACAGATTCGATGATTAGATAAGGCAACGATTACTGTAAAATTTTAGTGGTGTGCAGCGTGCCACAGTTGGCCACTCCTGATCTATATTAATGTTATAAACAAATGAAGGCATAGGAATCATTAGATAGCCGATTTTTTTTGTCGAGTTTCTTGAATGACGATATCGCTTTTTTCTGGTTTTGTGTATAATTCTGCGATAGTGACGTCATATGCATACCTTTCTGTAGATGTTGTTTAAGACTGGGTCGTAAATGTGGAATTTTTCAGCGGATACGAATGACATCATTTTATATAAAATAAAAGTGTGTGTTAAGTCTTAAAACTGAAATATGTTTTCTGCTATCTATATTTATATACATATTTTTATTTTCACCGGAGATGACGCTAAATTCTGAAAAAGGAGAATTCCTGTTTTCTAGTTATTTTATTTTCCTTTTTCACGTGAAAAGAATTTAAAATTAATTATTCAATTTAAATTTCAATTTAAAATTAATTGCTTGAAATATTATTTTTGGATATAGAAGATTTATTTTTCTGCGTAATATGTTTTATAATATATACTTTAGTCAGAAAGGAAAAATAATGCTTAATTGCATACTATTTGAGTTTTGGCACTTTGAAAATGGTGATGTTTTTGATCATTTAGACAAACTGAAAAGTCCTGTGCCCTTTTCATAAGTATTATTATCATGCTAGTTAAATGAAGTGAGAGAAACTAAATTATCGGAGTTTTCTTATTCTTATACTTTTAGCAGATGACTTCTTTTTCTAGTTCCATTTGAAGAGGAAGAATAAACACTAATTAACTCAAAAGCGATAAGTAATGATTTATTCAGCCATGCTTTTTCAATAGCATCGCTTTTAATTATATGTTAGTTAAGCAGCTTTCGCATTGTTTAAAGATCAAGTTTCAAGATAATGACAATTAACAGAAAAAATAATGAATCCCCAAGAAATATTTTTATTACTTTCTTTTTAATTAAATTTCTAATAATTGAATATTGATATGCATGTTTGCTTAGTTGAATGTAAGACTCGCTTATATTTAGATGTGCTATTCATGGAGCTTCTTATTTTCTTATGTAATTAAAATGAGAAATGAATTTAAAATTATAATAGCAACGAACTGTGTCTGAATGAATTTAATTCTTTGCGGCCGAATATCGGCAAATAGCTGCTTAAGCTTTATATATATGATTCTATTAGCCCCCGATATTCTATTTCTTTCGGGCAGCAATTAAAGTGTCGTCCCTAAAAAACAACGTTACGTTGTATAAGCCAGCTGTAAAACAAAGCAGATTTATCGTTGTACGGTTAAATACGGATAATCTCTACTGAAATTTTTAATTAAAAACATCGCACTAATGAAAAACATCGCACATTTCCAATTTTTGCACCATCGTATAGGAAAAAAAATGTACTTTTAAATGCAATTTGTTTGAAAATTGCATTTCAATTTATTTTTTCAGATATTAAATTTTGTGTAGTTTTTAACGCTATTTCTTTATATATCTATTGGAAACTGAAGCACTCCATTTCTGTAGAAAGCAAAGGAAAAATAGTTGGAAAATAGTAGATTATTATATCTTTTGGTTGCCATTTTTCCATGACAACTGAAAAAAAGTAATTAAAATACGTGCTGTTTTGAAAAAAATATAAGTGAATGACTTCTGGTAAAACATGAAGCTATTATAAACTATATTTAATTTAAGTATAATAAAACCTCCCTAAAGCGACCACGTTTCGTTCCAATAAAAATGGGTCGTTCCGAGAGGTGGTCTCTTAATGGAGGTCATGTTTAAATCTAGATTTTAATTGTTGGAAAAAGGTAACAATTAATGTTACTAAAATTTATTTTTCACATTAGGAAAAAATTGAAAATTTAAGTATCCAAACAAAAGTTAATTACATAAGTTAATTAGTGCAGAGTTTAAAAAATGAATACATTGACGTTTGCTTTGAATTTACGGTTTTATCTTCTATAACGTTTATTTACAAGTCCCTTCGAAGTTCAGTCAATACATGCAATTTTTTTTGAACGGCAGCAAATTATGACGATTTCATTAATTTATCAATTTCTTTGAGAGTTTCCTGACGGAATAGGGCAAGAGAGTTTACGGACCGTTATCCTTACTTTTTCATCAGAGTTAAATTCATTGCCTAAAAAGGCACAAAGGGGTTTAAACACTTAAAAGTTACCGGAATAAATAAAAATTCTAAACTTAGTTTAGAAGTGTGATAAATAATGCGCTCCCCGGAATTATTATTCTAATAAAACCTCCTTCAAGCGATCAGGAAAAAACGGAATTCGTTTCATTTTCTTCAAAGAAATTGGTCGCTCATGGAGGGAGTTCATCTGGGATGGCCTCTGAATGGAGGTAAAATTAGTATTGAGCCTATGGGAATAAATTTCGTTCTATGTAAAAAGAGTCGTTCAGGGAGGTGGTCGCTTAATGGAGGTGGTCGCACAGGGAGGTTTCACTGTATCTATATCAGGGGTGGCCAATTGTGGCACGCCGGAAACCACTAATTTTTTAAAGAAAAAGCCGACTTCTTGAATCGAGGGGATTCGATGATTAGATAAGGCAATGATTACTATAAAATTTTAGTGCTGTTCAGCGTGCCACAGTTGGCCACCCCTGATCTATATTAACCCATTACTAGCTGGTGTTGCGTTCAAGCAACGGTGAAAATAAATATGCATGTCTAAATTATTTACATACCGACCACTATTTTTCAATTAAAAAATTAGCCATAAAGACACAAAATGTTAAGATCAAATAAAGCGAAAATTGAATGACGTTTCTTGAATGTTTCTTGAATGACGACATCGCTTTTTTCTGGATTTGTGTATTGTTACTGTTGTCATATGCATACTTTTCTGTAGACGTTGTTTAACACTGGCTTGTAAATGTAGAATTCTTCAGCAGATACGAATGGCGTCATCTTATTTAAAATAAAAATGTGTCTTTTAAGTCTTAAAACTGAAATTTGTTTTCTACTATATATATTTATATACATATATTTTTTTTTCTTCGGAGGCGACAGTAAATTCTGAAAAAGCAGAATTCCTGTTTTCTAGCTAATTTCATTTTCCTTTCTCACTTGAAAAGTTTTCAACTTAAAATTAATTATTGGTGAGAAATTATTTTTATATTCTCTTGCATCACTATATTTTACAAATACATTTTTTTTAGTAATTTTCTGTTACACATGTTGTAAAAGTCGAAATAAAAATATTTCTGTAAGGGGGTCCGGGACACAAAAATCTTCAAATTTTCAATTTTTTTTTTATTGGATTAAAAATTTCTCTGCCGTTTTCTGCTTAAAATGATGTTTGAATCATGTTTCTATCTTAATTAGAACAGGAAATATTAATTTTTTCGTTTTGGTTTGTTTTCAAAATCTGCCTTTCAAGCTATGGTTGTCAAGGAAACGAGTTCTTGTAAAATTGCGCTTTTGTTCATGATAGGTTTTTTCACCATTTCTCATATTTAAATTCTTATAACTCAAGAACTGTTAAAGGTGCAGGGTTGAAACTCAGAACATATCTTTTTCAATTATTTTACTTTACTTTTGAGTCAGCATATTTGAAAAAAATATTTACTTTTGAAAATATGATTTTTTTAAAAAAAAGTTGCACCACTTTTTTTGTAATTTTTTCGTTAAATATTTTTAATTTTTTTTAAAAATTAATATTTTTTAAAATGCTGGCTCTATATTAAAATTTATATATTTCTGTTTATTTAAATGAAAAAAAAAATGAAATTCTATAAATAATATTTCGAGTTATAACGATTTTAAACTACCCCACTTTTTTAACAAAATTTAAAATTAAAATTTTTTTAAAAAAATTATGAGAAGTTTTATCATGCGATTTTGTTTACAAATGATATGGTTAACCATCACAAAAAATTTCAAAATTTTAACTCAATAAATAAAATTTTTTTGAAAATGTGTCCCGGACCCCCTTAGAAAAAAACGGTGGTGCCAACCGAATAAATTCGAGTAAGAGATGCTTGTGCCTGGGAGGGGTACTTCGATCGCAAATGATTAAAATCCGATTTTCAGGCTTAGAGTAAGATTAGTTTTTCTTGATAGCAGCTATGCAAAGAAAACAGTTCTATATTTTGAGACTTTTAAGTATCCAATACCTGCTCCCAACTAACATAAAAGTATCTTTTTAGCCTCCGGTACGGTATGCTATTTCTTTCTCCCAGCTGATTTTGTGTCGTCTTCAAAAAATAACGTTACCTTACAGAAGAAGCCAGCCGTAAAGCAAAGCAGTACGATTAAATACTCTATAGCAATTTTAAAAACTTCTAAGCATCGCACATTTTCACTTTTTATACCGTCGTATTGGAAAAAAAAAATTTTAAATGCAATTTTTTTGAAAACTGCATTTTCATTTATTTTTGAAATATTAATTTTTTTGTGGTTTTTGGAGCCATTTGCTTAATATTAGCAACGGAAGTACTCCATTTCTGTAGAAAGTAAAGGAAAAATAGTTGTAAAATATTAATTATATAATTTTGTTGTCATTTTTTCATAAAAGCCGAAAGAAAAATGTAATTAAAATACGAGCTATTTTGAATAAAAAAAATATTAAACGAATGATTTCTGTTGAAACATGGAGCTATTATAAACTATATTTAATTTTAAATATCTATATTAACACGTTAAGTGCCAAGGTAGTTGACACTGAAGCTGAAAAATTTACAATCTTTAATGTGATTTTTAAGAATTCTGTAATCATAGTTGCCAACCTCCCGATTTTTTTCATACCAATATTTTTATGCAGAAATACTTGCTTTATGCAATCGTAGAATTTACGCAATTAAATAAAGCGAACATTTTTGTAAGATTTTACTGGTATGCAAAAAATCGGGAGGTTGGCAACTATGTGTAATAAATAAAAGGTAAGTAAATTTTGAATAAATTTTCAGTAATTACTTAAAACAATATATATATTTTTTAGTTTTATATCATATTTTAGACCGTCAGCCATCGGCGAATGACGCGTTTTAAACGGAAAGTCCAGTGTCAGTCACCGGTGATTGACGTGGCGTTTAACGTGTTAATGTTACAAACAAATGAAGGCCTATGAATCATTAGACAGCCGTTCTTTTTTGGTCGAGTTTCTTTAATGACGGCAGCTTTTTGCTGCATATGTGTATTATTTCGCGATAGTGACATCCTATGCCTACTTTATTGTGTGTGTTTAAGAGTGGATCGTAAATGTGGAATTCTTAAGCGGATGCGAATGACGTCATTTTACATCAATAAAAGCGTGTGCTGTAAGTCTTAAATTTGAAATATGTTTTGTACTATTTATATATATATATATATATATTTTCACCGGGGGAGACACTAATTTCTGAAAAAGCAGAATTCCTGTTTTCTAGTTATTTTATTTTATTTTATTGCATTTATTTATTGATGAAATTTTAATTTAGTTATGAAAATGAGCCTAGACCAGGTGTGGCCAATTGTGGCACGCCACATACCACTAATTTTTTAAAAAGAAATAGCTGACTTCCTGAATCGCAGAGATTTTGTGATTAGCTATAGCAATGATTACTATAAAATTTTTGTGGTGTCCAGCCGCTGCCACCGAAATACTGAAGGCCAGAGGACACGAGTGTGACGTCATCACTTATCGACCGACTTCTTATAGTGTTGGAATTCACACCGGAAAATTTTCAATAGCAATTTTCTTTCATTTTATTTGTGGAATATCTCACATCTTATTGCTAAATGTCTATTTTTTTCTTATATATAAAACCTTTTTATGTCTTCTTAAAAAAATATATATATGTATCATTTCTATATTGAATATATAGGAAAAAAATGTATCGACCTGATTAGCGCCTTTTTTTTTAATGTGGCTTTTGCTGCCTCCTTTAACAGCTTTTCCTGCCCAAGCTTGGTGAGAGTAACTCTGAACTGTGCTAAATTTTGTCTATTTTTCATCTTTTTCTTTTCATATAGTAGTGTTATAACTACAGCTATAGCATTTATTAAGAGTTTGATCATTTAACTTACTTGACTTAAGTTTTAACTTAATTTTTAACTTTATTATATCATTATTTTTCAACTTTATTATTTATTTAACTTTCTTAATTTTTCTTTTAAGTAGCTTTAAACTACAGTTATACTTATCCCAATGGCTCACACAAACATAAGACAATTCATTTATAGACTGGGTGTTAAGTTGATATCAGCCAAGAAACCCCCCAATGCTGCTCACCTGTTCAGCTCTCATCATATAAAACAATAACAACTAATTCAGGGTTCGTATGCTTCAAGGACTTTCAAGCAGCTTTATCAGAAATTTCGTAAAATAATATTTGGTTTATTTAATGAAAAAAATTCTATCTTCAGATATAGCGACCAGTACTTTACAAAATTTCTGGTATTAAAACACTTAAAATCCCCTGAATCCCCGATGCGTACGAATTCTGTTACTGGTGAGAATTCGGAATCCCTAATGAAAAAATCAGCCAGATGCGACAACACTGTGGCCTTTCCTTTTTATTTAAGGATTCCGAATTATCACCAGTAAGTTCAAATAGTTATTATTGTTTTATAAGATGACAGATATTCCACAAATAAATTAAAAGAAAATTGCTGTTCAAAATTTTCCTGCGTGAATTCCAACACTAGTGAGAAGTCGGTCGATTAGTGATGACGTCACACTCATGTCCTTTGGCATTATTTCGATGGCAGTGGTCTAGCGTGCCACTGTTGGCCACCCCTGGCCTAGACAAATGCTGAGCTATTTATATTGTTTTAAATGAAAATGGGTTATTATTCTTCCGTAATGGGGCCTGCACGTTAAAAACAATTATGCAGGAAATTTATATTAAAAGCTTCAAAAAATGAGTAAATTGAGGTACAGTTTTCAAACAAATTGCACTTGAAAGTTAATTTTTCCCTTCTACGACGGTGTAAACATTGAAAATGTGCGATGCTTAGAAGTTTAAAAAATCGTAGTAGAGAAATTACTTAACCGAAATTTCATCGTCAAGGATTGCCATTCGTACAATGACTTTAGTGTTGCGGATAGATACGCTTGGCTTTTATAATATAGACTGTGACAACTTAAAAAAAAGAGACTTTCTTTGAGAGAAAAAACACAGAAAAAGTTACGAATTCTAATTTCCCGAGGAGATGTTTTAAAGATACGAATGCATTGCACGCCCATGGTTTTTAACATTAAAGAGTGAAAATTGAGATTTCACTGACCAATACCTTTAAAAGCCTCCTGATCGTTACAATAACCATTTTTGTAAGCAATTGTTGTGTTACATTTTCTATTAGTCATCATTGCGCGGGCCTACGATAATATTCTTAAATAAACCTTAAATTTGTATGATTTTATATTTGCTACGCACGCGCTGCTCAGATGATTTATTAAAATTCTGCGAGATAAAAAACGCTCCAAAAATTAAAATTTTAATTGATGTATGTTCGTTAAATGCGTGTCGGATTTCAAAGAAAATTAGATATTTGGATTCGTCGTTAACCCCTTAACCTACGATTTACTTTTAACAGCTCCATGGTTAGGCAAATCCATAGCTACCACTAAAATTTAATGGAAATTTTTGCCTTGTTTAATCATGAAATTTCGACGATTAAATTAAACTATATTTACTGTGAAATTTTAGTGGTAAGAAGAATTTACATTTGGCTCGATCATCGTACGCGGGCTATGCCCGTCATTGTAGGTTAAGGGGTTAAAAAAACCCCGCATAGGTGTGTTAATTTCAAATCGATAAACGCAATATTAAAATAATATATCATGTCCCTTCAAACTTCCTAGTGTACTTTGAAATGTGTCAACCTGACGACTACCCATTCTGGTAAACCCTCTCCCTCTTAAAGAAAATTGAGAAAGAATTTACTTTGCGGCCTGATTTACCCTTTGCGCTCGGCGTCTCTTTACGCAAATTTTATTCGATCGGCAACACTTTTTTAAAAGAAGTTTCGTTCAAGTACACAATTTCAAAAATGCTCTGATTAAATAAGGTACATTTTATTTTCCTTTATCACTATTACCAAAAACAAATTTTGCAAAGAAAGATTATGTCTCCGCAGCGGAGCCCTCGAGTGCAAAGGGTTAAAATCTATGCTTTTTTCTTCTGAAAACCGGTAGCCTCGGTGCGATTTCAAGGGGAGCTTGTTGATTGAGCAGTGGTGCGTGGCCTCGCATTAGGGTTCAATTCTAGTCAGCTTGTGGTTTTGAAGAAAGAAATACTTTTTAATTGGGCCGCTTGATGAGTTTTTAATTAATATCTCAAAATATAAATACCCAGCTAAATATTAAAAATTTAAAATTCTGAGCCTCAGGTGCATTAGGATAGTCCTTGGACTATCTTCAGAAAAATTTTCAGTCTCGTATGTGCTGTCGATTTCGCTAGCCATCGCAGACACACACACACACACAAGATAGGCAGACACACAGAGCGAAGCTTTCTTTTATTAGTATAGATATGTATGCAGTTTGTTATGCGCAAGTAGATTATAATAATTATGTAAATATGTAAGATAAATGTAAGTATGTAAGATGTATGTAAGAAAGTATGATGTATGAATTGTAAAAACATAAAAAGGAAATAATGCTTAGTATGTAGAAATAATTAAGGAATATTTCGTACGAACATTTAAAAAATGAAAAAAGAAAAATGTTTGTTAATCATAACAGTTCCGATACGTAAATAAAAATACTATCATGACATAATTTTTGTCTAATCTTGTTTATTTCTTTTTCATTTTATAAGTTTTATTGCAACGTTAACTAAATGAAATGCGATAAAATAAATTATCGGATTTTTTTAATTCTTATATTTTTCACACGTGCCTGCTATCCCTTAGGTGCATTTGAAGAGCAAGAACAAACATTAACCCTAGATCTACCGGGAATTTTATTCAAGTTTTAATAAAACGTTCTACACCAGAATTTTTATTTAAAACTATTTAACTTATTTATTTACCTTATTTTTGTCTGGTTTATATACTTAGTTTATTTTAAAGAAATTTCTGGTTTGAATGAATATTTTGTATGTACCTGTCGGGTCCAATGGACCCGTCTGGTAGACGGAGGGTTAATTAACTTGAAAACGATAAGCAATGATTTATTCAGCCACGTTTTTTCAACAGCATCACAGTTAATCATTCGTATATGTTAAACTGCTTTTACTTTGTTTAAAGATCTAGTTTCAAGGTAATGAAACTAACACAAAAATTAATGAAATATTTTTTATTATTTTAATTTTTTTAATTAAATTTCTAATCTTTGAACATTGATATGCAAGTCTGCTTAATTGAGTGAAAAAAATCCCTTGCACTGTTTGCATAAATAAATAGAAGTGCTTATAGCGAATTTTTTTATTTTCCGTTTTCTGTAATTAAAACGAGATATTAATTAAAAATGGTAGTATTCGTAAAAAAGGAATGTTTCAATAGATAAAACTGATTCTCAGGTTTAGAATAAACTTAACAAAAAAATAATTATCTTCGAAAGAATGCATTCCTATAACTTTGCCAGATGTGGCAACTTATTACATTTAATTACCGAACAAGAAATGTCATGTCTCTTATGTTAACCTCTTGAGGGGCGACGGTTAATGGAGACTTGCACCAGAAAAAATTTATTAAGTTTTACTTTTTTAACTTTGGTGGAAAAAGTGCTAAAGTTGCTTTTCCTTATTTCGCAATAATTTTTTTTTGGAAGATTCCGGTGTGAATTTGACATTACAGTAACACAATTACTTGCCCCTGAAAGTGTTAAAAGCACCTCGATCATAAAAATAACCATTGTTATTAACGATTGTTGCACTATGGATTGAGGTTAAGGGCAGTGGCGGTTCGTGACTGGCTTTTTTTGGGCCACTAAATGCATGGGGGCTAAATTTATTCTTCTGTTACCACTACTTCTTTAAGAAGAAATTTTGTGTAACTTTTCAGCACAATGTTCTGCCATTGGACAAGGCAAAGATTTCTTTAAAAAAAAATAATGGTAAGGAACGAATAAAATTGCCCGCCATGCATTTACATAGCTGCCAACCTTCCACTAATCTTCCGTAATGTCTGGATTAATTTAACCCCCGTTAACCACATTTCAAACCAGAAAATTTATTTCATGAATGCTTATTTATTTAATTCCAGGTTTCTACGTGAAACATATTTCTTTTCATTTCTTAAAAAAATTTGTGGTTTGAAACGTATTAAACCAGGTTCAAATTAACGCAAGTATTACGGAAGATTAGTTTGAGGTTGGCAGCTATGCATTTAGTGCCCCATAATATGACAGTCACATGTAGTGTTGCTGAGTGTCCCGCGTAAATCGGGACCCCAAATGCTCTGGACACCAGTATTTTAAAGTAATTTCCTTCGCCTTATCTACTGGCAAACTTATCGGATATTAAAGAGAGCGAAATAAAGTGTAAGAAATTAGTGGTGTCCAGAGCATTTGGAGCTCTGATTTATGCGGGACACCTGGTAACACTATTATGAGTTACCACTGGTTAAGCGTCCACATTAGTCACAGGAAGAAACGAAAAAGCTAATGTTAAGTCAATGGGAATGTTATTTTCAAATAACTCGCTTGCATTTTAATATTTTTAAAGGAATTTCTTTGCATAGCATAGCTGAGGTCTATCTCTAACCGAGCTAGTTTATACTTTTTCGATTTTTTTTTAATATTAGGACATTTTCAATTTCAGAACAGGTTCCAACCGGTTCGTAAAGTGAAAATAATTTTAAAAAAATCTGAAACAGAAATCGAAAAAGTAAAAAACTGGCCCGGTTACAGATAGTCCTCAGCTACCCTATGCAAAGAAAAAATCATTCAAAAACATTAAAATCCAAGCGAGAAATATGAAAATAACGCCCCCATAAGATTAACGTTACCATTGACGTTTCTTCACGTGACTAGTATAGGATAAATCACAAAAAATCAACGTTTAAACACAAAATAAATACATTAGGTAATGTGAATAAAACCAGGCATACACGTTTCGTGAGTTCACAGGACTCACATCATCAGTGTATAAAATCTATGTATAAAAACAGTATCCCCCCAACTACATACAAGACGAAAATCCAAATGTCAGCTAACACAGCACCGAAAGACCATCAAGTTTCAGCAACCAATGAAATCAAAGCGGAAGTGAAGTGTCGTGACACAACAAATCCACCCAGAAAGTTGAGATATAAATTACGCTAGATAAATCATTAACCGAGGAGTTTTTAAATGTATGAATTTGAACAGCTTCAAAAGAGATTAAATCTAGAGGAGTAATGCGTTTCTTGATAATAGTAGCTGAGTCAAAATTGAAATTATGTCCTTCCCTCCCCCCCTTCCCCTCAGCAATGAGATGCAATAGAGGATATTTGCAATTCCTTTTTCCTTTACATAGTTTATATGTTCCTTGACTCTGTACCGGAGTTTTCGTTTAGTTTGTCATATAGAGGACAAACCACATTGACATTGATTATTGTAAATACCGCAATAATTTTGAGGAGGAATTTAATCTTTTAACTGTGAACGTTAATTTATTGACTGGTTTAAAAACTACTCTAAAATCATAATGTCTTAAGATATTAGCTGTTTTATTGCTATTATGAAATGGTAAAATGATCAGGTTAGAAAAAGGAACCGGAGTAACAGAAGAATCAGGATTATTGACACATTTATTAAGACCATGAGAAATTAAACTATTGATATAAGATAAACCAAAACCATGATCTATCGCAACAGATCTAATATAATTTAATTCTGCAACAAGGTAATTGTTATCTGAACAAATTAAGCGAGACCTATTAATCAAATAAAGAAAAGCCGAAGCTTTTTGGGAAGGGGGGTGACATGAATTAAAATGGTTTGTCCTATATCGGACAAACTAAACAAAAACTCCGTTACAGAATCAAGGAAGATATAAACTATGCAAAGAAAAAAGAATTGCAAAAATCCTCTATTGCTTCTCATTGCTGGGGGGAAAGACATAATTTCAATTTTGACTCAGCTACTATTATCAAGAAATGCATTACTTCTCTAGATTTAGATTTTTTTTGAAGCTTTTCACATTTATAGATTTAAAAACCCCTTGGTTAATGATTTATCTAGCGTACCTTACATCCATAGCTGCCAACATCTTACGCTTTTTTGTACCACAAAAATTTTATAGTAATTTTTACCTTCTTAAATGGTCGTAATCTGCCGATTAAATAAGGAAAAAATTTCCATTAAATTTTTCTGGTCTGAAAAAGCGGAAGAGTTGGCAGCTATGCTTACATCTTAACTTTCTGGGTGGATTTGTTGTGTCACGACACTTCACTCCAGCTTTGATTTCAGTGGTTGCTGGAGCTTGATGGTCTTTCGATGCTGTGTTAACTGACATTTTGGTTTTCGCCTTGCATGTATTTGGGGGAGGGGGGGATACCGTTTTTATAAATAGATTTTATACACTGATGATATGAGTCCTGTGAACTCACGAAACGTATACGTCTGGTTTTATTCACATTACCTAATGTATTTATCGTGTGTTTAAACGTTGATTTTTCGTGATTTAGATTTCCACATAAGTTTTTTATTTAGTATAGGCTCTTAAGAAAGATTTGCTGTTTGTCACTATTTCCTTCATTTGTTGAAAAAAAAAAAAGATTTGTTATGTCTACTATACGTATAAAATTTATTGCATGTAACTATGTAAGTAAGCAAGATGAATATAAATAACATGGATATAAGAATGTATTATGTGTATATTGTAAACATATAAAAACGAAATGATGTATTTGTAAGAATGGAGCGATAAAGTATTAAGTATAAGTTATTCAGCATATCGTCGCACAATGTAAGATTTTGAAAATGTAGCTGGAAAAAAGTCCAAAAATCGACTTGCAGTAATTTCCCTTTTAGACATTTCAAATAACGTCTAACACGTTGGAGGAAAAAATGGTAAAGTTATAACAGCCTAACTCCATAACACCATCAAAAAATCTGCTCAAAAACCAAATTTTCTATAACCTTTTTAGAATGGCGATTGCTGTAGTTGTTATTGCCATTGGTATTTTTGGCTAAAAACATATTTATTTTGTAAATATTATTTTATGATAGTATGGGATCTTTACAACAATGTATATACTTTGTATTTTACTTTTGCAATAGTTACTTAGAAATGTTATATTTAAATAATAATTTTTTAAACCAATACACAAATTATTTGTAAATTTAATAGCATATGATACATTTTAAAAAGCTGCCAAAAATTTTGTACACGCTGGTACACTGTAATATATATATATTTGTAATTATGTATGCATATAGATATGAAATAAACCAATTTCAGCTGCAACTATTTACAACTCTTGAATTTAAATATTATTTTTCAGGTACAGAAGTGTAAATTTTGAAAAGAGAATTAATTGTATGAGATTTTGCAAAATTTTGGTACTGGACATGAATAATTCCCTGTGCATTCTAAAAATATCTTGATTGACTATGCGTTACCATAACTGCCAATTTGTACGGATTTTTTCTACCACTAAAATTTAATAGAAAAATTTGCCTAATTCAATCGCCGAATTGCAGTGAATTTCGATAATTAAATAAGGCAGAAATTTCTGTTAAATTTTAGTGGTATCAAAAATCCGTACAAGTTGGCAGATATGCGTTACACAAGTATAATCTTCAACATTGCTCATCTGCTAGATTAGACTAGACTAAGCGGCTGATCCAATTATTTATAATTGAGAGTAATCGAAGATGGATACACTGCCATCGCTTAAAGAACGTTTTTTGAAGTAAAATAAGAGATGGTCAGATTCAAATTTTAACAATAAATATATTTACAGGGCAAAAGTAACTATGACTAATGACTATCCGAAAAAAGTTGGACGACCAAAGACATTTTTTTTTATTTAAGTGGACCGAAATCAAAAGATAAAAGGCGCATTCGCTATTCCCGGAACACAAATGAATTAACACGTGCCGTGTTCAAAATTGAGACAGTCTGGACAAAAGGATGTTTCGGATGTGTTAAAGAAAATATATGAAAGCCTTAAAAGAGCAACGGCACTTTAAAAAATTGCTCAAAAAGCCCGATTTTCGTCATATAAAAAAGGCTGTAATGAAGAAAATCAAAATTTCATAATGGCTAAATCCACACTCGTCATCTACTTCTTACTCTAGACACAAAAGCTCTTGCACTAACTTAGTAGAATTCAATGTTCAGACGTATCACATAGAGCCAAATTTAAGGACTGTGGTAGATAGCACAATGTGCAGCATTCTATCTTCAAGTAAAGCAACTTATCAATACAATGTCTGTAACGGAAAATCCAAGGTGATGAATAACTTAAAAATGATTCGATGATATACGAATAAATACTTACTAGTTTTCTTGACGCTTATCGGCACTATATGCACAATTAAGAATTATGAAATAACTCTTACATATTGGTTATAGATTTGCTGTAAAGAAATAGCTGTTCCGAAAACCCAAAGAAAAATAAAGTATCGCAAAAAGATAACAATATAATTGAAAGATTTAGCTCTGAAAGCGAATTATTATTAAAAACTTCAAAACAAGGACAAGATAATATTAATGTACGAAATCGAAAAAAGAAGAGTTTTTAAGGATGCTTGCAGTGGCCGCTAGCATGGTGTTGATAAGCTCTTATTAAGCAATTTTATATAATTTTACATGACATGTGGATACGAGATAAATATATCTGCCTTTAAACATTACTAATCATGACATTAAAATCTCAATAAAATTATAGAGCGGTTGAAATTCCCCCTGAAGTTTTAACATTTAACGGTCACCGGATATACAAATAATAAAGAAATAGCAAACGGTGAAAAAGGACAGTGATTCCTTTTATGATAACATTAGCAGCTATGGCAGTATAGTAATAAATTGATTACTATATTTTTAATACAAGAAAACTCTTCTTGTTGAAAATAAATATGTACTACATTTTAAAAAATCTGCACCGAATACAATAACACTGCGCAAATGTCAACGTATGAAAATGACAAAACATCTTTTTATTATGATTATGATGATGGAATAACAATGCGTAAATTGTACAATGTAATGAGTAAAGATATATTTTTTTGTAATACAGAACGATTTTATCTCTAGTGAGATCAATTTTATAACTTTAATATCGATAATTTTTATAAATTGAATTTTGACCAGCTAGATTCGTGAAATCTTACACTTTGCATCGGTACCATATCAAAGTATCCAATATGAAAACAGTGTTGATAGTGGGCTATTTTTTTTAAAATTCAGATTTCTTAATTGGTACCACTTTCTGAAATGGTAAAATTCTCCTTGTTTTGGCCGTAATTAATATGACATTAAATAAGACGAATTTTACTGTTTCAAAAAAGTGGTGCCAATCAAGAAATCTGAATTTTAAAAAAGTAGCCCACTGGCAAAACTGTTTACATATTGGATAGTTTGACATGGTAACGACAATATAAGTAATTTAGAAATTCAAAAATACTTTGTTTACTTATTTTTTAATTTCTAAAAAAAAAAAAAAAAACTTTAGAAATTAAAGTTATTTCTAATAACATTAGAAATAAAGTTCTAAAGTTAACTTTAATTCTTATTAATTTACGACATTTTCCCCAATTTGCATTTGAGGAGCAAAAATAAACGTTAATTAACTTGAAAACGATAAGCAATGATTTATTCAGCCACACTTTTTCAATGGTATTGCAGTTATATGTTAATTAAACTGTTTAAGATCAACTTTCGAGATAATGAAGTTGAAGCAAAAAATAATGAATCACCAAGAAATATTGTTATTATTTTCATTTTTAATTAAAATCCTAATAATTGAATGTTGTATGTAAGTTTGCTTAATTGAGTGTAGAAATCCTTTACACTGCCTGCATAAATAAATGAAAGTGTTAATAAACGTTTTATATTTTTGTTTTCTTTAACCCTTTGCGGCGCAGAGCATTTCCATTGCTTATGTGCTGAAATTAATGACTGACACCGGAATTTGAAAATGAACTTTTTTGTAAATACCAAAAACTTACACTTCATTCAACTAATAAACCGAAATTTTTTTAACCAAAATTCTAGTGTTAGTGAGGGTTTTGAGAATTAAAATTAAGTGGTTTCATAGGCATACCACCGCGCCGCAAGGGGTTAATCAAAACGAGAAATTAATTAAAAATGGTAATAGTATAAAAAAGTCACAATATTTACGTTCAGTATTTCTAAGTCATATTAAACATATCTATTTTTTAAGCATTATTTTGCAATAATAAAAAAAAATAACGTACATGCTTATCTGTTAAGGGGACTTATCTAGTGGGGAAGAAAAAAATGGAATCCCATGTTATCCTATGGGAAAAAATACTTATCCTCTTTGTTCATTCAAATTTGGAAATTTCAACAATATATTTTTTCAACACGTAGATAGGAAAGTACAGTCGTGGGGAAAAAAGTAAACACCCCTTACTAACTCTGCAAAAAAATTATCGTTGAAGAAAGTTTCTGGTACCACACGATTGGTATTAAAGTCTACTTTTAAATGATGTATATAAAATTTGCTTAGGAAGCCATCTACATATTAAAACGAACCATAAACTTATTTTTTTAATAGCAGTGCACAATTCTGACAGCATAAATGAACTCTACACCATTCAATTAGCCTTAAAACAAATTTTTATGCAATTCGTACGATAAGTTTCCGAGAAAATAATTATTTTAAAACGCGCGTATTTTAGGGGCTGCATCCAGATTGAAGTTCGGTACTCGATTGTTGACCGAGAGAGCCCCCTTCTTGATCAGGGCATCCTAAGCGCCAATCAAGCAGTCATCGAAGACTGCTAGATTACAGGATAGCATAAAAATTTTCAAAATATCTAGTCACTTCTATCATAGGCGGCCCCTTAAACCATCATTTTGCCGTTTTTTAAGCGTAATTTGAAAACGACTTGGAAGGAAAATGTGAAATTTTGGATTTCCATAAAGCAGGACTTAATAAATCTAAATACATAAAAAAACTTGTAGGTTGTAATTCATAAGTTTTTCGAATATTAATTTCATAATTCATAATTCATATTATAAAATTATAAAAATTGCAAACTCAACGTATTTATGTTTGGGTATTTTAGTATTATTGCTACACAAAAAATTAGCACATTAGGAGTATAATTTCAGGATATATTAATAACAAGTAATAAAAAAAAATTAAGTTAATTCCTACTTAGGTCATCAAAGAAAAAATTAATATAATCCCTTAAGCTAATATTAGTTTTTGTTGCATTAAAATATCTCAATTTGTTGATTTTCTGTAAGCAAGTAGGTTTACAATGGAAGTCTATGGGAATTTGGCGAAATATTAGAGATATCGCCAAGTTGGCGATGAACTTGGCGGTATTTGGCGACAGAATTGGGTCCTCCCTATGACAACCCCCTTATATGTATGAAAATGCATTAAATGCTGTTCAATAAACAATGGCCGCCATTTTTTCTCCCATATAAAACTATAATTAATTAATTAAAATTTAATTAAAGAATTAATATTTGAAAAAACTGTATTAACATCAAGTGTCATCCACTACAAGTTAAAAAAATGCATTTGAGCTTGATTGGATGAATAATAAGTAGGAATAGTAATAACGATTGAAAATTTGAACAAGATATATATAGGGAGAGTGTGGACTAATAGTAGGAATTGAAAAATATGAAAATGTAATTTAACATTAGAAGCACAAAATTTTGAATGTTTACAATTCAAAAACTTATCATTCAAATGACTTGAAATTTGGTGTCTAGGCATAGTTTGAACCGAAGATTTGAAATTTCTTGTTAAAATTGGGTATTGCCATTGACAAAAATGAAGTTTGGATTCGTTTTAATATGTAGATGGCCCCCTAAGCCAATTTTATATACATCAGTTAAAAGTAGACTTTATTTCCAATCGTTCGGTACCAGTAACTTTCTTCTATGATAATTTGTTGAGGAGTTAGTTGGGGGTTTTTATTTTTTTTTCCACGACTGTACTTTATCGTTCTGTAAATTCCAAGTTTTTATGTGTTTTTCTAGTCCAAAGTTACAAGTATAGAACACTTTCTTTACTTTTCAAAATTTTTTGAAACTTTAACACAAATTTTAAATACTCATAATTATCTTTAAAATATTTTAAGCTTACAAAGGGATAAAGAGCAATCCTATCTACGCGCTAGAACAAAAAATATTTTTGAAATTTCTAAATTTGAATGAACAAGAAAAATGTGTATTTTTCCCCATATTATAACAATGGAGTTATGAATAAAGAGGAGGCGACATATAATGTACTGTCTACCAGTTGCGAGTGAAGTAACTGAGGAGGTTGTCACAAGATGGCGGCTAATTTTTTAAAATCGAATCAGCAGTTTCTGAATATCGCGGGGCAAACTTCCCACCAGTAAATTTGAATAGAAAATTTTATCTTATTTAAACGTTTTATTCATAGAAATATTTTCTCACAATTATGGTAAACATTTCTATTGGTTTTTGCTGGTGTCAGTTAGTCCATATATTATCATCGTTTTCGCTCACAGTGACAGGAAGTTGTCTAGGTTGTCACAATATGGCGGAAACGCAGAACCTGCCTGCCGCCAAAGTAAAGTTCTACCAGTAAAAATGAATACCTGTTTCCTCCATTATTTGTGGCTGAAGTTTTGCATTAATAAAGCGTTTAAATAAGGAGAAAATTTCGATTTAAATTTACTGGTCGTAGTTTTCCCTGGCGGTTATCGTTGAAGCTTCGCTAATTTAGGGATATGTCAGTTCCTCTTTATTAACATGTTCGATGCCAAGCTACGAGTATACTCGTAGATTTAATATTCGTGGTTTTAATTTATTAATTACTTTGTCACCATTATTTTACAATTAAAAAAATGCCTTATTTATTTTCAGAAATTTCGCTGTATTAGTAAAGCGAAATTTATTTTTCTGAACTTGTGGTGGCAAACGACTTTCAAGAAGAAATTTGAAAATTCTTACTTTATAGGCTTGGCAGTGAACGTGTTAATAGTTCCATGGTTATAACATGGGATTCCGCTTTTTTTCTTCCCCACCAGATAAGTCCCTTAATCCGTGTTCCACTTTTATTACACTATAAAGTAAATTACTGCCACTTTACATTACGCCGGGACTAATAATCACCAAAAATCAACGTTTATATGAAAAATGTAAGAAAATGGTCTCTCCTTTAACTTATGTAATAGCTTTTTTAAAAACTTTAACCGTTTCTAAAATATAAGAGAAAAACCAAGAAGCCCCCCGCCCCCCTGATTTTTTCATGTTTTTTATAACTTTTTAAGGACATAAGTTACGAGCTGGCAATGTTAAAATTAATACTCAGCACCCACTCAAGCAAACACACACACACAAAACAATAACAACAACAGCAACAATTAATAAATAATAATAATATATATTTCCTCTAATTAAATTCAATCCAAGAAACTGCTACTGCTACTTCTACTTTCAACTCTAGTAATTATTGGCTTTCTCATTTTCAAAACAAAGTGATGTATTTGTATAAATAAACAAAATTTAGAATATTAAGATATTCTCTGATGATGAGCTTGGAAGGCTTGAAAGTACTAAGAAGTTTTAAATAAAATGTATATTTTAAACTTGTAACATCTTCTTCATTATTTTAGTCGCCTCTTAAGTAAGATTGTGGACCTTTCTAATGTTCACATTATATATTTTATGTTGAATCAAGGTGAAAAATTGCGTTTCGTCTTATGATTTTATTTGTAAAAATATATTTAGTAATTATAACAGATTTGTCGAGACAATAAAAATAGCAGTATGACAAGATTTATTTACTTCTTTTTTGTATAAGTATTATTATCATACTAGTTAAATAAAGTATGAGAAACTGAATTATCATATTTGTCTAATTTTTATACTTTCAGTGCATGACAGCTTTCCCGATGTGTATTTGAGGAGAAAAAAAAAAAAAAAAAACTAAAAAAACAAACAATTAATTAACTTGAAAACGATAAGCAATGATTTATTCAGCCACGCTTTTTCAATAGCATTGCAGTTAATTATATGTTAGTTTAACTGTTTAAAGATTAACTTATGAGATAATGAAGGTGACACAAAAAATAATGAATCCCCAAGAAATATTTTTATTATTTTCATTTTTAATTAAACTCCTAATCATTGAATACTGATATGCAAGTTTGCTTAATTGAGTGTAGAAATCCCTTACACTGCCTGCATAAATAAAGGTAAGTGTTAATAAACTTTTTATGTTTTTGCTTTCTGTAATCAAAACGAGAAATGAATTAAAAATGGTAATAGTATAAAAACTCTTTATGAATAGATAGAAAACATTACATTCAGGTTCAGTGTGACATCAGTATTTCTAAGTCATAGTAAACATATTGATTTTTCAAGCATTTTTTCTTTCTTTTGGTAGTAATAATAATAATAAAAAAAGAGGTACATGCTTGCCTGTTAATCTTGACCTTTCCGTGTTCCACTTTTATTACTCTATAATGTAAATTACTCTCACTTTACTCATACACGGGACTAATTATCACCAGAAAACAACAACGTTTGTATATAAAAAAAATCTCTCTCGTTTAACTTTAATAGTTGTTCTGAAAATTTTAACCGTTTCTAAAATACAAGAGAAAAACCGACCCCCCTCCCCCCCGATTTTTTTTCGTGTTTTTTAACTTATAACTTTTTAAGCACACAAGTTACGAGTTGGCAAAGTTAAAATTAAAATTCAGAACTCCCCACCCACACACACTAGAAAACAAAACAAAAACAAAACAGAAAAAAAAAAACCACGAGAAAGAAACAACTTCTCCAACATTACTCAAGCAGGAGTTTTTCTTTCTGGTATTTGACAGGAGTAATCTCGCTTCTTTCTTGTCTCCCGGCAGACGTGATATAACGATGAGCTACTCTATTTTCTAATTTTCACTAATACGTTAGTTTATGCACATATTATAAATATATTAAGAAAGCGAACGATGAAGCTTTACACAACTTATTGTAACTGACATACATAGAAAGTTACGTAAAATTACTGTTACGGTAGAGCTAATGTATTTATTTAAAAATTTAGAAAAAGTATTGCTATTCTTTCACCAGAAAGAAATACAAAAAATTTTAAACGACATTATTATTTTTAACTGTGCACAATGATTCCGATGTGAAAGGTGAACGGTAAATGATCACGTTCCCTTGCCGTCAAAGAAGATAGCAGGTAGGCTAGCTGTAAAAGAAAAAAAAAGTTTACAACTGTGTTTTGAAGTGCTAGATAACTATTTTCACGTAAGTACTTGTTTTGATATTTTATATTCATGTTATACCTTTATTATTGTGAAAGCTTGTATGCACATTTATATTTAATTGAACTTTGAAATGTCCAGTATCATACCATAATTTTCTTTATTTTATTAATTTTCCCAGGCTTCATCCACACTTAATATAAAGTTTCACTCCCTATCTTGAAAAAACACGTTAAGTATGAGCTGGAACGTTATTATGGATTTTGTCAATGTAGATAATAAGGATATTTGAATAAATATGCTGCTATTACTATTAACACGTTCACTGCCATGAGCATCACCGGTGGGTCTCAAAAGATTTTCATTCTATGCCGTGAGTATCACCCGTGGGTCACAGATAGCTTTCCATATAATATTAAATAAAAATCGTGGGCAGGTCAGCAGTGAGTTTATATTTGTATACGGCACTCTCTATATTTTTGTGAGCGTACTCCGAATTATGTATACTGTTTTATTTTACAATAAATAAACCCTTTAAAAACACTTTAATTAGTCTTTTTAAGTTTGGAACCCTGGTGATCACTTTAATTTCCTATGGGGGCAGTGAACATGTTAAAATGAGAACAACAAATTTATTATTGGCTATTTCCATGAGCACTTGTAGTGTAAGTCACATGCTACGATTTTTGGTTACCAGTATTTTAGAACGGAAAAATGTAATTTATTTTATCGGAGATATCTCATTAATTGTATAAGGCCAAGCAAACGTTTCGAAAATAACGGTAGCCAACAAGCATTGCGTTTATCTGCAGTGTGACTAACACTACCGAAACTCATGGAACTAGCCTATTATTACTTTTTGCGCAAGTAAAGTTGCGAACCTGGAAATCCAAAAATATATACTGTTGGTCTCCTAATATTAAATTAACTGAAATGATAGTAAATTAGATTTTCAACTAAAATTATCAAATACGAATTATTAATTGGTGTTTCTCGAGCTATTAAATAAAGAAACATAGATTTTGGAACATAATATTTCATTATCATCCAATAAATATCTAGATATGCAGGGATTTTCGTAGTGGAAGAACACATGCGCTTGACCAGGTCGTGACCTGTCGTCAGTACTGCTTCTTCCACTACGAAAATCCCCACACCATAGCAATATCGATCTGCGTGACATACACTCCGTGCTATACACATTTTGCATTAGACTATAGATTTCACTAGCACTCACATTTTTCGCTGTTAAAAACTGCACGACCGCGCGTTGACACTGTTTGGAGGCCTTCATGATACGAGCGATGCCTTTTAACGTGCTCCCACGCTATCACACTCCCATTTCGCTGGACCTGACAATATCGCATGCATTACCAGCACTCTGCGCCCTCTATAGGAGCATGCGCAGTCATCTTTCTCTTCAAATGGCGGAGTTATGCCACTTTAATTTTGGCGACCCTTATATAAAACATCACTAATGTACATTAACTTCATTATCATTGAAATAGTATAGCATTAAAAAAATGTACTGCAAAGGATTTTTCAGACATACAGACACACTAACTCACCGACAGACAATTTCTAAAACCAATGCAATCTTGTTCAAGACCTTCTAAAATGTATAAATCCGTCGAAAACTGGGGGTCGAAATTTTTCACGAATTCAGTACTTCTTGTAAAGATAGAAGAAAGTAACAATCGATCGATTGGATCTAGCAATGTATTAGAAAATAAATTCAACTTGGTTTTTTCACAGATTCAATGTGTTCGTTTTTCTCACAGAGAAAAATAAAAATATTTAATCATTACCTGCTAGTGTTGCGTTTTCGAAACGTTAAAAATAAATTTCAATTAACTATCACGATACCACTATTTTTTAATTAAAAAAATATCTTGATTAATTACAGAAAGTTTCAACATTAAATAAAGCGAAGATTATCTTTCAATATTTGTGGTGGCAAATGCAAAAAAGTTGAAGATAATTTACCCTTTCTTACAGTTTCTGCAGTTAACTCCCCAACAGTTTTGCCAGTGCACAGCACGCGCAAGAAGAATATACTTGCTCCGTTACTAAAAGCTTTTCAGCACCACGAATTTTTAATTGTAATCTACACTTTATTCATTGACAGAAAAATTTCGATTAAATAAGACGAATATTAGATTACAAAAAAGTCCAGTTTTGCCCATATTGTGTTATTAGCTTTTTGTGTTAAAAAACAGGGTGCGCAACTGCTTGAAAATTTTTAAGGAGTTTGACACCGTTATTTCTTATTAGAAAATTTCTATTTAATATTTAAATAGCTCTTTGACATTTAATTTTTTATCAATAAATAGCACGTTTATTAAATTAGTGATCTCATTTTTTCAATTTTTCATTTTTATAACCAGCGTATAATGCGCATCTGTAAATTTTGATCAATTTTCATCCATTTAAAAATAAATCATGCTTGAGTGATTCAACTATTTAAATTTCAGTAGAACCTCTTTTATCCGAAACTCTTTTAACCGAAATCCATTTTAAAGCTTTTTTTGTATTATCACATTGCTTGTGCGCAAAATCCATTTTGAAACTTTTTTTTAAAAGTATCATACTCCTTATGTGCAAGCGGTCCTTTTCAAACTTACGAGTACATATAGATATTTTCGATACCCTTTCTTAGAGTTTCTTTGAATTTAACTTGAGCTCCCGTAAGCTGCGGAGTGGAACGAAGAAAACGAACAAAGTAGCAATTCTCAAGCTTTTGAATGTTTTGCAAAAGGTTTGGTATGGCTGCAGCAGCAGGAAGACTGTGATACTGGTGAACTAATAATATTAAAAAACTCCGTGATAGAGCTTCAAAGCAAAGGCAACCGAAACTGCGACAAACAAAACATTTTTTCAAACCCTTGTGATATATGTAAAAGGTACTTAATTTCAAAATTAAAATTCAGGTAATTTATTCTTGTTCCTATTTTGCTATTGCTTTATTTGTGTTAAGCACTTCTTACCATAATAAGAAATATTGCACATATCTCTCCTTAAACTTAAAATGGAAGCATTCTCAATTATCCGAAAATTTCGATTTCAGAAGTAGGTTCGGTACCAATTACTTCGGATAATCGAGGTTCTATTGTACTTTATATTTATAAAAATTGAATGAATAGGCATAGATTTTCAGCTATATATTTCCGTAACTGCTTTTTATTCAATGAGGTACACTCAGAATAAATTCGGATAGCATAACAGTGATTTGCCAATGCGGCATTTCAAAAGAAACGCATGTTCGGAATCCCACAATTTGAGTGCTTTGAAGAAATTCCGAATATTTTCTGAAATCTGCGTAATTCTTTTTTCCCTGTTGTGCACTGCATTTTCGAAAAACTTGAAGATAAAACATGAATTTCGAATCTATACTTTTACGTGTGAACTTTAGGGTATAGTAAATATTTTTGTTTTCGTTTCTCTCATATAATATGAATAATAAATAGTGAGAAATTTGTAAAAAAGACCCCAAAACATATCGAAGTAACTAATTAATTTTTAAATTTTAAAGAACATATCGCTCACCCGTAAGAAATGTGACACATCTCGACAAAATTCGTTTTGCGTTTTATTCCACTAATAGGTCTGTCATAGGTGTGTCCTACTACACAAACAGTTTCATAAGTGTAGCTATGTGTAAAATCACTTTATTACGCTATATGTCCATTTGTGACCGAAGAAGATAGGTGGATTGTGTGGGGAGGTAAAATTATCCAATCTTCCAAACCTTATCTCACGTCTTAGTTTTCAAGGGATTTATGCTTTTATGCACGTTTTCATTCCTGCATGCAAAACTAAGTGCTATAATTTCATGTTACAGTAAAATTATGCAAATTTTCTTTTGCCTCTCCTGTGAAATTTACTTTTGTCGAGATGTGCCACTTTTATTGCGGGTGAGCGATATATTCCCGTCGGCATAATTTGGGTATGAAAATCCCAATTTAAAATTTTATAGATACTACGAATGACAGGATTTCAATTTAACGCTTTCCAACATAGTTGAAAAGTGTTCATGAATTCGATTTGTCTGTCTGTCTGCCTAAACTCTAATCTAGAATATACTCGGATTGTTATAAATATACTGGAAATATGTCGTAAATATACTCGATTTCTGCAATAGTTATACCTTAGAAACTAATGAACACAATTTCAACAAACGTTATGTTTCTAAGAACTTGACATACATTCTTATTGAATTTGGATATACGGGTGATTTTCAAAAAGTGTCGCGTTTTACTGTTATTTCATATTTGTACAGAAAAATAGTTAAATATCATAATTTTAATTATTGCATTATAACTATCATGTTTTTTTAATGATAATTTACAGATATATTACTATCTATAAAAATTTTTTAAATAAAAAATATATTCTTTTGTAGTCAAAATATCATTACCGTAAGTTGTCCCAACAAGCAATTTATTAGGTAAAGATTTGACTAAGTTTTATTTAAAACAGATGGTTATATATTTTTTAAATACATTTTTATTTATTAAGATGCTACTAATTAAGAAATATTTATTTTCGTTAATTAAACTTATCTATAATTCTTAATAATTATTTTAAACTGTGTCCCAAGAAAGAGGCCCCACCAGTGGCCGAGAGGTTTTGCTTTCATAGCTGGTAGACGGGAGGTGCTGGGTTCAAATTCAGTTGCACCCGTCGGCCTAATCGTTCGGAGTTTTCTTCGATCCTTGGATTTCCATGCGTAAATACAGATTAGGTTCCCTTAGAAAGACCCCCACGAAGGGCACTCTTCCCTAGGGCCTATATCCCTCGAGTAGATAATCGGCTGTCAAAAAATCAACCCAACCCAACACAAGAAAGAGTGTCATCGCCATGCTTCTGACAAAAAGTTCATCTAGAATTTTTTAGAGGGCAGCATATGCCGTTTTATCAAGGCAAAAATACTCCTTAAAAGTCAACTTGTTATCAGGTTTAGGTGAATAGAGTAAATAGTTTTATAGTTTCGATAACACAAGCAGAGACTTTGAATGTTTTGGTGAGTATTATTTTGTACGTCATTACCGTACCCACTTCTAATTGATAATTAAATGAACTTTTATTTATTAATCTGCTTTTATTATATAAGTAAAAGAAAATCATTGTATGGGCCAGAAGATATAATGATTGCCATTTATGCCTGGGGAAAAATAAAAGTATTTTGCTTAATTTGTCATTACCGTAGATGTCATTACCGTGCTCACTTATCTAATTACCAAGCTCATTAAAATTTAAAAATTAGTTTAAAAATGTTAAATTAATAATTTTTGTTTCTCCTGATGGTTGTATATTAATGTTTTTGAGGTAAGGTAATTATTTACAAAAGATTAAAACTTTCTGATTATTTCTAAAAATTTGATCTTGCTATTCCGAAACATGGACAGATTTTAAAAATGACCCATTAGTCCAGGCATTAGGTGCTCAAAAAGGACAAATAGGGGAAAGTTTTGGTGTAGTTTTGATATTTGGTGCCTTTATGTTTTGTGGGTCGTTGAACACGAATCTGAAGTTTGCCAACAAAATTTATCCCGGGAAACACGTTTTTTTTGGCAAAAAACGGGAAAAAAACGGGATTTTCTTTGTTTTTTTCCAAATAACTCCAAAATTATACATTTTATGTAAAAATTCTCAGTGCGCAAATTAAAGAGGATAAAATTTCCTACATTTTAGGTATTAAAAGTTTTTTTCTCTGATCAATGGTTTAGCCGTGACAACGCCACAAAAATGGGAGTGAAAATTCAGAGAAAACGGGAATTACGCCGCTGTACGTAGATTTAACATGAAAACTGACCATTTTACACAAGCATTGACTACAAATTATACTAAAGATCATATGAATGACTACATTTTACAAGGAAGTTGCTGGTAATAAACAAGACGACTCATTATGAATCATTCTTTAATTATAAATAAACATGTACATTAGAAAGTGCATTTATTTAAAAAACAAAAAAATATTATTTCCGCTTTCTTTTACTTGAGGGTCCCTGCTTTTCACCGACATCTACAGCATAGAAAATAGACGTATGGAATTAGTGGGTGTTTTTATTACTACCAACAGTATGAAATAAATGTTTTTTTAATAAAAAATATTTGATACCTTCTGGCATGACTTTTTCCTGACATTTTAGTTCAAGTACCATTTTTTTTTTTTTAAATCAAAGACAGCAGAATTTAAGTTAGTCACATAAATAAACTTTTGCACCATTATGCAACGGCAACAAGATTTAAAATGTAACGAAAATGTGAATTTGGTTGAAAATATTTTGTTTATTGAGGAAAATTACAATGAAGAGCACATGAAGCAAGGGCGAAATGTTTAAATTTATGACCAAATTTGGACAAAAATTGCCAGTTGTATGTAGATATATCGGGACAAAATCATTTAAAATATATTACTTGGCTGCAAATTCTGAGCGGTTACAAAATTGATCCAGACAAATTCTCCAAATTCAGATTTGATACAATGCAAAACATAATGTAGGCATTTTCTCATGATAAATTAATCATGATATCTTATGATTCCCTATCTTTACATAAGGTTCCTGTTAGGTTTTCTGTAAGGTTTGTGCAGAAATAAATATGAATATACAACAGAATATCCAACACAGCAATTTTCATTAATGCTATCGAATGTTTGTCCCGTACCTTAAATTTTAGAAAAAGAAATTTTAGAATTTGTTATACTAATACAAAAATAGTTTTATCACTTTAGCTTCCATACCGTTAAGAAAGTATCATTAAAATTATCAAGAAGAACGTAAAATCATGCATCAATAAGATTATGGAACATTTTTGAACGCATTCGGGCTACTATAATAAAACTTCATAGTTTAATAACGTGAAAAACGATGTCTAAGCACACTGCAAATAAGGGCGTCTTAAATTCAGACACATATGTGACTGAAAAAGTAATTCAAACACTTAAGTGTCTGAATATGGAATTTCAGACATCATAGGTGTCTGAAATTTAGACACTTAAGTGTCTTACTATATGATCATGGCATAAACACTGTAATTTGAAATGTCTGAAATTCAGACACATAAGTGTCTGAAACTGGAGTGTTCAATTTTCAGACATTTTAAAGTGTCTTATTTTTTAAGACACGTGTATGCGTCTGAATTTAAGACATTTCAAACATCTGAATCGCATCCATTTTTGACCAATCTGGAAGTTCGGTAATAGGCAGTCAATTTTTCACTTTTTTTTTGTAAGCTTTATACAATATAAAAAAAATCCGTTAAAATATGGAAATTATACTGGCAATTTACGTATTTTAATTCAAATTTTCTTTCTTAAATTCCAGAAAATTTTCCATTTTTTGCATATTTCTGTATTTAAAATTTTCCATTTAAAAGGTAAAATATACTCTTTCAAGGACAAATCCATATATTTCACAATCAGCATTTTCTAAAAACATGTATATTAGACATGATTTATTTATTTATATTCAAACCAGTGCATTGGTTGCATTCAAACCAGTGCATTGGGGGGGGGGGAAGCTAAGAAGGCTGAATCCCCTCCCAGACTAGACTAGATATTGTTATTTTTTTAATTATGAAAGATTATTATTAATTTTTTTAATAGGTTTAAAAATAGGAATTTTTGAAAAGATATTAATTTTGTCACACAAATTTTTTCTCTTTTATAAATTTTATAATGAAATTCGAAATTATAGCATGTTTGAAATTTACTTAATTATAAATTTAAGACACGGTGTAACCTCTTGTTCACTTTAACCTTCATAATATTTTGCTAATTTAATAATAAAACTTTAAATTATTTGATTGCAAACACACTTTAAAATTATCCAAATACAGAAACACACCAAAAAAATCGCAAAAATTAAGATATATTTTAGCACAGTATTTCATTATTTAACATCTTAAAAGCATTCAGAATTACACCCACTAAAACTTTCCAGAGCTTCCTCTGGCTGGTTACGACTTATCAGTGTTGAATTCAGGGGGTGGCCCGGGGGAGAGAAATTTCCCCTCGGAGCAAAGAGATGTCCCTCCGGAAAATTTGAGATTTTGTGTTTTCAATGGTCAAAAAGTGCAATCCCCCCCCCCCCCATCCGGAGTCTCAGAAATCCCCCCCGAAGAAATGTGTCTGAATTCAACACTGACGACTTTGCTCCAGTCTGCAGAAAAATAAAAGTCAGGACCTGATCTGGCATGTCCCATCAAATAAAATGAGAGAAAGACCCGGCCAGATCTGAGCACATATACTCCTCTAAAATATGCCTCTCCAAATCGCAATCCTGGATAGAAAATGTCAAGTTTAATTACGAAAATTTCCCAAGAGAAAAATGACTTGAATACACCAAATTCAGTAGCGCCATCTAGTTTGAGTCGAACGTATTATTATTAGTCGAACATATTCTTATTAGAACGTGTTTTTGAAAAGTCAAACGTATTTTTTTTTTTTTTTTTTAAATGGAATATTTCTGAAAATTCTTACTATGTAACTTTTTAGCTAATGATTCAGTATCGATCTACTCCAGGTATGATTTCACCGTGATTTCAGGATTTCACCGTGGGAAAATTAGTTTCATCAAAAAATTTTACGCTGTATTTTGATCGAGGGAAAAAAGGAAGACAAAAAATTTTTGCATAAACCAATGATTTTTATTATTTTTGCAGAAAAATTATACATAATATTTATAACTGAGAAATTTTGTTCAGAATATTTAGCATATAGGAGGAAGTAATGAGTCCAATTTCAAAAATGTTGCCATATCATTCACTGATCAAACGAAAAAAAAAAGAAGAAATAATCAAAGAAAACAGAACACTATATTCCTACACACACTTTCATATATACATACCTTCGCATTAAAATTAAACACAGGCTTTTGGCAATAAGAAAAGCATTTATTTTTGAATGAAAAATTGATTTTATTTTTAAAGGTTGCCCTCCCCCCCACACACACAACTGAAACGGAACAAGCCCGAATTAAATATATATATATATATATATAATATATATATATACATTCGCACTGTTAAAACATTTTAAATATTTTAATATTTCAAAAATAACGTGTCTTCTGATAACCAATAATATTTGTGTTCTGAAAATTTCTTCGATAGAAGTAAAAAAATTTTCTACTGGTTCTACATCGCATGAAATTAAAAAGCAAAATATTCAAAATTCTAGAGAGAAGATGTGTGAAATCTTTCAGAATTATAAGCAGATTGACAAAATATTTACAGTTTCCGTAAAATAAATTGTGAGTCACAAATGACTAACAATATTTGAACTTCCTAGCTGTGGAGGCGTGGCCGAGACGGATTATCGCATAGTCTACGGACCATAAGATCATGAGTTCGTATCCCGCGATGGGTAAGTGTAATATTGCTAATGTTGTAAAATGAATTAGATGAGTGAATCATGTAAAATCTCTGAGACCTATTGAAATGTGGGTGAAATGTCCCTTCCTTGAGAGCATAATTTTTATTTTTTAAATATAGAAATTTAAAAAAAAAATTTAAATATTTCTGGTAATTGAAGAAAATTTCCACTAAAATACGTAAATTGTACTGGCGTTTTGATTGGCGGTACAGTTTTTATATTTTAAAGGATTTTTTTTTCTGTGTATTAAGGCTTACCGAAAAAAAAGGTGGAAAATGCTTTTGCAGAGAAATTAAAGGTGGTCAAACATGGATGCAATTCAGACGTTTGAAGTGTCTTAAATTTAGACACATACAAGCGTCTTAAAAATTTAGACACTTTAAAATGTCTGAAAATTGAACACTCCGTTTCAGACACTTATGTGTCTGAATTTCAGACATTTCAGTTTACAGTGCAATAATTTGTAAAACATATAACACGTTTGAAAACACAATTTCAACCAAAATCGAAAAAATAATTGAAAATTTTGTACATCCCTATATATGAACTATAGATTTATCATATAATTCACAATATGCTAAAATTTAGAACTGTCAGTGAACGTATAGCACAGTTGAAAATTCCTCCTTATCAATTTCCGGCAATAAGCGGGTATATAGATGTCTTGTGCAGCCCTGTATATGATTTATAGAATTTATACATGCTAAATAGTATGCAATTTTAAAAAGTGTTCCACAACTGAAAACGCACTTCAATCAATTATTGTTCATACAGAGAAAAATATAACTGATTTATTTTGTGTGCCCCTGTATATGAAAGATCAATGGCACATCATATTCAATAGTAAGCATCTTATAGAGCACGTTGGAGATATATATCAATTTAAATACTTTTGAAAAGGTGTAACATGAACAAAACACACCTCAAACAATTTTTCTCCATAGACCGTAATGTAACATAATTCTTTTTAGTGTCCCTGTAAATGATCGATAAATACTACCCATACCATATTCTATAAGAAATCATCTTGTAGTGCACTTCATAGATATGTATATAAATTTCAAAGTGTATGAAATTATGAAACATTATTAAAAACCACCATAAACGATTTTTCCCCATAGGCCGTAATATAATGAAATACTTTTGAATGTCCCTGTAACGAGATTATGACTGCTACACGCAACATTTTACAATACCTAACATTCAATAGTGAATATCAATAACATTTTTCAATTTCATGGCGATGCGACTATATTGACGCCAAAAATAATTTTGGCGAACTAGAATCTGTAAATCACCCACCGTGCGCTGCGTAATTCCCGTTTTTTCAGAATTTTTTTATTTTCACATCCATTTTTGCGGCGTTGTCACGGCTAAACCATTGATCAGAGAAAAAAACTTTTAATACGTAAAATGTAGGAAATTTTATCTTCTTTAATTTATGTACTGAGGACTTTTGCGTAAAATGCATAATTTTGAAGTTATTTTGAAAAAACAAAGAAAATCCCGTTTTTTTTCCAGTTTTTTGCCAAAAAAACGTGTTTCCCAGGATAAATTTTGTTGGCAAACTTCAGATTCGTGTTCAGCGACCCAAAAAACATAAAGTCACCAAATATCAAAACTACACCAAAACTTTCCCCTATTTTCTACCAAATGACTGGACTACATATACAACAGCCCAACAGTGTCACTTTTATATACAATTAAAAAAAATTGATTGGTAAACCAATGGTCGCAATATTTTTCTAACCGTGACTCCTATCAAGGATTTCATATTTATTTCCATTCCCCCACTACTTTACTATTCCCTAATCTATATTATAAAGCAAAAACATATCCGTGAGTTCTGACTTCATATCGATAGTAGAAACGATCTAAACAATCCATTTTCCTTTTTTTTCGCAAATTTAATTACTTCTCAACATTTAATTGTCACAGTCGCACATTTGCAATTTATTCACATTTCAAACAATCCATTTTTACACCGTCGAATAGAAAAAAATGTATTTTAAAACTGTATTTTAGTTTATTGTTATTTTTTGGATTTTAAAATTATTTTCAAGCATTAATTATTAAAAAAATATATCCTTTTAACACTTTCCAGCATAGTTGGAAAGTGGTTAAGCATTCGGTTTGTTTGGCCTTCTATCTAACCGTCTGTACGTGCTCTAACTCGCGTAAATATACTTGGATTTCTATGAAATTTATATACGTTATTGAGGTTTACTATGAAATGTTCTGTATTGAAAATGAAGTGTATAACATTTATAGCTCGTTACACAAGCACTAAAAGTGCCGTTACATTATGGTCTATGGCGAATTATTTTTACATTGTGTTTTAAAAATGTTACATCATTTCAAACATATTGAAATTGATAAATATCATTAAAGTGCACTACAACATGCTGACTATTGTGTATAGTATGTGCACCACTAATAGTTCGTTTACAAGGACACTCAAAATATTTTCGTTACATTATAATTTATGGGAAAAAATTGTTTGCGGCGTATTTTAATCATGTTACAGTTATAGACTGCCTACATGTATTACAGACTATGTATTACAAACATAATGAAATTGATATGCATTTCTGAGGTATACTAAAACATGCTTTTCGTAGCATATGGAGTGTGAAGCATTTATCGTTCATATACAGGGTAACACAGAAATAGTTTGACTGCATAATGATCTGGAGGGAGAAAACTGCTTGCAGCGTATTTTAATTACCCATTACACTATTTCAAATGTAATGGAATTTATATACATTACTGAGCTTTGCTACAAGATATTTGTTGTATAATATGATGTAAATAACATGTATAGGTCATGTACAGGGACACACAAAAGATTTCGCATACAGTACTGTATCCCAAGTACTCTCTACCCGCGGTAATGCTGGAAGTGCACTTTCAATTGTGATAGGAGTTTTTTAGATTAACTACATTTTTGCCTACTACATGGTGTGTATAAAGTATATTCAGTGAAACCTCCCTGTGCGACCACCTCCATTAAACGACCATTTTGTCATGGAAAGAAATTTATTCCCATAGGCTCAATACTAATTTTACCTCCATTCAGAGACCATCCCAGATGAACTCCCTCCATGAGCGACCAATTTCTTTGAAGAAATTTCCGTTTTTTTCTGGTCGCTTGAAGAAGGTTTTATTAGAAAAATAATTCCGTGGAGCGCATTATTCATCAAACTTGTAAACAAATTTTAGATTTTTTTTTTTTTATCCCGGAAACATTTAAATGTTTAAACCCCTTTGTGCCTTTTTAGGCAATGAATTTAACTCTGATGACAAATTAAGAATGGCGGTAAATAAACTCACCTGCTCTAGTTTATCGGAAAAATCTCAAAGAAATAATAAATTAATGAAATTGTTATTATTCGTTCCCGTCCAAAAAAAAAATGCATTTATTTACTGAACTTCGAAAGGACTGGGAAATAAAAGTTTTAAAAGATAAAACCGTAAAATCAAAACAAACGTCAGTGCATTCATTTTTTAAACTCTGCAGTTATTAACTTATGTAATTAACTTTTTTTTATACTTAAATTTTTATATTTTTTCCTAATGTGAAAAACAAATTTTAGTAATATTAATTGTTACCTTTTTTTCAACAATTAAAATCTAGATTTAAACATGACCTCCATTAAGAGACCACCTCTTGGAGCGATCCTTTATTATTGGAATGGAACGTGGCCCTTTAGGGAGGTTTTACTGTATAAAGGGATACACAAAAGAAGGAGGTTTAATGGGGTTTTATGTAAAATAATTCAACTATGTTTCCGTCTATTGAAAATAAACTGCTGCAGAGTTAACTTTGGACTATGTTATGTCTTTCTTACTAAACTAAATTTTAGCATACTATGTAGAATGTATAAAAAACTACAGATCGTATACAGGGCTGCATAAAATAATCGGAATACTTTTCCGGCTATGGACGGCAGTTGTTGAAAGCTGATTTTCAATTATGCGATTTCTAAAATGTTTATTTTGGTATCATATTTATTTATGTTATCAAACAAAAAAGGTTTTTTAAAGTATTCTGCAAGTATACTGGAAATTGTTGGAAAGCGTTTCATAACCTATGATTAGCGCATCATATTTCTTTCTTATTTAGACATGAAGCTGATATTTCGGAAAATCGACGCTGCTACATTACGATAGATAACTTTTTTAACATAAAAATACTTATTTTAAAGATTTAGACTATATACACTTAAAACCCCTTTATTCTCGCTCTCGTCAATATCACGGGCTGAGGTGTCGTTCGTTACTTCTCGTGTCCATCATATTTCAAGGCTGGAGATTTAATTATTGGAAAAAACTTCTAAAACCAGAAAAACTTAACTGACATATTATTTGAAGTCTTTAAATATCACCATTACGTTTGGCTCAATTGGGCGACGGTAGCCCATGAAATTACGGAGTTAAACTCAGAAAAACAAAAAATAACGCTAAAAGGCGAACGCATTGTTGTACAATGTAACTCTGATAAGGACTTTAAAGCTACTCAAAAATGACTAGACCAAAACAAAAAGAAATATACCACTCTCGATCCTAAAGAATTTCGACCCAAAAAAATTGCATTAGGGGCCTCCCCTATTACACCGATACTAAAATTATTGAAGATAGTCTCAGGGAGCATGGTTTCGCAGTCACTGGGGCTGCCATGCTTAAAAATCGTAAAACTGGCCAACCAATGCCGTTATACATGGTAAATGTTATACCTCATAAGAACTTTGAAGAAATTTACCAAATCAACAATATACATTATATTTCTGTTAAGATTGAAGCTTTTACTAGCAAAAATCGTGTAAAACAATGTTACAAATGCCAAGGTCACGCATCAGAAGTGTGTGGCTTCGATGCTAAATGCGTAAAATGCGGTGATCTACATTTAAGTACAGGCTGTAAACACAAGGGGCGTATTAAACCCACTTGTTCCAGTTGTGGACTCGGTCACCCAGCGAATTTCCGCGGTTGTCCAAAAAATCCCTATAGGCTTGAAAATAAACAAAACCGTAAAACAAGTAATAGCGTCAGCAATCTCTCCCAAGATGCCCAGATCTTAGCGGATATATTTAAAAATTATAATTACACCAAAAATACTAAAGACTCTGAACCTTCAACTAGTAATGAAATATTAAACTCTGATATTAATGATAGTACTACCGCAAACACCCATTCCTCCCCTACTATAAAAAATTCTAAAATCCCTACAAATTACACCAACGACATAAAAGATATTCTTAATACCTTCAATGAAGTTAAGCAAATTTTACAAATCACTAAATTCTTAAAATGTATAAAGAACATCTCAACTCAATCTTAGAAACTCGATAATCCGATGCAAAAACTGATGGTTATATTAACTGAATTTGATAAACTTATAAGTCAAATCGACTTTAATGAAGATTAAGCTCTTCACTTGTTAAACTTTTTGCTTTCTTTTACGTTCGTGTGTTGTTTAAAAAATATTTATATATATATATATATATAAAACCCCTCTTAAATTGCATATTATGCTCTTCTCAAGTCTTTATTCTTATTTTTTCATTTATTTTTGTTTTATTTACCATCAAATTACTAGACTGGGTGGACGCCGTCCTCTTGCTGTCGTTTGTTCCCCTCGGCTTATGCGTTTCTCTGTATATTTAGTTAGAACTCTCCTCATTGTAGCTTTTTTACATATTTTAGTATTTTTCCTTGCAGTATATTAAACTCTCTTGTAAATATGTATATATATAAGATTTTTCTCTTTTCTTCTATTCTGCTCGCATTTGTTTAACTTTTTTATTTATCATGTTATATTTAATGTATGGTCTCTGAATTGAGTCTTTTTTTTTATGGGGCTTCCTTTGCTAGCTTTTTCGCCTGTCCTGGACATTTATTTGGATCATATGGAACATTTTTTTTTTCTCACTAGCTATACTAACAATTTTTTCTTTTAAAAATTGTCTATCCTTTTAGTTTTTACTTCTTTTTTTGTGGCTACTATCCGCGTTTAAACGCTTTCTTTTTCTAAGGCTCCCATTGCATTGTAACACGATATATCTTTAGTCTGGATGTAAAGTTGCCAAGCAACTAGGGAATCCATACACCAGCTGACATTGTTCCATTGTTACGTTTGGCCTTTTCTAAACCTGCATTTTATTGTATTTTTCACGTATTATATTGTCTTAACATTTTTTATCTTCTCTTCCTATCATTTTTTCACTTTTTTCCTTCAAGTTACCAGATAGGGCGGGCGCCGTCCTCTTATTTTCGTACGTTCCCTCTGTTTACACGTTTTTCTGTTCAGTTAGTTTGAACTATTCTCATTTAAGCTTTTTATAACCGTTTTTTAGTAATTTATCATGTGCTTTATCTTATATTTTTTCTTGTAAATTTGTAAATATTTTTATACTTTTTCTAAATTGTTCGCACTGTGTTTAACATTTTATACTATGATAAACTTTAATGTATGTTCTCTGAAAAGAGTCTTTTTTTATGCTGGGGCCTCCCCTAGGTAGCTTTTCGTCAGCTCTCGGACTGTCAGTTTGTCAGGATCATATGGAATTTTTTTTTTCTCTCATCATGTTATACTAACAATTTTATTCTATGTTGTCTAACTCTTTAACTTTTATTTTTTCTTGTGGCCACCAGCCACGTTTAAACATCTTTTTATGGCTCCCATTGCATTGAAAAACACACTACCTCTAAACTGGATGTGCAGTTGCAAAGCAACTAGGAAATCCACAAAACAGTTCTCATTGCTCCATTGTTCCATTACGTTGGCTTTTGACGCTGTTTGTGTTGTTGGACTTTGTATTGCGTATTTCGAATATATCCCACTAAAAAAAAATTATTAATAATCAAAGTTTAATGTATGTATGCTATTTCAAATATTATTTGTAAAAATTTGTGTGATGATGATATTTAAAGATCTAAGATGTGAAAAATAAAGGTCTTATTCGCCTTACTTTGTATAGTTTAAAACAAACATTAAGACACAGAATTCTCGCATGATGGCTTTTCTACAAATGTGAATTTGTTCTATAATATCGTTTTTTTTCTCCTTAAAAAAACTAATTGCATATTTTATTTAGAAACCTTATAATTATTCAATTTCTGTAATAAAAAAATAGGTACTTTTTTGATGGTTTTTCCGAATATTAAGCGATTCTTAAGGGGTTAAGCACAAAACTAATTTACGTGTGAAAATGTCAGAAACACCTCCATATATTTAGCAGAATACAAGTTAAATATTAGTTGAAAATTTGTCTTTTCTGTTTTGTAATGGGAATTTTATACGCCTTAGTTGGAAATATGCACCCCTTTAATTCGATAAAAGGAAATCATAATTGCACATTCGGAGTTGTATTACTTGACTTAAAAATTTCTAAAGACTTCTAATGACTTCTTATTGACTTAAAAGTTTCTAATTTGAATTAAGCCGGAAATTATTTATAATCTTCAATAAGTTGACTATTTTGAAAATATCGGATATATATGAAGAATATTGGACATATCAAAATATAGGATATTTTGATTTGATTTGATATTTTCGAAATTAATATGATATTTGCGAACACTGATTACACCAGAAGCGTATAAATCTGCATATCTTGAAGTGTAAACTGTTAAGACGTTCTGAAGCCTCAGTTTAATAGTTCAAACAACCTGGGACAAACAAATAATCTTTGATAAATGTTATCCGTGTTTCTAAATCCATTCCCTCGTGTGGTTATAATGAGTTTACGTTAAAAATAGAATCATCTCCGATAAAACTTCAAAGGGTGTTTACATTGATAAAGAGACTAAAGCAATAGCGAGCAGAAAATAGTTTATCAAATAGTATTTCATATTTTAGTAGTTAGCGTACAAACAGTCAATATGTATAACCCGTTTCATGTTTGATATTAATAATATCGAGAAAGGATATGGTTTGGATGGAAAACAGCTCTTTGTTGGTTTTAAATACGGGTGCTCTTTTAATTACGGTAGAGTTAGTTATTGATAAACAACTCGAAAATAATAAATAAAATATAAAACATGCTTAAACTTAGAACTATCGAAAATTTTACTCACGTTTTATAAAAATATTCTACACCAGAATTTTTATTTAAAACTATTTAATTTATTTATTTAACTTATTAACCAGCGTTGTATATATTCGGATTGGCTGTTTGCGCAGCCGTCTGATTACATATCCTTTTTCTCGTTTTCTACTTATTACGTCTTCAATCGTCTGGGTTTTCACACCGTATGTTTGTTCTGCGGTGGCGACAGTCCTAAGGACTAATTTTGTCTGCTACCGGCATTCGTGCGGTTGGTTCTGCCTTTTTTCCTCGTGATTGAAGGTGGTCCCAAGGAAATAACGCCATTTTGTGATCATTTGAGGTCATGCCGGCAAAAAGCTGTAGCGAATACCTCATAGCTTAAAACTTAAACTTAAAACTTCGTGCGGTTGTGGATGCTTGGATATGTTGTCGGCATTTTCTACTTTATGCTTTTGCTAACCTTTCTACTTTCTATACATCCTTTTTTAAGTATATTGCACTAGAGTTAGACTTTTTCACTTCTCCCCCCCCCATGATGTGCTATGTTATTTGGCTATTACTCATCTACCGGGCGTGGAGTTGCTTGGCAACTAGGTAGCCCCTGGAAACTTCACCTGTTGACCTGTTGTCAGGTTTACATATTTAGTTTATTTTAAAGAAATTTCTGGTTTGGATAAATATTTTGAATGCACCAGTCCGGTCCATTGGACCCGTCTTGTAGGCGGACGTTTAAATGGACTGACATTTTTTAGAGTTCAAGAAGTAAAAAAATTATCCTTGCAGGAGATTAGTGTGTGAATTTGGGAATTTCTTTATTATGCTTCCTAGTTTTAGTTTAAAATATCACCAATAGAACCCGTTACACTCTCTCAAAGTATTTATAATGCTTTAACTGGCGTATAAATCTTGATCAAAATTCTTTCAGGATTAACCCCTTAACCCCTTGAGGGGCACCGGTATATATTATATACCACCTACGATTTATGAAGTTTTACACCAGAAAAATTTTATTAAATTTTACTTTTCTAACTTTGATGGAAAAAACCCGTAAAATTGCATTTTACTTATTTTGAAACAGAATTTTTCAAAGATTCCGGTGGAAATTCAGCATTTCACAAACTTAATTGCTTGCCCCTCAAGGGGTTAATTCTCGCTCCCGTCAATATCACGGGGTGAGGTGTCGTTCGTTATTTCTCGTGACCGTCATATTTCTGGGCTGGAGATTTATTGCTAGAAAAAACTTCTGAAACCAGAAAAATTTAACTGGCATTTCGGTTCAAAGTCTTTGAATATTGGCGTTTGGGTTTGGTGTTTGGCGCTGATTGTGATGTTGGACTTTGTATTGCATGTTTTGAAATATATCACGATCAAAATATTATTAATAATCAAAATTTAATGTATATTATATTATTTCAAATATTATTTGTAAAAATTTGTTTGATGATGATAAATAAAGATCTAAGATGTGAAAAAAAGGTCTTATCCACATTAATTTGTATGGTGTAAAACAGACATTAAAACACAGAATTCTCGCATGATGGCTTTTCCACAGGTGTGAATTTGTTCTATAACATCTTTTTTTTTCCGCCTTTAAAAAAAAAACTTATTGCATATTTTCTACTAGCAAACCCCGCGGCTTTGCTCGCGTAATATTTGAAATATGCCAAGTGATATTTATATGTCTAATTTTTATCAAAAGGTACTAACTAAATTTTTATTTTATTAAAAGGTAATATTTTATTTTATTAAAAGGTACTTATTACTTTTAGGAATAATTCAAAAATTACTATTTAAAACACAGTTTGACTAAACATCATTATTACACTGTATTAGGCAGAAATGAGACTTAAATTAATAAAACGAAATAAAACTAAATAAATGATAATTTAGAAAATATTTTGAAACTTTTATGCTCAATTAATACGCTCATTTCAGCATTCATTTGAAGTTTTGAATTTTTTAGAAACCATCTTCTTACATCTTAAAATTAACCATCATGTCGAATTCCAAGTCCTACCACCTCTCTCAACATAAAGGGCTATGTTGAAACAGGAACTGTCACCATTAATTTGCCAACATTAATTTTGAAATCGGTTTGTTATTTCCTAATATTCCACAGAAACGTAATTTAAAAAGCTTTTAAAGCCCTTTTTTAGAACGTTTGTTGTTCCTGTGAACCCCAGGTGATAGAATCACCGGCATAAAATATAGCCTGTGTAGGATCAGAGACTGTTACCACTGATTCGCAACTATTACTTTTATAATCGGTTTATATTCCCTGAAATTGCATAGAATCGTAATTTAGAACTTTTTTAGAATGCTTTTCACACCTTCCCTTCGCTTAACCCCTTTTTAATTCGAATTTATTTTCGACGTTCCTTCGAGGGCATTTATATTTTATAAGTAACTACCATGTCATATTTAAAGTTTCTAGCCTTTTCAGTATCACAGTAATCGCAATTTAGAAAGTTTTTAGCTCCTGCAACCCTCTGGTGGTAATGGAACAGACATAAAATATAGCTTATGTTTGAGCAGGTTCTATCACCAAAATTTGTCATCATTATTTTTTTAATCGGTTTGGTAATTTATAAGTTTGCTTAAAAATTGTAATTTATAACGCTTTTCACTCACTTCATTTTTTTTAATTTGGAATTTTCTTTCGACTGTTCTTAGAAAGCAGTTGCATCTTGTAAGTAAATACCATGCCATACTTCAAAGTGTTAGACCCCTCAGTTGTGCAAAAAATGCAAATTAGAACATGTTTTGCTTTTGCAACCCTCAGATGGTAGTGACAGCAACATAAAATATAACCTATGTTATAGCAGGGACTGTCACCATTGATTTGCAACCATTACTTTTGAAATAGCTTTGGTATTTCTTTAGATTGAGTAGAAATCGCAATTTAGAACGTTTTTAGGACGCTTTTCGCGCATTTTCACCCCTTTTTAAATTTCCAATTTTTTCGAAACTGTTCTTAAAGATCATTTATAGCTAATAAATATGTACCTTGCCTAATTTTAAGTTGCTAGCCCCTACCGATCACAAAAATCGAAATTTAGAACGCTTTTTTGCTCCTGCAACGTCTTGGTGATAGTGATACCGACATAAGATAGCGTCTATGTTAGAGCAGAGGCTGTCAGCATCAATTTCCTACCATTACGTTTGAAATCAGATTCATTCTTCCTGAGATATTGCCGACAAATAGGCATAAAGAACGTTTTTAGAACGCTTTTCGCGCATTTTGCTCCTGCATCTCCTCTGGGGTAGTGGAAACAGATATAAAATATAGCCTATCTTGGAGCAAGATCTGTCACCATCATTTTTACACCATTATATTTGAAATCGGTTCAGTACTTCCTGAGATTACATAGAAATCGCAATGTAGAAAGTTTTTTATAACGCTTTTGCACATTTTGACCCCCCCCCCTTTTAAATTTCGATTTTTTTAGGAAATGTCCTTAGAGATCATTGATAACTTATAACTAACTACCATTCCAAATTTCACGATTCTAGGCCCTTCCGTAACGCAAACGCCGCAATTTAGAACGTTTTTTGCTCCTGCACCGCCTTTGGGGTAGTGGCACCGACATAAAACATCGCTTATGTTGGAGCAAGGGTTTTCACCATCATTTTGACGCCATTATTTTTTAGATCGGTTTGGTATTTCCTGAGATTGTGTAGAAACCACCATTAGAACGTTTTTTAGAACGCTTTTCGCGCATTTTCACTCCTTTTAAATTTCGAATTGTTTAAGAACTGTTCTTAGAAATCCTTTATGTCTAATAAGTAGCTAATATTTCAAATTTCATATTTCTAGGCCCTTCGGTAACGCAAAAATTGGATTTTTAGAACGTTTTTTGCTCCTGCACCCCCTTTGGGGTAGTGGCACCGACATAAAACATAGCCTATGTTGGAGCAAGTGTTGTCACCGTCATTTTGACACCCTTATTTTGACACCATTATTTTTTAAATCGGTTTGGTATTTCCTGAGATTGTGTAGAAACCACCATTTAGAACGTTTTTAGAACGATTTTCGCGCATTTTCACCCCTTTCAAATTTCGAATTGCTTAAGAACTGTTCTTAGAAATCCTTTATATCTAATAAGTAGCTAATATTTCAAATTTCATATTTCTAAGACCGTCAGTAACACTAAAATCGCCTTTTTAGAACGTTTTTTGCTCCTACACCCCCTTTGGGGTAGTGGCACCGACATAAGATATAGCCTATGTTCTAAGTTGGACTAACACCATCATTTTGATACCATTACTTTTGGAATCGGTTCGGTAGTTCCAGAGCTTATCTCCGACAAATAAACAATTTTTTCCTCTTTATAATAGGAGTATAGAAGTATAGATAGAAACTTTATAATTATTCAATTTCTGTAATAAAAAAATAAGTACTTTTTTGATGGTTTTTCCAAATATTAAGTGACCGTTAAGGGGTTAAACCTTCATTCTGTTTCGATTTTGAAACACTCAAAGAAAGAAAAGGTTTGGCTTTTGAAATTGGGTATTATTACAGTTTGAGCATGGAATTTATTAATAAAAATGAAATGACATATCTCTAAAATAGTGAAGCTTGAACTGTAACCGCTATCGCAGGGAGAAACTTCCACCAGTAAATTTAAATAGAAATTCTTTCCCAGAGCTGCCAAGTCTCCGGCTTTTTGGATACCAGTATTTTAATACAGAAAATGTTCTTTTATTTAGTTGGAACATTTTGTCGATTTAAAACAACAGCAATTTCTCTAAGATAATAGTGGTCCGCAAAAAGCCGGAGACGTGGCAACTCCGCGTTCCTAATTTAAACTCCTTACTAGTGCAAAATTTCAGTCAGAAATAATGGCAGAAACATATATTCATTTTTATTGGTGGGAGTTTATTTTGTCGGTTTCAGCCTGTGTTGAAAACCTAGACAACCTCGTGCCAGTGTCAATGAAAAAGATCATAACACCTGTGAAAACTGACACCAGGAAAAAAAAAAAAATTAACAAATTACAACGGCCATTTGGAAAATGATTTTTTCAAAGACTAAAATTTAAGGCATAAAAAATCGCACGGAGTTGATTATACATTAAGTACGCCATGAATTAAACATTAATAGTGTTATTACACGTAGAAATTGCAAGCGACAAAAATCGCCTGCGAATAGTCAGATTTCCTGAAACTTACGTATTATCCAAGCATTTCATTGGCTGTTCGGGAAAAGGCTTTTCCATCGTCAGATTTCCTAGAAATCTGACCATCCATTTTAAAGGAAATTTCATTCATAAACTTCTAAACATACCACAATATTACTTTTTACACCGTCGTATAGAGAAAAAATGTACTTTTAAATGCAATTTGTTTGAAAGCTGTCTCTCAATTTGTTTCTGAGTTATTAATTTTTTTTTGTAGTTTTTATTACTTTTTTGTCATAGTGGCAACAGAAGTATCCATCTCTGTAAAAAGTGAAGGGAAATACAGATTACTGTATAGACCCATCAGAAAACGAATAAAATGCGGATTAACCCCTTGAGGGACGCCGTTTGCAGTCTGCAAACGGTAAATTTTAATGCCGAAATTAACAATTGAGACCAGAAATTTTTTAGTACACTTTCAATCTAATAATATACGTGAAAAGAGCTTTTGATTATTTTCAAATAAATTTGTTCTTAAATTGCGGTGTGAATTAAATATTTGAACGCTTTTAGAGCAGAAACGCCTTGCCCCTGAAAGGGTTAAACCAATAAAAAGCTTCAGATATGCTTTTGATTTTCTACCATGACGAGGACGATAACCATTTTTCCAAATGGTTAAAAATAGAAATTTTTATCATGTTTGTAAGAAATTATTTCCATGAATAAGTCGCTTAAATAGGACGAAATTTTCTATTCAAATTTACTGGTGGGAAGCTTGCTCCAGCTGTAATTAAAAGCTGCTGATTCGATTAAAAAAAAGTAGCCGCCATCTTGTGAAAACCTCCTCAGTTACTTCACTCGTAACATGTAGACAGTACACTACTATATGTCTCCTCCTCATTATTAATCTCCATTACTCTATAACTCCATTAGTTTGAGACAGTCCGTCGCCATCTATTTTCTAATCAGAATAGGGATAAAAATATTACAATTACGCAATTACGAAGATTTTTCGATTCTTAGAAATTGAGGACCAAAATGTTACAAATAATGATAGATGTATTGCAGTTTCAATTTTTCAAATTTAAGAAAAGTGCTTTAAAATAAGCATTCTTCAGTAAAAAATGGTCCTTACTATTGTGTGTTCCAGATTCAACAGACGTCTTTCACAACTTAATGAAATCTGTGCTTATTATCAAATTTGCTTCTTCTTTTGATGCTTTTTACTGCCTCTTTATTAATCGCTGGGACTAAGAAGGAGTGCCAGGGTTATAAATTAAAACAAGAAAGAAAAATCATGCGTCAAGCATAGATTATGACATACTTTCCAACACTTTCTGCAATCTTTAACAAAACTGAAATAAGGTAAATAACATAGCTAAGCAAACATTTTAGAAAACGCATAAGACTTTTGAAAAACTGATTTCAGCAGTTACCGTCCATAGCGAAATATATATTACAATTCTTTTGAACAGCCCTGCATTTAATCTGTAGGTTGATATATATACTATATAATGGGAAAATGTAGTTTAACAAGAAAACGCATAACAGGTTGAAATTTCTCTTTCAGCAATTTATACTAATCGATGGTAACATACTTGAATGCTTTTGTATAACCCTTATTACACGCCGCTATTTAGGTAAAATTTAATTCAAACTAAAACACTCTTAAAACTACTGAAATCACATTTACAGAAATTACTATTTATAGACGGCCATGTATCCAATTCTTTGCGTGACCCTTCTTCAAACATTTCTTGGTAAACTAAATGCAGTTCAGCGTAAAAATGCATAACTCAGTTAAAAACCACCTTTAAGCAATTTACGCTCATACCCAGTAATCCTTACGATTTGTTTTGTGTAGCCCTGTATATGAATTATAGTATTTATACACATCATATAGTATGCATAAATACTCGTATAGTGAAACATAAAAGGGCATATCATAATTAAAAATGCATTTTCAGCAACAATCATCGCTAATGCACAGTACTCCGGGTACAATATAGTATGTGGAATCTTTTGTATTTTCCTGTAAATGCTATGCACTTCGTATTATACATGAAATAAGGTATAGTAAACCTCAGCGACATATATCAATTGCATTATGTATGAAATAATTTAAGATAATTTAAATACGCCGCAAACAGTTCGCTCCACCCCTATATCATAATAAACGGAATTCTTTTGTGTGGCCCTGTAAATGAATAACAACTATTCTTTTTATCGCATATTCTGCACAATGCACTTCATAAATGCATATCAGTTTTATTGTGTTTGAAAGCGTGTAACATCATTAAAAATCATTTGAAACGATTCTTTCCCATTGGCCATAATGTAACTGAATACTTTTGATTGTCCCTGTAAATGAAATAAACAGGTTACAAACTTCATTTGAAATAGGGAACGTGTTATGGTAAATGTCAATCACATCCAAAAATTTCAGGGCAATCGGAGTATATTTACGGGAGTTAGAGCGTGGACAGACGGACAGACAAACCGAAATCATAAACACTTTTCAACTTTGTTGGAAAGTGTTAAAAAGGAGCAACAGAAGATTATTAATAAATGATATTGTATTTTCAGCGGAGCAAAATAAGAGTTTTACCATAATATCAGCGATTCTAGTTACGACGTGGGTCTTTCTGTATGATTTTATGTAATTTGAATTTATCTAGCAATGTTTTTTCGTCTGTGTTTTTAAAATAATTCTTGTTCCGAATTTGAAATTTATTCATCACTTAAATTCCAGTATCTATATTATAAAGGACAAACATATCTGTGCGTAACGCATACGTCATTTTGCGAATGGCAACACTTTGAAATTTAAAATAAAATTTTGGTTTTGCAATTTTCTTTACTGCAAATTTTTAAACTTCTAACCATCGCACAGTTTAAATTTTTGCACCGTTGTATGAGGAAAAAAATGCTCTTTTAAATGCAATTTGTTTGAAAGCTGTATCTCAATTTATTTTTGAGATATTAATTTCTTTGTAGTTTTTAATATCATTTTTCTAATCGTGGCAACAAAAGAACTCCATTTGTATTGAAAGTAAACGGAAAATAGCCGAAAATAGGAGATACTGTATATTTTGTTGTCATTTCCCATAAAACCTGAAAAAAAATTAAATTAAAATGCTTGCTATGTCAGCGATTTTTTAAATTTCTAAATATCGCGCATTTTCAATTTTTACGCCGTCAAATAGAGAAAAAAACCTACTTTCAAATGCAATTTGTTTGAAAATTGTATCTCAGTTGACTGAGTTATTATGGTTTTGAAAATAACTATCCGCCTGTACGACCAGTTTGGTCTCCCTTAAATGTATCCTAGGTATCATGTCATGTAATCCCATTGTATCATGTTACTTTTATTCATAATTTACTTGCTCTTCGCCAAAGGGGAAGATTCTGATAGAGAAATCAAGAACTCGGTATTTTTATGTTAGTCGGGCACAGGTGATAAATCGCCAAACATTGTACCCGTTTTTCATATTTCATGATTAAAATATAATCCTTTCACTCATTTTATTTAAAATCGATAGCTTTAATTTAAAACTTAAACGTCTAAAATTCATGACTTTCACTTAAAAAGAAAATCTTTAAAAAAGAAAAAGAATAAATAAAACCATAAACTATTTAATTTCAACATCAAAGCATTGTTTTAATTTACCCCTCGAAAAATAAAAAAAATGTGCTGGCGAGTTAAAAAAAATGCCATTGGCGAGAATTGCGCCCAGCTAACATTAAAGTACAAACTCTTTCTGATCATGGCAACTTTTATGTAGGTTTATTCGAAAAAAATATTTTGATTAAATAGGTTGCCAGAAAGTACGTTGCCAAATTTCTTTCCACGCCATGGACCTTTTCTCTATTTCGCCAAGTACCTATACTGGAAAAGTACCTTTATTTATTTATTTATTTATTGTATTTTAAATGAGATGAAGTCGTATGTTTGTTGTTCGATAAATAAATAAATAAAGTAAAAGACGGCACAGATGTCATATACGCACCACGTTGGCGCGACTTTTTTTCTGACGCCAATGTCATATACGCACCGGGGTACTTAACTGGCGCCAAGGTGTCGTTATTTTGCTTGATATGGTAACCCGGATGTTGTTGTTTATTTATTAATAAATTGTTTATTTACTTTTATTTTTTTATTATATAAATTGTTTTTTCTATAGTTATTAATTAAACTTTTTTTATTTATTGTTATTCCCTTTTGAAAACTATTACACAATAACCAATGAGATGCGTTTCATTCGGGGGTTGCCATTAAACAATTAACAAATAATTGAGATTTCTGTGCCACATGCGATAGCGTAATATATATATATATAGAGAGAGATTTTCAAGCATGAATTATTTTTAAATGTATCTCTATCACATGTAGCTCAATTATGAAATATTAATCCGCTTGCCTTTAAAACAATGTAAAAATGTTAGCATTTGTTTCCGTCTGATGTCCCATAACAAAAATAAAACTTCCTCTATAGAAAAATAAATAAAATAATGCAAATAAGAAACAAATTTAACAAACATGGGATTGAACCACGCGCTTAAAGCACTGAAATGATCGGAAAGACTGCCTTAAGCCGCAAAATCTTGGGCTAAGAACTCCTGGCATGTGAAAGTAACGCTTTTAATAAATTTCAAAACTTTATTTGATTGCATAATTGATATTTTTCATATAAAAATTCTTTTTTATGTTAGTGGACAATCTAAACTATATATTACATGTAAAAAAATAATAATCAGAGTTAAAAAAAAGAATTGTTTTTACCTATACTCTGTAACCCGAGGAGCTCGGGTTCGATCCCCTAGTGTTAATAACATCTCATTCAGATTATTGAAAATTTTGAGAATCTTTTCCCACGTTTTATTAACGTACAAAAGTAACAACTAAAAAAAGTTCCAACTACCATATGTTTATCTGCATATATTATGTATCTGCATGATACTTTGTTCAGCGTTTTTTTTGGATGCTAATTTATTGCAGTAATTCTCGCTGTGATTTTCAGGCAATTTGCAAAATATTTATGTGCTATTAAAAATTTGGTGCTGGATTGAATCAACTTTTGATCTCGCAGTTAAATAGAGGAATCCCATAGCAAAATTTAAGTACAATGTCTAGAAGTGTATAGTGTGGAAATGAACAAGCGAAACCGTATCCAAAACATTATATTTTCACCAGAGGGCACTATAAACCGAGTCTCTTGCTATGAATGAATAGAAGTCCATGTGTTTTTCGATATTTATAATGTAAATTAAACTCGAATTAAACGCGAAACTTATTTTTATAAGATAAATTTTGCAAAAAATAGAATTAGATTTATGTTGTTATATACGATATATAAGGAATGAACGAAAATTCAGGCAAACATTAGACCATTAAGTAAGAAACGTCTGATTTGAAAACGGATTTTTTTCATTTAGAAATTCTGAATTCATACCAGAAAAATTTCAATATTAATTTTATTTTATTTGTGAAGTATCTACAACAGTGGTTCTAACCTTTTATCGACCACGCCCCACCAAAGCATATGTAAAGTCACTATGTTCCCCCACCCTTGCAATCTGTCAATTATGTCTCTTATTGCTTAAAAAGTGAACTCTATTCACACAGTGGGAGTGTAATAGTGCCTTAAAAATAACTTTTCATTTCACATTTTTTATCTTATCAAAGAGGTGAATCTTCTACCACAAATGTGTTTTTAACAATTTTTAAAATGCAATGAGATTATACATTTTTGCCTATATGCCAAAACGAGATTTGTTGTACTTTTCCAACTTAACTCAACGTGAAAGAAAAATAGGGTCTGCATTTTTATCTTCACAAAATATCTTAAAAATACACTTACTTTTAACGTTAAAACTGATAAATTCATACATTTTATAATGCAATCTTGTAACTTATTAAGAGTTGGTGGAAAATCTTTGGATACTAATTTTTCTTTATATGGATAACAAAGTATATAAGAAGTATTTCAAGATTATCATCTTTATCAATTTCAATGAGCCATTATTCTGCGTAACACATTCTCTCTATTTTCCCTTTCCCAATATTGCTTATTGTCTTCGCGAATAGAAGTAGAAAACTTCTTCAATAAATAATCGAAAACGTTACGAAAAACTTTAAATTTAGCATCAGAAAAATTATAGTGAATTTTAATACTTTAACACATATCAAAATACTTAATAAGATTATCTGCATAATTATTCTGGTGTTAATTCTATTTTAAAATTTTAATAGGGAACATTTAAAATATTTAATAAAATAAACTTATTTCCTATATTTTGCTTGCATCCCATTTATTTTTAGTCTACAACATCATTTTTCACCCAAAACGACAAAAGTAACTGATAGCAAATGAGTGCGTAAGAAATTTGGAATGTCCCCCCTAGAAGACTAAATTGCCCCCCGATGGGGCGTAGACCCCACGTTGGGAACCACTGATCTACAATGTAATAAACTAAAAATAACTATTAAATCTATCTGGTGAGAATTCGGAATAATAAAAAAAAGTTTTCAAACCGGACATTTCATACTTATTGACATAATATTTTAAATACATTACGTGTCACATATTTCTAGATGCTGTAACTAGCGCTTGATGTTTACACTTTCAAGCAATAAATTTAATGGCATCGCCGCCTAAGAAGATGTAATTTTTGTAATACTTTCTAAAGCAATAATGGTATGCGCAATTTCTACACTATCATATTTCTAGACACTGTAATTCAAGTATAGCATTAAATAGCAAACGTTATTACACATCGAATGGTACCAGCCACATTTTTATGCGATGATTTGCAGAAGAGTTCATAAGGGATGGCGCGTTTTATTCCAGAGCTGTACTTGATGAAAAGCGTTTATTTTCTTTAAAATCAATTTCTTCTTAAATTCTGGTGACTATTAACCCCTTGGGTAAATTTGACGACTGAAACTCGTCATGTATTTGGCCACTGGCGCTTATCTTTATATTCTATTCATACCACTATTTAAAGGAAGATATTTTTGTAGTATTTTTCCTCTTTGCTGGGCAACATATAACTATGATATGTTCCCGCACCATGTTGGTTAAATCAAAGTAAAATTGCGTAATTTGTTATTTCTGTTTGTATAAATATTTTTTATAAAATAAAATATAATTATGAGTGTAAAATTATAATGTTTATATATTTAAGTAAAATAAGAGTGTAAGTTCATACAAAAATTATTAAGTTGATTTTAAATATTAAATATATATTTTTAAAAAATTGTTGTATTGTAAAATGAATGTATAATGTTGAATAGAGTTCGGATCTCAGACAACAACAATAGCCAGACGCCATGGTGTCGTTTTATGACAAGCCAATGGAAAGTGGTGTATAATTAGAAATCGTAAAATAATAAAAATGTTGGAATAAATTTATGGCCTCAATAAAAGTGTTGGGATAAATTTATGGCTTTTCAGACCACCCAAACTTTAAGGCAGATAATAATATTAAAGTATATGTAAGGGGCCATTTGCAGACTGTTAGCTAATAGGCCTATCGAAGTATAATAAAAAATCTTCTCACATCCAATAACAGTGGACTAGACAAAAATAGTTCCACCCACTGCAGGAGTTGGTGGGCAAGAAGAATAAGGTTTGAAAAAGAGAGTCTGAAAAAAGATGTAGAGGACGCAGGAGCTCTCCTAAAAGCCCGTGCAATGAATCCCGAAAGCCCTAGTAATGCCCAGGCGAGATGGACATATCGGAGCGAGCCTAATCAAGCCTAATTGAGGATGTCTTCCTGATGTACATATCGGAGTGAGCCAAATCAAGCCTAATTGAGGATGTCTTCCTGATGTACATATCGGAGTGAGCCTAAGCAAGCCAAATTGAGGATGTCTTCCTAATGTTAAAATAAAGAAGATTGTTCTACAGAGGTCCGTAGCTATGCATCCTGCCATCCCGATGTTGCCGCTCTGATACGAAGCGAATTCCGGATGACATATGGACATGATCCTAAGCAACGCGACAACTCTGAATTTGATGAATAAAGGCCACCATCCCGTATATAAAAAAAAGGTACTTCTTTAAACTTTTTCTTTTACCACTTAAGATCATATGAAAAATCATAAATATACTTTTCTGATATTTTATGGTAGAGAGTAATCTGAGATCCGACAAAACCGATAATTAAATAAAATTAAGGTAATTTAAAAATGAAAGAGAATTATTCTTTTAGCAAAAAGAAAAAAATATAATAATTAGAGTAAATGAAAATATTGTCCTTTTTTAAAGATTAAATATACATAAATTAATGAGAAGCAAACAAAAGTATTGCTTTCTTTTTTTTGAATTAATATTATGTATTTCTGTATATAGTTGTGTTCAATGTAAATAAAATATTTAATCAAGTTTTAAAAAGTTTCTGTAATTATTTAATTGATAATGTTTAAGGTGTGTCAATTTATTTTTACAGCTTAAATTTTAGTTTAATTCATAAGTGGAAGAGTTCGTCTAAATAATTCACAACGCAAACTCTTAATTTTATTCGTAATTATTTAAATTTAATAATTACATTTTGACTCGAATTTTAATTTAATTTTATTAATGCTTCGCGTTGCTCTTCTACTAGAATTATGTAATTACGATCACTTATGTTATTTGAATTTATCTAAGGTATATAAAATTATATACCAATTTGCTATGAGGTTGCTTGGATGATTTGGACCAATTAACAATTTTGGATGTAAATTAAATAGAAAATAAACAGGTGTAACTATCTGCCCAGCATCCCCTCCTTCATAGTAAAATGGTGCTATGACTCAGGAACGTTCATCTGAGGTCATTAGAAATAATAATAATAATAATAATAATAAAAGAAAATAAATTTAAGTATTATTTTAATGTCACAATTTTAAAGATATTGTAGGTATGTAAGTTTAATTGATTAAAATTTTATTAAAATTAATTTTATTATTGTAACAATAATGACACACATATAATAATTTTATATAAATAAAATGAATAATATATGTTAGCAAAAAAAAAAAAAAAAAAAAAAAAAAAAAAAAAAAAGGATATGAAAAAAATAATTCTGGGATTTATAATAGGTAAATTTAGGAATTAAAATTTTTTTTTTCCTCTCTTTTCTCTTTTGGTTGGATCTCAGTTACCATTGAGAAATAATGGCATTCACATCACAGATGACACATTTGTAAAAATAATTTTTTTTTATATACTGTATAAATAATAATAATAAGAATAATAAGTAAAATTTGATAATATGTCTGGTATAAAAATGATTGAAATGTCAATAGATCATGATTTTTGAAATTGTATCACCTTGATACGAAAGAAAATTTATGAGTCGTACTACGAAGTAGTAGTACATTATTTACATATAAAAAAAATAAAATAAGATTGTTTTTTCTGTAGAAAAAGACAGATATTTTTCTGTTAAATGAAATTATGTTGTTTTTTATATATACGTGTATTATAAATATTTTAGGGGTATTTATGTGTGTAAAAGAATAATCTACAAAACAACTTCATCTCCTAAGAATTTTTTTTTAAATTTTAGTGCTATTGTTTTTATGTATTTATGCAATTTAGAATATTTTCATACATATGTTGTAATATAGAGAAAATAGTATGAGATGCAAAATATTCTTTTAAGAGGTATAGGATCTATTTTGAATTGATATTTTGAAAAAGTATACATTGATTACTAATATTTGTTAAAAATGACTCAGACGCTGGATATAGATACACGTATTAAGTTAGTGTCACCATTTGACAATAAAAAGAACAAAAACATTATATTTTTCTTAGAGAAATTTGATAATATTTTGAATTCGACAGATATACGGGAAGAAACTAAATTATTAATTTTAAAGGCTAAAATTACTGGGGACGCAAAACATATTTTAAGTAAACAGATTGAAAAATATAACGAGACCAATTATAATTTATTTAAAAATAATTTGGTGGAGTTATTTGGTACAAAACTAAGCTTCCTTAATGCTCAGAGCAATTTCCTAAATTTAAAACAGGCCGCAAGTCAAACGATAGAGGATTTCATTTTGGAGTTTAAAAAGGGTGTAAAATCTTATATCGAAAGCGCAGGCGAAAATGTGGATAATAAGGAAGAGAATTTTATCGAAATCTTAAAAATGTCGAATTTTTTAAATTCAATTAGACAGGATATTGCACTAGATGTTCGTAAAAATGCGCCCAGGTCCTTCAAGGAGGCATGCGAGTTAGCAAAACTTATGGAAAGTGCGTATAATGAATCAAAGTTTGAGGAAATTAACGCAATAAACAAAGAAAACAAAGATCTTTATGAGAACATTATAGAATCAAGTAAGCAAAACAAAGAGCTAATCGAGAAATTAAAAGGGGAGATTGAAAAACTAAAAAAATCAAAGAAAAAAAACCATGCAATTAGAGATGATAGTGTTACGCGGAATAAGAAACTCTTTAATAAACACAATGATTATCAGGGTCCCCATTTCAATAACAATTTTCATTATAATGATTATGAACGATATTATAATGATTACTACAATTCCTTTAATTACCCGACGCATTATGGGATGTATGATTATTCACAACCTAACTGGAATTCGGGAAATAGGGATTTTGGATATATTTCTGAGAATTATGATCAAAATGGTTATCAATTTGAAAAGCGCAAAAAGAAAAAAAAATGGGCAAAGAAAACAGCGAAATCGGATCAAGATTCGGGATTTTCAGAGACGGAAATCGATAAAATAAATAAAACAATCGCAAATATAACAAATGCAGACAAAGATAGTCTGCCAATTATATCACTAAGTATACAGGGCGTCGAAATACAAGCGTTACTGGATACTGGAGCTGCTGTTTCCCTTTTATCACCTTCTTTATTAAAAAAAATTAAAGATACAAACGTCAAAATCAAATATTTGGGCAATCAGATCCAAATTAAAACTTTAACAAATTCAAAGATTTTTTTAAACAATGTGTAAAATTAACTTTTCGATTAAAAGGTATATTCACAACAGGCACATTTTATGTCACTAATGATGATTTTGATAGGCAGTACCAAATGTTATTAGGGTACGATTATCTCAAAGAAAATCATATGATTTTGGATTTATGCAATAAAACATTAAAATTTAAAAATCAACAAATTAAATTAAACGTTGCAAGTGAAGTAAATAATTATGAAGTGAATAACATTACGCCATGTAATTCAGGGGAACATTCAAATAAAAGTATGTTTGCCATTACTAAAAATAGAATTTTTCTCCAGCCTGAAGAATCGAAAATTGTAAAATTAAAATGCCCAGAGGATATAAATATGTCAGATGTGATTATTTTTGACCCCATTCAAGAAAATAGTAAATTTTCATGCGAGACTTCGTTACACGAAGTTAAAAAAATAATAATAACATAAATATTATAATAAAGAATAAACTGTTAGAAAAGTTAATTATTCAGAAAGGAACTAAAATGGGGGAAATTATAAAGAACTTTGAGTGCAAGCAAGATGACTCAACTGATAATATAGAGAAAGGGACATTTTATGAAATAAATAATTTAAATATAGAAGATGTAAGAAAATTGCGAGAAGCAGAAATTAAAGAGACGGATTTCGATTTAAGCCATTTATCGGAGGAAGTACAACAAAAATTTCGAAAAATTTTAATGGGCAATGTTCATGCATTTTCAAAAAGTTATCAAACATTGGGGCAATCAGCGTTTGTCGCACCAAGTTTTCAATTGAATCATGAATTCCCGGTACAAGCTAAGCCATATAAATTGCCTCAGGCAGTAAGACAGTATGCGAAAAGGGAAATTGAACAATTGTTACAGGCTAAAATTATAGAGAAGACTGACTCCGAGTATGCTTTTCCAGTTATTTTCGTTAGAAAGAAAAATCCGAGTAATAACCCGAATGCAGAACCCAAGTTTAGAATGGCAACGGACCTAAGACTATTAAACCAAATTTTACAACATTATACTTATCCGATGCCGGACGTAAAAGACTTATTACAAAAAATAAGCGGTAAAAAATACTATACGGTGCTAGACTTACATAGTGCTTTTTTCCAAATAAATTTAAAACCAGAAGATTGCAAAAAATTAGCGTTTATTACGGAATTTGGAAAACATATGCCACTTCGTTTAGCTTTTGGCACACGAAATTCTAGCGCAATTTTTGCAGAAGTAATCGATAAAATTCTGGGTCATTTTGACAAAAGCAAAGTATCATACTACATTGATGATGTGTTGATATCTGCAAACACAATAGCAGAGATGACGAAAACCTTAGAAGAAGTTCTACAGGTATTAATAAATCACAACATGACAATCGAACCTTCAAAAATGCAAATTTGCAAAGCAGAAATAGAATTCTTAGGATTTAGGGTGAATCAAATGGGATATTCTCCATCACAAAAGAATATTGAAAAAGTAAAAAAATTAGTCAGACCAAAATCGAAAAAGGGGGTCAGATCTTTATTGGGCTTAGCGAATTATTTTCGGACGCTAATACCCAACTATTCAGACAAAGTTAACCCTTTAATAGAGCTGACTAAAGATAAAGTTAAATTCAAGTGGAGTCCAGAAGCAAAAAAAGCTTTCCTGATAATTCAGGAAGAAATTGTACAAAAACCAACACTCAGACCCCCCGATTTTAACAAGGAATTTTTCTTATTCACGGATGGGAGCAAAGTTGCAATTTCAGGTGTTCTAGCTCAAGAAAAGGATGGTCATTTGCTACCTGTTGAATTTTTCGGGAGAAAACTTAGAGAACCGGAAAAAATTATCCGAGTATTAAATTTGAGTTATTAGCAGTGCATGAAGCAATTATGCATTTTAAATATATGCTTTCAGGTAGAAGATTTACTGTGTTAACTGATTCGAAAGCACTAACTCAGCATTTACATTTACAAGATAAATCGGAAATTATAAACAGATGGGTAGCAGGTTTACAAGACTTTAATTTCGACTTCGAATTCGTCGAAGGAATTAACAATCCAGCAGACTATTTGAGCAGGAATTTAGATAATCTTACAACAGACAGAGAACTCCAAAATAATTTGTTTGCAAGTAACATAGCACTTACAGACGAAAATATTAAATCGGAGCAATATGCAGACGAAAAATTAAAAATTATAATACATAAAATCGAAAAAGACAAAAATAATAGAAGCACGAAGAGATTTGCTTTAAATCAAAATAAATTATTAATTTTGAAACCTGGTTCAGATAAAAAGGAGCTTTTAATTACCCCGGATTCATTAAAAATTGCAGCCATAGAAGAAGCTCATAAAGCGCATTTCGGATTTCAAAAAACTTATGATAATGTGAAAACAAGGCTTTTTTGGCACGGAATGTACAAAGACATTAAACAGTATTGTGCAAATTGTGTGCAGTGCCTCACATCTAAACAACACACGACAATAAAAGTCCCTGTTAAAAAAATGGTGAAAGATCACGAAGTCGGTACAGTCCTGCATGCTGACGTCATTGGACCTTTAAACCTCACGTTAAGGAAAAACAGATACATTTTAATTATAATTGATTCGACATCGAGATTCCTGGAAGCTGTTCCCCTACGAAACGTAGAGTCACAGACTATATTAAATGTACTAAATAAATATTTTGCAAATTATGGGTTGTGTAAAGAAATTATCTTTGATAATGCAAAATATTTACGAAGCGAAATTATGAAAGAATATTTGGAATCTTTAAACATACAAAGGAAATTTGTGAGTGTATACATGGGAACACATGGGTGCATACATGGGTGCATACATGGGGGGTATACATGGGTGCGCAAGGAAATGGACTTTGTGAAGTTACCAATAAAATATTAAAAACATCAATTGTAGCTATGTCGAAACGCACTACGGAATGGGACATAAGACTGGATTTTTTTAAACTAGCGTATAATTCCTCGAAACACCGTGCTACGGGATATAGTCCCTCACTGCTATTTTTCGCAAGGGAAATAAAAAATCCCTTCACAGCCCATATTCCTTCTGAGGAAATATATACCCACTCTTATGTTAAAAGCAGAATACAGCATATGAAGGAAATCAAAATTCAATCCCTTGCAAACCAGGAGAAAATAATGCAAGAATATATAGATGAAGAGGCATACGAAAAAGTAAAGGATTTAAATTTGGGTCAAACAGTATATTTAAAATGTATTGGAAAACCAGGCGCATTAGAGCCAAAATTTCAAGGACCCTACGAAGTTACTAAAACTTTAATTATTTATTACAATATGTTCCAGATAAATCAATAGAGCCGATCAAACGACATATGGATCAGCTGTACGCTCCGAAATATGCAACAGGTCATACAGAGGCGGAAATTACGAATTTACAGGGGTCTCAGAAAAAAATTAAGGGTGATAAAAATTACAAAAATAAATGTGACATTTGTCAGAGAAAATCACACTCAACTGAAAATTGTTGGTTTAAATTAGACAAAAATACGATTCAAAAGGGTGACAAAGGTACTATAAAGTATTATAAAAAAAATAATAAATATTCTGAGAAGGTAGACCCATATTTAAAGTATCAAATAGATTATTATGATAAAAATATGTCGTTATATGGTTATACACCATATACAAACTTATACGGGGATGTTATACAAGATCATTACCCTTTCCCCCCTCCCCAATATTATCCATGGGATATGAATTGGTATTAAAAATAAATCAAAATACATAATTAATCGAATTTCAAAATTTCAAAATTTTCAAAATTTAAAAATAAATTTTTCTTTTTTAGGTAAAAAAAATTGAAACAAAATTAATAACTTGCCTTTTTAAAATTCAAAATAATAATAAGAAAGGATAGGAACATGGGAACGCCAATTTGTCTCAGGGTTACAATATTGAGCAAATGTGCAGGGCGCACCCGAAAACATACTTATAAAATTATGAAATGTGCTTCACAAAACTTCAATGGAGCAGTGAAATATTTCTCTCCAGGCAAAAGTTATATTTATTTTTCTTTTCGAATATGAATTAGAAAATATAAAATCTTAACAAAGCCAAATAACATTAAAACTTAATTAATTTAATAGTGAATAATGTTGGAGTAATTTTCAAAAAAAAAAAAAAAAAAAAAAAAAAAAAAGAGAATTTTTTTTGTCTTCTATAAGGGTAGCCTTTGCTAATAGCCTTACAATTTAGATGACAGAATTTCAGAATTACTCTTTAAAATGAGTAGGTGTAAGCTATAGGTTCAGGGTAGTTAGAACTAGTGATGGGCGATAACGAGATGTTTTTCTCGATTTTCTCGATTGTGTGGACATCTCGATATTTTTCGATTGTATAAATTTTTTCTCGATGACTACAGTTTGAAAATTTCTTTTATAAATCATATATTATGTATTATATACGTCATACATTTATCAAGAATCGTCTGCGGGTGAACTGGAATGAGTCGATGTTAATAAAGACTAGGTGACTTCGACCGCTAGCGGGCCCCTCCTTTAATCGGGGCCCCTAATTTATACGTAATCTTGTAATATGAAATCACGAACAGGTTACCCGCTATATACGGCACTGATATATGATAGCAGGCGGGTGTGGTGTGCACGCACTACAAAATCTTGTAAAAAATATAATATCGAAACGAATGAACGTCGGACCAGATCTCTTGGGGGAGGGGTCAAAGCGAGCGGAGGGGCACAGCAGCTGCATAATATGATTAAGTCGTCACAGGTCTTTAGGCCTTTCCAACCATATGTCACATGAGAAGTCTGGATCTGAATTTATAAAAATGCCCTCCCCGTGGGGGGAAAGGGGGGGAGGGGTGCGGGAGGTGGATAACATGAGTAAGTGGTCATAAGCCTTTCCAACAATATGTCACATGAGGGGTCTTGGCTAAATTTAGAAAAACACCCCCGTGGGGGAAAAGTGGGGGGGGCGGTCACCGGACGTGCATTACATCAATAAGTAGTCACAGACCTTTCCAACGATATCTCACATGTGGGGTCTTGGCTAAATTTGGAAAAGTGTCCCCCGGGGGGGGGGTTCAAAATGGGGGGATGGACACTGGAGGAGCATAACATCAATAAGTAGTCACAGACCTTTCCAACGATATCTCACATGAGGGGTCTTGGCTAAATTTGAAAAAGTGTCACCCGGGAGGGGCAAATTGGGGGAGACTGTCACCGGAGGTGCATAACATCAATAAATAGTCACAGACCTTTCCAACGATATCTCACATGAGGGGTGTTGGCTAAATTTGGAAAAGTGCCCCCGGGGGGGCAAAGTGGTGGTGGGGACACCGTAATTACATAACATCAATAAGTAGTCACAGACCTTTCCAACGATATCTCACACGAGGGGTCTTGACTAAATTTGAAAAAGTGTCCCCCAGGGGGGCAAAGAGTGGGGGGGACTGTCACCGGAAGTGCATAACATCAATAAGTAGTCACAGACCTTTCAACGATATCTCATAAGAGGGGTACTGACTAAATTTGGAAAAGTGTCCTCCGGGGGGGGCAAAGTGGAGGGGGGCGGCCACCGGAAGTGCATAGCACTAATAAGTAGTCACAAACCTTTCTAACGATATGTCACATGAGGGGTCTTGGCTAAATTTGGAAAAGTGTCCTGAAATTTCATATATTATAAATAATATTTAGCGGAGGGCTCCATAAAAAAAATCCGATCTAAAATGATAAAAGCGGAAAAAACTACCCTCGCAGTGGGGGCCAAATTGGGGAGGGGAGGAAGAAAGTCTCATAATATGAAAGAGTCATCCGAGAGCTTACCGATGACATATCACATGACTGGTCCAAAAAAAGTTTGAAAATTGCTCCCCCTCTCTCCCCCCGTGGGCCCACTCTTTCACACCGGAATTCACACAGCCGCCACTTTAAAATTTTTATGTTCAATAAATAATATTTACCGGAAGACTGCATAAAAAACCCATATTTAAAGTGATATTTAAATTTATTATAGAAATCGGCTACGGTTTTAAAAATTTGTTCGCCCCTTCCCCACCCCCCTTTGAGCGAAGAAAGGTTCATAGTATGAAAGAGTGGTCAAAGGGGTTTTCGATTATATGCCACAGGAAGGGTTCGGTAAAATTTTTAAAATTGCACCCCATGAGTCCACTCTCACGTCCTCCTCCCTCGAAATCACCCGACCCACCTTCCTCTTTGAAAATTTTATATTTAATAAATAATTTTTATCGGAGGGTTCCAGGTATGTGACATCTTGGTAGGGCTAAAATAAGAGAAACTTTGAAAATTAAAGCTTCATTTCACAGCTCATTGTCATGCCTTTTTCTCTATCTCGTCCCTTGGTACTCTCGATAAATTTTCTTACTTTTCTTCTCTGCCGAGGACGAGAGAAATCCTCGAAAAGCTTCTCATAGCGAAATGTTGAAAAGCGCGAGAGAAATCCTCGAAAGGCTTTTCATTGGGAGATTTCGAAAAGGACGAGAGTAACAAGCGAGAGGCTTCCCATCGGGAAAGGTTGAAAAGGGCGAGAGGAAACTCTCGAGAGACTTCCCATCCCGAAAGGTTTAAAACCGCGAGAGAACCAACCATCGAGCAGCTTGCCATCTGGAAGCGTCGAAATGCTGGAAAAATCATCGAGATGAGATTTGCCGAAATGCGAGATGGAAATGAAGCTTTCAGAGTCAAACTTACCGCATTTCTGGTTTAAGTCATAATTTCTCAAAGGAGTCCATCTGCTTATCCAATCTCTTTTTAGCTCACAGGCTATCTAAGCCTGAGAGCTAATGTACCGTCGGTTCTGTGAGTATGCATGTACTGTACGTACGTACGTACGTATGTATGTACGTAACGCGATAACTCTTGATTAAAATGTACGATTTGCTTCAATTTTTTTTATGTTCATTCTGATAAGGCGTTCCGCTGTTTAGTTTTGACGGTTCATTGGTTAAGGATAAAGGGAGACAAGGGGGGCTGGTCCCCCCCCCCCTCCTTAATTTAGATAAATAGGTTTTTCATGCAGAATTCTTCGATTTGCTCCAAATTTCGTATACCGGTTTATTATGTTAAGGAGCTTTCCTGATTAAACTTGGAGGTTCATTAGTTAAGTATGAAGGGGGAGAAGGGGGCTAGACCCCCCCCCCCTTAATTTAGATAAATGGGCTTTTCATGCAGAATTATTTGATTTGCTCATAATTTGGTATACCGGATTATTATGTTAAGGAGCTTCCCTGATTAAACTTGGAAGTTCATTGGTTAAGGATAAAGGGGGAGAAGGGGGGCTGGTCCGCCCCCCCCTTAATTTAGATAAATGGGTTTTTCATGCAGAATTATTCGATTTGTTCCAAATTTGGTATACCGGTTTATTACGTTAAGAAGTTGCCTTGATTAGATTTGGAGGTTTACGGGTTAAGTATAAAGGGGGAGAAGGGTGGCTGGTCCCCCCTTAATTTAGATAAATGGGCTTTTCATGCAGAATTATTGGATTTGCTCCAAATTTGGTATACCGGTTTATTATGTTAAGGAGCTTCCCTGATTAAACTTGGAAGTTCATTGGTTAAGGATAAAGGGAGAGAAGGGGGGCTGGTCCCCCACTTAATTTAGATAAATGGATTTTTCATGCAGAATTACTCGATTTGTTCCAAATTTGGTATACCGGTTTATTATGTTAAGGAGCTTCCCTGATTAAACTTGGAGGTTCATTAGTTAAGTATAAAGGGGGGAAAGAGGGGTAGACCACCTATTTAATTTAGATAAATGGGTTTTTCATGCAGAATTATTCGATTTGCTCCAAATTTGGGATACCGGTTTATTATGCTAAGAAGCTGCCTTGATTAGATTTGGAGGTTTATGGGTTAAGTATAAAGGGGAGGGGCTAGTCTCCCCTTAATTTAGATAAAAGGGTTTTTCATGCAGAATTATTGGATATGCTTCAAATTTAATATACCGATTTATTCCGATATGGCGCTTCCTTCATTAGATTTGGAGGTTCATTGGTTAAGTATACAAGGGCGAAAAGGGTGCAAGTCCCCTTAATTTAGATAAATGGATTTTCATGGAGAATTATTCAATTTACTTTAATTTTTTTTTCTATGTTTGTTCTGATAAGGAGCTTTCCTGATTAGATTTGGAGGTTCATTAGTTAAGTATAAAAGGGTTACAGGGGTTAGACCACCCTTAATTTAGCGATATGTTCCTTTTTTTCATGCAGAATTATCTGATTTGCTTCAAATTTGATATACTGATTTATTATAGTTAAGGAGTTTCCCTGATTAGATTTGGAGGTTCATTGGTTAAGTATAAAAGGGACAAACGGGGGATATTTCCCTTCATTTATTTTTTGAGGGACATTATTCTTTGAAATATGAGTATAATATACAGTTAGTGTTAATAACCTGTGATCTCAACGCCATCAGTTTAACTGGCACTTATCATTTTATTGCTATTAACCGATGTGGGTTATGAAGCATAGTGGTTTATGTATTCAGTTCTGTATAGTCCTAGTTTCAAACTTTACTGTTAAATTTAGTGTCATTTTGCAACGAATTTTCAATGTTTCTCTTATTTTAGCTCTGCCAAGCTGCCCCATACCTGGAGACTCAGATAAATACTATTTATTAAATATAAAAAGTTCAAAGAGGAAGGTGAGTGAATTCTGGTGTGCGCGAGAGTGCACAAAGGGAGGGGGGGGGGGCGGGTAATTTTCAAACTTTTACCAAACCTCTCCTTGACATATCATCGGAAAGTCCTTTCACCACTCTTTCATATTATGAACCTTTCTCCTCCCAGAGTTGAATTCCGGAAGGGGTTCGGGGGGGGGGGAGCGGTGCGGGGGTGACTTTTTTTTTTAATTGTAGAGATTTCTACAATAAATATCATTAAATGAGTTTTTTTAATGGAGCTCTCCGATAAATATTATTTATTAAATATAAAATTTTAAAAGTGGGGCTGCATGATTTCCGGGTATATTCTAGGATAAAAGAGGGAACCCACGTGGGAGGGGTAGATTTCAAACTTTTTTTGGACCAGTCATTTGATCTATCATCGGAAAGTTTTCGGTTATCATCGCAAAGTTACTCTTTCATATTATGAACCTTTCTTCTTCCTTCCTTAGTTTGGCGCCCCGAGAGAGGCACTTTTCGAACTTTTTTGAAATCGTAGCGTTTTTAAACATTTTAGATCGGATTTTTTTACGGAGCCCTCCGATAAATAATTTTGAATATATGAAAATTTCAAAGAGAAGGATGGGCATGTTATATTTCGGGGGGGGGGGGGGCACGATAATTGGAATCCTGGGAGTTGGGACTCTTTTCTATCTTTTGCTGACACCCCTCATGTGATATATCATTGGAAAGCTCTGTGACTACTATTTCATTTTATATATCGCCCGCGCCCCTCCCCTTACTTTGCCCCCGAGCGGGGGCACTTTACTAAATTTAGCCGACACCCCTCATGTGCCATACCGTTGGAAAGTCTTGTGACCACTTATTCATATTATGCCCTTTCCTTGCCCCTCCCTCCTACTTTGCTCCCGGCGGGAGTTCGTTTATTGTATTCCAGTCGAAGACTTTATAAAAATGGGGAAATTAAAGATCCAATCTCAAATGATGTAGAAATATCAATAAAAAATTTTGATCCCTTTTATCATACTTTAGTTCATATTTTTGCCACTAGGGGGTGCTTTTGATTCTTATTTCTTTGGCCATTTTGGTACTAATTGCCGAAAAATTCTAATTTTTGATACTTAAACTCCCCTTACCGCTTCATAGCTACTCGCGTTTTTTTCAGCTTTTTTCAACCAGGGGGCACCGTTACAAGACTTTTCCAGTCTTATGGCTCCTTTATAGTTTCCCTTTGGTTTGTTGTTTTTTTATTCCCTCTGTTTTCAGTTACCCTATATTTAATAAAATCTGCCTTATATATATGTAAAAACAATGATTTCAATAATCGATTCTAGACCATCTCCTTTGTAGATTCTCGAAAGTAATCGATGACTGTATCGATTGTGTATTTTACGATAACGATTTTTTTCGATTGGTAAATTTTCGAGAATCGCCCATCGCTAAGCTCTATCACTACTATGAAATTGTCGGCCAGAATAATAGCTAAGTTTTCCAATAACTGTTTTTAGCTTTTCTCGTTATAATCGATTGTAAAACATCTCGATTGTAGATTCTATGAATTAATCGATGGCTGTATCGATTGTGATTTTTTACGATGACGATTTTTCTCGATTGTCGAATTCTCGAGAATCGCCCATCACTAGGGTAGACCCCCTCCTTAATTTAGATAAATGGGTTTTTCATGCAGAATTATTCGATTTGCTCCAAATTTCGTATACCGGTTTATTATGTTAAGGAGCTTCCCTGATAAAACTTGGAGGTTCATTAGTTAAGTATGAAGGGGGAAAGGGGGGTAGACCCCTCCTTAATTTAGATAAATGGGTTTTTCATGCAGAATTATTCGATTTGCTCCAAATTTGGTATACCGGTTCATTATGTTAAGGAGCTTCCCTGATAAAACTTGGAGGTTCATTAGCTAAGTATGAAGGGGGAAAGGGGGGTAGACCCCTCCTTAATTTAGATAAATGGATTTTTCATGTAGAATTATTCGATTTGCTCCAAATTTGGTATACCGGTTCATTATGTTAAGAAGTTGCCTTGATTAGATTTGGAGGTTTACGGGTTAAGTATAAAGGGGGAGAAGGGGGCTGGTCCCCCCTTAATTTAGATAAATGAGGTTTTCATGCAGAATTATTCGATTTTCTGATAATTTGGTATACCGGTTAATTATGTTAAGGAGCTTCCCTGATTAAACTTGTAAGTTCATTGGTTAAGGTTAAAGGGGGAGAAGGGGGCTGGTCCCCCACTTAATTTAGATAAATGGGTTTTTCATGCAGAATTACTCGATTTGTTCCAAATTTGGTATACCGGTTTATTATGTTAAGGAGCTTCCCTGATTAAACTTGGAAGTTAATTAGTTAAGTATAAAGGGGGGTAGACCCCCTCCTTAATTTAGATAAATGGGTTTTCATGCAGAATTATTCGATTTGCTCGTAATTTGGGATACCGGTTTATTATGTTAAGAAGCTGCCTTGATTAGATTTGGAGGTTTATGGGTTAAGTATAAAGGGGAGGGCTAGTCTCCCCCTTAGTTTAGATAAAAGGGTTTTTCATGCAGAATTATTCGATTTGCTTCAAATTTAATATACCGATTTATTCCAATATGGCGCTTCCTTCATTAGATTTGGAGGTTCATTGGTTAAGTATACAAGGGCGAAAAGGGGGCAAGTCCCCTCCCCTTAATTTAGATAAATGGATTTTCATGGAGAATTATTCAATTTACTTTAATTTTTTTTTCTATGTTCGTTCTGATAATGAGCTTTCCTGATTAGATATGGAGGTTTATTAGTTAAGTATAAAAGGGTTAAAGGGGTTAGACCACCCTTAATTTAGCGATATGTTTCTTTTTTCATGCAGAATTGTCTGATTTGCTTCAAATTTGATATACTGATTTATTATAGTTAAGGAGTTTCCCTGATTAGATTTGGAGTTCATTGGTTAAGTATAAAAGGGGCAAACGGGGGATATTCCCCTTCATTTATTTTTTGAGGGACATTATTCTTTGAAATAAGAGTATAATATACAATTAGTGTGAATAACCTGTGAGCTCAATGCCATCAGTTTAACTGGCACTTATTTTTTTATTGCTATTAACCGATGTGGGTTATGAAGCATAGTGGTTTATGTATTCTTGTTCTGTTTAGTCCTAGTTTCAAACTTTACTGTTAAATGTAGTGTCATTTTGCCCGAATTTTCAATGTTTCTGTTATTTTAGCTCTGCCAAGCTGCCCTTACCTGGAGACTCAGATAAATACTATTCATTAAATATAAAAAGTTCAAAGAGGAAGGTGAGTGAATTCTAGGGGGCGCGAGAGTGGACAAAGGTGGGGCAGGTAATTTTCAAACTTCTACCAAACCTCTCCTTGACATATCATCGGAAAGTCCTTTCACCACTCTTTCATATTATGAACCTTTCTCCTCCCAGAGTTGAATTCCGGAAGGGGGCGGTGGGGGGGGGGGGAGCGGTGCGGGGGTGAATTTTTTTTTAATTGTAGAGATTTCTACAATAAATATCATTAAATGAGGTTTTTTTAATGGAGCTCTCCGATAAATATTATTTATTAAATATAAAATTCTAAAAGTGGGGCTGCGTGATTTCCGGGTATATTCTGGGATAAAAGAGGGAACCCACGTGGGAGGGGTAGATTTCAAACTTTTTTTGGACCAGTCATTTGATATATCATCGGAAAGTTTTCGGTTATCATTGGAAAGTTACTCTTTCATATTATGAACCTTTCTTCTTCCCACCCTAGTTTGGCGCCCCGAGAGAGGCACTTTTCGAACTTTTTTGAAATCGTAGCGTTTTTAAACATTTTAGATCGGATTTTTTTACGGAGCCCTCCGATAAATATTTTTTAATATATGAAAATTTCAAAGAGAAGGATGGGCAGGGTATATTTCGGGGGGGGGGGGGGCACGATAATTGGAATCCTGGGAGTTGGGACACTTTTCTATCTTTTGCTGACACCCCTCATGTGATATATCATTGAAAAGCTCTGTGACTACTATTTCATTTTATATATCGCCCGCCCCCCCCCCTACTTTGCCCCCGCGCGGGGTCCCTTTTCTAAATTTAGCCGACATCTCTCATGTCACATATCGTTGGAAAGTCCTGTGACCACTTATTCATATTATGCACTTTCCTTGCCCCTCCTCCCTACTTTGCTCCCCGCGGAGGTTCGTTTAATGTATTCCAGTCGAAGAATTTCTAAAAATGGGGAAATTAAAGATCCAATCTCAAATGACGTAGAAAAATCAATAAAAAATTTTGATTCCTTTTATCATCCTTTAGTTCATGTTTTTGCCACTAAGGGGTGCTTTTGATTCTTATTTCTTTGGCCATTTCGGTGCTAATTGCCGAAAAATTCTAATTTTTGATACTTAAACTCCCCTTACCGCTACATAGCTACTTGCGTTTTTTCAGCTTTTTTCAACCAGGGGGCACCTTTACAACACTTTTCCAGTCTTATGGCTCCTTTATAGCCTCCCTTTGGTTTGTTGTTTTTTTATTCCATCTGTTTTCAGTTACCCTATGTTTAATAAAATCTGCCTTATATATATGTAAAAACAATGATTTCAATAATCGACTCTAGAACATCTCCTTTGTAGATTCTCGTAAGTAATCGATGACTGTATCGATTGTGTATTTTACGATAACGATTTTTTTCGATTGGTAAATTTTCGAGAATCGCCCATCACTAAGCCCTATCACTACTATGAAATTGTCGGCCAGAATAATAGCTAAGTTTTCCAATAACTGTTTTTAGCTTTTCTCGTTATAATCGATTGTAAAACATCTCGATTGTAGATTCTTGGAATTAATCGATGGCTGTATCGATTGTGATTTTTTACGATGACGATTTTTCTCGATTGTCGAATTCTCGAGAATCGCCCATCACTAGTTAGAACAGCTTTATAGCATACTCATATATATTTTTTTTTCTTATATAAATATATGGTTGATAAGGAATAAATTATTAGTGCACTCTATATTAGGATAGCGGTCAGCTATAAGCCTAAATATAATAAAATATACAATAAGTGCTAAGATTTATTCCGGTAGTTCAATTACAACTTATATGCTAAAGTCTAGAATTTAGACAGCAGGGATAAGTTTTATGAACAAAAGTGTTATAAAAAAATTTAAAAAAAGGATTTTGGTGTAGCACATTGGTTTAAAAAAAAACATATATATGTATAACAATGGACAAGGCAAGTTATTTCAATATGATTGCACACAAAATTATTGTAAAAAAATTACACAAATAAATAATTGAAGTAAAATTAAAATTTTCTCATCAAAGGCTTTCTGTATAGGGTGCAATTTTGGCCTACGGCTGGGTATGCACCAACACCAACAAAATTTTTGTAGAAAATTTATCAATTCATCAAGGTAAATCTTTCATCACTTAGTTATAAATTTCAGGATTCTTGGCTGAAAAAGGAATCGAAGAAAAAATTAAGTATGGTATAATTACTAGATGTTATGCTCAGAAACAATAAAATTAGTAATATTATATTGTAAAAAGCAGCATTTTGAGTTTTATTTAGGAAAACTTTTGATTTTTAGGTTTTACACATTTATGGAGTGTCTAGCTCAGTGTATAGTTCCTAGATTTAATAAAAAAAATAATAAATAAAAATATAAGTTGGTGTTGTTTTCAAAATAAATAACAAAAGGTATAGCAATTAGCGTTTACAGTTAAAATTTATGGAATTTTCAGCAAAATTAACATTAGACAAACATAGTTTATATTATATTTAACTTGATAAGCTAATTTACTTTTATTAACGGTATTCAATTAGAATTAAAGTAGGCTTAAATTCAAGTTAAATTAATTAATAACATTGTTGTAGTGTAAAATTTTATGTAAGACTATTATATTTTTATTGTATATATAAAAATATGCAAATTTAATAATTAATAAAATGTATTAGCAAAATTATTTAATATAAATATTAAATGACATCTTGCTGAAATCAGCTAGAAATTAGATTTTTTTTTTTTTTAAATGAAATATTTTATAAATTTATGTTATTTTAGAATTTAAGCATTTTTTTTCTCTTTACTTTCCCTTAGAATTAAATGCAATTCTAAATTTAACACATATAAATATACATAGTATTGATAAATTTGAGTGTGTGAGTTCATAAATTTTTTTTATATATAATTTGGCCAATTTAACATAAGGAAACAAAATAAATAAATAAATATATTTATATATATTGGCCTTATTGTTATTAAAATATGTAGTATGGCTTAATAAATTTATTTACTTAATTTTTTTTATAGTACGTACAGTAATTATTTTAAAAACTTGATCTATAAAAAAAAAATTGGATGTGGTTGTTTGTGAGTATACAAAGATTTTTTCTGCTGGCAGAAGTTCTTTGGTCCGGCCGGGTACTCATAGATGACTGCATACGATTTTACGTAGTAATTATCATTTGCTTTTTTTTTTAAATTATACAAGTGTATTAAGTACATTTTTTTTAATAATTAAATAATAATTATTAATGTTTGATTAATAATAATAATTTAGTGTCTTTTACTTTTTAAACATATCATTAAAGTTTAGACAGAAGAATTCACATACGGAATGTTAATGATAAATTAATTTTTGAATAAATAAATTTTTATTTCATTCAGTAAATAAATAAATATGAAAATTTAACAATCTTTTAAGATAGAATTGTTGGCTAAATAAATAATTATTAAAGAAAAAAAAATTGTTCTCTTCTTCGTCAATGGCATTTTCTGACAACACTATTTAATAGTATTAAATGAAGGTGCATTTTTAAGGTCAGCGTAATGCATATTTTGCATTTTGAGAGGCTGTAGAAGTCATATTTCCGTGTTGTTTACATTTTAATAGTAAACAATATCATGAATCAAAATTTGTGTTTGTTAGAAAGGTCTAAAAATATACAATGTAATCTGTTAAAGAAAATTATATGCATTTTTTTTTTAAATCCTGAAAGGCAATTTGGTTTAGATTTGAACCTGACAGCATAAAAAGCCACGCTCGCTTCAGTCGCAGTATGAGGCAGGAGAATTCAAATGCTAGAATCGCCATTTTCCCCTACAAAATAATAAAAAAAGCAGAAGGTTTACATTAGATATGATACAAATACATACACTGTTTATGCATAGATTATGTTAAATATTACATACAGGCATGCACAGTTAGTTAAGAAGAAAGTATATCAAGAAATTATACTAATTAACAAGGTAATTACAAGCATGAAATGGTTTTAAATACATACTTTGGGAAGTCGTAAAAATTTTGTCACAGCACAAATCACCTCGCAGAAAGTGATTAGTAGCTTGACCAACCCCTCGTTTCGAAAGGATCGGGGACGTTCAAAAACTGGTTTTATTTTCCTCTCCTTCTTCTTCTTCTTTTTTTTTTCTCGTATCGGGTAAAGTTGGAAAGCATTACGTAATAATATATTAAAGGAGATGAAATAGCTTGTATATGTTGACGTATCATACATGTTAGAAGTAACAAATAAATAAATAAAATAATGTAACCAGTTTGTATACAATATATTTCTGATTATAATTTGAATACATCAGATTAATTATGGGAAAAAAAACATGTCATACGACAAGCATTGTATTTACTTTTATTCAGTATAAAATGTGTTTTAAATGGAACACTGTGTCATAAGGTTATATGTGATGAAATAATATGTCAAATGTGTATGCCATTATTTTTCCAGTAATTAGGTTTATTTCGGCATATTAGTTTCATACAAAATTATAGCTTTGAATGTATGTTGGGCACTTAAACTGTAAAGTTACAAAATTATTAAACATGTGTGTGGTAAAGAAAAAAGGCTTCGAGAAAGACGTCAGATTTTCTGTACAGAGGTCTTCTATAAATGTGAATGTCAACAGACAACTATGCTATCATGTGTTGAACTTTCTGTTATGGAAAATAGAAGAACTTCTTATAAAATATACCAGAACTATTGATAATTAAACTTTGCAGTCTTACCTCAAAAACTGTGTAGATACACAGTCATATGGACACGTACATTCTTTTACAAAAAAAAAAAAAAAAATAAAACCAGCAATCAGTTTTTATTATTTTTTTTTCTGACTACCGGGAGAGATGCTGGGCAACATATAACTATGATATGTTCCCGCACCATGATGGTTAAATCAAAGTAAAATTGCGTAATTTGTTATTTCTGTTTGTATAAATATTTTTTATAAAATATAATTATGAGTGTAAAATTATAATGTTTATATATTTAAGTAAAATAAGAGTGTAAGTTCATACAAAAATTATTAAGTTGATTTTAAATATTAAATATATATTTTTAAAAAATTGTTGTATTGTAAAATGAATGTATAATGTTGAATAGAGTTCGGATCTCAGACAACAACAATAGCCAGACGGCATGGTGTCGTTTTATGACAAGCCAACGGAAAGTGTATAATTAGAAATCGTAAAATAATAAAAACGTTGGAATAAATTTATGGCCTCAATAAAAGTGTTGGGATAAATTTATGGCTTTTCAGACCACCCAAACTTTAAGGCAGATAATAATATTAAAGTATATGTAAGGGGCCATTTGCAGACTGTTAGCTAATAGGCCTATCGAAGTATAATAAAAAATCTTCTCACATCCAATAACAGTGGACTAGACAAAAATAGTTCCACCCACTGCAGGAGTTGGTGGGCAAGAAGAATAAGGTTTGAAAAAGAGAGTCTGAAAAAAGATGTAGAGGACGCAGGAGCTCTCCTAAAAGCCCGTGCAATGAATCCCGAAAGTCCTAGCAATGCCCAGGCGAGATGGACATATCGGAGCGAGCCTAATCAAGCCTAATTGAGGATGTCTTCCTGATGTACATATCGGAGTGAGCCAAATCAAGCCTAATTGAGGATGTCTTCCTGATGTACATATCGGAGTGAGCCTAAGCAAGCCAAATTGAGGATGTCTTCCTAATGTTAAAATAAAGAAGATTATTCTACAGAGGTCCGTAGCTATGCATCCTGCCATCCCGATGTTGCCGCTCTGATACGAAGCGAATTCCGGATGACATATGGACATGATCCTAAGCAACGCGACAACTCTGAATTTGATGAATAAAGGCCACCATCCCGTATATAAAAAAAAGGTACTTCTTTAAACTTTTTCTTTTACCACTTAAGATCATATGAAAAATCATAAATATACTTTTCTGATATTTTATGGTAGAGAGTAATCTGAGATCCGACAAAACCGATAATTAAATAAAATTAAGGTAATTTAAAAATGAAAGAGAATTATTCTTTTAGCAAAAAGAAAAAAATATAATAATTAGAGTAAATGAAAATATTGTCCTTTTTTAAAGATTAAATATACATAAATTAATGAGAAGCAAACAAAAGTATTGCTTTCTTTTTTTTGAATTAATATTATGTATTTCTGTATATAGTTGTGTTCAATGTAAATAAAATATTTAATCAAGTTTTAAAAGTTTCTGTAATTATTTAATTGATAATGTTTAAGGTGTGTCAATTTATTTTTACAGCTTAAATTTTAGTTTAATTCATAAGTGGAAGAGTTCGTCTAAATAATTCACAACGCAAACTCTTAATTTTATTCGTAATTATTTAAATTTAATAATTACATTTTGACGCGAATTTTAATTTAATTTTATTAATGCTTCGCGTTGCTCTTCTACTAGAATTATGTAATTACGATCACTTATGTTATTTGAATTTATCTAAGGTATATAAAATTATATACCAATTTGCTATGAGGTTGCTTGGATGATTTGGACCAATTAACAATTTTGGATGTAAATTAAATAGAAAATAAACAGGTGTAACTATCTGTCCAGCACTCTTGCACATACTCTCAAAGTGTATATGAATGATTTTTGTTTTGAGAAAGTGGTGCGAGATAGAATAAAAAAAAACTAGAGAAGGAAGATGACAGAAAACAGGAACAGTGTTGCTAGATTGGAGGGGGACCTTTTTTAATTCAGATTATTTGACTGTCACCACTTTTCAAATAGTATAATTCGCCTTATTTTTCAGAATTTTTGATCTATTTTTAAATAGGCTGAATATTTCTATTTCAAAAAACCGGTGACAATCAACAATTTGGGGACAAAAAAGTTCCTAATCTGGCAACACTGAACAGGAATTCTGCTTTTTCAGAATTTAGTGTCGCCCCCGATGAAATATATATATCTGTAAAGATATCGGATTACCGGAAAACAAATTCGTCGATTTAGTAGCGATGTACATGAAGAATATGTATGTAGCATGGGGTTGGAGCATAGATGTACGAACATGTAGTAAGTGAAACTAGATCAACAACTTCACCTATTTAATTGAACAGCTTAATCTTTGTATACGATCATCAGTTCTTATTAAAAATGGTTGGCAGTCAAGTGGCTAATGACAAAAAACAATGGAGATGAAGATTGGGATTTTTCCAGGAAACGAGTAACGAAAGCAATTCTGTTCACAGGATTTTATTCAATAAGATCAGGCAGCAGTTCTCACAACTCACGATGCAGTGCCATTAATAACTTCGATGTAGAAACATCTATAATCAATAGTAATCATTTGATTACATAAAAAGGTAAAATCTTTAGAACGAACGTCATTTTGTCAGACACACAGCCAAGGGGCAGTTTACATTAAAAAAAAACTCAGCAAAATCTGTTGGAGAATCGTGCGTAACTGCTTTTTACTTCCTAAGCGTAGGAATACAATTTTGACGTAGTATGCGTTCTAAACCAATTAAGATGTAATGATATCACGCCATGGAAAGAGTACTGACAGAGCGAGTGGAGGGATAATAAAGCAAAAAGGAACCCCGGAATTAAGCGCGGGAAGGTAAATCTCGGCTGGAAATGAAATAAAAATGGCTACCAAAGAACATTCTAAAACGTGAAAGATCGGAAATGGATCATTTAATTTAAGAATATTAAAAGCTTAATAATAAAGTGAATCAGACAAGTGAGACATTAAATTAAAGGGAATTTAACAGAATTAATCATAGATATTATTTAAGAATAAGGATTTAGTGAATATAGAGTAGTAATTTAGAATAGTACAGGGGAATCGCGGAGATAGATCTAATATTGTAACATTTATATATATATATGTGTGTGTGTGTATAAATATAGATAGTACAAAACGTATTTTAGTTTTAATACTTAAAACACACGCTTTTATTTTATATAAAATGACTTCATTCGCATCCGCTGAAGAATTCCACATTAACGATCCAGTCTTAAACATCTACAGAAAAGAATTCATAGGACGTCACTATCGCTGAATAATACACAAATCCAGAAAAAAAAAAACCCCGATTTCATCATTCAAGAAATTCGACAAAAAAAATCGGCTAGCTAATGATTCATATGCCTTCATTTGTTTGTAACATTAATATCGATACTTAAAATTAAATATAGTTTATAATAGCTCCATGTTTGATCAGAAATCATTCCTTTATATTTTTTTCAAAATAGCATGTATTTTAATTATTTTTTTTTTAAATTGTTGTGGGAAAATGGCAACAAAAATATATAATTACTATTTTTCCTTTACTTTCTACAGAAATGGAGTGCTTGAGTTCCCAACATTAAACTGATAGCGCTAAAACTACAAAAATTTGATATCTTAAAAATTAATTGAGATGCAGTTTTCAAACAAATTGCATTTAAAAGTGTTTTTTTTATTCCTTATACGACGGTATAAAAATTGAAAATGTGCGATGCTTAGAAGTTAAAAAAATTGCAGTAGAGATTATCCGTATTTAAGCGTACAATGTTACACGTGCTTTGTTTTACGGCTGGCATATAAAACAGAATATTATTTTTTAGAGACGTCACTTAAATTGCTAAGAGAAAGAAATAGCATATTCGGGGCTAAAAAACGCCAAGTGGCAGCCCTGAAATAAATCCGTACCCAAGGAGTTAAAATATGTCACGTTCCCGAGTTTTTTTCTTATTGAAATTAACATTGTAGCATCCACGTGAATAACAAATGTCGAATTACCGGGGTAGTCGAGTAATTCCGGTGTCAAGTAATCGCATTTGCACTGTTTGTGTAAATATTTTCGCCTAGTTATCTCTGATAAGGATTTACGCATCAAAGTAATCTTAATAGAGATTATACAGAATCATTCATTTGCGTTGACAATTTCGTACGGTCTCTTTTAAAGCATGAGATAATATAGCACATTACTAATTGATAAATCTTCTGCTAAAGCACATTTCTGCACAATTAAGAGATAATTAGGTTCAAGCTGTAATTCGTGAGATAATATTTGAAATTTACAGTTTGATACATAACGTAGCTCTTAGGTTGAGGCAGAACGAAATTGAGAGAGGGGCAAGATTTTGGGACAGATATGCCTGTAAACCTCCGTTTAACATAAGTTTTAAACACTCGAACGTAAAAAGAAAATAATAAATGAAAATTTATCCTCATGCAAACTTCAGGGAGATAGAGCTTCCCTGATGAAGAACTCTTACAAGAAAGGTCTCCATACGGTCATACTCCGAAAAATCTGAAAAAATGGAGATTGTTCTTCTCATGAGGATAGATATGTTTATAAAAAAATTTCGGCAGAAACTCGACAGAGTGTCCGTAAAAAAACAATGAAATTTTCGTTATTTGGCGATGTAACGCCGGTTAGCGATGGAATAAAATTTCCAGAATACTTTTTTATGTCACATACACTTTAAGGTAAAAACGTTTTATGTTGAACTTGTTTAAATAAATTTAATTTAAATAACTTTAGTTTTGTCAGTTTTAGTTTGTTTTAACTATAGTTTTGTCATATATACATTTTAATGAAAGTTAACTATGAAACTTTATGAATTTAAACAAGATTTAAATTAATTAAAATTGTTTTAATCTCAAAATTAAGTCCAATTGAGCCCTGTCAATTCAATTTTGTGGCTATGGAAGCAAAATCTTCTCCGATATTGAAATGTTTAACTGCAGCATCCTTCATCAGGCCTTTATTTCGGAATAAGCTTAAATATACGAAAATATATTTTTTAATATGAAAATATTTTTTATATATGAAATTATTTTAACAGTCATGAAATTAAATAACTGCAGACACGCATTCTAAAAATCAATTTACCATCTCGCTGAGTAATTGTTTTACCAAAATCGCTTCAAAAATTGCGTATTTAACTCCTTCGCGACGAGCGTCTTTATTTAGAATTTTTATTCTTTATCTTAGAATTTTTATTCTTTTGCCACCGGTTTTTCAAAACAAAAATTTTCGTCTGATTTAATCGGGAAAATGCTCCGATTAGATAAGGCAAAATTTACGATAAAAAATAATTGGTGGGAATGATCAAGGAGGGTTAATTAGACGGAAAAATGCATCCCCGATGAAATCTCGGGTTGCGCAAATTTTGCTACTTTTACGCTGCCCGAGAAACTGTCGGGTTGCGCAGCGAGAGGGTTAGCAAGCAATTTTCAGATGCATTAAAATAGTTTGCTTTTGGAGAGGAAAAGTGTTTCTCGCCAAATCGTGTGACGCTTTCGTCTTTTCGCGCCAAATACTCGATATCATTTTATTTTTTTACAGACTTTCTATTGTGATTCCGCCTCTAAATTTGACTGATCCTTTATTACATACATAAGTAGTTTAATTAGTAGTTTTTTCCAAAATATCCTGAGTATGCCCAGTAAGGAGACCTTCCTTCTTAGTTCCTCTTTCTCATAGAGTTTAATTATTTTAAGTCGTTAGTGAAGAATAAATTTATATTTTCCCTTCAGAATCATCAGAGATATTGAAAATTTAGTTAATTAACCTTTTCAGGGGCAAAACAATTCCATTGCTAAAGTGTTGAAATTAATGACAGACACCGGAATTTGAAAAAAAATTTATTTTTAAATATGAAAAAGCTATATTCCACACACACACACACATAATAAACCGAAATATAAAAAAAAAAAAATCTGGTGCCAATGTGGCATTTGGGAATAAAAAATTAAGTGGTTTCATAAACATGCCACCGCCCCTCAAGGTATTAAAATCGTAGTTGAAAATATAGGAAGGGCAATGTCCCTCCCTACCGTCTTTATTGACGACGCCTATATATTTGGTCAACATATTCATCTGACGTCAAAATTTAATTCCCGATGGGAAAACAATTGAGACAACTTTTGAATTCAAATTTTGATTGAACATGAAATTTGACAATTCAAAATTTTGAATAAGAAACGAAATTTGTAGAAAGACTCTACTTTCTAATATATGTAATCAGAGAATGTTTTAAAATCAATTTGATTATGTATATTTTTCTGATTTGATTTCTATTAATCTATACTAATATTATAAAGAAGTAAAGTTTGTTTGTTAGAGGTAATCTCTGGAGCTACTGAACTGATTTCAAAAGTAATGGTATCAAAATGATGGTGTTAGTCCAACTTAGAACATAGGCTATATTTTATGTCAGTGCCACTACCCCAAAGGGGGTGCTTGAGCAAAAAACGTTCTAAAAATGCGATTTTTGCGTTACTGAAGGGCCTAGAAATATGAAATTTGGAATATTAGTTACTTATAAGATATAAACGATGTCTAAGAACAGTTCTTAAACAATTCGAAATTTAAAAGGGGTGAAAATGCACAAAAAGCGTTCTAAAAAACGTTCTAAATGGTAGTTTCTACACAATCTCAGGAAATACCAAACCGATTTAAAAAATATTGGTGTCAAAATGATGGTGACAACCCTTGCTCCAAGATAGGCTATGTTTTATGTCGGTGCCACTACCCCAAAGGGGGTGCAGGAGCAAAAAACGTTCTAAAAATGCGATTTATATGTTACTGAAGGGCCTAGAAATAACGCCATTTGAAATATTAGCTACTTATTAGATATAAAGGGTTTCTAAGAACAGTTCTTAAACAATTCGAAATTCGAAAGGGGTGAAATGCGCGAAAAGCGTTCTAAAAAACGTTCTAAATGGTGGTTTCTACACAATTTCAGGAAATACCAAACCGATTTAAAAAATAATGGTGTCAAAATGACGGTGACAACCCTTGCTCCAACATAGGCTATGTTTTATGTCGGTGCCACAACTCGAAAGGGGATGCAGGAGCAAACAACGTTCTAAAAATGCGATTTTTGCGTTACTGAAGGGCCTAGAAATATGAAATTTGAAATATTAGCTACGTATTAGATATAAACGATTTTTAAGAACAGTTCTTAAACAATTCGAAATTTGAAAGGGGTGAAAATGCGCGAAAAGCGTTCTAAAAAACGTTCTACATGGTGGTTTCTACACAATCTAAGGAAATACCAAACTGATCTAAAAAATAATAGCGTCAAAATGATGGTGACAACCCTTGCTATAACATAGGCTGTGTTTTATTTGAGATATGTGTAAATACCGTTTAGTTATTTCTGAAAAGACTTTATAGGTCATTTTCTTTTTACAGCACAATTTGAACATTATATATATTTAAAAATTGATACTTTCCCCTTCTAAATTGGGTTTTATTTTATTTAGGAATTGTCTGTAAGTAATAAAATGCAACCAACAAAAATATTTTACAATGTTAACACTGGAACTACCGGAAATTTTTGTCAAGTTTTATAAAAATATTTTACACCAAAAGTTTGATTTAAAACAGTTTAATTTTATTATTTAACGTTTTTCTTCTTTGTATCTTTTAAACTTATTCCTTAATCAAATTTCTGGTTTGAACCGAAACATATTCATATGGTAGCCGTCAAAATGACGGCCTACGGTAGTTCTAGTGTTAAACATACAAAAATAAAATTTGATATCCCAAGTAGGCAGAGCAATGGCAAAGAAATATAATGGAGTTATGAATAAAGTGGAGGAGACAGATAGTGTAGAGGCTACCAATTGCGAGTGAAGTAACCGAGGTGGTTGTGACAATATGTCGACTGATTTGTTTTACATAGGATCAACAGTTTCTCGAAGGAAACTTCCTCGAGTAACTTTTGAATAGAAAATTTCTCTTTATTTTAGAGGCTTATTCATACTAAATTTCTTTCACAAATATGGTAAATATTTCTATTAGTGTTTACTGAAAAGTTGTTTCGGGTATTATAATCTTTTTCACTGACGGGAGGATGTTTAGGTTATCACAATATGGCGAAAAACCCAGATTTTGACTACCGTAGACATAAAGTTCCACCACTATAAATAAATATCTGTTTTTGGCCATAATTCTGAAATTCTGCATCAGCGTTTAAATAAGGAGAAAATTTCTATTCAAATTTACTGGCGGAAGTTTGCCTCGGATGTAATAAGCCGCTGCGAGATCGGTTACAGTTGTAGCTTCACCATTTTCAGGATATGTCAATTCCTCTTTATTCACAGTTCCAGTCCTATCTTAAATGGGAGAGGTAACCGAAAGATTAAAGAGGACGTCACACCAATCAAGGTCATGCGCCACGTAGCGGATGGGATTGAACTACAGGAAGATGCCTAACTGTTTTCTTACTTCACACCACTAAAATTGTAAAGTTTTTTTTTCACCTTGATTAATAGCTGATATCTCAAACATTAGATAAGGCGAAGAAAATTTCGTGGTATCAAGTGCATCTGGGCCCCATCCCTTCACGTTACACCGTTATTTTGCAATAAATCTGGTAAAAGAGATTCATATTCCATGAGCGACTAAAAATTTAGAAAATAGGCGCAGATGGTAGGTATTCTGTCATATATGACGTCACACTAAAAGCCCGCGTATGTGGATTTATCAATCCGGTCACAAAATGGCGCAGCTGTGTTAATTTACGCCCGATTACAGCATTAAGTTTGTACACTTAATATATATGCAGTTTTGCAGTTCCATGAGAGAGACAGGGGACTGTCACATAAATATAGAAATAACAAGGGAAACGGCAAAAAGCAAGGTTAGCTTGTCTACTATCATAACTATATACAGAAAAATGAATTCCAGTTAAAGAAGATTTAACATAATACAAAAAAGGCTTAATAGCTGTTGAGCTATCATTACAAAATTGAGGAAATAAAAGAGACAGGGTAATGACAGTCAATAAAAACACTTACCAAAATATAACTGGAAATCCCTAAGCTTTACTTGTTCATGCTTGTTTTTGCAAAACGAACAGTTCAAGATAACTATATCTTATAATGACACTGTTTACAGGTGGAATTTTGGGGTACTATGACTCCATAGAGCTATTAATAAAGAGGAACTGACATATCCTTAAAATAGTGAATCTTCAACTGTAACCGCATTCGCAAGGGCTTATTACCTCCGTTGGAAACGTCCACCAAACCAGTAAATTTACATAGAAATTTAATCCGTATTTAAAAGCCTTATTAATGCAGAATTTCTGTCATAAATAATGTCAGAAACACATTTTCATTATTGCTGGTAAAAGTTTACTTTTGCGGTAGTCAGGTCCTGAGTTTAAGCCATATTGTGACAACTGTTGAAACAAACTGACAATTTTACAGGAAAACTGACACCAGTAAAAATAAATAGAAGTTTTTACGGCATTTGTGAGAAAATATTTCCATGAACAGGACGTTTAAATAAGACAACATTTTCTATTCAATTTTACTGGTGGGAAGTTTTCCCCCGGCGGTATTCAGAAACTGTAGGTCAGATAAAAAAAAAAAAAAAAACAGTCGCCATCTTGTGACAACCTTCTTAAATTACTTCACTCGCAACTCGTAGACAGTACACTATATGTCGTAGACAGTAGACTATATGTCTCCTCCTCTTTATTCATAACTCCATTTATTGTTGTTGCCGGATGTTGGAATCATTACTTTCATTTTATGACAGGGAAATGATAAAAAACCAATTGAGATTTTTTATTATTTTTTCAGAAAAAGTCAAATCATGAAAATACTTTACTTTTACAATTTTTTAGTATTACACGATAGTTTTTAATAATTTAAACAACAAATTTATCTTGTTTTGGATGATTAATTTTTAAGAACTATTTTTGTGCTAAGGCAAAGACAGCGATACACAAGGGAATGACATTTATCATATAAAAAATTATTTAAGCGGCTTATATTTATAAATGATACGTTTTATTTCATTTTACAAACATAAAAACATCGATTAACGTATTCTAGCCTAATTTTATACATGTTTATTCATTACTTTTGAAACGAGAACAGAAATTTCGCTGTTTAGATAAAATATTCCTTATAATACAGTACCTAAATAGAAATTAATTAAAATCATTCATTTGCCAGGTTAGTTTCGCACCCTCTCTTGAAGGCCATGCGATAACAAAGTACGCTACTAACCAATTAATAATTCTTCTGGTAAAGCACATTTCCACACAATTATGGAACTATTAGATTGAAACTGAAATTCATGAGATAATAACTTGAAGCTTACATTTTAATACAACCATTTGGTCAACATAGTTTAAACTTAATTCTAAAGAGGAAAATAATTGAGGATGTAAAGGGAAACATTTGATTACAGTTTGAAAATTAATTTCATCATTCAGTGTTAAACATTCTTATGTCCAACAATTACATTCCCTTGTATATACAGGGTCTCCTGTTCTTATCGCCGATGGATAGCTAACTTTTAGTTTATTAAAGTTTCAGAAGTATACATTTAATTACGAAAATGTTTCATATACTGTTCTCTATCATATTAAAGACATTTACACAAAAAGAATTATTCTTGTTGAAGTTATGAAATTTAATTTCGTAGTCCCTGAGTTCTATATGTTATTTTCAGAAAACACTTTCCGTGCTCTTGGAAAAAACTCATTTTAGTCAAGTCGAAATTTTAAAGAGTTATGGTACAATAATTTTCAGCATTTTAACTCACTGAAAACAGCTCTTTCCATTTTGTTTTTGACTTTAGTTGATGAAAGAAGATTCTGGGAATGAAATTTCATGAAATATTTACCAGGAATATGTGTTTATATACAAACACGGACACAAATTTGGATTTGGTGCTCGAACCCAATGCTAGGTGGATTATTCTCAGGATTGTGAACTCTAATATTAACAGATGGATTTCTCATTTGAAAATCAGTAGATGCTGAAGCTGGTCCTACTCGGATTACTACTTTATACCATTCAGTAGTGGTGTTTGGAGGGTTTACTACCAGTTAATTTTTATATTCTGCTCTCAATGCATCAGTTAAACCTTGTAACATGATATTTGCATCTAAACACAATAACTACCGCATTCTAATTTTTTTATGGAAGTGTTCTTCCAACTGATACATAAAAGATAATTTTAAATTTGTGATATCAGCAAATTTAGGAACATTAATTTTGATGAACTTCTCTGTATGAAAATTGAAAGTCTCATAATATGTTTCACAATTAAGACATTTATTTACATAAGATGTTAAAGCACCCCCTTTAAGAAACGTTGTTGAATTTGTACATGTCTATTTAAACACAAATCATTTTTTTTTTTTTTTTTGTACAGAATTGACCAAAATGTTGTAGTTAATCTTGAATTTGTATACCAAGTTTAAGATTGAAGAAAATGCATTGTACCCCAGCGTTTGATTTTGGTTCATATACATTAACAAAAAAGGAGAATGTTCTACAAAAACCTTAAAATTAACAACAACAACAAAAAAAAAAATACAAAAAAAAAAAAAGCAATTTAACAAATTACAAGGACCATTTGGAAAATGATTTTTTCAAAGACTAAAATTTAAGACATAAAAAATCGCACGGAGTTGATCATACATTACGTACGCCATGAATTAAACATTAATAGTATTACACGTAAAAATTGCACGCGACAAAAATCGCCTGCGACTCGTACGTATTATCCACCTGAAACTTGCGTATTATCCAAGCATTTCATTGGCTGTTCGAGAAAAGGCTTTTCCATCGTCAGATTTCCAAGAAATCTGACAACCAATATTAAATGAAATTTCGTTCTTAAACTTCTAAACATCCCACAATATTATTTTTTACATCGTCGTATAGAGAAAAAAATGTACTTTTAAATACAATTTGTTTGAAAGCTGTATCTCAATTTGTTTCTGAGTTATTAATTTTTTTTGTAGTTTTTATTACTTTTTTGTCATAGTGGCAACAGAAGGTACCCATCGTTGTTGAAAGTAAAGGGAAATACATATTACTGTATAGACCAATCAGGAAACGAATAAAATGCGGATTAAACCAATAAAAACATTCAGATATGCCTTTGATTTCCTACCCTGACGAGAACAATAACCATTTTTCCAAATGGTTAAAAAAGGAGATTTATAGTTAATTCCATTTTCAGATATTAAAAACGAAATTTTCAATAAAATTTCAAAGAATAACTAGAAAATAATCTTAAAATTTTAAGAACAATATAAATTCTTTAATTATAGCAAAGCAATACAAAACTTTCTCAAAATATTATTTAAAAAATTTTGCTTACTGCACCATTACCACACCAATTCGCATCACAAGAGAGTGTTGCCAGATGGGCTACTTTTTTAAAATTCAGTTTCTTGATTGGCACCACTTATTTAATGACATATTAATTAAGGCGAAAACAAAGGGAATTTTAACGTTTCAAAAAGGTGATGCCAGTCAAGAAATCTGAATTAAAAGAAGTAGCCCACGGGCAACACTGTCACAAGGTTTAATCAATTTACTTTTTCATGTATCATGCTTTCAAGAATAGAACGAACAACCATTTCTGAAAAAAAAACAAACAAATAAACAAACAGAGAAAAGTGAAAAATATTCTTACAACAAACATAAAAAAAAAGGATTCTATTTCTTAAACTGTGAAAGAGTTTGAAAAATGAATTTTAATATAAAGAATGTAGTATATTATTTAAAAATCCCGATACCCGTGAAAGAAATATGATTCTCCTTTTCAACGGAAACTTTAATAAAATTATCGATATATACTCGTATATATATAAAGAGCATGGGGCAGTTTTGTTGGAAAGAAGAAAAGGACGAATGTATTAATCTTTGCAACGCATGAGTAAGAAATAAATGTTTGGAAATATCTTTCAATAGAGAAAATTAATCGCAAATATTTCAAGTATGTATTATAAAAACAGTGCGGTGCAAGTTTGCTTTTGTAAATGAATGTGTGAACAGAAAAGTAATTTGAGCTCCCTACTAAAGTTTCAACAGAAAATATTTTTATAATAAATAGAAATGCGAAAGCCGTTTATAGTTCAAAATTCTCGTATGTATCATTCGTTTTTATGCAAAGAAAAAAAAATGTTCCTCGCTGAAATTCTAAAGAAAAATATTTGTATGATAAATGAAAATACTGATTACAGTTTGCAGATGAATAATTTATATCTCCTTTTCTGTTCGATATTCCCCTGTTTAGTATTTGCTTTTATGGAAAAATGTATAAAAAAACGCGCAAATACCAAAGTTTCTGCATTTGAATTAATGTTTAAAAGTATTAGTTCTCTCATGTGCAGCTATATACATGGAATGTATGAAAAATATATTTTATTTAAATTAATACGTGAGCAAATTAAATAAATTTTAGTACGGCTTTGTAAAACATTAATTCAATAAAGAAACATTCTATAAACCCAAACAATAAAATAAAATGTACAAGAAACTGTTTTTACATAATTATTGAAGGCTGCTAAGAAAATATAAGTTCACTTTTATTAAAATATAAAAAAAGTACTTCCCAATTTCCCCACGCTACACCTTATACAATATTTAAAGTACACACAACCAAATAATATGCACACTTATCTTTCATTGTTAACATAACACAGGCAAAATAATAATGTTTTTCCCTCTTAAAAAAACTTCGTAAACATTCAGAATTTAAACTAAAACTTGAACAAACCAAACTATGCTATTTCATAACGAAATTTGCATCCCAAGGTTCAACCAATTTCATTTTTCGTCGATCGTTGCACCTTTCAAGAATATAACCAATAACAATTATTGTAAAAAAAAAAAAAAAAAAAAAAAAAGAAGAAGAAACCCTCGAAAAATATAATAGTAAATACAAAAAAATTAAGAGTTCTATTCTTGAAGATGTGAAAGAGTTTGAAAAATAAATTCATTCTCTTTTTAAACGGAAAATTTAATAAAATTATCAATATATATATATATATATTTATATAACCATTAATTAAACATAACCTTCCACCGTCAAATATTATGAATTAAAGCTATAAGTATTAAAAAAAAAAAAATTAATATAAGAATTATTATGGGAAAAAAAAGAAAAAAGTGGACACTGACAAAAATTGAAAAGCTTATACATTGAATTACGTTATCAAGGGCACAGAATTCAATGATATAAGCAAAATGGTTGTTTTCTGTGGGAAAAATAAGCTAAAGCTAAAAGTTATTTTCCCCTGTGCCCAAACAACCATAAAATTAAATGAATTGATTAAAAATGAAAGCAGAATAGAAACAAATAATATGAAATGGAAGAATCAATAAAACGTATTTAAATATTTATAGGATATAAAATATAAATAATAAACACCATACCGATTAATATTTCAGTATTTTACAAAAATCTACGCGCACATGGCTGCCAGTAAATCAAAAAGATTAAGGTGAATAAAACAGTTAAGAAATATCAGTAAATGATACCAAAGGATGCAGTTAATACATTTTGAAATAAAATTTGAAATACCTTGTTAAACACATTTAATCTAATATAAAATAAATAGATATTAATTACATTATTTAAAATGCACTATTAAATTAATTAATAACAGTTTAACAATATCGTCAAAATTTAGCTAAAAATACCCCCTGGTGTATTAAATTATAACTGAAATGGAGCTAGAAAAATTAACAATTAGAGCTATCTTAAAGAGACAAATTTAGTGCTGCCATCTAGTATTACTTCTATTAAAGAACTAACGCAAGATAAATATTTGTAAGCATTTGAATGTAAATAACTGTATAAATAATTGTAAGCATTTGAATGTAAATAACTGTATAAACAGCAAAACCAAACATATCCTCATATATAGAGAATTATAAACCGAATATAAACCACACAATGTATTTAAAAACTATTGTAAATAAAATTTAAAAGCATACAATAGCTAACTTATTTAAACTAAACTAAGAAATAAATAATTCTAGAAAATTGATAATATATAGCATATAGCTATATGCTATAAAACAAAATAAAATTCAGTAATAATTAATATAAATAATTATTAAATATAAAAATTATTTTTTATGAATTATATATCAGATATTTATAAAATGAACAGGAAATAAAAAACATGTGGAAGTAAATAGAAGGTTAAATGATACTTAAATACCCATTACTTAAAAAGCACAAATATAGAGTGTGGATTATCTTCAGACATCCATAAAAAACCATAAAGTATGAATGTGGGACATTCAAAAACATTAAACCGATAATAAATATTAAAAAGAATAGAGTAATAATAATAAAAATAATTACCCAATTTTAATGCATACAGTGTAACTATATTTATATTATACATACTTATATGTATATTATTCACTATAAGAATGGCATACTATTAGTAATTAATATGATATTGTCCTTAGTAAATTTAAAATTTAATAACAAATAATTGTAAATTAGATTAATCAATAATTAGGCTAATTATAATATTAATGAAATTCTCCAATTACATATAAAATATCAAATCAACATCCATATAAAATACGTAACAAAAATATAGTAATAATACAAGAGCCCCCATTTTTATATATATATATATATATATAATTAACCATTGCGTATTATCCAGACAACACCACCCTCCTCATATATATATATAATGCGTGGAACTGTTTTGTTTAGAAGAAGTAAACGATGAATATATTAATCTTCGCAGCGCATGAGTAGGAAAGGAATGTTTAAAAATATCTTTGAATAGAGAATATTAATAGAAAATATTTCAAGAATGTACTGTAAAAACAGTGCGGTGTAGTTTTGCTTTTGTAAATGAATGTGTAAACAGAAAAATAATTTGAATTCCCTACTAAAGTTTCTACAGAAAATATTTTCATAATAAATAGAAATACGAAAGCTGTTTAGAGTTTGAAATTCTCGTATGTATCATTCGTTTTTATGCAAAGAAAAAAAAAATTAGTTTTCCATTGAAATTCCAAAGAAAAATATTTGTATGATAAATGAAAATATTGATTACAGTTTGGAGCCAAATAATTTGTATCTTTTTTTTTTCTGTTCAATATTCCCCACTCTAACGTTTGCTTTTAAGGAAAAACGTATAATAAACACGGACATATAAATTTCCTGTTTTTGATTTAATGTTTAAAAATATTAAATATACATAGAACGTATGAAAAAATATTTTATTTAAATTAATACGTGAACAAATTTAATACGTGAATTTTATACGGCTTTGTAAAAAACTAAATATTGAATGTTTTACAAGCCCAAACAATAAAGTGAAAATGTACAAAAACTGTATTTACATAATTATTGAAGGCTACCAAGAAAATATAAGTGCAGTTCACCTTCATACAAATATAAAAAACGTACCTCCCAATTTCCCCACGCTATCCCTATGCTATGTTTAAAGTATGCTCATTTATTTTTCATTTTTAGGTGCGTTCGTAATCATATAAATACGTAGCACATATAGTTGTCGTCTTGCCCGTCCGTCTGTCTGCCTGTCTGCATATAACATCGCAAAAACTACCCAACCGAATGGTTTGAAAGTTAATATATATAATCGTTTCAGAATTTTGTCGATTTTTAAAATTTTATGAAAATCGAATCGAAACTTAAAAAGTTATTGATAAAAGTTTTCTTGATTCTATTAAATCTTATCATACGTAATGAATTCAATGATATCCTATGATCGGTAATGATTCTATGTTCCCATGATTATTATGTCCTATTTAAGATAGAGTCCTATTATTTACGTGTTACTGAATTTAATATGTATAATCATAATAAATTTCGTATTCATGCATTTTTACATAACAGTGCAACAGCTATTGCACAGATCTGAATATTTATAAAACTAGTTATAGAATGAACGCACCTCATTTGCCACATTTGACGTACAGTTTCCGACTTGTTAACATATCATACGCAAAATAATGCTCCCCCCCTCCTTAAAAAAATCTCAAAAACATTCAAAATTGAAACTAAAACTTGAACAAACCAAACTATTTTTATAGGTATTTCATAACGAAATTCGCATCTCAAGGTTGAACCAAATTTTTTTTTATGTATTATTGAACATTTCAATAAGATAACCACATTAACCATAACTGAAAAAAAAAGTTAAATATACTTTTGTTACAAATAAGGCATCTATTTCTTAACCCTTTTAGGGTCAATGTACTTATGTTGCTAAATTTGTTAAATCATTGAATGATGCTAAAATTTACGATCAAATTTATTTGAAAATAAGTAAAGCTTATCTGCACGTACATTATAAATGGAAAATTGTATTACAAAATGCTGTTGCCATTGTGGTATTTGGGATATAAAATTAAGTGGTAGTGGAAAAAAAAATAAACATCCCTTACTAACTCTGCAAAAAAATATCGTAGAAGAAAGTTACTGATACCACACGATTGGTAATAAAGACTACTTTTAAATGATGCATATAAAATTTTCTTAGGGGGCCATCTACATATTAAAACGAACCATAACTTTGTTTTTTTCAATAACAATACACAATTCTGACAGCATAAATAAAGTCTACACCGTTCAATTAGCCTAAAAACAAATTTTTATGCCATTCGTACGATAAGTCTTCCAGAAATTAATTATTTTAAAACAAGCGTATTTTAGGGCTGTGTCCAAATTGATTTTCGGTACTCGATTGTTGACCGAGAGAGCCCCCTTCTTGATCAAGGTAATTTAAGCGCCAATCAAGCAGTCATTGAAGACTGCTAGATTACAGGATAGCCTAAGAAATTTCAAAATAGCTAGTCACTTTTATCTATCATAGACGACCCCTTAAACTAGGGATGCACAACCTGTGGCCCGCGATGGGGTAACGTGTGGCTCGCGAACTTCGTCAATTTATAACTGGAAAAAATTGTAATTTTTGTCCAAAAGTCACAGGAAAAAATCGTGAATTTCGTCAATTTGCCGCGGGAAAATTTGAAAATTTTGTTGGTCAAATAAGAATCGCGAATTTCGTTGATCGGGCGTGGAAAAATCGCGAATTTCGTTGATCGAGTGCGGAAAAATAGCGAATTTTGTCGATTACGCTCGAGAGAATCGCAAATTTTCTTGATCGGACTCGGAAAAATCGCAAATTTCCTTGATCGGGCACGGAAAAATCGCAAATTTGGCCAATGAAGCACGAAAAATCCGCGAATTTCACTGTTCGGGCGCGGAAAAATCGCGAACTTCATTGGTCGGTCACGGAAAAATCACGAATTTCGTTTGTCGGGCACGGAAAAATTACGATTTTTGTCGATCAAGCGCGGGAAAATCGCAAATTTCGTTGATCGGGGCACAAAAAAATCGTCAATTTTGTTGATGATGCGCGAAAAAATTGCGAATTTTCTTGATCGACTGCGGAAAAATCGTGAGTTTCGTAAGTCGCGCGAAAAAAATCGCGAATTTCGTCAATTTGTCGCGGAAAAGAATTGTAAATTTCATCAGTCAGTTAGGAATCGTGAATTTCGTCTATCGGGAGTAGAAAAATCGTAAATTTGGTCAATTAAGTGAAGAAAAATCGCGTGTTTCGTCTGTTTATGGGGAATTTCGTCAATTTGCCGCGGGAAAAATTGCAAATTTCGTCAGTCAAGAATCGCGAATTTCGTTGATCGGGCTCGGAAAAATCGCAAGCTTTGTCGAACGGACACGGAAAAATCGCGAGTTTTGTCAATCGGGCTCGGAAAAATCGCGAATTTCATCGATCGGGCTTGGAAAAATCACAAGCTTCGTCGAATGGACACGTAAAATTCGCAAGTTTTGCCAATCAGGCTCGGAAAAATCGCAAATTTCGTTGTCAGGCACAGAAAAATCGCGACTTATCTCGATGATGCGCGGAAAAATTGCAAATTTCGTTGATTGGCTGCGGGATAATCGCGATTTTCGTCAGATTATCACAAGAACAAATCGCAAATTTCGTCAATTTACCGTTTGAAAAAAATCGCAAATTTAGCCAGAGTTAGTTAAGAATCCCGAATTTCTTTGATCGTTCGCGGAAAAATCGCGAATCTCGTCGGTCAGGGGTGGAAAAATTGAACTTTTCGTCGTTCTTGCACTAAAAAATCGCGAGCTTTTGTCGATCGGGATCCGAAAAATCGCGAATTTCGTTTGTCGGGCACGGAAAAATCGTGTATTTTGTCGATCAGGCGCGGAAAAACTGCAAATATCGTCGATCGGGTGCAGAATAATACGAATTTCGTCGACCAGGTGCGGTAAGATAGCGAATTTCGTCAATCCAGTGCGGCAAAATCGCTAATTTTGTCGATTAGACGCGGAAAAATCGCTTATTTTGTCGATCAGGTGCGGAAAAATCTCAAATTTCGTTGATTGGCTCGTCCTGCCATCTTCGTTCATAAAGTTCGCATTTTTATGCGGCACCAGCCATTTTCATGCCTATATTTGTTTTTTAGCACTTTTAATAAAACAAAATTTACTCTCCCGAATAAAGTACAGGAATATTATCACTCTTTCAAATTAATCCTTGTTATATATACAAACGTAAACTGTTGATATATCCTTGCCAACTGAATCGTATATGTTGACTGGGTAGGGGAACCTAGAGGGGTAACCCCCCCCCAACTCCCCGAAATAGAATTCTCTTCGCGTGACTGATGTGGCCCTCGACAACCCAGACATTTTTGAAAGTGGCCCTTCTCTTAAAAAGGTTGTGCACCCCTACCTTAAACCTTCATTTTGTCGTTTTTCAAGCATAATTTGAGAACTACTTGGAAGAAAAATGTGAAATTTTGGATTTCCATAAAGCAAGACTTAATAAATCTAAATCCATCAAAAAATTGTAGGTTGCAATTCATAAGTTTTTCGAATATTAATTTCATAATTCATAATTCATATCATAAAATTACAAAAATTGCAAATTCAACGTATTTATGTTTGGGTATTTTAGTATTATTGCTACACAAAAAATTAGCACATTAGGAGTATAATTTCAGGGGATATTAATGAAAATATGAAAATGTAATTTAACATTAGAAGCATTAAATTTTGAATATTTATAATTAAAAAATTACCATTCAAATGACTTGAAATTCGATGTCTAGGCATAGTTTGAACCGAAGATTAAAAATATCTTGTTAAAACTGGGTATTCCCATTGACAAAAATGAAGTTTGCGTTCAATTTAATACACTGGTTTCCAAAAATTAAGGAAATACAACAAAAGTAGCGATTACTCAAAATGTTACAAGTAGATTTTAATGAAACTGAGCCACAATATACAACACATAGTAATGTATAAAATAACATTAAAAGAAATTATCAGACGATTGTGCTGTTTCAGAAATTAACACAATTATAAAATAAAGAAAAGAAATGTGTCAGTTTGGTATAGGAAAAGTACCTTTAATATGCAATATGATCACCCCTAGAAGCAATACAGTAGATACAGCGATGTGTCATACTGTCAATTATGCGATTGATAAGTTCGCTGGGAATTGCGAGCCATTGCTCTTGTAAAGCATTTGTAAGCATGGCAAGGGTCTCAGGAGGGAAACTGAGAGTAGCAACACATCTTCCTAAAGCATCTCAAACGTACTCGATGGGATTCAAATCCAGTGATCGAGCTGGCCATTCGATGCGCTGAATTATCTGGTGCTGAGGATAATCTTCTACGATGTGAGCCCTATGCGGTCTAGCGTTATCGTCTTGTAACAGGAAATCATTATCTATTGCAGCGGCATAAGGGCTCACATAAGCATCAAGAATGTCATCGCTATAGACGTGAGCATTCACAGTTCCACGTGGAAAGACATGAAGGTCTGTACGTCCGCCCAAAGAGATACCATCCCAAACACAGACACTGACTCCTCCATAAGAATATCTTTTACGACCGTTTGATGGATGATAGAGGGTTCCCTGTTCCCTCCGAATCAAACGATTGAATGCTAAACTAGAACTCATCCGTGAAGAGAACACGCCTCCATTGATCAGCCATCCAGTGGACATGTTGACGTGCCCAACTTAGACGTTCCCTCCGGTGACGTGAGGTGAGCGGAATGCAAATGTCTGGTTGTATCGCGTAAAGATCACCTTCATGAAGCCTTCTACGCACAGTAGACGTTGATACCAACCTTCCAGTGGCTGCAACAAGGGAGGCTCTAAGATGAGAGGGTGTTGCTGTTCTATTCCTCCGTATGCATAACCGCAAATGTAGGTCATCGGTGCTTGTCGTAGCTGTTGCCCGTCCTTGGCTAAATCTTCCCTAGGCCGAACCAATGGTTTGAAATTGTTTTCAAAGCCTATGAACAACAGAAGGATTCAGATTTAGCCATCTGGCCACCTCTGTCTGACTTTGGCATACCTCCAATCTTCCAATGCTCTATATCGCAGTTACGCGGACAAATAATGCCTCGAGATCATACTAATGAATTGGCTATCTCAGATTTCTTATCTCATAATCACAGCGACACCAGCAGCCGTAATCTCTAGCATGCATTTTTATGCTCCTCATATACGACGCAATCCGATTGCAGCGCCACTAATTTGCATTTTTAAATTTTATTCAGCATCTTTTAGTTAGCAACATACGCAAATTTCATACGGATATGTTAATTTTTGAACGAGTTATCGCTCTTTTTGTGATTTTTCCTTAATTTTTGGAAACCAGCGTATATAGATGGGCCCCTAAGCAAATTTTATATACATAATTTAAAAGTAGACTTTATTTCCAATCGTTTGGTACCAGTAACTTTCTTCTACGATAATTTGTTCAGGAATTAGTAGGGGGTATTTACTTTTTTTCCCACGACTGTACCAGCGGCTCTTGAAGAAGTTAAGATTTGAAGAATGGATTTTAATACAAAAAATGCGGTATATTAATTAAAAATCCTTGTTTCGCGATAAGGATATTTGATTCTGGCTTACAGTTACCAATTCGGCTTCCTTTTTTATTCAGAAATTCCAAATTCATACTAGAAATTTCGAATTGTGATTTTTGCTTTCTTCATCTGGGATTGCACTTACACTCTAAAGCGAAAGCTGAAGTTCCCGAAGCGGTCATCCCTCATTCCTTGTAATTTTTGTTTCTTTATTGGAAGAAATTTCGTGATTACACAAAATAAAATTTCTTCTTTCGAAAATTCCGCTATAAAGAAAATAAACTTGAGAACATGAATTCTGCTTTTTCAGAATTTAGTGTCGCCCCCGATGAAAAGAAATGTATATAACTATAGATACAGTAGAGTCCCGATTATCTGAGTTAGTCGAACTTATAACTTTGGAATGGATCCTTTTCTTCTGAAGGACTGATGTCTTCTATTATTATGAAGCAGCCATTATAAAAGAAATGTTAGGTGAAGATGAAAGAGCAGCCGTAAAAAGTTAGAGCTCTGATTTTCTAGTCATAATGGGGAAAAAAATTACCAATGGGAATTACATAATGGGAAAAAAAGTTATAGCCATTTATTTTCCATTTTGACCAGTAAATCAGAGTTCTAACTTTTTACGATTGCTCTTTCATCTTCCCCTAACACTTTTCAAGACATTCGAAAATAATGTATCAAAATTCATCATTTGGAAACATAATTTCCACAATTCCCATGTACAGCTGGAAAATTATCCGAAATCTTTTGTTAACCCTGTATATCAGGGGTGTCAAAATGTGGTCCGCCGGATACCACTAAAATTTTATAGTAATCATTGCCTTATGTAATCATCAAATCTCTGCGATTCAAAAAGTCGAATATTTGTTTGAAAAAATAATGATATCCGGTGGGTCACAGTTTGTCACTCCTGCTGTATATGAACTATAGATGTGTAGGTTAAAGTGCCCACATTTCGTCCCTCCAGTCACTTTTAGGCTTTAAATGTTGCAATTTTTAGTGAAAAACTACCAAATTTGGATTTTACATAGACTAACTACCCGCGCACATAGAAATATAGGCAAATATAAAAAAAAAAATGTAACAATGCGAAAAATTGTTTTTTCAAAAGTATCTAAAAGATGCAACAGAAAAAAAAATGGTGACAATTTCGTCCCCCCAAAAAATCCAATACGCCGAGGCTTAACTTATAACTAAATCAAAATTTCTTTCTAAATGAGTAAGTAATTTAATTTACATTAAAGTAAGGCACAAAGAAATGTACTAATTATCAGTGGAAGAATAACATAACGAAACATTAACCATCCAAACATGTGAAAAAAATTGATAAGATTGTCTGAAAAAGCATTCCTAATTTCGTCCCCGGGACGAAAATAACTGCAACGGGTCGAAATTGGGACCACGCTACTTCCCAATATGGTGGAGCTTCAGTTCCCGTAAGATGAACTGATCGTCCTAAAACTCACTGTATGCTGCTGTCAGCATCTTACCTATGTAAAATACATGCAATGAAGAAGAAATAAATATTTACAGTACAGTAAATAACGTTCTACAAACGCCGTAATAAGAACTCAGGTCTTCTAAAAATAAGAAATTCGGCGTCTTTAATTTATGTATGCGTCTTGGAGAACGAAACTTTCAATACTGACCCCTTTTACCTTCCGTTCCCTGTGCCTTGCGTGATAAATTGCGCCACTTTCGCAGAAGCTGAGAAGCTAAAGAGGACGAAATATGGGCACATTACCCTATATATGTAACATAGTATGGAAAATGTTACTTTAGTTACGAAACATATAACCATCTTGAAAATTCATTTTCAAGCCGAAATGTACTGGAATTCTTTTGCATAGCCCTCTATATGATCTATTGAATTTATATTTCGAGTTACATGCAAATTATGAGTTAAATTTAAAAACACATATGCCAAAACTCAATTCCAAAAATTATTGGTCAAATACAGTACTGTAAACGAATCATTTTGAGTGTCCCTGTAAACAAACTATAAAGACTATGAACACCATATTCCATAGTAAGCATCTAATAGTGAATCTCTATGATATATATAAATTTCAGTACATTTGGAATAGTGTAACATCGTTAAAAAACAATGCAAACGATTTTTCCCATTGACCATAATGTAAAAGAATGTTTTTGAGTGCCCTGTAAATGAAATAATAATGCTATACATTTCATTTTGTATACCGAGCATGCCATGTAAACTTCAATAACATATATCAATTGCATGACATTCCCTGTATGTTAACGCGAGTTAAAGCGCGGACAGACAGACGGACAGACAAACCGAATTCATAAACACTTTTCAACTTTGTTCGAAAGTGCTAAAAAATAGTTTTATCTTACAATACAAAAATGTATGTTAAAGTGCTTTAAGATATAATTAACATTAGCTTTATATTTACATAAAATAATATTCTTCCCCTTTCAAGTGTTTCGAAACAAAGTCAAGTCTTAGTGCTGTGAAAGTATATCAAGACTTATTTACTTTAGTTGCACCCGAATTCTTGAGTGTAATTTACTCTAGAGTCATCAACTTTAACGAAATTCCCGAAAATGAATTAATCATGAACAATCTGGAGAGATTCATAATGAATCTTTCATCAATTCTTTTGTTTCAGTTTCTTAGGCAACGTTTTTCTTGAAAGATAACTTCGTATATTATCTTAAACTACGGATAATACAGTTGAACTTCAGATAGATTTTTTTACACATAGTCAGAGCACTGAATTTTACCCTAATGAAATTTATATGGTTTCGATTAATTTTAATTTTAAGAAAAAAAAATGAAAAATTCTAAAAGAAGAAAATGTTTATAAAAGAATATAATTATAAAGAACATTTATTTCATACTGTTTTTTTAAAAAAAAAATCATATTCGCCAATTTAAAAAAAAGCATTGTTAATAGCATTATTACATTTAGCTTAGTAAAATTGTGATTTCTTTTGTTTTCATGATATAATTTTGCAGTAACTTTTTTATGGTAAAATTGTTCAGTTTATTTATTAGCTTTGTATTTATGTAAAATAATATTTTTCCCCTTTCAAGTCTTTGGAAATGAATACAAATGTTAGTGCTCTGAAAGTGTATCAAGAGACTTATTTACTTTAGTTGTACCCGAATTCTTGAGTATATTTTTCTCTAGAGTCATTAACTTTAACGACATTTCTGAAGATGAATTAATCATGAACAATCTGGAGAGATACATAATGAATCTTTCATCAGTTCTTTTGTTTCACTTTCTTAGGCAACGTTTTCCTTTAAAGATAACTTTGTATATTATCTTAAACTATGGATAATACAGTTGAACTTCAGATAGATTTTTTTACACACATAGTCAGAGCACTGAATTTCACCCTAATGAAATTTAGATGGTTTCGATTTATTTTAATTTTATGAAGAAAATGAAAAATTCTAAAAGAACAAAATGTTTATAAAATAATATAATATAATTATAAAGAATATTTATTTTACACTGTTTTTTAAAAATCAATCACATACGTCAATATTTAAAAAAAGCATTGTTAATAGCAGTATTATATTTAGCTTAGTAATACTGTGATTTCTTTTGCTTTCATGATATAATTTTGCAGTAACTTTTTTCTGGTATGATTGTCCAGCTTATTTATTAGCTTTCTATTTACATAAAATAATATTCTTTTCCTTTCAAGTTTTTGGAAATAAATCGAAATTTTAGTACTCTGAAAGTGTATCAAGAGACTTATTTACTTTTGTTGAACCCGAATTCTTGAGTGTAATTTTCTCTAAAGTCATTATCGTGAACGACATTCCTGAAAATGAATTAATTATGAACAATCTGGAGAGATACTTAATGAATCTTTCATCAGTTCTTTTGTTTCAGTTTCTTAGGCAACGTTTTCCTTTAAAGTTAAATTCTTATATTATCTTAAACTGAATAATACAGCTGAGATTCAAACAGATTTTTTATACACAGTTAGAGCTCTAAATAGGAATATGAATTTCACCCTAATGAAATTTAGATGGTTATGATTTATTTTAATTTGAGAAAAAATTGAACAATTCTAAATGAACAAAATGTTTATAAAATAACATGCTATAAAGAATAGTTTGTTTTACAGTGTTCTTAAAAATCAATCACATACGTGAATTGAGAAAAAATACATTGTTAATTGCATTAATTACATTTAGCTTAATAACATTGTGATGTGTTTTGTTTTCATCATAAAATTTTGCAGTAACTTTTTCATGGTATAATTGTCCAGCTTATTTATTAGCTTTATAGCTACATAAAATAATATTCTTTTCCTTTCAAGTCTTTCGAAACAAATCCAAATCTTAGTGCTGTGAAAGTATATCAAAGACTTATTTACTTTAGCTGTACACGAATTCTTAAGTGTAATTTTCTCTAGAGTCATTAACTTTAACGACACTCCTGAAAATGAATTAATCATGAACAATCTGGAGAGATACATAATGAATCTTTCATCAGGTCTTAGGCAACATTTTCCTTTAAAGATAACTTCGCATATTATCTTGAACTATGGATAATACAGTTGAACTTCAGATAGATTTTTTACACATAGAGCACTGAATTTTACTCTAATGAAATTTAGATGGTTTTGATTTATTTTAATTTTAGGGAAAAAATGAAAATTTCTAAAAGAACAAAATGTTTATAAAATAATATAATTATAAAGAATATTTATTTTACACTGTTTTTAAAAATCAATCATATACGTAAATTTAAAAAAAGCATAGTTAATGAGCATTATTACACTTAAATTAGTAACATAGTGATTTCTTTTGTTTTCATAATATAATTTTGCAGTAACTTTTTTATGGCATAATCGTTCAGTTTATTTATTAGCTTTATATTTATATAAAATAATATTTTTTACCTTTCAAGTCTTTGGAAATAAATGCAAGTGTTAGTGCTCTGAAAGTGTATCAAGAGACTTATTTACTTTAGTTGTACCCGAATACTTGAGCGTTATTTTCTCCAGAGTCATTAACTTTAATGACATTTCTGAAAATGAATTAATCATGAACAATCTGGAGAGATACATAAAGAATCTTTCATCAGTTGTTTTGTTTCAGTTTCTTAGGCAACGTTTTCCTTTAAAGATAACTTTGTATATTATCTTAAACTATGGATAATACAGTTGAACTTCAGATAGGTATTTTTACACACCTAGTCAGAGCACTGAATTTTACCCTAATGAAATTTAGATGGTTTCGATTTATTTTAATTTTATGAAAAAATGAGAAATTCTAAAAGAACAAAATGTTTATAAAATAATATAATATAATTATAAAGAATATTTATTTTATACTGTTTTTTTAAAAATCAATCACATACGTCAATTTAAAAGAAAACATTGTTAATAGCATTATTATAGTATTTAGTTTAGTAATACTGTGATTTCTTTTGCTTTCATGATATAATTTTGCAGTAACTTTTTTCTGGCATAATTGTCTAGCTTATTTATTAGCTTTCTATTTACATAAAATAATATTACTTTCCTTTCAAGTCTTTGGAAATAAATCCAAATGTTAGTGCTCAGAAAGTGTATCAAGAGACTTATTTACTTTAGTTGTACCCGAATTCTTGAGTGTAATTTTCTCTAGAGTCATTAACTTGAACGGTATTCCTGAAAATGAATTAATTATGAACAATCTGGAGAGATACATAATGAACCTTTCATCAGTTCTTTTGTTTCCGTTTCTTAGGCAACGTTTTCCTTTAAAGATAAATTCTTATATTATCTTAAACTGAGTAATACAGCTGAGTTTCAAATAGATTTTTTTACACACAGTCAGAGCTCTAAATAGGAATATGAATTTTACCCTAATGAAATTTAGATGGTTATGATTTATTTTAATTTCAGAAAAAATTGAACAATTCTAAACGAACAAAATGTTTATAAAATAACATACTATAAAGAATAGTTTGTTTTACAGTGTTCTTAAAAATCAATCACATACGTGAATTGAGAAAAAATGCATTGTTAATTGCATTAATTACATTTAGCTTAGTAACATTTTGATTTGTTTTGTTTTCATCATAAAATTTTGCAGTAACTTTTTCATAGTATAATTGTCCAGCTTATTTATTAGCTTTATAGTTACATAAAATAATATTCTTTTCCTTTCAAGTCTTTTGAAACAAACCAAATCTTAATGCTCTGACAGTATATCAAAAGACTTATTTAATTTAAATTAATCATGAACAATCTCGAGAGATACATAATGAATCTTTCATCAGTTCTTTTGTTTCCGTTTCTTAGGCAACGTTTTCCTTTAAAGATAAAATTTTATACTATCTTAAACTGAATAATACAGTTGAACTTCAGATAGCTTTTTTGCATATAGCCAGAACTCTAAATATTGTTATGAATTTTACCCTTAAGAAATTTAGATGGTTATGATTTATTTTAATTTTAGAGAAAAAAATTGAAAAATTCTAAAAAAATAAAGTTTTTCTAAAATAACACATTTTTAACAGTGTTCTTAAAAATCCATCCCATACATGAATAATAATAATAATAATAATAAATGCATTTTTTCAGTGCTGGAAATAGGCAATTTTGATAATAGTCAAATTGAATAGTGAAATAGATTTTAGTCTTAATTTGTACAGTAAAATTTGAAAATAGAAATGCTTTTTCTTATATTTTTACATACGTTTCTGAGGTATACGCATTTCTTGTCACATTCATAAAGCATGCAGATTGTTTTATAGAATCCATCTTTCGGAATACTACATGATATTCCATGAAATTCCGGAACCTCTGAAATCCACTAAATGCAACCTATTTAAGAAAATTAATAATTAACGTAGTAATTGTTCATACTTTTACAGTAAACGTTGAAAATGGCATTTGTCAGTATTTAAATGCACTTGAGCACTGTTTAACCCTTAACAGACAGTGGGAATATGCTTCCACTTAATTTAGTTCCCAACTGCTGGAATCGTACCAGATTTTTTAACACTTTCCAACAAAGTTGATGACTCCGGTCTGTCTGGCCGTCTGTCCGAGCTTTAACTCCCGTAAATGTACTCGGATTGCCCTGAAATTGGATGTCATTGACGTTTACCGCCCTTATTTCGAATGAAGTTTGTAGCATGTTTAGTTCATTTACAGGGACAGTCAAAAGTATTCCGTTACATTACGGCCAATGGGAAAAAATTATTTCAAATGATTTTTAATGATGCTAGACGCTTTCAAACATAATAAAATTGATATGCATTTAAGAAGCGCCCTAAAATATGTATTCTGTAGAATATGCGGTGCAAAGAATAGTTATTATTCATTTACAGGGTCACATAAAAAATTCCGTGATTTAAGGATATAGGGGGGGGGGGGGTATGTGAAAACGTTTCCGTTACATACAGAGGTGGCCGTTTTTAGATTATGTATAGTGATTAAAACAACCAGGACTTACTAAAAAAAACTCCAATCTGGAAAACGAAGATGTTTTTTATTCCATCATAAAAGGCAGCATGAAAATCACCTACTCTGGGGATATTGTTTTTTTTTTTGCTGATGATCATAGAGTCTTTGCAAAAGAAAACGTAAAGAAATAATTTGATTTCTTGTCGAAGAATTTGAAAATGTGATGCTAAGGAGCGTAAGCCTATGCTGTATGATCGCTTAGCAGAGCAGTAAACAGCACATACATACAAGGAAGTGATCCCCATTGTATTTGAAAGAACTCGCAACCAACATACACTACATCTCTCTTCTCCTCTTTGTTCCTAGCTCCATTACCGATACGCCTCTATGGAATTTTGTAGATGCCGCGATAACGGATTTCATTCAGTTGAAAATCCCATGTTGTATTCCCGTATGCTTCAATATGCGCTGTCGTCATTTTGAATAAATAAAATTTAAATATTATTTAACAAAAATGAATAAAATCATGTTTATTATTATTTAAAACTCACATTTTTTGCCCCAATACCAGAGTTTTCTGAGAAGCATTTTCGAGGTTGTCTTTTCCCACCTTTTTAATAAAAAGAACCTTTGGGCTTCAAGGTAGGAGAAATATGAGAAAAAAGGTTCTGTTGTTGAAAAAACTGGTATTATCAAGAAACAAAAAAAAGGGATCGAGAGGTGCCCTAATTTTAAAAATCATTAGATTTTTTGGGCTCATTAAATACCAAATCTATTTACATCAAAATTGATCAATTCATATCATTATATATGCACAACGTGGATTTATAAATAGGATCTTTTGAAACTTGCGGGTATTTCAAATTAAGCGAAATAAATTTTTTTCTTGCGATATTTTCCCACATCATTACGTGTCATATTTAACTTTATGTATCCCATCATACTTTATGTATGCATAAAATAATATGCACATAAGTAATACTTAAAACATATCTTGACTTTATCTTGACGTCAGTGTGGTAAGAACACAAAACGCTTAGAGAACAAAATTTAATTGAACTGTTTCTGAAGCGATAAGATAAAGGATTCATTTTATTCGATAAATCATGATAAAAAAAGTAAAGCCAAATTTTTAAAAAATGTGCGTGCATTTCATATCTAAAATATTATTGCTTGCTATTTATTTTTATATCGTTTAATTCAATGTAAATGAATTCAATGTGCGTTAACTAACTGATGTTTTCTTTTAAACAAATTTGAAGACTACTGAAATACTTTTTCTTAACACTAGAAGCAACGTAAAAAATACCGTAAATGAATATATTTTGGTTCGAACCAGAAATTTCTGTATAAAATATAATTAAAATATATAAAGAAAATAAAAAGTTAATTAAATACGCTAAACCGTTTTAAATAAAAATTCTTTTATAAAATATTTTTTAAAATCTCGAGTAAAATTTTCGGCTTTTCTAATGTTAAGAGAAACAAACTGTTTAACTATGCATTACCGAAATGTATTTTCACATTAACAAGAATGAATATATTTTGGAATATTATTCACTGTGAAATCATACATGTTAATATTTGTTGAAAGTGTGTAAATTAGATCTCTTTGACAAAATCCTAGCCATAAAAATATATATTTCTTACTCTAAATAGTTCATAAATTTCAATAATCACAAAACACTGCAGTAACTATATTTATTAGTACAATTTCTTTGTAAAACGATAGTATATAAATCATAATAACTTTTTCTTTGAATAATTATAAGTTTCAGATAAAGTTTCTGAGCTTAATGTCTCAAATCGGGAATCTGCAGATTTCTGCACGTTTTTGTCACAATAATAGTAACTTATCACAATCATGGGTTTAAAGCGATAGTATAGTTTCTATGCTTTACTCACAAACTGAAAGGTAAAATAAGTTGCAGTAAAGTTTCTGCACACTTTAGTCACAATCATGGGTTTAAAGCGATAGTATAGTTTCTATGCTTTACTCACAAACTGAAAGGTAAAATAAGTTGAAGTAAAGTTTCTGCACACTTTAGTCACAATCAAGTGTTAAAAGCTTTTGAGCTTGTCCCAATAAGGATAATTTCGAACACAAATCGATGTTGATTAGCGACAGTATTGTCTCTGTACGCGAATCACAAAATTGGATTTGAAGAAAAATATCTCTGTTCATGAGAATTATTTCTGTCCATGGTGTGAGAGAGTTGTCTCTGTCCTTGGCAAAATAATTGGTTACTGCACAGTCCTTATATGTAAAAATCACATTCGGGAGTTGCCTTGATATCTGAAGACCCTGCTTATCTTTTTCACGAACCAATGTTTCACATTTTTACCAACATTCCTGCTTTTCGGAATCCCTATAAGGAAGAAAACATATCATACAATTTTGCATTTCACTTAACATACTATGCACATTAATAACATGATCTATCAAAGATAAATGTTGTAAACCAAGAGTCTTTTTGTAATAATGAGTACTATTATAATCTTTCCTTCTTTTTAATATAAGAAAAAAAACTATCCTTATTAATCTTTGTGTAAAAAAATATTGTTATATTGTTAGAACAGCAAAAAGTAAAGAAAATATAAATGAATTATCCAACCGCAGTCTCATTTGCTTAATCTTTAAGAGTTTGATTTTTTGTTGCCTGCAGTATACATTATAAAATGTAGTAGTGATATAATGCACACTTAAAACCTTACTAAAAGGTATGATCATCTAATCATAATAATTTTTATGACGTATCCGGATAGCTTGAAATCGTCTATATCACTCTACTATACTATATCACTTACTATACTATATCGTCTATATCACTCTACTTATAGACGATAGCTTTATTGATTCAAAATAAAGAAAATATGGTCAGCTATATATTAATTTTATTAATTTCCGAACAAATAGTGTAAGGAAATCATTTCAAACAAGTTTTGTGTGCGTGTGACTGAACATTGTAGTTCCATAACGCTATTTCCAACTACAAAATATGTAAAGATTATTGTCTCAATAACTGTATATATTTCTGTAAAATTCAGCAGAGTGATTAGGTTTTAATCCTTTTTTAAACCAATTTCATGCATTTTTCGAAAGATATTACAAGAAAATGTGACATATAGTGGCAACAAGAAATAGTATCGCAGAGATAATATCTCAGATTTGTAAACGGGAAGTAAATAGCTATAATACAATCGATTCCATTTTCAGAAAGTCAATTACTATCGCTTCCGGTTTTTAAAATTACAAAAGATTGTCATATAAGGTTTTTGAAAGAGAAGAAATAGTATCCATAGCTTTTAAGTAGATATTTGTGATAATGTAAATGTATGGACTTTTAACACAAAGTAGAGAATGAGAAATTGTGTCGATGTTAGTCCTGTCAAAGACTTCACACAGATCAAACAGTCACATTTTTAATAAGGACGACATGCAAATTATATCCAACTTCGCTACAGAGCGTAATATCAAGATATAGATAGAAGATATATAAATCCGGTTATAACACATCAAAACTTCTCTAGGTGAGACACATTTCAATAAACCAAAAGTCTACAAACCCGCACAATCATAATTACTTTAATTCTCTTCACTCCATGTTTGGCAAAATATCTCAGGATATTTTTCCGAATGTGGCAACAGTGCCATACAGCAAAAACAGACAGCAAAAACATACATGAAGTGAGAGACAAAGAATGTTAGGAGGTGCGTATGTGAAGAATTGCAATTTAGCTAATTTAGCGGGTTTTTGTTTTATTCAAATATCTACCACTATTTCCAATTGGTAATTTTCGCCTTATCTAAACTGTTATTAAAGAAAGTAAATAATACTATTCGTAAATAGTGTTTTTTATCTGAATAAAAAAATTCACTGAATTGGCAACACTCGAGAAATGAGAAGGAATTCGCATATGAACGAATTCGCGTCTTAAGCGTGATTTTTCCTCAAAGGACCGAACATTTATCGCGTATTAAGCGGGATCGCGTAATAACCGTTCACGTATTAAGCGTGATATTTTTGCATTAGCCTTATGGGCGATGTTGAAGAGATTAAGAAAAAATCTGCGTATTAAGCGGGATTGTGTATTAACCGTGAGCGTCTTAACGGTGTTCTACTTTATATACCTAAACTCATTACTTCAGTTTAGTTAAATATAACTTTTGGATCATAAAGACATATAATTTCTATATATATTTTTTTACGCAATCCGTAAACTATTGCTTAACCCTTTATGATCGGGTAGTATATTAAAGTACCATTAAGTGAACACGTTACAAACTCAGTTATTTAATCGATTGGCAGTAATACAGTTTAAATTAAGGTATATATACTTTACTTAATGTTCCGGAAGCTATTAGCTGTAGTAAAAAGCAAAAATAGGTTTAAACAGATAATTTACTTTCAATCAAAACTGTTAAGCTTTCTGGGTTTTGGAAAAGTTTGAGAACTATTTTTATATTTATATACAAGGCCATCTTTGTAATTCTGTAAATACTCAAAACAACATAAAAAAAACTGATTTGAGCAGCGATGAAAATAATCTACTAGACCAATGGTTCCTAACCTGGGGTACGCGGCAGACCAGCTAGTGGTACGTAAAAATAATATCGGTAATGACGGAAATCCCAAAAATCGTGTAACTAAAAAGACAAAGAATATTGATATTTTTAGATTACAAAGTTAGTCTCATGTGTAAATCCAATACGTTACACTCAAAATGAGGAAAAAGACCCAATATACCTAATAATTCATTGATAATGCAATGTCAGTAGCTCCACCCACTGATCAGCATGCATGAGTATTTATATTGGGTCGTTCGAAAAGTAGTGCCCGTTTGGGAAAATCAATTCGAACCGGAAAATTCTGTCCGGTAATTATTAGACATTAGATATCGGAATCAATCTCTAATAATTAAATGATAGAATTTTTCGGTACGAATTGATTATCCCAAACGGACACAGCTTTCCGAACCACCCACTATATTTTCCCCCATCTTTCCTAACACTTCAATTAATCATTATGGAATATTCTTTTTTCATTCAAGTAATTTGTATCGATTTATTATATGGCTGTGATAAAATTACTAATGAAAAAAAAACCTTTTTGAATGGAGGCGGAAGGGTAGCGTGCTTATGAGGAATGGGGGTACTGCGAAATGAAAAGCCCATGAAAGGGGTATGTGAAAGAAAAAAGATGGGGAAGCGCTGTACTAGACCATTATAAATACCAATTTAATACTTTCATTAATCAGGGATGAGATTTCCGACTTTTTGCATACCAGTATAATCTTAGAAGAAACGTCATTTCATTTAATCGGAACATTTTTGCGATTTAACAGGACAACATTTTCTCTAAGATTATACTGGTATACAAAAAGACGGAAATCTCCTCCCTGATTAATAGACTTTCTAAAAATATGAGCAAATAAATATTGTACAAATGTTTTAACGTTAAAACAATAGCAACAACAAGAAAAACAGTAACAAAAACCCCCCCACGAAAATACTTTGGAAGGCGAATTTCCCATTGATTCATAATTTGGGATATCTGAGATATAACAGTTTAAACGGCAATACATTTTTAGTAGCTCTGAAGTCAAACTTATTACATAAAATAAAGAAAATATAAAAATACTGCATACATACCTTTAACTTGAGAAGGTTCAACTGAACTGTTTACTGCTCCTGTTTTTGAAATGTAAGCATCACTTTGACTGTTTGGATCTAACTCATCTAGATCTTTCTTGAAAGGATTAAAACCTGGAGATATCCTCTGCAGTTCGTCATAACAATCTTTCATAAATGGATTTGAGATCATTTTAAGAAGAAGATGATTTTTTGCACAGCTTGCACTAGGTCTTGCCTCCGGTCTAATCTTCAATATAAACTCCACAAAATGATGAGCTAGATGTATATCGTTCGCAGACAAATGGGCTTTAGGGAAAGCTTTCTTTATGAGTTTTTGAAATTTACATTCCTGAAATTGTACAAGAAATTCCATTAGTTTTAAAAACATATAGCTCTCTTTTTTTTCAACATGTAGAAAAAGACAACATTTTGGATTTTAATATATGCAGTACAAATCTACTTCTTAAATAAATTTGAAGAAAAAAAAATAAGCAATCTGATATATAAAAATGAAAATTTGTCTACCTGTCTGTAATTCTATACCAGGGGTGTCAAACTGTGGCCCGCCGGATACCACTAAAATTTTACAGTTATCTTTGCCTTGTCTAATCGTCGAATTGCTGCGATTCAACTTGTCGACTATTTCTTTAAAATTTTAGTGGTATCCAGCGGACCACAGTTTGACACCCCTGTTCTATACAAATTCACAGTTTGGAAGCCAGAGTTGTGAAATGTTACGTGCGTGTGTGCTAAAACACGGCTGGCAACTAAAGTAATCCGGAATCGAAATAATTTATAGTTAAATTTGAATTAATAAAAAACCACCAATTTAACCCATTAACCCTAGAACTACCGGAAATTTTACTCAAGTTTTATAAAAACATTCTACACCAGAATTTTTACTTAAAACTATTTAATTTGTGTATTTAACTTATTATTGTCTGATTTATACATTTAGTTTGGTTTGAAGAAATTTCTGGTTTGAATAAATATTTTGAATGTACATGTCGGGTCCAATGGACCCGTCTGGTAGACGGAAGGTTAAAGACGGAATTATTTTTCCTTTTTAAATACAAAAATTGCCTTTCGTACCACTTTTACTGAAAAGCAATATTTACTTTATTTTTTTAGCAGAGTTTCTGTCATTAATAAAAGTGGAAATTTTTGATCTAAATTACTGGTATTCAAACAGCAAAAGTGGTGACAGCTACGCTGTGACCATATGGTAACGCTAGTCCTTAATGGGTTAACAGAAATTTCCTATCAAATTTAAACATTTTTCGTTATAGCAATTGCCAACAATTAAAAATTCACAATAAAATTCTTACCACAACAATTACTTTTCTATTGCAGGATTTCCACTTGAAAAATGAAAACGAAATGAACAGTTTGACGAATAAAAAAAAGGTGAATATTACGTCATATTGGAAATATAATGGACGTCAGCAGGTTAATATATAACATCATGTGAGTTTAAAATAACGTATTGAAACATGATAAAAACCCGATTATAGAGATATTGGCATATTATAACATTTTGAGTTTTACACATTTTTATACTGAGTTTTAATTAAATTCATGTGTATAAATAATACTTCGACTATTGT